>JAXQGY010000915.1:0-638552 GCA_037040535.1 Talaromyces sp. P118-02
ACAGATGGGTTGGGTTGTTTTTTAGCGTCGTGCGAGCCAAGCGAGCCGAAAGTGGGTCCTGGATTACATAATCACCCTACCCCACTAAATTTATTTTATCGCTCGCACTATCTCTTTCTTTATCTTTACCCTCTTCAAACCACTTAACAAGTACTTGCCATTTACTTTGAAAATGGCTGCTCTCTCTTTCAACGTTAGTGTGACTGCTTTCTAAATGGTTTACAAGCAATTATTATTGTAGAAACTGACTAGAAATGTAGAAGTGGTACACCTGGTACCTTCGTGAAGCAGAGGTAGGCCGCCTGTCCCTGTCTTTTTATGAAAAGGTAAGTGAATATTTCTTATTTCACTTTTCTCTCACTTTTTTTATCCAAACTGCTTTTTAAGCAGTTAGTTCTTCTCAGTTTTCTCTCACTTTCTTGGCCCCCTAAATGGTTCCTAACTGCTTATCAACTGGTCATTTTCTTTACTTTTCTCTTACTTCTCTGGCCTTTTAACTGGTTCCTAACCACTTACTAACTGCTTATAGCTTGCCGACGGTTCTATTAAAATTTACTATGGCGAACTCTTCTATTATGTCGAAGATTATTCTAAAGCTAATGTATGGTTCTCACTAAGTAGTTATTAACTAGTTTTTAACCACTTTTAAATTGCTTAGAAAAAATTCTCTACTACTAACAACCTTTACACTCACTTTAAAGCGCATAAAGGGATTAAAATTGTGAAAGAAAATAAGGAAGGCTGTGTCGCTTAGAAAAACATAGACGTAGCACTTAATAAGTGATTTACAAATAGTTATTAACTAGTTGCTAACTGTTTTAGAATGGTACAAAGATTTATTCCAGGGCTCTAGCTAGACAGACCTAGGATCGAGCGCCAGAATCAGTGTTTCTAGCTCTCCCGGTCTGTCTGCAGTCATCCCTAAGTTATTGGTTAAAAGGAATAGTGATATAAGTAATTTTTAAGTGCTTATTAACTGGTTATTAACTGCTCAGATTTATATAATAAATATACGCTATATGGTTTCGGAAATAGGCTACAAAATTCTATATAAAAGTTATGAAAACTGGACTGACTGTTGCAAAGATATTAATAAATGCGATCATTTTGTGCTATTTAAATATAGTAAGCTGGTACTGAAATAAGTAACTCCAGAGATAGATGCTAAGGCTCAGGCCTAGCTAGAAAAGGACATAGCTGCTTTTAATGACGAGGACGCTTGAAAACTAGTTAATAATTAGTGAAGAACCACTTTCTAAGTGGTTAGAAGAAATTAAAAATTTTCAAGGTAGTTTTTGTGATGATTTAGTTTTTTTAAAATTAATTAGCAAAATAAAGAAATAAATAATTTCTAATTATTTAAAAAGTAGTTAATGTTTACTAATATTTAATTTTTGAAATTTTAAATTCTTTTAAAAAATACTTTAAGAATTTTTGCAATTCTTTAAAAACTTTAAAAAATTTCTAGGAAAGTCTAAATAACTAATTAAAAAGTAGTTTCTAACCGCTTATTATATATAGATTTTATAAAAATTTACTAAAGATAACTAATTCCTAAATAGTTTCTAACTATTTATCTAACTATTCTATATCTTTAACTGTCGCTCTATAAGATCTAATTCTAATTTTTTATTTATAAGTTATTTTACCCTAATTTCCTCTTCTTTTTTTTTAAGTTCTATCTTAGCTTTTTTTAATTCAAGCTCCTAATAGTATGATTCTAAATTTAAATTATTAGTAGATACAATATGTTGAAGATCTTAGATTAATCTAGCTGAACTATATAAAGGATAAATAGTTAGTAAGTACTTAGTAACCGCTTAAAGAGTTATACTTATTATTACTAGCCTAAGATGGAGATTGTTTTTGTAATACTTAAGATGAAGATCTATTTTGCTGGCGAGAAGTTTATAAGCGATTTTCAATTTTAAAATCAAAATTATAAGATTTTGAATTAGAATGTTACCATTTTCTTGATTCTAAATAAATGATTAATAAGTACTTTCTAACTGCTTATAGATTACTTAATCTTATTTTCTTGGCTTATATGATATAGATAATTTGCTTCTATATTTAATGTTTAATAATTATAATAAATATTAAACTATATAAAATGATTATACTATAAAATATCATCTTTATCTAATTTTATTGAACTATTATAGTCTAGTTAACTAGTTTCTAAGTAATTATAAAGTACTTAACTTACTTCTTTACAGCCTCTGTAAATGTTAATTATATTCTATCTATATATGATTTTTTATAAGACTATTCTATAGAATTTATATACTTTTGTAATGTATTAAAAAAAGTAAACTGAATTTTGGAGTATACTTTATTTAAGCCTGCTTTAATAATTATTTCTTTTTTATAGTAGGCCTAATCTTGAATTTTTTTATCTTTATATTCTATAAAGCAGTTAGTAACTACTTATAAAATACTTCAAAAGTGGTTATACTTATTAAAAGATTAATTAATTGGTCATAATCTTCTTTAGATAGGGCTTCCAATAAACTCATCATGCGACTTCATAATAGAATTCCTTAAGATTTAGATCTAAGACATTTTAGAATTGTATATTAAAAATATATTTTACAAAATACAATTATTCTTTATAAATACTAAGTAGAGTCTCAATAAAAAGGATTAATCTCAGAAAGATATTTTCCAAGTCTTTATAACTAGTTAGTAAATACTTAAGAAGTACTTCAAAGGCACTTACCTAAATACTATTTTGTATCCATATCAATAATTATACCATAAATTCCATAGCTATAAAGATAATTAAAAGAAATAGGAATTCCTGTCACTTTTTTAATAAGAGTAAATACTCATTTAAAAAGTAAATAATATCTCTAAGTTATATCCTCAATAATAAATACTCGAAGTAAAATAATAACTTAAATAAATAGTTAATAAGTAGTTTTTAAGCAGTTAGAAAGCACTTACTCTTACATTGATTTTTTAAAAATATTACAAAAAAAACCTCATTTATTTTTTTATAATAAAGACGTTTAAAGGACATATCTACTTTAAATAATTAAAATTTTAAAAGAAGCTTAATCTGCTCTTTAAAACTATAAATTATCATATAGTCTTAAGAATTATAATATATTTTTTGAATATAATCCTAGATAAATAATTAGTATAAAGGCGCTTTATAAATAGTTAAAAAGTACTTACCTTAATTGAATAATTAATTTCTTATAGAAAGATTAATCCATTAATATATTATCCTTGAGGATTTGAAAGCAACCATTGTTTTTGAATAATAGTAGAAATTTTATCCCTATTCAAAAAACTTTTATGGATTTCTACCAAAGTTAAAGTACTATATTCTTAATAAAAATCTTCTAATTATAGATTGCGAAGAAATTAGGCTTTAAAAGCAGTTAATAAGCGCTTAGAAACCAATAAATAAGTAATTACCTGTCGTTAAACTTAGGTCCTAAATTTACTAAATTATCTATATTACACCCTGAATAATTCTTTCTAGAGCTTTTATTGGTGGCGGTAGTGGGTGTTTATAAATCCTATATGATGTAAATAAAATATAAGGATATTTTGTTAAATTAACAGGAATTAAAGTATTAAATATAACATTATAAGTTGTATACTTTAATAATCCTAATCTTTATAGATAATCTCAATCTATAACTAGTTAGAAACTGGTTAATAAATAGTTAGGAGTTACTTACCACAATATTTTCTCTATAAGGAGAGAGATTTAAAAATGCCGCATTATTCATTATTTAAAAAAATATTATTATTAAATAAATTTTTAAAAAAATCTAAATCTAATCTAGTATAACCTTGAATTATTTAATAAAAATGTGGTATTATAAAATAGTTAATTAAATTTATACATGCACTATATAAACTATTTATTCCTATAATAGTCTAAGTAGTTTGTAAGTACTTATAAAGTAGTTATTAGAAATAAAATTTATTAATATAAGGTATCTTTTTAAAACTGGCTTATACATTTCAGTTTATTCTAAATATACATTTCTACTTCAAAAAAGTTTTGCTATTAAATAATAGTAACTATACGCAGTAAGTAAATAATTTCTAACTATTTATAAAGTCCTTATACTTATCTATAAGTATTTCATTTTGACACACTTTCTTCAGTCATTTGAATATTTTGTTGAGATTCTTAAATTTTATCCTAAATTTCATTAGTAATAGATGTATAATGATAGGACAACAAGACTAGGCTTATAAATTCATATATAAAAATCCTAAAACATTTCTATATCCACTTTTTAGTATCGCATAAAAGAAATAGAGAATAAATTGTGCGACCTTTTTAGCCATAGGTTTGCCATTTAGAATATTAAATCTAAACTAGTTAGTAATCACTTATAAAGCGCTTACAAACCACTTATTTTATTTATTAATTGTTCTATTTCCTTATTGCTATGATCTCCTATAGAAATAATATAAGTATAACTATAAATATAACTTATTAGATATTCTAATAGATTATTAACATATTCTACTTTTACTGTTGATAAAGGTAATGTCTTTACTGCAGTTAAAAATAGCAGAATAGAATATTCTTTCTATAAAAAAGTAGTTAAAAAGTAGTTACCAAGCAGTTAAAATATAACTATATACCTTATCTACCTAAAAAAAAACTCTATTAAATAAATCATTATTTATTTTAAAATTCCCATCATCATCTAAAAAGTCATTTAAATAAGTAAGGTTCATGTTAAAATAATTTAAATAAACTGATTTGTAACTACTTAAAAAGCGATTTCAAAATTAGTATAAAAATAATCAGTTATGGTAATTTAAGAATTTAAAATGAAATATAATTTTAGAAATTTAGAAATATATTTATATAGGTCATACGAGCAAGGACTGCTGACAAATCAGTTTTAGCGTCAAGAGGTGGGTCCTTCTGCTCACATGAGCAATCCTTCGAGGTCGCGTGTTCTGTATACACCTTGCCTAGGAACCAACTCGGAGCCGAGTCGGTTAGTAATCACCCGATTCGGTTGACATCCCCGGTTGACCCCACACTGGCCTTGAGGACCTTCCCCTCACTGCTCGCACCACCCTCAAACCCTATCCAGACAATAACTGCATTCTGTCAAAAGCATATCAGCGTTTATTTGAGCCTATTCCACTAGCCAGACACGTCAAATCAGTCAATATGTCCGGGTTTCCAGCTGTCAAACCAGCATTCACCGTCAGAGTACGTGTCAAACACCAAGCGCTTTTACGTCAACGAAATAAACAAACACTAAGATTCATTTGATAGGTCCAAATTGAGAATGGCTTCCCAGTCGGTATGTCGATTAACTATTGCGTCCACTTCGACATGGCTTATAACTAACCTCCGATACAGGAAGCCATCACCGCAAGACATCTCTTGCCGTGGTCGTATGTTCCCTAAATGAACACCCCCCCGCCCCTTCGAGAAAAGCGAATGCTGAATATTTTGTCAAAGCCTATGAGTGGAGGAACAGTGAAGGCCGAGCCGGGCGCCACGCCATCCCTCAATGCGACTTTTGTCGGCACAGGAAACGACTACATCCACTCTGATCCGGATCAGAAAAAGCTGCGTCTGGACGCGCGGAGTGTCCTCAAGACGGATGATGGCGCGGTCAGTTTGTCATTTTTGCACTTTGAGTGTAATGTAACGAGACTGATGAAACCGATAGTTCATCTATGTCAATTACAAGGGAACCGTGAATGTTACAGAAGACTTGCCCAATATCCTGAGTGGTACAGCCGGCAATGTGGAAACCCCATATGGAGATTCTTGTACGTCTTCTATTTGATCCTCTATCTTTGTGAGCGTTTTCTAACATATGTGAAATTTAGTTACCTATTTCGACTTCGAGGTACGTTCTTCTTATTCTTGATAACAAGACTAGATATACATAAACCCAGGAACTGCGTTGACTTTGAACACAGACTGGCGATGAACGCTACAAAGATCTCGAGAACGGGGTCTTCGTTGGACAGGGTCACTTTATTGCCAAGGTTGGCGAGAAAACAATCGTTGAATACAAAGTCAGCCAGGTTGTCCTGGGGTGATTGAAATGTCATGATTACTACAACTAGGGATAAGAGAGACTAGAAACAGATTGCCAACGTGGATTACACAAAATATTCAAATCAATAACTCAGCTTCAACTCCGCGTCCACTTGTTTGAGGACCTCGATGATTTCTTTCCAAGCCTTTTCGCGTAATGCTTTTCCTTCGGAGGAGGAAACAATCTTCCCGGGTCTAATTTCTGTCAGTTTCTTATTCTGCTACTGTGAACACTTACAAAAAGGTAAAACACTTACTCGGTGAGCTTCTGATTCTCGAACCATTTTCCATGTCCATCATTTCTAGCAGCAGCATCGACAATGGCTTTGGATCCAACTTCTGGCTTCCGCGAAAAAAGAGCCACCAGGACTTTGAAAATCCACGGCGTACCCTCTCTCATAAGTTCACTCGCACACAGCCCTGGAGTCGCACTTGTCACCACCACACTTGGCTCACCCGTAAGTGGATCCACAGGCACAAGCTCAGACAGCTCGATGTTGATCCATTGACTGAACAGCTTGCTTACTCCGTACCGTTCAATCGGATTCTTTGCCTGCGCTTGCTCCCACTGTGTTTTGTCGTTTAAAGCGGTAAGAATGTTAGGGGCTGTTCGCTGGGGCACAAGGGCGGCTTGGTGGACGTCACTCGCAACAATCATCAAGCGTGGTTTGCTTTGTTTTCTTTGCGAGGTCTTCTTTTGGGTCTGGTATGAGGACTGCTGCACGAGGATGGGCAGTAGTTCCAAGCTCAGCAGGGCGGTCGACAAGCCATTCACTTGGAGTTGCATTTCCCAATTGTCCGCAGACAAATTCCAGTCAAGCGAGGCTATCCCAGCGTTCATTATTGCAACATCTAGTCTCTTGCCTTTATCGTTGACATACTCTTTGACTCGCCGAGAAAAGGCCATGACGCTTTGGAATTCGGACATATCAAGCTCCCATACCTCGATAGTCTTGTCTGACGCATTGGGTATGGATGACAGCACATCATCCCGGGCTTTCTGTCCCTTGGAGAGAGATCGAACACCCATTATTACGTTTGAGGCGCCGAGGGAGAGGACGTGGCGAACAGTTTCCTGTCCTAGCCCAGTGTTGGAGCCTGTCACCAATACAGTCTGGTTGAGAAAGCTGTTTGCCGGCGGGAGACGCGGCGGGTTGAGGGGCTGGAAGAGTACTTTGAGCATGGTTGCAATTTTCAAACTTTACTGGGAAGTGATGTTCAAAGAGGAGTAGAGTAGGTCAAGGAGTGTCTAATCAATAGGCCTTTGGTGAAGTATGCTCAAGTGTTTTCAATGAATCAGTGTTAACGTAGATACTGAAGTTTCTGAGGAAAATGCCGACTTTAAATACTTCAACAGACAGTCCCCGACAATAACTAGGCTAGTTATCTCAGCTAATGCCATCCTACTAGCCCGGACGTAGGCGATTACTATGTATAGAAGGTGTAGATAATTATTTACCGTTCCTGTAACGCAATACACAAAAATAAGCTACGCTGGGCTCAAGGTTACCATACAGTGACACGGCGTAAATTACGCTTTCCCGTATACGGAAGGTGCAGGTATTTTTGTCTGCCCCACTCAAGTTCGTCCGGAGCCCGACAGCATAATTTGCATTTTGCCAAGTACGGTAAAATGAAATTCGCTATACTTTTGGCAGATTTGCAGTTCCCCAGAGCAGCAAGTCAGGCGACAGTGCAAACGGTCAAGTCCCAAGGCTGAAGGCTGCACCAATGCCTCACGCACGTGGCCCGCGCCAGCGTGTGACTGTCGACGAGGTGTGGATCAGCTGGCGATCCCCCGGGGACCTTGCGGCACAGATAAATACAGACTCAAGGCATTGTCGAGAATGGAGAGACACAGCGAAAGAAAGAGAAGAAGAAAATTCCAACAAAAAAGCTCACGGAATTGTGCTCCAGTGCAACGAGTTTCCATCCGATGCGGCAACAATTACGGGGGATCTAACGAGCTGGGCCGGTGACGTCGATCTTCCCGCACTGTGTTTTTTTTTTTTTTTATTTTCATTCGCGTCAGGCTGCCACTTCATCGCCTTCGTCCACATCATTCGTGACTTGTTTATTGCGAGCTAGCTGGCCTTGCATCGCACGTTATCCTCAGTATATGAATTAAACGCCCTAGAAAACCCGCTTGGACGGGCTCTTTTTGCTTTTTTTCCATCAGCCAAGAACAAAAACCATGCGATCCGCCGTGAGTCTTCTGGCGCTCGCCACAGCGGTGACAACAGCCGCGTCGCCCCTCGCAGCGCCTCATCAACAACAGCAGCAGCCTCTGCTGGACCTGGAACCGCAGCTCGGAGCTGAGACACGGCCGTCCCGGGCCTTGACCGGCAAATTCTTGCACATCACAGGTGGGCGTTGTATCCCCGGAATGCTAGCAAACGCGGGCAATGACTGAACTAACCTGCGCGGGAAGATTTTCATCTAGACCGTTTCTACAAACCAGGGAGCTCAACGGACGAAGACGAAGCTTGCCACCACGGAAAGGGAGATGCTGGGCCTCTGGGTACCCCAGGAAGTAACTGCGACTCGCCCGAGTCACTCGTCAACGAGACATTCGACTGGATCGAGGCAAACTTGAAGGATGAGATCGACTTTATCGTCTGGACTGGCGATTCCGCCCGCCACGATAACGACGAGCGCATACCACGTACCGAGAACCAAGTCGAGGAATTGAACAAGGTTGTTGTGAAGCACTTTGAACGTGTGTTCCGCTCCGATCCAAACCAAGATCCGGGTGCCATACTGTCCATCCCAATCGTGCCCAACATCGGCAACAACGACGTCATGCCGCACAATATTTTCGAAAAGGGACCGAATCGGTGGACCGAGATTCTGTCAAAGCTTTGGAAGCATTTCATTCCCGAAGAGCAGCGTCACACTTTCATGCAGGGCGGTTGGTTTCACTCCGAAGTCATTCCAAACAAACTGTCTGTTTTCAGCCTCAATACGCTTTACCTTTTCGACTCGAACAACGCCGTCGATGGTTGTGCGCAAAAATCGGAGCCGGGGTATCAGCAGATGGAGTGGCTGCGGGTGCAGCTGCAGATATTGCGTGAACGGGGCATGAAGGCCATCCTCATGGGCCACGTTCCTCCGGCTCGGTCTGGAGACAAGCAGGCCTGGGATGAGACATGCTGGCAAAAGTACACACTATGGCTCCGGCAATACCGCGACGTCGTCATTACAAGCCTTTACGGGCATATGAACATAGACCATTTTATGCTACAAGATGCGGAAGATGTAGACATAGACAGCCTGCTTCTTGATTTACCCAGCCCCCGATTCATCGAGGTCAGCGACTACGAGAACTTTACCATTCAGTCAAAGGCGAGCTACCTGACCAGTCTTCGTGACCAATGGGGCGATCTTCCTTCTCCTCCTGGGTCCGTAAAGGACGAATGGTCAACAACTGACACCAACGCGATTGGCTCGGTAAACAGGAAAAAGCAGATCGGAAAGAAGAAAAAGAAGAGAGATTTCTTCAAAAAGGTCGACGGTCCATACGCAGAGCGATTTTCTATTTCCATGGTTGGGCCGAGCGTGGTACCCAACTATTACCCGACTCTTCGGGTGATGGAATACAACATCACCGGCTTAGAAGATACTCCGACTTGGGCGGATGTGCAAAAGCTCGACTCTAGCCAACGCAAAAATAGCTTCTGGGCCGAACGTGAGATTGAGCTGCAACGATCCAAATTGCGAGTCCCAGCTGGGCCTGGGAAGAACGCTCCGCCCGGACCAGCATATTCGAACCAGCCATTGACGCTATTGAATTACGCGCAGTACTATGCAAATATCTCGAACATAAAGCAGTCTTCACTGTCATCTTCCTCGTCCAATCCCCGTATCCGTTACGAGTTGGAATACCGCACGCAGGACGACGGTGTTTATGACCTGCCTGACCTGACAGTCCGCCACCTGTTTCAGCTGGCCACGCGGATTGGAGCGGCCGCTACTAAGAGCGTGGATATACAGACCGACGAGCTAGCCACTGACTCTGACATCCACATAAATAAAAAGAAAAACAAGACATGGCGTACATTTCTCGAGAGGGCGTTTGTGGGACTTTTGGATGACGACAAATTCGAAGATATTTCATTGGGAGATGGGTTTTGACGATAAACTGAGACATGAATATTGATCGTGTAGGATCGATCCTTGTGGGAAATTTGATTTCCACGTCTTTATACTTCTTAATACTTTTTGTATTGTGCTTATTGACTTTGATTACTTTCATGTATTTACTTTTTTGACATGCATTCATGACTCATGACAGACTGACTGGTGTTATTGTTATTAACCGGAGTTTAGATAATGGGAATTGTAACTATTCTTATATGCTCACTTCCTATCATACAAGTATCATACATTTCTTGACCTGCAAAAAAGCGGAGATTATTATTATACAGAATCACGATGATTGACTCAACAGGTTGAGAACTAGCTCATACGTCCCAAGAGTGATCATCGCGGCCGGCACAGTGCGGAGAAGATGTGCAGTGAGGCCTCCATAGATGGCCACCATGCCTTCTTCTCTCCACACAAGCCGGAGACATTGGACGACACCTGTATATTTGAAACGTCCATTTTCCATTGGTGCTTGCCGGAGTCTTGTTCTCACAACCTGGGTAGATAGGTCAGTTAGTGATGGCCTTTTATGCATCAATTGATAGTTGTGAGGGAGCGTCAGTCTTACCTCGTGTGGGTATGCAATCAGCACCGCCAGCAGTTTCGAAAATCCAGCAGCAGCACTGAGAGCAATTCCTTGTGTAGCCTGGTTATCGGAATTCTGCTTGGCCAGAAAGCCTTTCATTCGCTCGTACATGGCCAGATGCAGAGTCGTTTCGATGACACCGAGATAACTCGCTGCCAGGCCGCGGTATAGTCCTCTAACTCCTTCTTGTCGTATAACTTGCTTAACGCAGTCAAAGCTATTCTTATACTGCGGAACACCCGAAGATCCGACCTCCCGCACTCGCGATTTGTCGAGCTGCAGTCGTGTCTTGACGAGCCAGATGGGGTTCGTTGCAGTGCCGGTGACGATGCCTGCGGTGGCTGCGGAAAGGGCGTGAACTAATGTTGTGTTTTCCTCGCATCCTAATATCTGTGGAAAGAGAGTCTTGCAGTTCCCATAAGCATAAAACTTGATAGCTGTTGCAGGCACTACGCCGGTCAAACTAGGGCCTAAGCCCTTGAAAAGACCGCGCCAGCCCTCGAGGCGATGGATGGAAAATAAAATGCCAAAGGTCTCGCGGAAATGAAGAAGGGATGATTTGTACATTGACAGGTTTGGGTTTGTCTTTTTAAGCTGCGACTGATAAAAATCAGACTGTAAGCGAGTCTTGAGGACATCAAGAGGAGACGTCAGGACGGCGGTTACCATCCCAGCCGTGCTAAAGCAGCTGATGTTAGTCGATGCACTTAACAAATGGGACTGGTGATAGGATCACATACGCGCCGGCTAGGAGGTGAGAAAATGATTTTAGAAATGTGACGCCTTTCTCGGTTTCGTGACGGGGGTTTCCCATAGGTTTGATGGGTGCCACCCTCTGGCGTTCAGCCTCCATGTCGAATGAGTATCCACAATGTTGATCCCATAGAGCACTCAAATATTGGTTCCTGCCATCGATCCTTTAAGATGGACGAGATGGAATTAGGTGCGATAGCTCACAGTGGCATTTGGCCTATCCCGGCAAAATGCAGCAAAAAGATATGGAGAAAAGCAGACGCAGAAAATAGATATCAAATTTAGAATATCCGATCTTAGTGTATAACAATCAGCAATAAATATAGATTAACCAATCAAGGTTTGGTGTGTTTTTGTCGTTTTGGACGCGGAGGCAACGTTGATTGAAGCGTTCAAAATGTTCTCTTTTTTTTTGCTCATGAACGAAGGGATGCACTCGGCCAATCATATGGCGCCCTCCATTCTCCCTATCAACTCAACTGCTGAGACCAAAAAAACAAAACAGAACAGAAGAGAACAGAACCATCATCAACAATTTCCTCCATTTGACTGCAGACTAATACTACCAAAGAACATTGCCAATTTGCCACTATGACAAGCCTCGGCAGTTAACATGATCGGCTTGCCGAAGTCAACAGCCGAGGTGGAATGAACCCACTCGGCCCATGCCTCTTTATGGCCCCGAAATGCGCAATTTCTCTTCTTATGGCTTGGAAGAGTTTGTTATCATTTTCGGTGGGTTTTCACGAAAAATTTAATTGATATGGTTCAAAAGGACATCATGGTCGTGTGTCCGCCCCTTGGTCGACCAAAGCAAGCATCAATCTCCAGTAGTACTAGCCACCTCTAGGGGTTTACTTTCAAGGCGAAATGTCTGTGGCAGGTCGAGATGAAGAAAAACACGCCATAAAATCACTCAATTTGCCGTCGAAAATTTCCTATTGGCGCATGCTAATCGACCAAGGCGTTGTGACTCCGGATATCGTCAATCATGCCTACTCGGGAGCCGGAACGGAGGACGAGCCATACATTGTAGGATGGATTCCCGACGATCCGCGAAACCCAATGCGGTTCAATAAAGCCCTCAAATGGTCTTTCACTGTCATGTGTTCCTTCGCGACATTTGGCGTGTCTCTCGCTTCTTCGGCGTATGCAGGAGGCATTGACGAGGTGATCTCGTCGTTCAATGCGAGCCAAGAAGTTGCGACTCTTGGTGTCACGGTCTTCGTTCTTGGCTTTGCAATTGGGCCCCTCTTATGGGGGCCTCTTAGTGAGCTATATGGGCGGCAGGTTGTGTTTCTGGTGTCGTATCTCGGGCTTGCGGTCTTCACTGCCGGGGCCACGGGCTCCAAGAATATCTGGACTTTGATTATTCTGCGTTTCTTTGCGGGCACTTTCGGCTCGTCTCCGTTTACAAATGCAGGTATGTTAGTTGCTGTGAAGTTTTCAACTTGAGAATATGAAAATAACACCGAATTCTAACTGAAATAGGTGGTGTTATTGCTGACGTCTTCAATGCTGAAGAGCGAGGTCTTGCTATAAGCCTATACACTGGAGCCCCCTTTGTCGGTCCAACTCTTGGCCCAGTGATTGGTGGTTTCCTTGGAGAGAAGGCTGGCTGGGTTTGGGTACAGGGCTTTTTGGCAACCTTCGCCGGTATCATTTGGGCCGTAGAAGGGCTGGTGATACCGGAAACGTACGGTCCAGTGCTCCTCCGCAAACGAGCTGCCCGGCTATCAAAGCTCACCGGGAAGGTCTACATCAGTAAAATAGACCACGAAAGACCAAAAGTCACGAACAAGGAAGCCTTTAGCACTGCCTTGGGCCGCCCCTGGATATTGCTATGTTCCGAGCCCATCGTCCTGCTCTTATCGATCTATATGGCTATCGTTTATGGCACACTTTACCTTATGTTTGGTGCTTTCCCGATTATCTATCAGGAACAACGCGGTTGGAGCCAGGGAGTGGCCAGTTTGCCATTTCTCAGTGTTCTAACTGGAATGATGCTTGCCCTTATTTACAACATATGGGATAACCAGCGCTACAAGCGCATTCACGTCAAGTGTCATGGTTTTGCCCCGCCTGAGGCACGACTTCCTCCATCTATGATCGGCGGCATTGCGGTGCCTATCGGCCTATTCTGGTTTGCATGGACCAATCAGGCAAGTTTACATTGGAGTGTCAGTGTTATTGCGTCAGCCCCCTTTGGTTTTGGCATGGTTCTCGTTTTCCTAAGCATCATGAGCTACCTGATCGATTCCTATACCATCTTTGCGGCATCGGCTCTCGCAGCCAATTCCATTATTCGGTCGTGTTTTGGTGCCGTGTTTCCTCTTTTCACGACGTATATGTATCATAATCTCGGTATCCACTGGGCTTCTTGTGTGCCTGCCTTTTTGGCGCTTGCTTGCGTGCCATTCCCATTCTTGCTCTATCGATACGGCCCCGGCATTCGAAGACGATGCAAATTTGCCGCAGAAGCCGACGACTTCATGAGGATGCTTCAGAAAGAAGCCCTCAACACAAATTCAGCAGGGAAGGCGGCTCTAAAGTCCAATGTGGGAGCAGATGGGGCGGAGGCTGAAGAAGGATATGTTCCAGAAGATGTCCAATCACGTACCGCCGGCAGTGCTTCTCTTCACGAACTCGGGAGGATTTCTTCGGATTCAGTAGCGTTGGAGCCTGTTGTGACTTACGAAGGGAACCCATACGATATTGACCGCGTGAACACTCGCTCATCGGCTATTACTAACAAATCAAAGTCGCGGTCAATCAAAATCTGGCGCCAGTAGTTTACAATCGAGTATCTATTGAGCGGAATGCAACATACTGCCTATTCTTTTTTATTGAAAGTGAATTTTGTTTACTATCGTAGTAACTGTCGGATTATTATGTAGTAACATCGGTTTAATTTAATACAGATCGAACGGGAGAGAAAAAAGCCCCAGAAAAGGTGCGTGTCGTGTGTTGAGGAGACCCCTTTGGATTGATTTAAGATGCAAGAGGTAACATTGAAATAAAAGCGGCGCAGACACCACCATATTTGCACAACAAGCTATATCCGCATCAGGGTTGGACAACTTCTTCCATGTGCGTTATATCCTTTTCTCTGAGGAAATCATCCAACTCACGACGTTGGTTTTCCGGCAGTCCATGAAGTTGAACCGCAACATCATCGCCAAATTGAGATGCGATTTCTTCCAGGGACAACTGCGCCGTCTCGGGCCAAAAGAGATACACCACGGGTATGAAGAAGATGCACCAGCATATAATGACTAGATAATACTTCCAGCCAACGTTTTGAATGCCAATGGGTGCAGTTTGTAGGAGGACCAGTGTGGCCGCGAACTGTCCAAAGAGAGAAAATCCCATGCCGATACCGCGAATCTCCATTGGAAAAATCTCACTGATATAAAGATACATTGTAGTATCACAGCAAGACCTGTGTATAAAATAATTAGTATCTGACATGGTTCAAGAGTATTTTTATGGTACTTACCCCTGAAATGCAAGGTAAAGGAAAATAAAGAAAAGACCGGCCGCGTTTCCCCCCTTGTTAGATGTTCCAGAGTATTGAGCAATGCACCCAGCAAGGCCTGAAGTTGTCACCAAACAACCCATAAAACCAACAATAAACATCCAGCGACGAGAATTGACTCGGTCATGGAGCCAGGCACCAAATGGATTATAAATTAAGCCTAAATACCTCGTTAGAACTCTCTGAAGCACCTAAACTTGATTGCATCACTGAACTGACCAGCTGTAGTAAGCCAAACTGCGGAAAGGAGGAGCGGCATGTAACCAGTTTGTCCAAGATTGGTGCATAGAATAACAAAATAGTTGTTCTAATATTTAAAATTAGTTCCGAGAAAATTGTTTGAGCTATGGTAATTCTGTTTCGGGCTCTTTGACTTACAATAACAAGAGGTCCACCAAACTCAGCACCCCACTGAGTCAAGAATCCGATGATCATTCGCTTTCGGTAACTTCTCTTCTTAAGGACAGCAGTCCACGGCCCACAACCCGAAACCTGAAGCTTTGCTTGCTCGAGAGCTAGCTGTTGCTTGATTTGGTACATCTCTTCTCTAATAGCGAGATCATCCGGATCCGAGGGGTCCGATCTCAATTTTTTCAACACTGCCCAAGCCTCTTCGGCCTTCCCTTGTTGGAGGAGCCAGCGAGAAGAGTCAGTGATAAATATAGATGAGAGAAACAATACCAAGGGGCCGAAGCATTGCATGCATAATGGGAATCTCCATGCAAAGGAGGGATTTTTCTCCGTTGCAAAGTAGCAAGCAAACCCCAGCCATGCGCTGAGCATGTATCCAAACACAAGGAAAATCGCATGGTGTCCGACCAAGAACCCTCGATTTTGGGGCGGAGAAATCTCGGATAGGTACATTGGACATATTGTGACAAGATTGCCAACACCGAGTCCTGCAATGAAACGCCCAGCTTGAAACATGCTATTCTGATCAGCGTTTCAAGAAAACAAATCGCAAGAAAAGCAACCTACTTTAGATTAGTGGCTCCGGCCTGTAGAGCACCACCCAGTAACACTAGAAGAGAGCCCAATTGTATATTTCTTTTGCGTCCAATAGCACTCGCAGACCACATGATGAAGAGACTACCAACAGCGCCACCAGCGCTGTATAGCCCATTTGCCGTCGCGATTGCATTGGTGGTGGTGGTCCCATAGCCGGGTTCTCCTTCGCTGGGCAAGTTGAAAAAGGAATACCATCCAGGTTGCCCAATCGTGCTTGAAATAATCGAGGACGAATATCCATATGTCTGCAGATATGAGCCTGATGCCGAATTCTCTCAATAAGGATGAGACCATACCAGGGACCCAAAGGAGACAGCGATGGTCACCAAGACGTTATGAAAATTTACCCCCCTAGACCGGTTTTTTATTGCCATTGTAGTTATCAATAATATGTGGTGTTATTATGGTGTTCTCCGAAGATTTGGAGTTTGACCCCGGAAAGTAGCGCGGTCTTCAGGGGGTAGAAGAAGGTGCTCAAAAACGCGGAGTATGACCCACTATCGAGTGTGAACCGCATTTTTGATCGACCAAGATGCGTCTTACCCCGCATGGGGAAGCATGGAAAATCCTCGTTGCATAATTCTGGATCTGGAGCGTGCCATCGACTGGTGATCCCCGTAGGAGTGTACCACATTGGCGGCATCCGATTGCGGAAACCAATCTATCTACACACCATAATGCTGTACGCAACAATGACATAGCGTAACAATGCTTGGTTAGGGTATACGAAAATAATGCAGGATATACTATAGGGCTTAATATTAACGAAGGAGGTAGTACTATTTTAACGAATTATACATATGTAGGTTCTAGTGCTGAGGGCATTGAACCTTCGATTTAATAGATAGTTACAAATTAAAACGAGCTTCAAACCAAACAAAACTCATATCTTACGAACCAAAATTAAAAAAACGAAATTAAGTAGAGAAGAATGCTACCTATTTACAGAGGGGTACGCTGGAGAATGAAAATGGCTTTGTTCGGTTGACACATGTGCAGCTTTGGTGAATTTATAGGCAGAGCATTCTGTCTTGGTTTTCTGCACTAGTGCACGTGGATTTCAATGTTCTGATGTCTATCATATCAATCTCGTCAATTTAGAAGACTCGACTGTAAAGATCTGCTAAGCGAAATTTGAACGATAAACAGCGCATATTGCGTCTCCAACCTCCTTGGTCGAAGCTGAACCTCCAAGGTCAGGGGTCCTAATACCTAGCCCCTGGCACTCAACCGAGTCTAGGACTACTTGTACTGCTTTTTCAAGACGGACTGCTTCTTCTACCATCTCGAATGAATACCTGAGTAAAAGTGCGAGGCTGAGGATTTGTCCCACAGGATTGGCAATACCTTTGCCGGAAATGTCAGGCGCGCTTCCATGAACTGCCTCGTAAACACCTTTACAAGGACCCTGGCCTGGCACGGATGAAATACTGGCACTTGGGAGAACACCCAGTGATCCAATGATTCCACCTGATATATCGGACAATATATCTCCGAAAGTATTGTCCGTGTGGATAATCCCGTTAAATTTGGTGGGAGACTTCACTAACAGCATGGCCATACTGTCTGCCAGTTGATCCTGCAATTTCAGTTCAGGAAACTCTCGACTAAACGTCTCATGAGTTACCTTTCTCCAAATCCGGCTGCTGGCAAGAACATTTGCCTTGTCTGCATTCCACACCACGTTTTTCTGGCCAGGAGCACTGAGCTGCATAGCCAAAGCTGCAGACACACGGGCACAGCGTTCGATTTCAACCTTTTGATACACCCAGAGGTCGGAGCCGATATCTTCACGCTCATCTTTGGTTCCGAAATAAGCACCACCGCAGTTTTCTCGAACAACAGTGAAATCGACTCCCGCCACAGCCTCTGGCTTTAACGTAGATCGATCAATGAGACTGGGTGCAAAGAATCGACACGGCCTGATATTGGCAAAGGCATCAAGACGTTTCCGCAGCTTCAGAACGCCCATTTCCGGCCTCAAGTGGCCGGGAACGTCCTCCCATTCGGGGCCACCAACACATCCTAACAATACTGCGTCACTCGAGGCAGCACTTTCCAACGTTTGTTCGGAAATAGGAACGCCATGAGTGACCAAGCTTGATCCGCCAATTAAACCATGTTCCATATCGATTTTTATATCCGGGCGCAATTCTGCCACAACACCCAACACCTTGACTGCCTCCTGTATGATTTCAGGTCCAACATGATCCCCCGCGAGAATTAAGAGTTTCTTTCGGCTGGCCATGGTGGTTAATATTTGAATTTTTTTCGTGGAACCCCTGGCGTCTTACCTTCAAAGTATCTTAGAAATAACGAAAAAGCTGTCATTCATAAAAAACTGCTTCAAATGTCCCATGGGGCTTGGGTCTATCATCCGGAAATTGTTCCTCGGTTGTTCGTGGCGGCACTGGTGGTACTCTCCGGGCAAACGATAATTTCTGGGGACATGTCGCTATGACCGTGGGGAAACTGGGGAACAGCACTTGGGAATTGCATGGAACTAAGAGCTTCGTGTTGAAAGTAAATAGTCGCCGGTTTTCGCATTTCAAGGATTTTAAAAAGACCAAGACTGAGCGGCGTTGGCTTATATTTCAAAATCTTGGTTTAACAAAAAGAAAAACTCGACATGTCAGGACGCCTTGCAGGAAAGGTTGCCATTGTCACCGGGGCAGCCTCTGGTTTTGGCAAGGGAATCGCAGCCAAGTTTGTTGAAGAAGGTGCAAAGGTCATAATCGCCGACTTGTCTGAAGATGCTGGTCTGAAAGCGGCCGAGGAGCTTAGATGCACATTCTTGAAGGCAGATGTAACCAGAAGAGATCACTGGCAGTCCCTTTTGAATGAGGCAATCCAACAGTATGGGAGCCTGGACATTGTGATCAACAATGCTGGTGCTACCTACGCCAACAAGCCTACAGGTTCAGTGACAGACAAAGATTTCGATTTAGTATGGAACGTAAACGTGAAATCAGTTTACCTTTCGTCTAATGTGATTGTACCATACTTTATCGACAATAACCGCCCTGGAGTATT
Source organism: Talaromyces sp. P118-02 (assembly GCA_037040535.1). Classification (NCBI taxonomy): domain Eukaryota; kingdom Fungi; phylum Ascomycota; class Eurotiomycetes; order Eurotiales; family Trichocomaceae; genus Talaromyces; species Talaromyces sp. P118-02. The sequence continues at coordinate 19,120 of JAXQGY010000915.1, forward strand.
CATTCAAATCAGTTCCACCGCTGCACTACGGCCCCGTCCGGGACTCACATGGTACAATGCATCTAAAGGTGCTGTTAGCATTGCGACAAAAACAATGGCAGTCGAGTATGGTCCTCATCAGATTCGGTTCAACTCTGTTTGTTCGGTAGTAGGAAGTACTGGCATGTGAGTTTTGTCTTTGCCTTTTTCAACAACATCGCCTTTTTTCTTGCATTTAGTTGACCTGGTTTTCACCATCTCGCAGGACCCATCTATTCATAGGAAAGCCTGATACAGAGGACAATCGCTCATCATTTGTATCAACCATTCCGCTTGGCCGACCATCAACTCCGGTCGATGTGGCCAACGCGTGTTGCTATTTGGCCAGTGACGAAGCCTCTTTCATAACTGGGGTTGACCTCGAGGTAAGTCATGTTATAGTTATAAGTCATATTTCTTCTACATGCTTCAATGTTGACACTTCCAAAATTCAGGTTGATGGTGGACGTTGTGTGTGAACCCCTAGGACAAAAGATCGCAATATCACAAAGATGTTTCTACGTTGCTTTTGCATAGGTAATTGGGTCATGGGCAACTTTTTCCTTTTTTTAAAATAGGAACTCTCTAGGCTTTACGATGTATAAGGAGCAATAATTTATAGATATCTACATATACACTCTATCCATACCTCGTTTTAATTAATGATCAATGTTTTTAATTGTTGACTTCGTTGTATACAACATTTGAAGGGGATCGCCCAAATAGACTTAGCTCCGGAGTGTACCACCCCTTGGGAACCCGAGCGTCATTGACTCCTAGATTGCATCTGAGAGTTTTCTATGATATATTGTAATGAGTAATATATTTCTAGTCGCCTAATAATCATCTATCTAATGCCGCTCCCACTCGCTGTAGCCAGAAGGTCACCAGTGCCATTTGTGAATGCTAGCCCTAAGTGGTACGTAGCGGACATAGAAGAGAAGTCGTAAGCTACAAACTAGGCTGATTATTACGCAACAATAATGAGCATTCTATGATATTCTACGAGTATTCCCTCCAAGTAGCACCAATGTCCCTAACGATAACCGTGTTTCTGGGGCAAGTCTCGACTGTCTCGCTGAAGAGGCCATGGTTTCCTATCTTGGTTTAGCGCACCCATTTCCCCATGGGGCTCGACAGCTTGGGTCAACCTCGACCAACCCCGCATCTCGCAGGATTATGCATAAGTTATCCTTGTAATACGACAGGGATTTCAATTACTTAGTAGCTGGACAAGTCAAATAGCAGTGCTCGAAGATATCCAGCCAAGAAATGCTACCGCATGCCCTCTGGCCAAGAGGACGCGAAAACCCATGCAAAATGGCCGATGCAGATTCTCTTCTTCCGCACCAGAATCACGGCACGAGGCAAAATGTATGGAAACATCAAATTCATTTAACATTGATTTTATTTTCCTTTTAGAACTAACATTGATTGCTTCGAAGAAACGGAAAAACCACCAATGCGACGAATGCCATATGTCGTTTAGCCGGCCGAGCCACCTTACACGCCATGTCTTGTCGCATAGATCGAAAAATGATCGCAACTGCGCATATAGCTGCACAGAATGTGAGAAAAAGTTCCTTCGCAGGGATATTCTCTTGCGCCACCTGCGCAGCGTCCATCGGAAAATTATTACTCGGAGCGGGAGTGCTCAGCGATCTTGCTTGCGCTGTGTAGCCAAGAAAATGAAGTGCGATCGAGCCCATCCTTGTCAGCCCTGTATCAGTACACGATCAAATTGTCTATACAAGGATGAAAGCTCCGAAACTCAAAGGACGAACTCAGTTGCAGCCGTAAATACCCCGGGCACGGAACCAGCGCAGGATGACGCCTTCCACCAGTTGTATCCGGAAGATTCATTGGGCAGTCCTCAAGCTAATCAGTCTCTACTATGGAATGAAGCAATTGGCATGACTGAATTGGCGCATGCTAATTCAGAAGGATTTTCAATGGAAGAAAGCACCGAAACCTCTTTTCTGCCCAGTGGCGCAGGACCGGGCCTGGACCCGTACGCTGTTCCTGGGAATATGGCTGATCAACTTGTCTCACCTGGGTCATATATTGACGGGAACATTTCAGATCTCTTATCTAATGGCATATCTCTTGGCTATGGTGGACTTGACTGGCTAGACATCGAGCTCCAAGATCACTTGCCACCCTCCAATACCGCTATAAGCACTATCCACTCAAAAGAACCCATTATGACACCATCCACAGATGTGTGCAATCAAAGTGGACATGAACCGCTTCTATTATCCTCACCAACTTGGCATAACGCCACCCAAGCACAAGGTCAAAGTATGCCGATAAATCCGGCATTACCACGGCCTAATCATACCCAATCAACCGTGCAACAGTGGCCATTTGATGGAACTCGCGAACAGGTACATCCAAGATACCGACTATCACCTCTAAGTGATCTTCTACAAGAAAGTTTAAATTCTACGTCAGATGCATCCCATCCGTTGATGAGAAGTCTCGTTGGTTTGCTTTCCAACAAATATGTTCCAAGGCTAGATGAGAACAAGGATGACTATGAAGCCTTACGAGTGATGAATCTTCTACAACGAGCTATCGATTCTTTTACAACTCAGTTCCACAGTGTTCTTCCAACTATTCACATACCGACACTTAAATTATCGAGCTGCCCTACAGTTCTTCTAGCAAGCATGGCATGCATCGGCGCGATGTTTCTAGAGGATGCGGATGCGCTAGATAAATCGGAGGTATTCAGCAAAATATGTGCTACGATAATACTTTGGCTAGTCAGTCACCCCGATTCTGAGATTGTTGTTGATTTCCAGCATTTTCTGGCCCTCGTGATGACTAACTATGATATTTAGGGAGGATCTGACGCCAATAGTTATTGCGATCTCGACTATCTGACTGCATGCTGTCTCTACCAGATATATTCTCTGGGTTCAGGGAATAGACAGTTGTATCAGGACGCGGATAGGTCCCGGGGAGTCCTCATTGGAAGCCTCCGAGGTATAGGCTTATTCAAGTCCCAAATTCCGTACGAAGTAGACAGAGGCGCCTCCCAACTACAAGCTTCAGCCGGAACGGCAGGAACACAAGCAAGCTGGCTCCAATGGAAAACCCAAGAACAGGAGAAAAGGCTAGCATGGTCTGTTTTTGAGTATGATTGCAGCCTTTGTACCCTCACCAACCGTCGAGGTATGGTAGATCTCGGCGAGTTACCATCTAGGTTACCCTGTCCTGAGGCTTTGTGGGAAGCACCTTCGGCGCAGGCATGGAAAACCCTCTCTTCCCGTTCATCAACCATCTCTTCTGGGTTATCTCTAATGTCAGTGATTCGTGCAATAACGGCTGGGAAGAAGATGCCGACTGGGTTGTCTTCTTGGGGTAGACGACTTTGTGGCCAGGTCATTGGCCGGTTATTGTGGGATTTGAAGCAAATGGAGGGCATGTCCATTCTCCGATGTCTAGGACTTCCACCACTCTTCTCGGTTGAAAACCAAACCAAATCCAAGCTTCTCCAAACTTTTGAAAATCTTGCACGTGAAATTCCTAGCCCAGAGTCTACAAAGGAGCTCATAGATTACAAGTATATGCATCCTTTTCCGATTGACCTATTAATATCGTTTTGATAACTAACTAAATACAGTATCACTCAACTGATTATTCACTATTCATTCCTAAACAGCGCCGAAAACGTGATGGAATTAGTCGTCTTCCTCGTGCGAGTTTCTGCTACCAAGGTGTCGCGATCCGGTGAAGCAAATTTGGACGCTGCAAAGCGACAATTGAGAGAAAGTTTTCGCTCGGACCTGTGCTTGACACGCAAGCTGGTATGGCACGCTGCGCAAATCATTGGCGTTGCCGACGAATATCTCGTCTCGGCACCATGTGAGATATTAAGGGTATTCATGGGCTGCATATTCCTGATAGCTTTTGCTAAATATTCACCCGTGGTCTCGGGAAGTAACAACTCGTCTAACGCCGTTGAATTGGATAAAATCAGCAAAGAAACCGGGCAAACCGGGTCCGTTAACGCTTGGATTCGACATGGCGGAACCGCTACTATTGTCGGGGCTGAAGTTACCAATTCCAGTGAATTTGTCGCCCATGTTACCAACCATACCCAAGACCTGATGCGGAAAGTACACTTCTGGGGTCTTTCACAAAAGTTTAGCCAGATTCTTCAGATTTTCCAAGATATTGATAGTTAGATGCGTTTGGAACTATCCTTGTAATATACAATAAAATACCACTTAACACAAAACCTTGTCATCAGCATAACTCTCCATAAACGTCTCTAGAAAGGGCTAGAGGTATCAGAATATTGCTAAGCAGTTAGGAGGGCTACTTATGCCTCCCGGCATATTCAGCGGTGCGCTTGCTATGAAAAACTCCCATAGGTTCTCTTCTTTACAGATCTGCGCAAGCTCTTCCAGGTCAAACATCTCTCCGATGGGCATTCCCCATCCAGCGAGAATAACTTCATGCATGAACACGCCCTTCACAGAAGGGGCCCCATTTGCTCTAGAGTATTCTTTCTGGGGAGGGTAAACTTCGAATGAGATCGCATCGCTGGCCACTGCTGCGAACCCGGTATCCCATATCCAGCGCAGCATCTCTTCCGTTCCCTCAATACCGGCATGCTGTGGGTTTGTTGAGGATGCATAAGCCATTTTATCTTCCATCGTCATTCGTGACTCCCATTCTTGGACCAGTCCGATGCGAATAAAAAGCAAGTCTCCGTACTGAAAAGTGACGCCTTGTTCTTTTGCAATGTCCTGAAGAATTGACAACGGAACAGCATGATCTGAGAATGAAGAGTATTTGATACCATGTCTGGCCGCATACTCTACGTAGTCTAGCAACACTCCACGCCCACATATACCTTCCTTTGCCCAATGTTGTAATCCGATTCGCGTACTTTTCCTATCCATGATCTCAGATGACTCAACACCCCCATAAAAAACTCGCTTCGAAGGATCATCCTCAGACGGTGCGCTGAAATGCCGCAGCCCATCCCATTGGCTCGATTGCTGAGGGTTGAAGATATAGATATCATCAAAGGCGACCCCATTCATCAACGGCACTACATGATGTTGACTCGGATGACGGTTGAAATTTGCTATATCAAGTTTGTCCATTCCCCAGCTTAGAGAAACACGACGTCCCGACTTGATACAGCCTGAAGCTGCTGCGACGATGTCTGGGGTTAAAATCACCAATCGACCGAGGCCTTCCTCTCGCGAATTGGGCTCTCCGTGCCAGACTCGCTTTGGATTCGGCAATTTGTCGTAGCGGCATCTATGCAGCGCTAGGATCTCATCTTTTCGTGAACTTGCTTTGTTCACAGAAGAAGAGTTCTCTGGTTTTTCCCTCAGCAGCTCTGGCATCTTGTCTTTCCGATTATCGACCGGAAAATCGTGGATTCATTCGCACGAATTGATCAACGTCACCAAAATAAGCAGTGTCACCGTTCGTACTTATAAAAGGAGAAAAAAAATCATATTTTAATTTTTCTTAAATACTAACTAACTTCCAAACGTTCCCCGCACCAGGAGGCATGCAACAACTATATGTACCACCGTCTCCCCGCTTCCGCGGTACATTCCACCTCCAGAGTGTTCAAGTGGAAGTTCTTATTTGCTGGTAATTAATTATACCATATTGCACTAGCTTCTTTTATGTACAATTTAATGTGCTTATTTTGTGATAAATGTTTTCACATTTATTTATAGCTTAATAGCATGATGAACCCGTCAATATATGCAGATATAGGGCTTTGAGCTGTCTTGAAAACCCGTCTACTTTACTTGGAAAATTACAACTCAAAGAAGAGAATATTTTGTATATCTACTCCAGGATTTACACCAAATCCTTTGCCACTCAGGTATCGCCCTTAATAGTGAACGTTCCGGTCTTGGAAATCAAAAACTCATTCACTGCAACGTCCTTGCCACTCTCTTTTCCCCAGCCGCTGTCCTTAATTCCACCAAATGGCGCTTCAGCCGCAGAGCTGTTTCCAACGTTCTGTAGACATTGTTAGTTGGCAACTCTTCCTATTAAATAATGAAAGCTCACCAAGCCTATCATTCCTGCTTCAAGGTTTTCCAGCATTCTCCAAAGACGATGAACGTTCTCTGTGAAAACATAACTTGCAAGACCGAAAGGAGTGTTGTTAGCGCGTCGAGTAATCTCCTCTTCAGAATCAAAAGGATAAATCCCTAAGACTGGTCCGAATGTTTCCTCGGAGCTCATCAACATGTCATCGTTCATGTCTATCAAAATGCACGGAGCCATGAAATATCCTTTATTTGGCTCATTATCATTAAACTCGAGTCGGCGGCCACTTCCCAAAGCTAGTTTCGCTCCCTTGGAAATTGCATCTTCCACGAGCTCTTCCACTTTGTCCAGGCTGCGAGCAACGGTCATCGGACCCAGCGTTGTTTTTGGATCCATGCCATGTCCAACGACAAGAGTCTTTGTCTTTTCCACCACCCGATTTACAAGTTTTTCGTAAATTGCGCGATGCACAAACACTCTATTGGCTGTAACACATGCCTGGCCAGCGTGTCGCCATTTCAGTGCCATCAGTTGCTCAATAGCCAAATCGAGATCCGCATCTTCGAAAACAATAAACGGGCAGTTACCGCCTAGTTCGAGTGTTGATTTTTTTAGGTTCTCGGAACACAAGCCAGAAACAATTTTTCCAACCCGGGTGCTTCCAGTAAATGTGACCTTTTTGACTAGTGGATGGACACAAAGAGCCTTTGAGACGGCTGGTGTATTCTCGAGGCTCGTCGTCAGCACGTTCAACGTCCCCGGTGGAAATCCGGCCCTGGTAGCGAGATTGGCGAGGACAAGGGCAGTAACAGGGGTCTCTGGCGATGGTTTAACGACCATTGTGCAGCCAGCAGCCAAAGCAGCACTAGCTTTGCGCATAACCAAGGCGATGGGGAAGTTCCAAGGCACAAGAGCAGCAGCAACGCCAATGGGTTGTTTGATAGTAACCACCCGTCGATCTTGGCTTGAGCTCGAGGCTGTCAGGCCTTGTACTCGGTCTGCTTCGCCAATAAACCACCAGCTAAATGTTAACCCGTAATCAATTTCCCCGTACGCCTCATACAGAGGTTTTCCTGTCTCGTAAACTAAGATCTTGGCGAGATCATCTCGCGAGGCTTGTATGAGCCGATGCCATTCTGCCAATAATTGAGCACGTTTCCGTGGAGTAAATTTTGAGTACAGTTCAAATGCTTTGTATGTGGTTTGTACAGCCTGGTCAACATCTTCAGGTACGCAGTCAGGGCACGAAGTCCACGGTTGTAACGAGCCCGGGTCTTCAACCGCAAATCGCTTTCCCGAGACCGAGGATATCCATTGGCCGTTGATGTAGCAATCAGAACGTAGTAGACTGGAATCGGATAATTTGAATGAGTATTTATTATCCATATTGCTGGCGTTGTGTGCATCTCCCATTGTGTTCGTCGTATATCTGCTTCACTAGATTCTCATTTCATATAGCCCTTAACCTAATAATTGAAGAGAGTCATTTTAAACCAAAAATACCGGCTCAAATTATTTCTTACCCCGCAATTTTTTCCCTTGTAAATGGCTTTGAATTATGTCGTGCACTGGCATAGAGTGGTTCACGGTGGTACGTTCGGATGTGGTGGCTCCGGAACGGTGACAGTATGCATTTCTAGGAAGTGCCACACCAAGCTACCCCAAATCGGCCATGATAGTTTTCAACGTGTTTATGATAATTTTTAGTGCGTGGTATTTAGTGTAACTGTTAAGGTTCTATATACATATGGCTTTCAAGTAAACAACCGATTTGGATCGACTGCTTCGGTCCACGGTACAATTCAGCAACAAAATTCGACGCTTCTTACTATTCCTTGTCCCCTTGGCTAGCGGATTTCGCGTGATTAATATTCTCAGCAAGCCAGCCCTCTGGGTCAATGTAGTCGGCGGTGATCTTTTTGCTCTGGAACAGCCATCTCCCGTCACTCTGTCTTTTCAATACATCATCCCAACGGCCCGCATGATCCGGCATTTTCATATGAGTTCCAGCGATAACATAGCTCTGGCAATGAGCTTCGTCGGGAGAAACAAACTGCACGTCAATAGTTGTAATATGGTGCCTGAGGAGATTTGGTTGGTTGCCGCCATTAATCTCCTCCTGTAATTGGGTTGGTGCAAGTGGGCGGCCGTCTGGGAAAATAATGACCCCGTCTGACTCAAACAGCTCTGTTATCGAGTTATAATCGGGATTCTCACGGGCGAGAGAAGCATAGCGGTGGTTGAGGGCGACGATATGAGTGCGAGCTATGGCCTCGTCTGTTACACTCATACCGGCCAAAGTGCCACTTGGAAGCGATGTGTGGGACATTTGCGACTGAAAGGGTGGTTTTTATTTATCTGAATTAGTAACAATTAATGAAGAACGTACGCAGTTATATATGCCAACTCTACTCAAATATAATTTTTAATAACAAGAGAGTCAAAAAGTATTAATAATCCAATGTCGGTCTCGCGCATTTTGTATTCCCGAGCTATGAACCTTGTATGTATACCACCACAGGCGGGCTAAATAGAAGCACGGCCTCTCGGCGTTAAGACCACCACGGACTCAATATAATGCGGTAGGATGGAAGACTGTAAAGCTTCATTTTCTTTTATCTTTTTCTCTTGGAAATCATTTTTCTTTCAAATTACCATTCCGGCTGTTCCCCCGCCATGTGTGACATGCATGGGCAACCGTTATATTTCCTAATCGGGAAAAGATGCGACATTCAACATTTGCAATGTGAGACATCGATCATATGAGCAGGTTAAATCTTGGCTGGATAGCCCAAGCACAATCGATAAATCATCAAGGGTTTAACATTTGAAAATCATTCCAAGGGTCGCAATGTTGATGGTTAATAGAAAACAAAGACGCCGTGCGATGTCTCAGAGGAACCTGCAACTCTTTGGATATGCTATATTTACCAAGGCGAAACGCTTCGAGTAAGGCACTGGCTCTTTTGGGTATGAAAATGAACTCTGGTGGTATAACCTGTACCCTTATTTGAAGGACAGCTTACCTGCGTAACCCCAAACCGTCAGGCCAGCCGCTGTACATATGTAATCCCTGACCGCCTCGTCATCATCGCAAGCAAATCAGTATTCTTTTAGCCATCTGAGTAATGTGCTGCCAACATAAATAGTCATTATTGACAACAGGCTCACATGTATGGACCGAATGGATCTATATTTATCCCCCCGGTTGGCTGTGCTGGAACTAACCACATATGAAGCGCACAGCCAACACTCGCCAACACCAGTGACGTGATCGGCCAAGAGAGAGTGGGGAGTTCTTTTTAAAAATCAATCTAAAAAAAATTAATGGAAAAAAACCAGGAATAGCATGGTCTTGGCGTCCACTTCCATGAAAATTGAAAGGTAATCGCGATAAGGTGAGGGGAGCGCAAGGCTTGGCGCAACCCACCTCCGGCGAGGCTGACGTCACTGGCCGCCGGCTTATCGCCGCAGCAACACACGCCCCCACCCTCCATCTGCAGTGCTGCACACCTGTTTCAGCTTCTCCCACTCTCTACTCAACCTGCAGCCGGCCTGCTGGTCATTCGCTCGTGCTAGCATCAGCCTTGCGGAGCTGCCAGAGTAAATAAAAAACATCAACAATCCTCGAATCTTTCGGTCCCTCGTCCATCTCCGTGGTGCTGTCTGTATTGCTGGCAATCGATCCCACCGGTCCGCGTGTCACCTACGATGAAGTGAAACTCGAAAACTACCCGCTGGACTCGAAGAAAAAGAAGAAAATAAGGAAATTGATATATGCGGAACAAAAGGAAATGAGATCCGGTCTGCAAACTCCCGGTGCAATCCCGCTGTTGGCGATGCTCGTCGCAGCCTTGCTATCGATGACGCCTATCGTTTGCGAGGCATGGGCGAATCCCGGCCGGATTCTCGACATTCGTGGTGAGTGAACACGTCCATACTTGATTAATTATTCTGGCAGACAAGTTGCTAACTGGAGAATTGTGCAGGGCATCAAGACGTTCTTGCCGATAGCTCCGTAATATCGAAGCAAGCGATGGACATCTACCTTCCAGGCGACGGCACATCTCTAGAGTCGAAGAACATATCCAATCCGCGCTTAATACAGCCTGTATCAATATACAAAGATGATGACGTGCAGCAAATATCTGTTGCTGGTCTAATGATCAACGTCAACGTGCCCTCATACCCAGAGAAAGAAGCGACATGGTGGCAGCGGGTCTGCTGGATGTCTTCGGCTTCGCTTTCATTCTCGAGCGTTTCTTCGACCTCCCCCTCAACCTCCTCTTCAGCACTATCCTCGGGCCAAACTCATCTTCCGAAGCAACCTGAACCAGGCCAATCCTCTAGCAACGAAATCTCCATGGCTGCAAAGACACTCCAATCACCCGCTGTCGAAAACTCGTCGTCTTCGCTCCACAATTCCATTGTCGACTCATCCAGCCCTATTGAGCGAAACGGTAGTTTCCTCGCTGTCATGGTCAGTTTGATTGTTGCTGTAATGTGGTTTTGAGTCAGACACACGCCCTTGTTATTGGACCTCTGCTTTATATAGTTTCTTTTTTTCTCTTTGTTCCCTGATAAGCATTCTTTACGGCGTTACTGGCTGGCATAGCCCTAGGAGTTGGTTGACGTTGGTTTATTTTCGGGATCGGTGCATCTACTGATATTCAAACGACATACATGCATTATGCATTGACGCGATAAATAGAATAACTGATCGATAATGACAATGATTTTATGTACCAAAAAAAGAAAATTGTCTCTTACAAAGTTTGCCCTTACCAACATATACCATGAAAAATCCTACATTTTAGACCCCCTTTGCAGTTTCTTGAGACCATTCTGGTAGTTCTTGACAAGCTGTCGCACGGACAAATCTAGCAACACGTCCTCCGATCCACCGGGGATTCTCGACGTGGGGACATCCCTGTATATCCGCTCAACGAGCTCTCCTCGTCCAGTACGTGTCATTCCGTTTCCTCCAAAGAGAAGCATTGCGCACTGCGCGCATTCGTTGATCACCATGCCTGCCTTGGCCTTGGCCAGAGCTGTCAATCCGCCGAGCTCACGGTCGGCGTCCTGTTTGCTGAGCTTGCTCATTTGGTAGAGGAATTGATCAACCCAGGCAGATAGAGTCTCCAGCTCTGCACCGGCCTTGGCCAGCCGATGGCGGACGACGGGCTGTGCAATCAGTGGTTGGGAGAAGGCCTCTCGCTGAAGCACGTATTCAAACGCGGTCGACAGTGCAACGCGGGCTTGCCGCACGACGCCAACGGCGATTGTGAGCCGCTCGTGGTTAAAGTTGGTCATCACGTACTTCATGCCGGCGCCTTCGGTGCCGACCAGGTTTGATACGGGAACGCGTACGTCGTCGAGCTCGATGTACGTGGTGCCTGACGTTTCCGAGCCACAGACCTTGATCTGCCGCCTGTTTACTCCGTTATGGTCCTTGAGGGGCACCACGACCAGAGAAAGGCCGGCTGCTCCAGAGCCCGGAGGTCCGGTGCGGACAGCCATAGTGGTATAATCGGCCCAGATGCCATTGGTAATCCTTGTCCAAGTCAGATTCTTATACTATTATTTTCAAGATAATTTCGGCAGTCTCAACTCACCATTTCTTCGAACCATTAATGATATATTCCTTTCCGTCGGCGGATTTCTCGGCGGTTGTCGTGATATTGGCCACGTCGCTTCCCGCATCGGGTTCCGTAATGGCAATACAGCTTCTCTTTTTGCACGTCAACAGGTCCGACAGAAATCTTTCTTGAAGCTCAGGAGAGCCGAATTTTATGATGGGCGGGATTCCGAATGCCATGCCAGCCGTTAACGAGGAAGGTGGACCAGAGAGACCGGATCGAGACATCTATCAGAAGAGGTGTCAGTAAACATGACTCCAAGAACCGTCGATTCAGCGCAACAAACTTCATCAGTGTAGATTCCGGTGTGTAAATAATCCCAGTCTTCGACCTTGACGCCCAGAATATCATTGATGCCGAGTCTCTTCAACCACTGCACAGGCAATGGAGCAGGAAGATTGGGAAGGATCATGTTGTGTTTCGCGAATGTCTCAAAAACATGCTCGGGAACGATGCCCTCGCGCTCGTACTCGAGGGCATTCTTGTGGAGATTTTCGTAGAGGAAAGCGCGACATTTCTTTTGAAATTCCAGATGCGACTGGGTGTAGTATGGCGATGGCAGGCCGCGGAGGTAGGGCGGCTCGGAGAACGGTAGAGGGTTGGGCGAATTGGTTGCCATGGTGTTGGTTTTTATCGATCAAGTATATGCAAGTGCCGTACTGGCTAATGATCGATCCGTAAACCAGAAAAAGTGAGTTGGGTTCGTCTATAAATGAAGAAAGGATCGAAGATGAACAGCGGAGCTCCCCAGCTACTGCGCGGTGTTGCCTGTGGGGTAAGACCCACTCGGCTTGCTGGGCCGAGGTCCAGCGGTCCGCGGAGAGACATCGCTTCTCAACTCCTCATATACCAGACTATAGGTATGCCGAAAAGATTCCGAATACGAAACCGAGCTCACATGGTAGAGAACTTCTTCCCATAGTCGGGATTCTTCATGGATTTAATGATGCTTGATACCGATGGCAAATAGCTCGTTTGTTCAATATCCGAGAATGTCGTTTACATGAAAAGATGCTCTGGAAAGACGATATCTAAGCAGACTTTGTTCCTTTAATTCTTCAGGCACCCATCCAACATTTTAAAGGCAAATACGCAAACAGAAGTTGCTGGAAAACCGAAGAGTAGAAACAACATAATTTATTCATGGCTGAAACTTGTACTTGATGCAATCGAAGCCGCTACTCGGTGAAAGCAGTACTTTGCAAATCATCTACACTTAAACTATGTCGTATTACTCGATGAATATTGATACGACCTGGAGTCATCAGTAGAAAGCATTTTAGGGATTTCAATCTCGTGTTATTGTAAATTCTGAGTCTTATTGTAGAATTCGCCAATCATTAGTAAAGCCCTATTTCGACTTTATTCATATCGCCGAGTGTTAACAGGAACTTCAATGCCTTTTGTACTTAGCAAACATTTCCCACAGAAGATCAACAAGATATGAGTCTCCAGAAGTGATGGCTAACTGAAGGGGGGTCACCCCATGTTTGTCTTCTGTGTTGGTGATTTGAATCCCACCACGCTGAACGAGCTGTTCAATTGTGGCATATTCAAAACTTTCAGGGAAATCAGAATTCACCATAAGAGCATAGTGTAGGGGAGTTCTTCCATCTTGACACTTTGCGTTAATATCAGAGTGATATTTTTCAATCAAAATTTGAGCTGTCTCGACATGTCGATGCCAACACGCAAGCATCAGGGGTGTCTTGCCACCCAAGTCGTCGGCACAGATATCGACTTCTGCCTTGTAGTTATCTACTAATTTAGTAATGAATTCACTGTTTCCGCAGCTAGCGGCAGCAGTCAATGCATCACTAGCAACGCGTCTGAGATTGCTACGAGTAATTAGATACTCGGCAATGGGTATGTGGCCTGCCATCGTAGCATTCCGGACAGGCGATGGGATGGAGCAAGTGAAAATCATGGCACCACCATCGACCAAGGCTTTAACAGAATCAAAATGTCCTTTCTCAGCAGCAAGATACAATGGAGTCATACCCTCCGGTTCTGGATGTCGGTTCGGACGAGCACCCTTGTCAAGCAAGAATTTGACGGTATCCGTGTGTCCTTCTCTAGCGACGATCCCCAAGAGACTTAACTGGCAAGGATTTTGATTACAGTCTTTGTCTGGAAATGTAATATCAGCGTCACGATCGTCGGCCCAAATCTTCTGTAAGAACACTGTCAATCCAAGTATCGCTGCGCTGATGAATGGAGGCCGAGTGAGGTGCTGCGCCTCCCCTAGGAGTTGTTCGGGGTATTGCCAGTAGGATTTGTTCCACACGAAACCATTGAAACTGCAGAGTTCATGGATGTAGGGGAATAGTTCAGTTTGCAGGTGGTCATCAGAATGTCTGACATGTGTACCCCATGCGAATTTTGCGTACACAAAGAAAGGGGTATCAGCACTCCTCGTTATCAAAGTTGTTAAGCGCGTTGGACGGAATTCCTCTGGCGATTCGGCTACATCTATGTTTCCAGGATCTGGACATACATATAGAATGTACCAAATGCATATTTCTGCAAGGACACGATGCGCCTTCTGCTGATCGTATCGGAACCAACCGGCGGGGTTTCCATTCGTGAGAAACTCCTTCATCTTCGGGAAGAGAAAATGCACCCTGGAGTCCACAATAGTAACAGTTCCACCACTGATGTCTTTGATGTGATCAGCTAGTTGATCGTAGTCAAAGGAGCGTACTCCATGGAGCGATCTTGGAGGATTGTAACCGTCCTCTTTGATTCTGTCCGCCACCATTAGAGCTATATTCAACTCTTCGAGAGTCAATGTCCTCGTAACGGCAAGAAGAATATTGAAGAGCCTAGTGGTATCTTCGCGTTTTTGAGGATGAATCTTGTTGAGAATAGTAGCGTATGTATCAGGTGGCCTTGTTGGCATCTGGTCTACAGATGCTGCCCACTGGCGATCATCAGGCAAACGCATAATATCATTTGTCTCTCGCGCAAAAGGGTTGAATCCATACATATTCCCTTGTACCACTCTTGCTTCGTCTAGAGCTATTGTCCCTGAATACGTATAGCTTGCTTGAACTCTTGGGCCACTGTAGCCACTTGCATAAACGTCTCCGTTAATGAGTAGCGCTTTGTCACTGGCAATAATATTGTTCGTATACCGGTGATTGGGGTCGTCGAATTTAAGCAACTGAGAAAGCTCTGCATCGACTTCGAATATGTTCCATTTAAAAGTACCGAGGCCCTCCTGGTTTTTCCGTGCTTGATTTTCAATGACATTGGCATCTTGAGATCGCAACGAGCGAAGGGCTTTGTCAAGCTCGGGTATCTCTAGTTGTTTCAGAGTCATGCCTATTTTCCCTTTCAAGTAGTCAAAGTCCACCTTGTCGGAAATGGTCCACGTTGGTCGGTCCGCTCGGAAAAGTAGTCCATGGTGTCGAAGCGACAGTCTTTGCAGGGAATTAAGAATAAAATCATCCATAGTGTTAGGGCTTTCTACTGGCGACGGTTTTGTCTCTTGGTACCTCAGTATACCCTCGAGCATCTCCAAGGACTTCTTCACAGACTCATCGCTGTTGAGTTTATCGGCTACCGAGTCGTGCGCGTCACCGAGTTGAGTGATTGCCCTCCACCAGCGAGAGAGGCGTAGCTTCAAGGCTTCGATTTGATATTGGTTTTGCAAAGGGTCTCCATTCACGTTTGGACCAACCCGAGCACGGGTCAACGAGGAAATGATATAGCTGACTTTTTCAGTCAGATCATTGTAGGTTGCTGCCATTTTTGTCAGAGTTGGACAAGACTTTTCAAAGGAAAGCAATCTTGCGATCACTCACACCTACAAATATATTAGTATGTGTACATTCCATAGATTCAGAGCGATAGGGGAAGGTGCCATAATCGTACATATGCATTCTCACTGTCATTTTCATCGTTCCAAGATTAGTCGGTTGTAGGTATAATCTTGCTCAGCGTCGAGTCACAGCCCTCTTCAATGTTGAAAATGTTGCCTGGGTGTGTTGACTGAACTGCCTAGTCAACACGATATTAAATCGTCGTACACACAGTCTAGCACTTGCACAGCTAAGTAACGTCTCACAGTGGTGGATGACTTTCGTAAGTTGCTGTCGATTGACATGTGTCGGGGGTTATGGAAGGGTTTATATGGACTTGACTCATTTAATGTTGACTCATTCCAAATTGGGACTTGAGTCACCGACATCAATTGATGTCATGTGAACCGAGGAATTTCTTGTTTGTCCGATATTGAGATGAAAGGGGGTTTATTTATTGACTTCTTTGACCGACTCAAACGAATTTCAATAATTGATTGGATTCCAAGCATCCCTTCTCTACCGACTCTATAATCTATATACACACTCCGCAGAAAGTTACCGCCAAAACCTCCACTTTTGTACAGGAACAGCGATGGAACTTATTGTACGCCGAACATTTGAAGCTGAGAAACATCCCAATCTCTATTCAAATGTGGAGACAACGGGCCGCTTCAGGCGTCATTTCGGTGATAATGTCAGGACCGGGAAAACGCCACATAGATCCATTATATGCTCCATTATCAAGGCCGGTGGTGATGCTATGGCCCATTTCAGAAACAATATCAGCACCGCCCAGCAAACATAAGATGATAGTCATCTGCATAAAGCTTGTCAATGTCAACAGTAGGGACGATAAATTCGAAATACAGCATGCATAATCGTTCATTTCTCCATGAGTCTAAACCATTTTTACTAAACAACACCCAAAAAAAAAACATCTTCAACTGCCCTGAATCCGAGACATTATCCCCCGATAGAGAGAATCCACCGCTTTCCACAATGATTCGAACGCCAGCTCTGTAGGGAAAATAGAAAATATAAGATCGAAAACGAATTGGTCGTCGAGAAAAACTTAAACAACGCGCTTGACCTATATTAAGAGAATGTGTCAGTCTTCAATCGTTGACGATGTTTAATGTGATGAAAGAGCCTGTACCTCAAAGAATCGCTTAAGCCACCAAACCTGGAAGAGACCCTCTCCGACGAGGAAGATGAGTTGGAACAAACTCCACCATTTAACACGCGAGTTTGTGCTTTCGGCGGTGTTGCGGTGCACTCTTTCTCGGAGGACGATGTAGGACTGTTCGTCGCGGACCTGTTCAAGAGACTCCGATAGACGGCGAACTAAACCACTCATCAGAATCTTGAAGATAAAACAAAAGCGTCCACAATGTCATATCATACCCTCGTAGTCCAAAGGATCCTGCTTCATTTCCGACTCTGGCACGTATACAATCCCGTGTACATTGAAAGAGACCTCCTTGGAATTCGACGCCCAGGCCGCATTGCTGAAGCAATAGGTGTATTTGCCATCGCGCTGAGCATCGAAAGAATAATCTTCGTTCGAAACAGAATTGCGGAAATACTGGCGGTTTCCATTGGGATCTTCGACCTATTTAACGGGGAAAGCACAAAATGAGTTAAACCATATCAGATACAACCACGCTACACAGAACATACCCAGAAATCAATCTCGAGGTTCCCGCTACCTCCAAACTCTCGGTCGCCGACCTGGAACGAGACGGTCATTTTGTCGTCTTTGTGGAGGGTTTCGTGGAAGCATTCACGAGAATGGGCTTTGAGCTGGATGCTGTGGGCGGTCGTGGCCCCTATCCAGCCCAGCATGGTGACCAGGACGGCAGAAGTTGAGAAGCGCATTTTGTCAAGATTGCGCTTATGCAAAGCTTCCGGGAAGTTGGAAACAAAAAGCGGCAGTGTGCGAGGCGAAAAATGAGTGTGGTTGTTGAGAAGCGGCGGTGGTCGTCTGCGCAAGGTGTCAATTATCGCGATTCCGCGGATCGAGAGGCGCTCGGGCCACATCCTAATCGGGCAATGCCATTGCATGGCTGCGTATTTTCAGTTGACTGCGTCGTGGTTTATACATGATATAAATCATTGTAGAGCATATGGGTTCTCTTGTTAAATTATAATGAATATTTTTATGTTACTTTACTAGAAACAGGACTACACGTATGAAGACATTCCGTCTCAAATATCCATAGGCAAGAGGTTATTAATTAGTATAGGTAATAGATAACTTAATGGTACTGAGTTCCAGGAAAAATCCTCAATGTCCTTTTAATTATATACATAATCTACATAGCATTTAACTGGTAAAATGATGAAGTTGACGATAATACATACTGTGTACTCTTCACTGGCTATAGTCTCGTTCCACCAATCAGAGAGACCCCCAAAACGGGGCCAACCTGCTGCTCTCCACCAATCATATTCTCTCCTTCAACATCGTTTTTAGGCCTCCCCAAAGGAGTCTTTTCGCTGTTACATCAGTGAGCCCTATGTCGTACTATGAGCATTGGGCGGCTTGCTTTTGCCATCGTGGCATCATTCCTGTGCCGGATTCGCCTGTATCTTCTACTATTTCGTGGTGTTACGTGACTGCTCCGCCATTTGTTTCGTTCCTCACCCCTAGCTGACCTGTCAACTGTCTCTCGCATGCATGGTACATGTTAGCATTGCTCATAAATACTGTTTTCATTGGCAATATCCATCTATTTATTATTGTGCTACTTTTTGTTGTTGTTGTTGTTGTTGTTGTTGTTGTTGTTGATTTCAAGTATTTATAGTCCGGTATTTAGCGACATCCTTTTACCCATCGCTATGCTAAGACCCTCACAAGCTAAATACAGAAATGTGCCATCCTTGCACTAAAGACCCAGTTATAACATCATTCAATCCTACTTCCCACACAGGATATACCAGCATTAGGTAAACAGTCATTAAGAAAAAAAGCCAATAAAAAATCTTAATAGTAACCACGTAGTGCTAAGCATAGAGTAAAATAAGAAAGAAATGTATTAAGAACCATGCTCTACGCCTCCCCAATCTCTTATTATACACAATAACTAATTTAGTCTCAAACCCCCTATTCCTCTTTATAGCACTTTATGCTCCAGGCATGGGGGGCCTACAGGGTTTAAACCTACACGTCCTTGTATATAGCTATGGCCAGGGACCCAGTCCAGCAGACAGCTCTTCGGACGTACCAAGTGGTCGTGCCATTCAACCACCATGGCCCCAAAAAAAAATTGTCCCCTAAGGGGAATGAGCCCACAACCCACAAAGAACTGAAACTGTATATAAATACGGAACGTGCTGAACTCCCCTCTGCGGTAACTCCAAAGTGCATCACTTTTGCAACCCTTTCTCGAAACATGGTTTAATGCCCGGAAATTATTGATGCCTGAGGCGCCAACGGCGGACCAATCACAGCGCGCACAGCGCAACGCGACGAACCACGGCAATGGCTCGGGTGCTGACAATACGGTACGGTACGGAGCCATGTTGTAGCCAATGGAAACGACATCTGAGGGCCTAAAGCGGGGCCGAGTCGGACTGGGCCGTACGGGAACCACAGGACGAGCCCGTACCAAATCCTGCGCTCTCTTTCTTTACCCCTGAAAAATCCCCAATTGCTCTGGGTAATAATATTTAATTAATGCAACCAGCGTTAGTTGTTTAATGGGGCCGCCACCTACGCGAACCAAAGTTGGAACGCGTCGACACCACACGGGAATAATCCCATTATTATTGCGCAGGTAGCTAAGTGCTGAAGGAAGAATCATAGTAGGGTGTTGTCACCGCCAGTCGGGAGACAACACATCGTTTATAGTAGGAGTAAAACAAAGCCAAAAAACGCACCCTGGAAAAATAGAGGAAACGGTAAAAAAAAAAAAAAAAAAAAAAGCTGCCCGCGACTTGCACGGATTTCTCGGATTGGCGCTAAAGCATAGCGGTGGATGCTCAACGCTCCCTGAAAGCCAACAGCTCACTTGGACACTAAGTAACTTTTTTCCCGAAGCGTGACGTGCCATCTCAACCTCCTGTGCGCCTTCTCTCTTTCTCTCTCTCTCTTCCTCCTTCCCTTCCGTCGACATCGAACGTTCCACTCCCCGACCATCACATAGACGTTCCTTCGCCCTCGTCCGCCAATCTCTCGGTCCCTACCGCTTGATCTTCGCGTGCGCCATGGTCTGTATTGTGGCTCACTCGACATCTCTTTGATCCAAGCGCGATAAACAACACCAATCAGTCCGACCGATCGACTCCCTAACCGAACGAGACCCTCCCCCAAAGCCCGCATCTTGACTTCCTCGCGGCTGGTCTTGATTTCCATCGATTGCGAAAGATATAGCGACCTGACTACGATCATCTCGGTCTACGTGCTTCTAGCCGTCCCGAGGTCCATTGATCCGCGGCCACTTGTGAATTTTCCTGGCGTCCATGCTTCATCATTCCAGGCGATAAAGGGCGCGGCAAGCAGTTGCTTGCTGCAGAAGACGACACGGAAGGTGAGTGCTCTCTATTTTAGGGCTTGTTCGACGACGTCCAGTATACTGGACGTTTCGAGAATCTTTCCGCCCATACTCTTCGCCCTGCAATTCACGCGCTACGCGATTGCAGGCGACTACCTATTATGCGAAACAAAAGTCTAACGTGATTCATTTTTTTCCGTTTCAGGTTTACATCCTCCCGTCTCCTTAAATCCGGCATCTTCGCCGTCCAGCGGTCCCGTCGAGCATCTAACCAGCTTGCGAGACGGTGCACTGGCAACTATTTCAATAGACTCATCGAGAGCTACCTCGCCTGCGGCCTCCAGTGTCCAAGCAGTTGGATCGCCCGGCCAGCGGCCGTCGCGTGGGTCCCCTGAGTCACTCCCATCTTTGCCCAAATACCCCGGCGCCTGGGACTCTTTGTCTTCATCGCCTGAAAACCGCAAAGCGAACAGTGCATATTTCACTGCAGCCTGGGGATCACCATATGCAACGCCCAGCCCGCGGCGACCATCGTGGACACTAAGCCATCGGACTAGTCTGGGTCTTGGTTCTCGGGATACTTCTCCAGCAAGAGGGCGTGGTCACACATCAACACGTGGTCTGGAATCTTTGCGAAATACCTCAGCTTCTAGCCAATTCCCTCGCCATTTGTATAGCTCCATTGGTCGACCTACGACAAGAGACATCTCCGGCCCGGTAGCCGATCCCTCCGTCAAACAATTTACGCAAGATTGGATCAACCAGTATCTCTCTGGCCAGCCAAGGACAGAACGAACAAATTGGCTGAGTGACGACGAGGGGAGCGAAGCACCATCCTTCATTACTGCTCGCAATAATTTTGGAGACGATCCAACAGAAGGCTGGCTTGGTCTTGACGATTCTCGCGAAGAAGAGCTTCTAAGGACCCCCACAGCGGCCAACTCCAAAGCTAAAGAAGGGCCCGATAACAAGAAACGAGGACGTTCCCGTCACAAGCACCTGTCTACTCAAAGCACTGCCACTCTTAAGCAAGAAGATTTCTGGGGCTTTGCATTCGGAGACGAACCACAGTCAAGCGCAATGGCAGATATTAAGGATATATCGTTACCTGCGGTGGAGAATGAGGCAGCTCCTCCTATCTCTCCAATCGAAAAACCGTTACCGCCGCCACCACCAGAAAACGACAAGAACGGCAGGGATAAGCCCGAAGAGACCAAGCCGGAGCCAGCCCCGCGTCCCGTGGTCAGCCAGGCTTCTTCTCAACGCCAAAGGAAAAAAGTAACGTGGCGCGGCAAGGCTTGTGTTATCTCAGTTCCCCCCAACGATATCAGAGGATCCGAAGAGGCAGGGCATCGCCTGCTGACTAAAGCAGACGTCGAAGATCGACTAAGGAAGTGGAGTGATGAAGGATACCATGTTGGTGGATTCGATGTTTTCGCCCCAGAGCTGGACTCTGTGGATAGTCAAGATGGCGGTTTCAGTCGACTGCCTTATCCAGACCCAACGGATTTCAAACAAGATCGGGAATCAAAAAATTACTCTGTCCGATTTCCAAATCTAGGCGAATGGCAATCGTATGTCAACGAGCTACAGGAAGAAAAACTCCGAAAGCTGGGTGTATTCTTGGGTGATGATGAGCCACCTGTCGCAGCTTCTCCTGCATCTATGGCAGCAATGAACCATGTTGCTTCGTTCCCCAGCCATATCATGTCACCTCCTATCCCGACTTCTTCAGCTGCTAGCAATCCTTTATTCGGCGCACATCCATTCTCTCCTCATTTCAATCAATCTACAAACCCAAGTACGAATGCGGAATCATTGGCTTCGCCGCCGCCTCAATTTCGAGCTCAACACCCATACTTCGGTATGGACGGTAACCTAGTAGCAGGTTTGCCATATCCCTATCAGCCGACACCCCCCCTTGGCGGCTCTCTTACTCCCCAAAGTCTATTGAATGCACGCCAGGCAGGTGTTATCTCACCTGGTGCAAATGGTTTGCCAAGTCTGAACTCCATCTTTTCGCCTGTGTCACCTCTCAATGCGGAGGATATGTTCGGTCAACATTCCATGGAAGGTTATGGCGGCGGAGACTCGGTTAACGCTTCCGCGACCCATGACTCCGTGGATTATGGTCACCAAGCTCGCGCGTCGCGAGCTGCAACTCTCATCATGGACGAAGCTCAGACTAATGCTGAACATTTCCAGTCGTCGAATGTGGAAATTGCTCAACCCACCCCACGTGGCCATGACCGTAACCTAAGTGAGACACTACAAAAAGGCTTGGACCGATACTCAGAGACCGACCTTCACTTGGAGAATTCTATCCAAAGACAATTGGAAAGATCTGAAAGTGATCTGCACCAATCTCGCTGGGCTGTCGCTGAAGAAGAAGCTCAGCCTTCTCCTGCCCACGCACAGTTCCCTATACAGGACTCTTTCTCCACCGGCCACCATCGCCTCTTTGGAGAGCAGCAACCCATCAATAACAACCAAGATGCCGATGAAATTGATACAAACCCTAGTCTTGCGGGAAGCCCTCGCGACCAAAAGGCCGACATCAGTCACCATCCTTGGCACAGTGCGGCGCCAAGTGCGGGTTCATTTGCAACTGGCCACAAGTCAAGATCTTCTCTGACCGGCCTTAATGTTGAGGCCAAGGAATTCGATCCAACAGCATCATTCACGTCGAATGCTTTCACATTCCAAGGCGACTCATTCGAAACCAATGGCTATGCGAATGGGTCAATATTTTCTCCGGCTTCCTCGGTGTTCAAGCCTAATGGTTCCTTGGGCAGCTTCAACGTTGCAGCTCCTGCATTTACTCCCTTTGGTAGCAGCAACCTAAGTAACGAGAATGCCTCATTTGTGCCGAACTCTTCCAAAAGCTTCACTTTCTCGGCCGCCTCGTTCAATGCAGATGCCCCTGTATTCAACCCTGGAGCAAGCTTCACATCGAACGCCTCCGAGGCCCCTGATCAATTCAAGAGTAGTATTTTCGGAGATATCGACTTCAGCCAATCAACCAATTCTACCAAGAATTCCAAGGCTATTCCTATTGTGCGCCCTGACGACAGCGAAGACGATAACAATGAAGAGATTGTTGAACCTGGTGCGCCGGGCCCCCAGCCTCGTCAGAAACGTGCTCGTCGTGTTGCCGGGGAATCTGATCAGGATGTTGCATTGCCCACCCCATCTCCCTTGGGCGAGGCGACTCAAGCTCAAGCGCCACCGGCCCCTGGTCAAGGACACAAGCCTGCCGAAGGTAAAGAGAACACAGTGCCTTCAGAAGAAATTGTTGATGTTCCTGTGAAACCTTCCAGCCCTGATACCAAACGCCCTCGCGCAGAGGATGAAGAAGCCACTGAGAAGGACGCCTCAGACATTGTTCTTGACAAAGACATCCCATCTGCTGTCGCCAAAGACGACTCCCCTGCAGTGTCGGAATCTAAACTTGAGCCTGAGCCTTCTGTGGACGTTCCTAAAGAAGAGACTCAGGACGAGTCCAAGGACGAGCTCAAGGAAGAGCCCAAGGAAGAGCCCAAGGAAGAAGTCAAGGAGGAGGCAAAGGAAGAGCCAGCTGCTGCTTCAGTTGAGACTGTTGTGGAGCCTGTAGCGGAAACTCCAAAAGCAGAACCCCCAAGAAGAAAATCAATTTTCCAAGCGATGCGGTCATTCACCTTCCGACCTTCTATCTCCGAGTTCGTTCCCTCAACCAAACAAAATGATGAACCTGCCGTTGAGTCTGAACCAACAAAGCCTGAGGCAAAGGCTGAACCCGCCAAGCCCGAACCCGAAAAGCCAAAGGCCGGTCTTTTTGCATCTCGATATGCTGTTGAAAAACCAGAAGAAACGCCTGCAACTGCCACTGTTGAATCCAAATCTGATCCTCAACCGCTCGAGGCTGTTAAAGAAGATGACCGCGAAGGTGATCAGGATTCTGTTGACGAAGCAGAATTGAACGCAGTCATGGATCAGCTCAACGGGGATGATTCAGATGTCGGAATAGAGCGAGTGATCACCCCGGCATCTGGTCAAGTTGTTTCACACACCCCAGAAACGCTTTCTGCACAACAACCACATCTCCCTCACATTATTCGTAGCGACGCTCCAAGCCCGAGCCCAAGACGCAACCTAGAACAACTTGTTCGAAATGCTCCAAAGCTTGGATCCGACATGGATGTTCAATCACAAAATGCGTACTCGCAACGAGACTTGCCATCTGGCGCACAGTCTCCTGTCCGTCAACTTCTAAGCATGAACGAGCACATTAGCGACTGGGATGATGTCATTTCATCGGGTGAGGACGAGAAACTGGTTCAACGAAGCAAATTCTTTGATCGTCATATCAATAACCTGGTGGGACAGGTCTTGGAAGAGCGACTTGGACCCCTTGAAAATGCGCTTGGTGTTATCCAAGATTCTGTCATCTCAATGAACTCGCGATCAAACAGCCGACAACCACTGCGCAGCAGGTCTGAAGTAGAGCACAGTGATGCTGATGACGAAGATGATGATGAAGACGCTCGACCAGTCAGCCCGGTTAACAAGCGAGACAGGAAGTTGGAGAAGATGCGGGGAATTATTCTAGAAGCACTCTCTGCTCATGGAGTTGCCAAATCGGAGCCTTCCCCTCCTGCAGCTGAGTTGTCTGCAATTCAAGAAAGTATTGCTGAGCTGAAATCTTTGGCGGCCAAACCGGAGACTCCAAATATCAAGGAATTGATTCAAGAAGCTTTTACTGCTCAAGCACAAGCTAGTGCCAAGAAGCTGACCGAAGCTGAAGAGATCGGCGCCGACAGCCTGAAACTTCAACTGGATGGTCTTAAGAGCATGCTTCGTTTGGCTGACGAACGTGCTGAGCAAGAAATCAAAGCACGCCGTGATGCACAGGAGGCTTTGATGGAAGTCCAAAAAATGCTGGGCCACACTGAAAGTGAAGCCGCTCGCTATCGCCAGGCTGCCGAGGATGCAGAATCAGATCTTCGCCAATTGCGAGAGGAGAAGATTCCTCAGTTTGAGAAGATTCAAAACCGCTCTGAAGCTGTCGAGAAGCAGCAGGAGTCCTGGGAATTGACCCTTTCAGAACTCTCTGCAAAGAACATAGCCCTCGAGGGTACCCTTGATGAATACCGCGTCTCGCATGATCACTGGAAGAAGAAGGTTGCGGCGACAGAAGAAGAGAACAAGGAACTCCAAACCAAGACCGCACACCTCAGCTCTCGTATTGAAGACAGCATGCGCGCTCGACAAAGTTTGCGTGGCAAATTTGATCGTCTTCAGGATGACATGGTGAATGTAACCCGGGATATCGCTCGCGAGCAAGCGAAGGCACGCCAAATTGAAGAAGATCTTACCGCCAAGCACAATGCTCTTCGCGCTGCGTATGACAGGGAAGTCAAACTTCGCGAGAAGCTGGAACTGGACGTTGAAGAGCTCGAGAAATCAGAACGGGAAGCATCGAAATTGAAGTTCATTTTCGGCCAATCTCAGGAAGAAAACCACCGGCTTAAGGAGCTTGTCACAACCCTGCGTAAGGAAAGCCATGAACACCAGGACACTGCCGCTCGCTTTGAACGTGAATTCAATGAAGCCCGCGAAAGCAGTCGTGTGGAGATTCAACGTGCAAGGACTTCCATGGAAGCCGACCTGGAATCCGCCAACAACCAAGTCAACTATGTTCGTGCACAGCTTGAGACCGAAATTAACCGCCTGGAGACTCAACTTGAAAATGTTCGTCTCGATGCCGATACGACAAAGGAGCGCTACGAGCTTCTCTTGGAGGAAGCCCGCGACAACAAAGCCTCTGCTCTGGCTGATCTTGGATCTTCCAAGGATATGGCTATTGAAGAACAACGCAAGACGCATGACCGTGTACTCAACGATCTGCGCGAGCGCCACGCCCGCGCTTTGCACAACTCCTCTGAAGATCGGCAACGTATCGAGTCTCTCACGAGTGAAAAGCTCACCTTGGCCAACGATAAGGTGGCTCACTTGCAAGACCGTGTAGCGCATTTGGAAGAGAAGCTAGAGATTACCAAATCAGCAGCACGTGCAGCTGCTCAGGCCGCCCAAGCTAAAGGAGTCTCCGTGTCTCCAAGCCCTGTCCACCATTCTTCGTCACCTTCGTTGTCCTACAGACAAGACTCTGGCCCTGAAAAGATTTCCCCTCAGGCTCTACGTGAATCTATCCTTGTTCTTCAGGATCAATTACAACAGCGTGAAACTCGTATCGAGGGACTTGAACAAGAGCTGTCTGAAGTTGACAAGGATGCGCCAAATAAGATCAAAGAAAAGGACACGGAAATCAATTGGCTGCGGGAATTGTTAGGTGTTCGCGTCGACGATCTTCAGGACATCATCACAACACTCTCGCAGCCCTCTTTTGACCAGAATACTGTTCGCGATGCCGCAATTCGCCTCCGTGCCAATCTCCAAATGCAACAGCAAATGAAAGAGCGAGCAATGGCAGGAGGGCAGCCATTCCCATCGCTTGCTGATATTGCGGCTTCTCCACGTTCTTTGCCTCTTGCAGCAGCAGCGGCTTGGGGCAGCTGGCGCAAAGGCAGAGAGTCCTTCACTTCAGAAGCAGGAGCCTCACAAACACCTTCTAAGTCGACTAACACTGGTGGATTTCTATCAGGGCTCCTGACTCCACCTAACTCAAATGTACGATATACACCCAAAAATATGACAGCGCCACCTGGAATGGGTAGGATGGGCCCTCGTCGAACAGCATCCGAAAGTCGTCCGTTGAGAGGATCCAACCAAAGCCCTCGCTCCCTATCTATCCGACAGACTGACAAGCTACCTGTTGTTCACCAAGAGCAATATGAACCACCCACAACCCCACCACTGCTTCGAAGATCCAGCTATGACCATGATGCCGAGCCCAACAGCTATGATTCCAGCGCATTGCTAGATGACGGCGACAGCATCATAGCCCCTGACTCGCCCAAGGCGATAACAGAGGAAGCTCTCTTTGCGACACAGGAGTAATCCATGGTTTTTCCTGTCACCACCGCTACCAGATTGAATTAAAGCGGCAACCAGAAAGATCTACCCTAGTTTCTAATTGTCGATTTACCTGCACTCTCCCCTTAGTTTGTTCGATGGCAACAGATTGTACCACTTTCTAATTTGCATAGCGCGTTCGTTTCTTATCACGACACCTTTTCTGATTCTCTATCTTTCGCTTTTCATCTTTGTGATGTTCTTTTTTATCGATTTGGCTGTTTTTATTTAATACTATTGATACCACCTCTGCCCAAGTCGTTACAGCACTTCCACTTCGTTGTTAATAATTGCCCTCCCCGCCCTTTATTTTTTGTCAGCGTGACAAGTCCACTCTTTGAAATAAAAATATTTTTTCCTTGCTTCTATCAAATGTTATTCCTGATGATTTTCCGGCCCGGTTCGGGTTGTGTGTATATATCGTTGATATTGGATTGTTCTGTGTTTGTAAACCATACCAACTGACTGTATTACATATAACTAATGATAATCTCTGAGCTTATTCAAATTGAACATTCGCCGAAATAACCATCCATAGAACCCAAACCACAGCCATCCACCAGCCAAAAACTTGATCACGGGTGTACGGTTTCCCTCCCATATCCAATTCCGGTACCATCGAGACGTTGAGGATGTGCTTCCTAGAACCTGTGACACGACGCTCTGTGCGTAGGCATCGCAGTCCATAGCCCCTTCCTGGCTGTGCTTGACACGCCGATTGTACTCTGTCGTGATGGGTTGGTAAATCGAGTTGGGCGGGAGTTGGCGGTCCTCGTGGGCAATGCGAGACTGGACGCCTCCAGTGATCACAACAATTACTTTAACACTATAGAAGAAGAAAAAAAAAATTAACATAGGATGGAAAGAAGGAAAATCGGGGGCATTGCGTACTCAAATGGTTCAAGCTCGATTCTCAGGGTGTCGCTGAATGACTGGAGGGCTGCTTTGGAGGCATTATACACTGAGCCGAAAACGTATGGAAGTATCTAATTCCAATAAGAAACGTCCTAATTAGAATACGGTAGCCTTCTTGTAACAAAGGGTATGTTTTACTTACTCCTGATACAGAACCAATCTGTACAACAGTTCCTTTTGCCTCCATAAGCAAAGGCAGGAATGTCTGGCACATTGTAATCACGGCGAAGAAATTAGTGTCAAAGAGTGCCCGCGCTTCTTGTAGATCAACATCCATAGCTGGCACGGTATAGTCTGGTATAAAACCGATCAGCTCAATCAATGCAGTCGTTGCTATAGTAGGGTGCAATCAATCGATCATACTTCGTCCGCTATAATAACTCAACGTCAGCTTTTGATCAAAGACAAAGACAGTAAAAATCTATGGATCTATTACGCATTATTAACCAAATAATCCAACCCCTTTGAGCCTACTCGCGACTCAATCTCTTTGAAACAAGCTTCGACGCTCTGCAAGTTATCAACCGTGAGGTCTAAAGTCTCGATCCCAAGGGCTTCAAGATCTGCGATTTTGGATCGGCTCCGTGCTGTCGCAAAAACGCGTAGGCCTCTTTTGTGAAAGGCGTGGCTCAATGAGTAGCCTATTCCTCCTGGGGAGCAACTTGATTGACGGGGACAAGTTAGCATACATTTCTAGACGATCCATACACGATCAAGGAGGTACCCAGTGATGAGAACTGATCTGCGAGAGTCTGTAGAACTATTCATTTTGAAAATGATAGAAATGATAGCTTAATATAGAGAGAGATTGCAAGTATTTGCAAATTATTGAATATAGATTGACTCGTTAGAACAAGTAGTTACGTACGCGTATAGCAGCCGGCACATCTTACAATAAAAACCCTTAACCGAGGTCTATACGTTTTTATGGACAATCAGTAATTGAACTTACCTAGGTACTACCATCTAAACAACGTCGAGACAATAATTCGATGTCGTTGGATGTTCCTCCGATATGACATAACTTAACCCTATGGCAGCGTGTGGGATTGTTCCGCGGAGAGACTAACCAGACCGAATCTAGGACCTGCAAAGATCGTTAGCCGCGGCCTTTACATCTTTATTGTTCTCGAATAAATAAAGAATTCCACATTGCATTCGAAAAACACAATCATTTCCATCACGCATTCAGTATGAAGCCATTCTCACGACTAATCCGCTTCGAGTCTGGCGGCGAGACATTCTTCGCCGATCTCAGCACAACAACAGAAATACCACCAGCAGGGTCATCAATAACGGCATATCGGACATACGATGATTTCCTAAACACCCAAGATGCGACGGAGGTCATTTTTGAGAAGGTGTGCTTTCTTTTCGTATAATTTTGATTGCAAATAATAGTGCTCAACCTATGTTGTACCAGCTCCTCGCTCCACTGCCACGTTCCGACTTGCCTATTTACTGCGTTGGGCTCAACTACCGATCCCATGCAAAAGAAGCTAAGGTAGTATTTTCTCCCTAGATTTTCAATATAAGTCCTTCAACGTGCTGATCATATTAATAGCTCAACGTTCCCATGAACCCACCAGTGTGGACCAAGCCACCTACTTCTCTAGCATCGGCCGAAGAAGAGATTCAGATGAGTCGCTATTGTGCGTCGAATTTACCGGATTGGGAGGTAAACTATATTCAGTTTTTTTTTTCTTGATTAGTCTTTCAAACGGCAAATGACTAAGAAATTTCTCCTTAGGGCGAACTCGTCTTTGTCACGTCGAAAGAATGCCGAGATATCAGTATAGACGAAGCCGAGTCATGTATTCTGGGATACACCGTGGGTAACGATCTCAGTTGCCGCTTTTTCCAGCTGCCAGCTCAAAATGGTGGGCAATTTTACTACGCCAAGGCATTCGATAAATTTGCACCTATCGGGCCTGCGCTCGTCAGTCCAGAGCTGTTCAACAGTGGCGACAAGACAACATTGACGACCCGAGTAAACGGCAAAGTCACGCAAAATGTTGAGATTCAAAAGGACCGAATCTTTTCACCGGCACAGGTTCTTAGTTTTATGAGTCAGAGTAAAGAGCCCCTGCGTCTCATTTCCAGAAAAATGAAGCTTATATTTGGATCCAGGCACAACTATACCCGCGTACACAGCCGTTATGACAGGCACCCCAGCTGGTGTAGGTGCGTTCATGACACCCAAACAATTCCTACGACACAACGATGTAGTGGAAGTTGAGATAGACGGGCTAGGCATTCTTCGTAACAAGATTGCCTTTCCGGATGGACAAGATTCACAACTGTAAGTCTGTCACGATTTATCCGTGGGAAACCATATTAATAACACCCGTAAGAAAAAATTTGCACTGACGGATTCATGGGGTCACAAAGTTTTACGTATCTACGAGCTCTTTTTGGTATCGTTAGGTATAAATTGAGTGGGTGGTAGTAACATTATACATGTAAATGTTCCAACTTGCATCAACTGATCGATTGATGTTTCTTTTTCCCTATGTAGTAAAGGATAGATATATAAAGAATTCGAATAGAACAAGTTTTTCTGTTCCTCGTAAAGCAGTCAAGTACAATTAAAAGCAGTCTCAATTGACCTCATAGCACACAGTATCAATATTTCCAACATATGAAGATGTAACTGAATGTCCTCTCATTGGCTCTTCTTGATGCGCCCGCTATAGACCGTTGATTGGTTGACACCCTTCCCCGGCCCCGCATTGTTGAGTCGACTTTCTCTCCACACTTTCTGGCTCATTCACGTCCTGTTAAGCCTTTACGATTCAATATTGAACTGGAAGCTCCGGGTTTACGATGGATTCAACAACAGATCACCATAAGAGTGACCGCGTTTGTGACCGTTGTGTTCAGTCAGTTCTCCATTCTTCCGGTGGCGACTAGTGTAGACTAACTCCAAGTATGCAGTCGAAAGATTAAATGTATGGCATCTCAGCCAGTGTTTCCGCTAACGAAATAAATAATAATTCTTATTTCTATTCAAAAAGGTAATCAGAACCGTCCTACATGTTCAAGATGCCAGGAAGCTGGTATTGCTTGCGTCTACTCGTCAAAACGCCGCAAACCCGGTCCTCCAAAAGGAGTCCGTCGAAAACGACCCTCTCCCCAGGCAGAGCCAGACATACTTCCGGATCCTGCTCAGCTAATGAATGAGTTGAATTCGGAGATATTTCCTACCCAGGATATTGGCTCGACGTCTACGAATATTGATTGTCTATCAGAGAGTGGTTTTCCCGATGCGGATACGTTTTTTGGGTTAAATTTTGCCACCACACATTCAACTGGGGAAACCCAGCCACTGGATACATCTGGAGCTAATATTGGGCCTCACGAGTTGCCATTTAGTGCAGCGGATGAGTTGGATTTGTCAGTTTCACTATGCTGTTTTCAAATGGGGTTTACGGACTAACTTGATATAGATTGAATAATTTCTTCGCCTATTTCCATCCATCTGGTTTTCTCTTTCAGAAAACCAAATTCTTTGCTCAGTATCATGACGGGCTCTTGGACAGGGGTCTCATCAACACAATCCTAGTTGTGACTTTACTGACATTGAGACCTCGCGCCACCACCGACCACATTAATCTAGAGGATCTACTAGACAGATTGAGGACCTCATGCTCTAATGCCATTGAAGTTTCTAGCGGTTTCCTCACACTCGACATTTTTAGGCAAGCATGCATGCTTACCTTTTTCGATTTTCATCAAAGACCCGGGCTTCAAAGTTGGATGAAAGTTGGACAACTGACACGACATGCATATCGACACGGCCTAAACCAAATCGAAAATCCCGACACATGTGTAATATATCAACTTCCACACGTACTTCATCAAGATATTGAAGACTGGCGACGTGTATGGTGGTTCATTTATACACTGGATTCTTACTCAAATATCATCGCTTCAACTCCATTTCTGATTGAGCCGGACTGTATCAATACCGCACTGATAAGCCAGGACTCTACGGCCGCGGGAGTAGAAGGCTTACAGAATCCAGAAAGAGCTTTTCTGGCATCCGAGCCGGATCAGTTATGGAAGACTATGCGGGCAATCGTCGCCAATGGGAATGAATTGAACGCCAATATCCATTTGGTTACAACTACTATAATGCGAATGGCTGCTAAACTATCACTCTTACGCAAGCAAAATCCGTCAGAAAGTGTATTCCGCCGCATGGAATCTCTGAAGGAGTATATATCTGCCGTACGATTGGCAATGCCGTTACGCTACATGAAGCCCACGCGGGACGTGATAATCAACGAAACAAAAGAAAGTCATCATGAACGACTGGTTTGCATACTCCACGTGCATGCGGCTTTGCTTATGCTATCGATCCCTCCATATCTCAATAAAGATCAGAATACATGGCTTCTCGCTTGGCGGCAATGCCTTGAACCATGTGACGACATCGTCTCTGCTGTCAAAGAATGGGACGGCTCGTTCTCTTCTAATACAGATCCTGCTCTATGCTACATTGTGTTTGGCTCGCTAGTTATGATTTGGCTACTCGGTAAATACGGCTTTGAAGATGACTTTGAGGTGAAAGAGAGAATGAGCAGAGCGAGCGATATTCTGACGCTATTCTTGGATCACTTTGAACCATTGTGCTGTCAACCCACAGTTCTCAAGAGTATGTTTATTTCAATTTCCCAACTAATTAAGATAAACCACCCTCTAACTAACTTTTATAGCATGGTTTAAAAAGCTCAACATTCAATATCCCGGACCTTGTGGACAAAAAGAAGTTTATCAACTATTGCGATCAATGAATTTGCTAATCCCACTGGGCACGTCGGATGCGCTCATGCAACAAGACCAACCCCCCGGCGCCGCTGCTGCACCAATGTCTCTCAACGCCGTTGAAGAACACGGTCTAACGGCATCGAACTTACTTGCGGAAAATTTTGATATTGGCGACCTTCAACTTATAATTTAAGCATTATGCGACTGAATAATTTGCTAAGCGGCATATCTGTATAGTAATACATAGGATAAGTTAAGAACACATCAACCAGCCTTATTTACTGAAAAGTCCCTAGGCATCTCTGGTCCCCATATCGCCATAGAACCTCCTACACTGCGCTTATTCTTATAATCAGTGTTGACCAAGTCTCCATCCGCATAATGCTCAACCTTGAATCCACTCGAGTCCAGCCAGTAGTCGAATATTTGACTTCCTAGAATATGTCTACCAACACCCCAGATAGGCCTCCATTTCTGATCCTCCAGCCACCGATGACCCATCAATTGGGTATCAAAATCCGAAACCTCGAAAGAAGCATGGTGAATATACGTCTTTGAAGTTCCTGGTGGCGCTTTACCGAGGAAAAAGCAATGGTGATCAGAATACTCCTCGCCCAAGTCGAGATGCATGAAAGTCATGAAGTCAACCCATTCAAACTTATCGTGGCGCAATATGTCCGAGTGAACAAAGTTGAAATTAGAAGTATAGAAGTCAAGTTCTTCTTCCAACTCGCAACACACGTATCCAAAATGCCCGAGTTTGTGGACGAGAGCCGGCGCCGGTTTGAAGCGTTGGAATGTGCCGAGTCTCCCTTTCTTGAACGGCTCGTTCAACGGTCCTTGGGACTCGATTATTTTCGATGGAGGTTCTTGAGATGCATCTACATCCCGCTCCCTTTGGCCGTAGACGACATGCATAAAAGTCCCATTGGGGCGCGGAATTGTAACGAGACGCCCTCCACCAGGCGCGTGGCCAATGTCCTTGATGATAGCCCCTTTGATTTTGGTCGACTTTTCGAAATGTTCTTCATCACGAGCAACAAATGCTGCCCCGAGAAATCTCGACCGACCGGTTTCACTCTGTGACGCAACGTAAACATAGGGGTCTCTGCCGTAACCGCGGTAGTAAATAGCGTTTCCGATCCGTTTCTCTTCGATTAAACCGAAATCAACAGCGAATTTCTCGAATTTCTTTAAATTGGCATGTTCAAAGTAAACATGTCCAAGTCGAGATAGTTGGATTTTTGAAGGGCAGTTATGCACATCTGGGATTGAGATGGAAGGAACCATCCATTCTTGCACTGAGCGAGGGAGACGGGCGACGAGATCGATGATGAAGGACATTGTGTGTGTCAGTAGTTATTCACATACAGAATTGATTGTTATTATCTAGACTTGACCATCATTATTTATTATAGACCAAGCTGGTAGGTATATTCAATGTTTAGTGAAAACATCAATATTGCCACCGGGCCGAGGATGATCATCCAGATGCTCCGCGGAGCATTTAAAACAATCGTGCCAATGTTCCCAACCAAGTTGAACCAACATCGAAAGCAAACATGGAACATGCTCGGAACGAATCAAATATCTCAACAAAACGTATTATGATGCCAACTTTTCGATTTACTCCCATTTGTTGTGATCTAGGCCTTGGCGATTTCTCCACAATCCAGTTTAAGGGGTTTATATATACACCTTACGACACCGGATTTTCTTCTTCCGTACTCTATTAACGCCAATTAATTAAATATTACTCCAGAATATTCAATATATCAATTGATTTTAATGGAGTCGGCCCCAGTCGTGGTTGTTGGTGCAGGGCCATCAGGGCTTGTGTTCGGATTATGTCTTGCCAAATTCAAAATCCCGGTACGTACAAAGTTCCAACCATGTCAACATCAGAGAATATACAGCAAGTTGACAAAGATCAAGTGCATTATTTTAGAAAAGGAAAGCGACATCGCTGACGATCCAAGAGGAGTATACCTCGCCGGAGACGCTTTACGCGTTTTGTGGAAACTAGGGCTGGGGGATCGGATACCCTCGATTGGACATGGTATGTTGCTCTTCGCTTTTTTATTTTAGACAAATGTTTTAAATGTTTTGGAAAGAAAGTACTAAAAAAAGGTTCTTCAAGAAACGGATGCGGTTAATTTTCACCCAGGCACTTTCAAGGCGCGGCCGTTTTTGAGCGTTTCCACGGCGCATGACTGGATGGGACATACTATCCCCAGTGGTATTTACCAGAGCCAGCCGAAACTCGGTACGTAAATAAAAAACACTGTATTTATATATACTAACTTTGTGGGCTAATATTACTAAAGAACGCGCACTTAGAGACTTTGTTCAAAAGTCTTCATTCTGCACGCTCCGAACAAGCTGCGAAGTTGTCGGCCGAGAAGAAAATGACGACCATATGATCATAACATACCTCGATGTGGAAACCAATACTAAAAAGCAAATCAAAACCCAATGGCTCATCGGTGCAGATGGAAAGCGAGGCGTTGTACGCAAAAAGTTCCTTGAACCCAAGGCAGGAATCAAGCAAGAGGATGGCATATATCGCTACGATGGGACCTGGGTGGCCGCAAATCTGCATATCACTCTACCTACACCTGACACTCATCCTGAATTAGGTGTTTGGAATCATGGCCTTACGCCGGAGCAGGTTTATGATCTGTTCTGGCCACGGGGGTGGCATTTTTGTTCGCCGCCTGGCAAGGCAACGGCTTGTGGAAGATTTGGAACACATGAAGATCGACTGTGGCGACATGAATTCGCAGAGCCAGAGTGGAACGATGGAATGAATTCCGAGGAACTGTTGTGGGAACATCTAACGCCGATGATCACTCGATCAGAGGATAGCTCTGGACAGAAGTTTGGAAGCGAAATCACCTACCCAAGAGACTGCATTGAAGTTTTGAGATGTCGCCCATTTTGCTTTACGCATAAAGTTGTGAATAAATGGTTTGACAACCAAACCATTTTGATTGGTGACGCCGCCCATGTCTTCCCACCTTTTGGAGGACAGGGTATTGTCTGTGGGGTTCGAGATGCGGAAAGTCTTGCTTGGAGAATTGCAATTCTAGCAGATATGAACAAGCCTGCGCCTTCGAAGACTTTGATCAACAAGCTTCTATCTGCGTGGGCAGAAGAGAGGCGTTTGGGAGTCGAGATGTCAATGAAACAAACAATGATGAATGGAAAACTATGCAATGGGACAGCAGGCTGGTTGTTTTCGACTTTTGCACCAATGATAATTTCTCTGGTCACATCGCCGATGTTTTATCATCTTCCCTCGCCCATGGCTTGGGGTGATATTTGGGGCTATCAGTCCACGAAAGATGGATTTTTTCTGAAGCAGTATGCTGGAGGCAAGAAATTGGCTCAAATCTATGGCGTTGCTGAAATTACCGATGATGAGTTTCCGAAATCTCCTACGCGGCAGAAAATGCTATTATCGGATCAAATTATTCATTCTGTGCCTACAGCTCTCACTCTAGTTGTGTGCGATGAAATTACACCCCAGGAAAACTCAGAGTTAAATAGACTGCTAGAGGATGCTCAATTACACCCATTGATCCTTTCACAGCAGTCAGTCGTCCACTTCAACTCCAAGTACGATTCCAAGAAGAGAAGCTTTTCGAGTTCAGAAAAAGTTGGTTCAATCTCATGGTCTCCTATTACCTCTCAGTTCACGATGGGCTCAGTTTTACGACCGGGATACAATCCAAAAACTTTCCAAAATCGTCTTGGAAAGGCGGGTGCAAAATTTGTCATTGTCAGGCAAGATAGTATTATCTTTTCGATAGCAAAGGATCTTCAGCAACTACAGAGCTGCCTGGGTATACTAAAGTCTTATGTCAGCGGTTGATGTTTTCTGTTTAACAAGAACTTTTGAATCTCTTCTATCAGTCTCGTTTCTATCAGGATATCTGCTCAGTACATGTATATATCAATAAAATATCAAGACTAATCAATCACCTTGTGGAATTCAAAGCGGCAATAAAAGCTACACATCTTCGCTACGTATATCGATATGTTTTACCCATAAAGTTAAATATCATTTGTCACTATTCCCATTGCCAACTACATAGATGGGTTTGAACGATAAACCTCGACATCGATATTGACATATACCCAGTTCGTCCTCCAATGAGATTGGTTCACTTGAAATAACTCCCAGCCTCTCAATGCCCGCCGTAATAAGCACCGACTAGCATGCGTTCATGACAGAAAGGGTCGACGCGCCGTAGTTGGGATATAGGTGATCAATTTAGTGCTATTACGGTAACAGGTCAGCAATCACAAAGCTTTGAAATGCAACGCTCTATTTCAGGGCGCTAAAGAATAGGAATATGGTTCGGATATGAAAATAGAGAAAGGACGTACGCCGCAAGAGGAGCATGAGCAGCTACCGGCGCAGCTTCCAGAGCAGCAGTTGCAGTTGCAGGGAGACATTTTGATTGATGTGGGTGGAGGAGTTGAAAGAAAATATAAAATTTTCAAAGTCTTGTTGAATTGTGGAGATATAGTGTGTGCGATGGATTGTTTGATGATGAAGGAAAAAGAAGAAGCTGGTCTTGGGCGAAGAATTCACCCGTATTTATACCTTTTTTTCTTTCTCTCTCCAGTCTTCTACATCGGAAAAACTTGCTGTGGTAGTATTTACATCATACGATTCGTATTAGGTAGTTGAAACTCAAACAATGGAAATAAAAATACCGCAAAAGTCTTGTAATATCACAGCGGTAAAGGCGGTTGCAGTGGGGGAATGGGGCGCGTGCACTGGTCTGGGCAGAATGGTGGTTCTCTGCTGGCTCAAAGGCCGAATGGGATGTTGCATTAACAGATTCGTGGTCAGTCAATCTGTGTTAGGGTGCAGGGATCTGTTGGTATCAGGCCATGAGAACCGGAGTCAGGGCGCCCGGTGTATCGAGAGCAAACCTTTCTGTTGATATCAAGCTCATCTAGAAGGAATGACTGTCCATTTCCATTTCAAACCCAATTTCAGAGCCCAGAGCGAATACAAGGGCTTGAGACGAGTATATAAGGAAACTAACAGCCAGAGTGCGTCGCAATAACACAAAAACTCGATTCCCACCTGGTAGTCGTTTCACACAAGCCACCGGCCTGCAAATATTTCAGCTAGTCTTACGCCGAACGAACTAGATCGGAATAGCCTTGGTTGTATAGCCCATTCGATCGTACTACACCTGCATATCATGCTCCTTCGGGCTGGCCTGACGCAGAACACGGGCAACCCCGGCAAGCGAGACCCACGATAGGTAACATTAGCAGCACTGTTGAAATGAGCCACTGGCCAGCTTGGCAGGTTTTTTGGAGGATATTTTGGCTATTGTTTTTCGGGTTAGAGAGAGAAGTCAGAGCGGGCCAGACCAGGACATTCTGATATCTAATTCGGTGGCTGTGGTGAGACAGCATTTTCATTTCGTAAAAGCTTTTGCTGATAGTATTGGGCACGGGGGTAACTAGGAGTTAGTTCATTTTCCAATGCGTTAGCCTGTTAGAGTGATTCCTTTCCACTTGGGGCATCGGTTGCTCCTGGTAATTCACAACTTCACAACATGAAGTTCAATATCAGAGGAGCACCCGGAGTATCTGTAGCAAATAGAAAGTTCAAATAAAGGGTCCTTCATCAGTAATATTTCTGTAGGAGAGTTTATCGTGTAACAGGATCGTAGCGTCCCGAGTTTTCGTCCTTTTGTTATGAAGGCAGCCGAACTGCGCTCGGGTCGTAACAGGTAGGGCTGCTTACCCGGCGAGTCAACACCACAACTTCGAAAAAAGTCCCTCTTCATGGAGAGAAAAATTCACCCTTTATATATTTGAGAACATTCGCTTGTGTTTTGGTTCTCCCTGAGGATGTGCACACATCCTGAGGGGACCTTGGGGGAAAGAACCTTGGTGGTTAGCAACCTGCGGTGAAGCCAAGTAAGCATAACAACTGACTCACATTTCCTTGAAAGCAGCATTTTCATCTTCAAAGATATTTATTCAGTCGCCATTTCAAACATCCTTTGGTTTCAGGCCCGACAGCTGGATTAATGATACGGAATGAAGATGGACAAATGCGTGGGAGACGTCGACGGACACGAAGGGGATCCCAGAAAGAAGATATTCGAGCGCGAAAGACGCAATGAAAAGAAGAGCAACGATCAGATATGCCTTTGGACAAATTCTCGAGCAATGGACATCGTGATCGACTGGTGAAGGTCGAGGACGAGAACTGCCGCGCCTTCCTTCCATGTGCAGCCAACCCCGTGACCACGAAGACCCTAACTTCACATCCACTCGACACCAGGACGAACAAAATTCGACACCTTGCGTTATGGGAAGGAATATATCAACTATCCCACCAAGACAGGTCTGAGATCCTGCATGGCATCCGCGTGCGCTGTCGATTTCTGCCTGCATTCTCTGGGCAAGCCACAAACGATATTTGTCCTTACTCCTTGTTGGATACGGGCGGTCACTCTGCTTTTTCGCTTTTCGGTCAAGGATGAATGCCAAAAGACGTGGCTCACCATGACTCACCCAGTGTTTGTTCATCCCGCCGCATGATTCCAGCAGATTCCGCCCTTGAGAGGAAGGTCAAACGGTTGCAAAAAAAGACTAACGGGGATGCCGATGCAGCCAACGCGCTATGACATCGTATTTCAGACGATTTTGACTCACGGCGCAACTTTTCCGTTCATGATCACACCGACTTTTCTTCGTATACACTGATTGCTGATTCATCACCGTCATAGGGCTGGCAGAGGTGACCTTGTTAGCGCGCGGAACTTTACTCCGTACAGGCGTTTTCCATACATACTAGTATCTGCATGCACACAACCGTTCTAGACGAACGCCAGGTCTAAAGATGGTTCCAATTGCGAGCGCGCCCGCGTTGGATTTGCTAGGTCGCTTATGGCGTGCGAATAACACGCGACGCTTTAGCGAATGTCGGCGTTCGTCAGTGTTGGGTTCAAGTTGTTAACTGGACAAACTATGGGGGTGGACCATCTGCTCAGCCCGGACGGATCGATCGACGGCCCATGTGGCTTGGAGTTGATGAATGGCGCAACTCCCATGTCGAGCTGAAAATGTTTCTGCA
This sequence comes from Talaromyces sp. P118-02, assembly GCA_037040535.1. Taxonomy (NCBI): domain Eukaryota; kingdom Fungi; phylum Ascomycota; class Eurotiomycetes; order Eurotiales; family Trichocomaceae; genus Talaromyces; species Talaromyces sp. P118-02. Next base: position 58,949 of record JAXQGY010000915.1, read on the forward strand.
TGGTTCAGCAGCGGCATCAGCGACTCGCGAGCAGTCTGAGCAAATACATCAAATCAGACTAGGTGGACCGTGGCACATTCAAAACGACGTTATGAAACTCAAAGTCACATCGCAACGTCAACAAGAGTCCCTTCTCCTGCCGATTAAGGTATGATATGCGACTAGCCTAAACTATTGGCTTAGTTTGGCGAGTGAGACATTATTGACACTACCTAAATTTTTAGGGCAATAGATCAGGTCGGGCACATACCGAAAGGAAATAAGAGTGTTTCTAAAACCGCCTATTCATTGGATGGAGAAGTTAGCGCAGGTTGAGGCTTGGTCAGCTCTTTTCGGGCGATATACTATTCCCATTCGACAAGCTTTATTGGACAAGCAATCGAGGGCCCTGACTCCAAGCGCCGCTTGATGAAATTACTCAGCTATGGTGAGACGGCATACTGATGTCACTGGACATGGATTTTAAAGCAGCGTATATCGGTATATACGAGACTTACGAGCAGGTATTAATGATTTCTAAGCGATCAATCTAGAAATGGGGTGAGATCATGTGAAGATTTGAAGGCGAGATCAAGCCACGCCAGTCATATTATGCATGTATGGATGACAAAAATATCTAAAAATAATACCGTAGTATACATGTTGTACAGTAGTAAGGAAGAGTGTAGACATCAAACAAAAACAAAAAAACAGAGCGCCACGCTATGCAACATGTTGAACCTCATGTAACCTCCTCTCTGTACTCCCAGTATTAAAAAAATAACAGAATAATCAGTCGAAATTAATCAACGCCTCGTTTCTTTGCCTCCGCCAAAAATTGGCCCTATCCCGCCACTCGGGTGTGAGCAAGCCCGGCCATGCCTTGAGCACCTCTTCCGAGAACTCCCACGACATCTCGTTGAAGTAGTCCTGGCCCCAGATAGTCAGCTGGCCGAGATCCTCAGTCTCGTAGACAAAAGCGCACGCTGCTGTCAAAAAGGCATTGGCCGTCTCGAAGCCGGCGCGGATCAGGTTGTCACGCAGCGTCGGCGACGGGATCAGGTCGATGTAGGCATGATGGGGCGTCTGTAGCTGCAGCAGGGTTGGTTGCAGTGACGGGGGCAACGAAGGTGCCAGGGCTGCAAGCGTTGACAGGTGACGCTGCGGGTGGCTCAGCACATTCATATCCAGTACGGCGGCGAGACGCTCGTGCAGGTCACGTCGCACGGTGGCGATGTTTTGCGGGAACAAGAGGCAGAAGGACGTATCCAGGTCGGATGCGTTGGATGAGGCCAGTTCGTGTGCTCCAGTCGATGGGATTTCGATTGTAGGCACCAGAACATCGCTGAACGCCCTGCCGTAGCCAGCATGATGGTCCGAGAGATCCAGGGCTGGAAACGGACTGTTGGTCTGAGACGGCGGGCTCGATGTGACGGCCACCGAGGATGGGGCAGTAGACATTTGGCGTGAGGGAGAAGCAGAGAGCCGCAGGTAATCATTCTCAGAGCGAAGCTCGTTGAGCTCTTGACGCAGCCTCTCTAGCTCGTCAGTATGGTTGGCCGAGCGTTCTTGTTCAGCGCGCTCCAAGTTTTTGAGATGTTCTTTCCGACGTTGGCCTAGATGATGTCCGGTGTTAGAAAGAGGGAAAAAAAAACTTGATGTTGATTCCACTTACGGAACAAGCGCTGTGCATTCCTGTTATACTCCCTCTTCTTCTCCGCCTTTGTAGAATCTCCCGAGTCCGACATGGCACAAAATACGGGCGAGGGCTCAAACCAGATAAGATCGAAATACATTGAATTTCTTCTGTCTTCTTATTTTCTTCTGGACAAGCTTCTGGAGACAGGCGATGCTTATTTATGAAGATGGACATGGAAGACATCTGGACAAGGAGGGCGGGCCGGTCTACTAATAAGCAAGATGGAAACGTGACGCACGATATCGAATCCAGTAGTGATAGCGATCAGCTATACGCTAGAATGCAGGGTATACAGTGGCCATGGGAGAGATCTGCATCTGCGGCCGGGTTCAGTAATCGGGAAAAACCAACACGGGCGTAAAACGTTGAGTGACATCTCCGAGGGCCAAAGGGCCGGTAGAGAATCCGAGTAAGACCAATCAAAGGCCCTGCTGTACAGATTCTCAGGGATGACTAATTCGTTAGACTTTAGTCTAAAGTTTAGGTAGAGTCTATTAAGTAGAGAAAAAAAAGGGACACCAAGGGACTAGTGAGGTTTGTCTATCAGCTCCCGGATCTCTTAATTATTTTTAGTCCGGCTTTTTTGAGGATGCTTGGCATTTGCAGCGTGGCTACGGAGTGGCTCGTCTTGGTCAGCACAGGGCTTGTTTAACCGTGGTGTTTAGTCATTGAAGGCTGATTTTCATAGTTGCATATAGTTACTAATGATCGCCTGCAAGTTTGGACTTCGAGTCTAGGGCTGACCGCAAGCGTGCTTATTCAGTGGCGCAACTAATTGGCCAGCGATGCCCAGAGCATCCTTAATTTGCTATACTATAATCGCAGGCTGATGCTATTATTATCAGGCACGCGTGTGGCGATTAAAAGACCAAACAAAAAAAAAAAAAAAAAAAAAAAAAAAAAGCGTTTTAGTTATAATCGTTGTTGCATCTGTTGCATCCTGCGTTGTTGTTGTGGTCTTGCAGTGGTTGCCCATTTTCCTAAACAGGAAATAATAGGCCTTGGGTGTCTCGCACGCACAATAATAACCATAATAATTAACTGTTCGTGCTTCAGCTGGCCCAGCATTTCAATGGCCTACCATTTTAGCGCAGTCCCGTCATTTTGCCTATCCGCTAATCGACTCTCGGGCGCACAGTACAGTGAATCTAGCTATGTTTAGACTTTTCTCTTGAAGCCCGGATTTCCGGGCTCTCCTCGTGCGGCCGCAGAGGTGGGGATGGAGGGCTGGCGGGGTTCAATCGAACGTTGTCTACCGGCCGTTACAGACATGGGCCGACGGACTAGCCACGGGCTAAAAAAAAGCCTAAACTGGCTGTGTTTTGGGGGTCACCAGGCCAGGCTCAAGGTTGTGCTTACCAAAGCAGTCAAACAAGGTGCAACTAATCATTTAATAGTTAGCAAGTTATCGACCTGGAGAATACCACTCACCCAAAAAGGGAACCCTTAGTGGGCACTTGCTTGGTATGGTGACTATGGTCATATATTTGTCGACAGAAGTTAATGCCATGCATGCAGCTGAATCATGCTCGTCCCAGTCGGGCAAGCCCCGACGCCCCCCTTTCGTTTCTGTATTGGCCTCGATGCGAGTCGATGGTTGAACAAGGGGTTTTTTGGTGATTTTCGATTGTAACTACTCCGTACGCAAATGGGCCAAAAGGATTTTTCTTTCGAGCCTAGAAAGAAAAGACCACAGGCCGAATGCATTCTAGTGACAGATGCTTGTTTTGCATGACCCGTCGCATGCATCGTAGCCAATGGCCCTGATTCATGAATAATTCCGGTTCCTAAAAAATTATGCGTGTAATGTTGTTCATCTGATCGACATCAGCGAATAATGCAATGTCTTAATCCTTCAACTCATGCATACTCCGTATAGTCATGTCGTCATGTGCCATTAATCATGTTTGTGTTCTGGACAGGTACAATGCATAATACTACACAACTATTATTCCACGTACATATGTGCACGTTCCTGCATGGAATCAATCCCACAAGCAACCAGTCCCAGAACAGTAGGAGCAAACGAGCTGCACCTTCATTGGCTTAGCATAGCTAACGGCTCGTCGAGACAGGATCTTCTGTGGGTAAGGATTCTGAGGAACCCACGTGGTTGCTTATCCGTGAGAACCTGAAGGTACTGCCGAATCCTACTGGGGGCCGACGGATCAACAGATCCATTGTTATTGATCGAATCTAAAAGCTAAAATGGCTGCCGCGTTGCCGTCAATTGCGCTATACATGCAGGGTGTTGCTAAATACAGCTCCAGAGTCGCAGTTCATGCATTCCTGGTCGACAATGGATACTCTTACTAGCCCTATGCTAGTACGTAGTCACTTGCCAAGCCAAAAAGACATCTACCACGCTATCAATGACCATTTAAAAGCCTAATCGGCGGCGATCTTCGGGGGGGGGCCCGACGCAGCATACCCATTGGTCCATACTGCGCGGTCCACCTAATCTAAATCCAACCCAGGTGGTCCGTCCCGCCGTATCCGGTATACCTCCCTTCAGAGTGTCTCAGAGCAGCAAGAGCCAGAATTCTTCCTGCTCACGTCGAGCTGATGCGCGTAGCCACTGTGATTAAATAATTGAAGTCGATAGGCTGACTGTGTTGATCCGCGCATCCAGACTTTCCTGTCGGAATTTCATGTCTTTTATGTTTGATTCTCGACTGTTGAAAACGGACCTGCGCGTAGGAATCCCTGCTGGAAAATAGTTTATCCAACCACATAACTTTGCGTCTAAAAGACAATACTTTTCTCTGTAGCATAGAGCCCCTTCAGGACCTTGAGCTGGCCAATGGCTCCGCTTTGTTTTCTCGTTACGCGATTTGGGATGTTGACAATTGCGGTCCGCAGAAGAGCCATGCCAGCCTGACCCCAGAAACCGACGATTCGTTCAGCCGAGAAACGCAACATCGCGAAGAGGATGTAGAAATGCGTGTCTTGGAGCTCATCAGGGGCGATGAAAACAATCTTGGCGACCGTTTGCCAGAATATGTGGTTGGGAAACGGGTTTTTGCGGGTTGTTTTTCCAAAATTGCGCAACGTAACAGCTGCAAAGCCGCTACCAAGCCCAACCATGCGTTGACGATGGTCCATTTCGTCGACAAATGGGCCACCAGCCTCGGTCCTTTTCCACCCAAGGGCTATCTTGCCAGCCTCTGTGTTTTCCTTCCCGTAGAAACCCCATAAAGCTGGGCAGACGGCGCGGTATTTAGCCCAGAAGATGTCTGAAAACGCATGTCCCCGGAAACAGTACTGTTCGGCCGAGAAAATCTGGGCGACGACAACACCCACTGGTTCTGCGTATTCCAGTTTGACGCCAGCTTCATTGATAAGCTGAGAAACAACAGCCTTGGTGAAAATATTTAGCAAGTATATAAAGACTGCTGACCCATTTGCATCTTCTTCGGACAACGTAGCAAATTCCTGGGGTGGCTGGACAAAGAAGCGGCGAAGATCACAAGGCATTGGGATGGCTTGAGCTTTGCGAAGAATTTCACGGATTTCGTTCACCTATCATCGAGTAAGCGGTATTCAAAAATTGACCGAGTCGGCCGACGAAAACATACCTGGCCTTTATTAGCAACAGCACCTTGGCCCTCTCTCAACTGTCCAATGCATTTGATGATGGCACGACGGAAGTCTCCTATCGTGTCCTTCAGGGTCTGGTTCTTCTTGGCTTCTGCTAAGACGTATTTGCGCAGTTCCTTCAAGTACTTGTGCAGTTCCAGATATTGCTGGTGTTCCTGAATCTCTTGTTCCGTGTTGATCTTGGCTCCCAGGCTTTGACGTTGCTTCTCAGCCTCCTCGGCTTTCTTCAACTCCTCCTGGCGCTGGCGCTCCTTCTCTTCAGCTTCTTGTCGTTCTCGGAGAGCCTTCTCCTCCTCTGCGGCTTTGCGTGCCTTGGCCTCTGCCTCTGCGGCTAGACGGCGTTTCTCTTCTTCCTGAGCACGCTGCTCTGCTTCTCGACGAGCTTCTTCCTGTCGTTTCCTTTCGGCTTCTTCGCGTTCTATGCGCTCACGCTCGAGTCGCTCTTGTTCAGCTTTGCGACGGCGCTCATCCTCTTCTTTGCGTCGGCGTTTTTCTTCCTCCTCTCGAAGATGTTCTTGGAGAACAACCTCGGCTTCCCGGCGATGCTCATCATAGTAATCGTATGCTTTGTCGATCGCAGCATAGTAGACCTGCTGGTGGTTGCGATCAATCTCGTCTTGCTGTGCGGTAAAGGACTGCGCACGGTAGTCATAGACTCGCTTGAGATCCTCATGGTGTAGTCGAATGGCTTCGAGATCTTTGGTGAGGTCGAGAATAAGCTGTCTAGACGGACTGTCCGTCGGCTTTCCAATACTCCGCCTGGTAACCATTGTGGCTAATGTGCAAAAATAAATCGACAACAATATTCGCGAGTACTGGCCAGCAGCGAAAAGAAAAGGATTTGGACTGTATAACCGAAAGTTTAGTCGTTTCCAACTTCTGTCGTAGTCAGAGAGGTTGGGAGGTGGGCAATGTAGGTGGGTGGGTGTGATGAAAGAAACGACAAGCAAATTTGGGCTGAATGCCGCCGGGTGTCTCCGCTCCAAGTTCACACAAAGTGCACACCTGTAGGTATGGAAAGCCTATCTGTGCAGGCGACACTTTGATCGTGCCTTCCTACTACAGAAAGCGGTGCTTGAAGTGGATTGCCCGTCCGGTATGCTGCGAGTTCATTCCAAGACCATCCCTCTAGGTTATTCAATCGGTGACGGTGCTTTGTAGCCTTCCGGAGGGAATAATAGATGTAAATCGCGAGTAATTCGCTAACAGGATAATCGGACAGTCAGTATCTTCGCGTGCAATGGTTCCGCCGATTGCAGTGCGCCTTTGGAGGGTCGATGGATGTTGCAAGGTCTTCCGTTGGCGAATTTGAATTGCGCGTCTTGACAATGTGTCGTAACGAGCTATAGGAGTCTCTCAAAGGCCAATATATAATGACTGGGCCATGGATTTAGCGAAGAAGAGTGCTCAGAGGGCGGGCTGTGGCAGGTTGTAAGTGAGTGAGGAAGTGAGTGAAACTTGGAGACGGCCTCGAAGCTGTCTTTCCTGCGGAAAGCGCGTCGGGTGCCGCTCGCTGTGATTGGCGGATCGGACCCACTATCAGATCATTCCATCATGCCTAATATTGCTGTATTTACTAGAGTACGGCGTACATTGTACAGCTCGGAAGATAATTATATTTATATAAATTGTTAATATTTAGGCTGCAGGTATTACTTTGCTAGTCTCTATCTGCGCCTTAATCAAACCGACTACGACCGGGCTGCAGGTCAACTCTAGATCCCATCCCCAGCTCACCGCCCAGTGAGACAAGCAGCAATTGTTGATAGCGTCTTCTTTGTTTTTCTTCCCAGGGCGAATTGGAGCATATATAACCAAAATCCTTTGTTTTTCTTGGATCGACAAGAAATGAAACAATCTAGGAACAAGCAAATAGCAATCATAAATCCAATAAATAATATCAAGATATACACGCGACGGCAAACGCCAAGCCCGCCAAGCACAGCGCTAGATGGCTTACTTAAGCATAATTGCGGGCTTCGATTGGCGGGCGGGCACAGAGCCCCCCACCTGGCGCGGGCAGCCCCCTCGTCTGGCAGAACAGCGCCTGGAGGGCCAGCGTGCTAGCCCTGAGCACCCCGGGCAACCGCCATCATCGCCATCGTCATCGCTGTCGCTGCGGCACTAACACCCCCATTCACCAATTGTCCTCGTTCGCTCCTGCCCGCCTCCTCTTCCTCCAGCTTCCATCTCCCTCCCCCTCCTCCTCCTCCTCCTCCACCGCCATCGTGCATCTCGCCTTCCTTCATCCATCATTCATTTTTGATCTGTCCTCCGCTTGTCACAGTGAGAAAAGTGTCCTTGTCGTTCTCTCCAGAACTCCCGTGAAACTCTCTTTTGGGTTCCGCTTGGTACCGTGCCCGCCCCGATTTGGAAAAGGCCAGACAGCTCCTCTACTCCACCACGCGCCCTCTCTCTTTCTCTCTTGCTCCCTCCCTAGACATCATTCAAGCGAACACACGCTTCCAATCGATTGATAACCAATCCCTCTGTGTGTCTGTGGGAGGCTCCTCCGTCTGTCTCGGGTTTTCTCGACTCTTTGTTTGGCGGCCGCTGTGCCCATCGTGCGCTAGTTATACCCGCACGGCTATCACCTCCCTCCGCACATTCGATCCTTCCCTCAGGACAGCGAGCAGCTTCATCCCCTCTTTCCGAGCGACAGATCGAAACCGCCTCACCTAGGCCGGACGTCCCTTCTCGATTTCTTTTCGGTCCTGTCGTCTCTCTTGTTTTCCGCCAGCGCGTCGTCCATCCAACTCCGTTGTCCCTACAACCTACGACTGCATACACTGCCCTGTACCCTCCCTGCGCGAACACTATCGTGGCTTTGTCAATTCGCTTCAGTCATCCCGGCCAAACTACGGCTTCACTGCTCAGATCTCCCCCGTTTTCTGAAAACAGCTCACAACTGTCCGACTATCGTTTGCCACAGTAAGACTACTCGTGTTTCCCCTGCTTGGCCCCTTAAACTGCCCATTCAACTGCCCCACTTCGTTGGTCATGTTGTTGTCTCGGCATCGTGTCATCATCCCATCTCGCAAACATACACTCCTTTCTATCGCATGCTGTCGACTGCCTGCCTGCTGGCATGTTAAGCTAATCCTGTTATTCTAGGTCGATTACACTGGCCACCGTTGCCGTTGTGTGACAGTTCCAACTACCGTCAGCCCAATCCCGACTCGGGAATCTATACAACCTCGCCAACGAGGAAATATTCTATAATTTGATCCATACAAATGGACCAACAAGGCCAATCCGGTGGTGTCCCCGGCCCTGCCGGTCGCCGGCTCCATATAGCTCATCGGAGAAGTCCGTCTGAGCTCACTCCTTTAATGAGTACGCATCTTTCCCCTTCACCTGCTGGCCATTACTGATCAACCGGCTCATCTAGTGGAACAACTTGCGATCCAACAGCAGATCGAGCTGCTCCAGCAGCAACAACAACAAATTGCTGCAACCCATCAGCAATACGTCAACATGGGGCTCCTACAACCCCAACAACCCATGGGCCAGGTTCCCGGATATTCTCCAAACATGCAAGGACAGGGAGTTTCCCCCCAGGTTAACGCCTTCCAATTTCCTCAAATGCAGCAACAACAAATGGGTGGTGCCATGAACAATGGTCACTCTCACCGTCGTAATCAATCTGCCCTTCCGGGAATGGGCATGGGCCCTCCCCCGGCCCCCTCGTCCGGCGCTTCTGGGTCGGCTTTTGCAGATATCCATCAAGGGAACCAAAATCGCGAGAATAACGCACCTTCTCGAGGACGCGGTGCCCCTGCCGGTGGTGGCCATCAACGCCGTCACTCCTTGGCCTTGCCTGAGGCGAAGAAAGCCGCCGAACTGGCACAGCAAAAACGAGCAACCGCCGGTTTTCAATTCCCTGCTCCAAGCCCCGGGGGATCCGGTAGCGCTGCCGACACCTCACCCCCCGACGATAAGCCGAAGACGCCGCAAGGACTTGGTTTACAGCGTGCAGGAGGCGGCAACTTTCGTGGTGGCGCTCATGGAAGAAGTCAGTCTATGGCCGTTGGCCGAGGTGCCGCTGGCTTTCAGTTTCCCATTCCAGAGAGCGGGCAGCCTGAACAACCCAAGCGTGGTCACGGCCGATCCCAATCGAGAAACTTTGATGGCAATTGGAGACAACCAAATAATAACAACCAAGACCAGCAAAAGTCCAACCAGGGACCTAATCAACAACAGGGAGGCGGTGGCTTCCAGCCTGGTCATCGTGCTCGACCTTCGATGAATCAGTCAATCGGCTCTATCGGTCAATTTCAGTACGCCAATCAACCCCAACTTATCCAGCTGCCCCAGGGACAGGTTGTTATGGCACCCCAAATGTTCAATGGTCAGCAACTCAACCCTCTTCAACTCGCTCAGCTTCAGGCCATGCAGCAAAATGGCCAGATGAACGGCTCAATTGGTCTTCAAGCCAGCCAACATGCACCGCAGCAGCTCTCTTCTCAGCAGCAGCAACAACAAAGGAAAACGCTCTTTACGCCTTATCTTCCCCAGGCAAACCTACCTGCCCTGCTGAGCAACGGACAATTGGTTTCCGGTATCCTGCGTGTGAACAAAAAGAACCGTTCAGACGCCTACGTCACTTGCGCAGAACTCGATGCGGATATTTTTATTTGTGGCAGCAAAGACCGTAACCGTGCTCTCGAGGGCGACTTCGTCGCTATCGAGTTGTTGGATGTAGACGAAGTCTGGACTCAAAAACGTGAAAAGGAGGAGAAGAAGAAACGCAAAGACATCACCGACACCAGATCAGGTGATAAAGTTTCTCGATCCGATTCCGGCGCCAAGGGTGATAACCAGCAAGTTGGCCCTGATGGTAGCATTCGCCGCCGTGGTAGTCTGCGTCAGCGTCCTACACAGAAGAAGAACGATGATGTTGAAGTTGAAGGCCAAAGTCTTCTACTTGTTGAGGAAGATGAAATCAGTGATGAGCAGAAGCCTTTGTATGCGGGCCACGTCGTTGCCGTTATTGAACGAGTCGCAGGTCAAATGTTTTCCGGTACCCTTGGCCTTCTCCGTCCAAGTAGCCAAGCGACAAAGGAGAAGCAAGAAGCCGAACGTGCTGCCCGAGATGGTGGCCATGGTCGGCAGTCTGACCGTCATCAGGATAAACCCAAGATTGTATGGTTCAAGCCTACCGACAAACGTGTTCCTCTGATCGCCATTCCCACTGAACAAGCGCCTCGCGATTTTGTCGAAAAGCACCAAGACTATGCCAACCGCATTTTTGTCGCCTGTATCAAGCGGTGGCCTATCACCTCGCTTCATCCCTTTGGTACTTTGGTGGAACAACTTGGTGAAATGGGTGACTTGAAGGTCGAAACTGATGCTCTTCTCCGTGACAACAACTTCGCGGCCGATGAGTTCTCGGAAGCCGTGTTGAAGAATGTCGGCTGGGAGGACTGGTCCACCACTTCTGAGGGCGATGCCCTACTTGCATCCCGTCGTGATTTCCGGGACGAGAAGACCTTTACTATCCACCCTACTGGCACCAAAGAGCTTGCCGATGCGTTCCATATGAAGAAACTGGCTGATGGCAAGATTGAACTTGGTATCCATGTTGCTGACATTGCGCACTTTGTCAAGCAGAACTCCCTTGTGGACCGGGAAGCGAAGAAGAGAGGTACCGGCGTTTATTTGATGAACCGAGTTGTCAACATGCTACCGCCTCGTTTGTCAACCGATGTTTGCTCGTTGCTTCCTGGTCAGGAACGTTTAGTCGTCAGCGTTGTCTTCCAGGTAGACCCTTCGAACGGTGCTGTGGATGATAACGTCTGGATTGGAAAGGGAGTTATCAAGAGCTCTGGCAAGTTGAGCTATGATGATGTGGATGCTACCCTTAATGGAAACACTGATCTTCCCTTGGAGGGGGCAACCACTGATGAAATCCGCCTTTTGGGGGTGAGTAGCTCTTTCGGGTACGTCGCAAGATGATACACTAACAAATTTCTTCACAGGCCATTACGACCAAGTTCAAGGAAGCCAGATTTGGCAACCGGGCGACCAACATCCCATCTCTTCGCCTCCTCTACCAGCTTGATGACGAGAACATGCCAGTTGAGCACAACATTTTCGACTCTTCCCCAACTCATGAGTTGATCGAAGAGCTCAGCCACAAGGCCAACTTCTTCGTCGCACGCAAGATCTACGCGGCAATGCCCGATAAGGCATTCCTTCGCCGCCAAGCTGTCCCCAACTCTCGCCGACTTCAAAGCTTTGTCGACAGAATGAACAGGCTGGGCTTTGAGATGGACCCTACCAGCAGCGGAACGCTACAAGCCAGTCTTTTCAAGATCGAAGATCTCGATCTCCGCAAGGTACGAAAGACAACCTCAACACCGTCTCAATAAACTCTTACTAATTAATTATATGTGTAGGGTATGGAAACTGTCTTGGTCAAAGCAATGCAACGCGCCAAGTACTTTGTTGCCGGTAACTTGACCGAGGAACAACGCCAGCACTATGCACTCAACCTGCCTATCTATACCCACTTCACAAACCCCACTCGACGCTATGCCGATATTCTTGTCCATCGTCAACTCGAAGCAATTCTGTCTGAAGGCGCTATCGAATTCTCTGAAGATGTCGAGACACTGACGAAGACTGCCGAGCAGTGCAACAACAAGAAGGACTCTGCTCACAACGCTCAGGAACAGAGTGTTCACATTGAATCTTGCCGTGTCATGGACAAGAAGAGGCAAGAAATCGGCGGTGATCTTATTAGCGAGGGTATTGTGCTCTGTGTATACGAGTCGGCCTTTGACGTTCTTCTCCCTGAATTCGGCTTTGAAAAGCGTGTTCACTGCGACCAGCTTCCTTTGAAGAAGGCAGAATTCCGCAAAGAAACTCGTGTTCTTGAATTATACTGGGAGAAGGGTGTTCCTTCTTCTGCCTATATTCCTGAAGACGAACGCCCGAACGCAAGCAGCTCAAGAGCAGCTCATGCTGCCGCTGCCGCACAACAAGCGGAAGCAGCTCGCGAGCGTGCCAGGGAACGTGAAGAGGCCCAGCGGAAGCAGACGGAGACCGGAACCATGTCTACTGACGACGTTGACGCCCTGTTCGACGACGATGATGATATGTCGGAAGTTACTGAGATGGCTGCTGGCGTTTCGCTCAATTCTTCGGGTGATCGAACAACTCACAGCATGCCTCCCTCGCCTACACGAAACGGACATCCCGACCAGGCTCCACACCGTACTCGCTCCGATCCCAAGATCGCAGTGAGCGCTAGCGACACTCCGGAGGCAAAGATGACGAACAAGGAGAAATACCTTGATCTTTTCAAGCTTCGTGAAGAGGATGGGGAGTACATTCAGGACGTGACAGAAATGACTCGTGTTCCTATTATCCTCAAGACCGACTTGAGCAAGAGTCCACCGTATGTTTTTTTCTCATTCTCTTCTTACCTGCCAATCTTAATAGTCTTAATACTAACCACCTTTAGTTGCTTGACGATCCGCTCTGTCAACCCGTACGCTCTTTGAGTGATTTGAAGCTTGCGGCAAGTCGATACGAAGTCGACAAGTCAGTCTCGACCAATAGCACTCGCCAATTGGACCGAACTACATACGAATACGCGTAATAATGTTATCATCTCTTCTTGGAGTTGTTGCTTTTGTCGGCACGTGACCGTCTGGTCAGATTTTGTTATCACGCTGGCTGTTTCTGGATTCTCCTTCATGTGATATTGGTTTGTCCAGACATATATATACTTTTACATTGCAAGTGAGACTATCGGCAGAAACCATCGGTCAGGTCGTCTCCTTGCTCCTACCCTGCGCTACGGTGTTACTTTGGTGCAGGAGGAAGATTGCTTTTTGTACAAGGTTGGACGTGCAGTTGAATGTGGCGAAAATTTGCATTTTTATTAGCGATGTCTACAAACAGCAAACCGTCGGGCGTCGGCGGCCGAACAGGGGGGGGGGCTTATTTATCTGTGTAAGCATCAGTCAGTTGATGGGCACAGATATAAATATCTTATTTTTATTGTTTATTGTCTTGTTTTTATTACTGGGAGGTGATATCGGGTGAGAAGTCAAAGATTGTGTTGGTGCAGAGCGCGTGGTACTTTTTTGCTACTTTTTATTACCTGCAAAACAGAGATACATGGCCTAGAAATATTTCGCATAGCTATTTTCTGAAACGCAAAATTTTTTATTTATCGTTACCCAATATTCATTTACTAATGGTAGATTGACCCAATCGAGGGATTGTGTAAATGAGATTATTCGAACTCAGCCATATAAATAAGTAGACTAGAAAGAGTAGGGAAGAGGAAAAGAGAAGGAAGAAACAAAGACTATCACCCTCCCCCTCATCCAGTGTGAGATGCAAACCGATAACCCAAAAAACAACACCTGACCAACCAACCCTGTATGCAATACCCCGTACCTGTGCAAATATAATTCATTGTCGTCAATTGTCATCATCATCATGAATCCAAAAAGAAAAGAAAAACCGTCTATGGTAATGTATGTATCTCATGATCCAAACCAAAGTATGTATGTAATTCTCTCGTCATTCAAAAGGAAAAAAAAGAGTGGCATGAACGCTTCACAGCCTTCGAAGCCCGATCCTCGGTTTTCGCTTAACCGCAGCGGATCCTTTGCGAACACCACTACCTGACGGCGGTTTCGTGACTCTGGTGGGTTCGAGAGGTCTTGTCGCGACAGCTGGATTGTTGTGGAACAGTCCAAAAGGAGATCTTTGCTGTGGGGCTTTCATGACAAGTGAAGCAGTCTGGGGAGTTGGTAGTGGCAGTGATGATGAACTTTTTGTCGAAAATAAAGTGGTTGCCAAGTTCTCTTTACCACGGCTGACACGACGGTTTGGACTAGCGGCAGGTTCGCCCTGTTCGTCTTCGTAAATTTCGTACGAGTTCAAGATAGAGGAAGCGTGGGCGAATGGTTTCTGTGGCTGTTGTCGTGTGCCCGGTGGTGTGTTATATTCGTGGAAAGATGAGGCAGGTGAGGTTGTGTTGGTCTTGTTTGCGGCAATATTTCGCTCGGACGAGGTCATACCGTCAGACGAGCCGTCGTCGTCGGATGAACTGTCGTACATGACTACATCTGTGTCGCGGGGAGGAGCTGTTGAGAGAACCGACAACGGCCGCTTTTCTTGGTCATTTCTTCGAGAAAAACTCGGTGCCCCCATGATAGGTTCCGGCGACAGCGAAGGGTCGTTTTCTTTATAGTCATCCATGGCATCCTCACTATCGGAATGCATGTTTTCTTCCGGTACTTCGACCGACGTGGCTGCAGCTGTGGTTTTCTTCATGACTAAGCCTGTTCTCCTCGTCTCCTGGGCTTGTGTTAAAAACTGTTGCTCGGTTTCAAGTCGGGGTACCATCGCGGGATCTTCTCCGCGCTGCTTTGCTTCCAAGACGGCTTGCGTCAAACTGTTCGGTATTGGTGCGTGTATCGATGTCATGAGCTTGGCTTGGCGCGCAAATTCGCTGTAGTCTTCTTGGAGCAGTGCGCCGGCGGATGAGTTGAGCGCAGAGTCTGGGTTTGGATGGATCAGAAGACACGAGATTGTCTATACATGTCATCAGCTTATTTCGAAAAGGTTTCGAAAAGGCGGCCATTGTTTCCGAAGAAAACATACCACAAGGATGTCTCTCAAGGTCAACTTTGACTCCCAGTCTCTCTTTAGGGTATCTACGCATACGGCGCCAGTCGACTCCTCCACGTTTGGGTGCCAGATACGCGTCTTGAACGCCGCCTTTGGTGGGCTGGCGGGATAGTCCTCCGGGATTCTGAGGTGCAGTCGCCACAGCCCGTCGGCATAGGGCGTACCATGAGGCCCGGCGACAAGCACGGTGAGTTGGCTAAGATCGTCGGCAGTGTGTCCATCTGCTTCTGGGAAGAGGTAATTTGGCGGAAGGTCAGCGTGGTGGAGGTCTGCATGGTCGGCGATGAGCCGACGAAGCTTAGAGACCTAGTGAGGACAGCTGGGTTAGTACGAAGCAAACATGGCGGTGAACTGTCGCATGCATCCGAGGGCGATACAGGCTGCAAATGACTGACTTACCATTCTGCAGAGTGCGAGGGGTGGACAATGCTGGGTTCAAGTCGGTGTGTATTCCTTTGTCACAGTCAGGGCGGCCAAGGCGAATAATTGGCAGGCACAGTATAGCAGCGCGATAGTGCAAAGAAGGCGATCCGAGGAATGTCGAAAAGGCGAAGGCCACAAGACAGGGCAGGCGAGAGACCAGGGTTTGTTTCCAGGGACCAAGGGCACAGAAGGGGGGGGGCGTGCTCACTCACTAACGCGGCGGTGATGACGGTTTGTTGTTGTTGCTGGGGAAGCGAGAGCGGAGAAGTCGCGGTCGCTGCTGGGCCCGCGCTAGTCCTGTTTGGGCCTGCGCGTCCGGCCTGGCAGCGCGCGTCGCGTCAGTCAATATATCCGTTTTGGGAAAGGTCTGCAATAGCCACCACGGAGTATACACTGGCAGATCAGATACGTAGCTAATTACTAATAATACTCCTCCTGACGAGGGTGTGCGATGGGGATGTTCTCGTAGGATTAATGGTGATAATCGTTCGTTCATTCATGATTAAAAACATATGGCCCAGTTGCTGCACTCCCAGCAGAATAAGCACACAAGACAGAGATCCAACTTTTAGACATCAAAAGGCCACAGCACGGGGAGCCGACAACTGGCAGAAAAATATATGGGCCCAGCGAGATCGAGTGAATCTGCTGGTACCAAAAGAAGAAAGAAAAACAGCATCACTGTAGTCTAGTCGACGCATTCTACAGAAGCATAGCGGCAACGGCACCAGCAACAAGAGACAGACCAACAGGACCAGCAGTGGCACCAGGGACAGCGGCGCCGGTGCCGGTAGTCGACGAAGCACCGCCGGACTGGGTGGCAGAGCCCGAAGCGCTGGAGCCAGATTCAGAAGCAGTGGCAGATCCAGTAGCAGTGCCGGTGTTGGTGCCGGAGGCAGCGCCAGAGGTGGCAGTCGTGAAGCCCGACTGCGTTCCGCTAGAGGCAGGGCTGGTAGTTCCGCCAACACTGGTAGATGTAGTAGGAGTTGGCACGACAACAGGCGTGGTCAGTCCGGCAGGGATCGAGGCAGCTCCAGGCTGAGAGGTGACCACAGCCGGTTGAGTGGTGACAACACCCGGCTGGCCGGTGACCGCGCCGAGAGAGTTGGTCTCAGTCAGGTACTGAGTGGCTGGGTTGCTCTGCTGGAGAGTTAGCGACTTGAGAATGAGGGCGATTGTGAGGACCAGAACTCACCACTGAGACTGGGGCAACAGTGCCCTGTCCAGGAGTAACAGTGTCCTGTCCGAGGGCAACAGCCGAGAAGGCAACGAGGGCAATGACGGAACGCATTGTGAAGGCGACTGAAGTGGTTGCTGGGGTATGATTAGATGCCGAGGCGATGAGCTGCGATGAGGTCGAGACGAAGAGGTAGCGACTGAGCAGGTGGATTGGCGGATGAGGAAAAAACGGCAGACCAAGCAGCAGGGCCGGGCGACTTTAAATACGGCAGCAAGGATCCAGCCCAACTGCCAATATCATACAATCATAATAGCAATAAATGGCAAAAGGCCAAGACTCGCCCACTCGCTTTGTTCTGCAAGACTTGTCCAGAGCTTCCCCCGCCCTGTCGGCGTTAGTGTCTCACGCTGCGCTGACTGATTCGCCCGGATGCACTCAACCCACAGCACTAGAGCTGAGATGTCTCATTCTTTCTTCTTGTTGCTCTCGTCATCTTTGCGTCGTGGGCAGTTCTCGCAACAACAGCTTTGACAACATAAATGCGGATGCATTCGACATGTCTGGATTAAGGATGATCATTGGCGAGCCCCTTGCATCGTACAACTTTGCCTGCTCGGCCCTGTATCCAGCTCGGCATACGCATCGATCACTCGATTTTCGCAGGTGGTCGCGCCATATTCGGCCGGATCCCATCAATCAATGTCAAAAACTTGCTTCGGCGGCTTTGTTTCCCACATTCGGCAACCTCATAAGCAGGCATAGATTTTAAATACTATTTGTTGGCAGCGGTGAGTTGGTAGTTGTCCAGGTGAACAGCTTGCGTAATGCAAGCCAGCCACAGACAACAGGGAATAGCGTGGCCACTGAACACGCCGATTGGTCTCACTTTGACAGCACTAGTGTCAATTATTATTTATTTTTAACTGACTGGTCACTGGGCGGGAGAAGATTCCTGTTTCTTGGAAATCCGAACTGCCGTTTGCAAGACACTAGCCCTATAGCATAGACTGTTGATTGAGATTCTGTCTGGCGGAGGACATTCCGGTCCGAGTACAGTCCATTATCTCGGCGCTTGTACGTTGGATTATATTAACTCCGTTGCGGAGCTATTATTTAGTTGCAAGTCGCGACTTACTTGCAAGAAGTAGCCATTTTTTTTCGTTTTTACCGAGTTCAATTTAGTTTGGTGGTAGAAAGCGTCAACTGTATACCGCGTCCTTCAGAGAGAATCCCCTAGAATGAGGCACTATTGTTTCTGTCTGAGAGCCCAGAAATGTACAGACTACATGTATCTACACGTGCGGAGCACACATATCCAACGGTAAAACTAGCTCTGTTCACTTTGACTTTTCTATTTGAACTGTTGGCTTTCATTTATACTGTTTTGAACTAGGATACTAATGCATAATTCTACTAGTGTCTTGCAGCCTACGTGCTTTTTGTATAATTGCTTCTTTCCCACCTCCAGGTGCCCCAGTCAATCCGAGCTTTCAGGAGATAGAAATCGCTATTATCTCGTTCCTTTCAGCAAGCGCGGAGTCATTATCAGGCGATCATGTCCAATAAAATCCGATGTGTGTATTTTTTAATAACTACCAATTGTGGTAGATTAGAGTTGCTATTGGTGGCTCATTGGTCTTAGCTGCAGTGTGACTCGTGACCACATCTTCACTAAGACGAAACAGATTCAATAGCGTGGTTCTTCATCAACCTATAGCTCATAATTAAGGGCTGTTTGTGTTGAGAGATACGAGAAAGAAGGGAGAAAAAGAAAAGAAAAGTCGGGCAGAAAGACCCCTTGATTGGCTTGTCTCTTGCCCTCCAGAAGACAGAACCGAATCACCGTCATATAATAATAATAATTGCACATCTTTAACGCAATTTCTCACCCAAGTTATACAAGACAGGCAAAAATATTACCAGGCTACTTCTCGTACGACAGCATCAAGTCTCACGCGTGTGTTTACTCATTAACGGTTTCCCGGAATCAAATAGAGACCCCCGAAAATAGTACGAATTACATACGTTACTCACCTGCTGCTGTTGGCTACAACAAACAGCTTCGGAGTCCTTGGTGATGCCAAGGATGCGCAAGCTATCATTGCCGGCATGCAAGACCTGAATCAAAAGGTGCAAAAGGTCCATCAATCGCTCGAGAATTTCGATGGGGGAATCCTCAAGGGCCTTTCCCTGGCCAAGGACGCTTTCGACGCTCAAACCGCAAGCAAAGCTTCGATCCAGGCTTTTAATGACGCAGACGTGTTGTCTTATGACGACGTACCGGAGGTTTTGGTCCACTACCATGCTCTAAGAGAGGTGATTGATAATACCTTGGACCTTGTTCCCTCAAAGATATACAATACCCATCTGCTCTTGTTATCTCAGGGTTATATTAATGTGTGAGCACTAGATCAAAGATTTCGACTTGGTTGGAGGCCAGATATTTGCAGCAGGCGTCTTGCAACATTTCGCTGCCCAGAGAGGCAAGTATGAGGTAGCATCAAAAGCGAAAATACCTGTGGCAAATCACTCGAGCATAAACGGACCGGTGGAGAAGTTGACTACTTCGTTTCAAAATGCTCTTACATTTTTTTAACGAGAATTAAATACTGTTTCATTGGGTTATACATGCTTAGTAGTAGAGACGGCCGAGGACGAAATTGTGTTTGAAATATTGACTGAGTGCTGCCTGTGGCCTACATGCAACTTTATCAATTGATAGTGTGATATATATCAATTGATATCAATCTACAGACAACATTGATTTGCACATGTGAAGTTGAGCGTTGTGGAACATCTCAGATTTCAAAAAAAGTCAATTCCAGAATCGATCATGTTTAAACATACACTTATCACCCAATAAGAACATCAAAGGACATTCCATATGTAGATCACACTTTTGGGTTAACCATCTGGATGTCACATTTGTTGGGTATATCAGACCAGAAATTGGAAAAGTGTAACTAGAAGGTTCACATGCAAGTTATGTTACTTCAATCGAGACACTAGTTGACACTGGGAAACGGAAATTAATCCCTAGGATATTTCTTTGTTAAGACAGCCCTACATAGGAGCAGAAGTTCAAAAATCCAGTCTCTACAATGACATCTGGAACATCCTTTCCTCATAAACGCTCAAACATTGACGCTTTTGTTGACATATTTATGACACCCTCGGAATTGTCCTTCCTCGCTTAGCCCAGTTATTCTCATGACTTCTTCGCCGCAGCCTGACCGTCCTCACGCATCCAATCCGCAAATTCCTTGCGGCTTTTCTAAACCATCAAAAAGCAACACATTAGCCTTTGTCCAATATTCACTTCCAATACTGATCCTCCAATACTCATCCTCCAACACGCAACCAGAAAGATACTGCTTACCCTGACATCCCAAAACCCAGCCCTCTCATCCAAATTCTTATACGGATTCCGTCCACCACCCTCACGCTCGATCTGGCCCGCCCATGCACTGTGCGTAATCGGCTTCAGCTTCTCAGTTCCCAGCACAAGTCCAATCGATACCAAGACTACCGAGACCAGTGCTTCGATTGTGACGTCCGGCGGCAAGAGGCCGAGAGGGTTGCTGGATACGGCGGTCGAGTGTGCGACGTTGCTGGAGAGCGTGGTGTGCTCGTGGGCGGAGTAGCCTCTGCGGTTCGACGAGTTAGTGATCTGAATTCTTCTTATTTATGGCTTTGTAGCGCTGGAAAGTCGCATAGGAAACAGATGGTTGATCACGTACGCATGGGCTAGCAGGATGAACCCGAAGAGGGTGATGATTCGTGAGAAAAATCCCATTGTGAAAAAAGGGAAAAAACCAAACAGAAAAAGAATATGCGTTCAATAGCAATACAGGCAGGAAATTTCTATCTGTATCGAGGCGCGATCAGATGTTCTGAGGTCGTGGGGACTGATGGGAAGAAGCAGCTCCGGCATGCGCAGGTCAAACCTCGAGCGGGCGGGCCAATCACCCGCCCCCTAACAAGTTACAACCAGCAAATACGGACTACATGTAAAAATAACGTGAACAAGCTACGTACTCGATATTTTAGACAAAAAAAAAAGTCCGCAGATGTCACTCCAGACTGCTTCAATTCTTTAAGGCTAGATATAGACTGGCCGTGTTTCTAAGAGGTGAAAAGAAAATTCATGATATTTTAATGATTGTGACATCAACGTCCATATTCATCATCCCGTTCTTTATTTCATAAGCACATAACGTTTAAAGTTTTTGCATGGCAATCTGATGGCATTGTTAGAATAAAAATGTAAAAAGCGAGAGGCGAAACCAAAACTTACAACGTCGGTGGACTGGACGTGGTCCTCGTCCTCCTCAATTTGTGTCTGGAGGTCCATGGTCGAGACCTTTTCGTCTTCGACGACCAAGTTGATCTGGAGCTTCTTAATACCGAAACCGACGGCGACAAGCTTGGAGGCACCCCAGACGAGACCATCCATCTCAATGGCACGGACATTCTTCTCGAGCTCTGCGAGGTCGGTCTCATCATCTACAAAAAGTTAGAAGCTGTAAGCAAATTTTTTTTTTTTTCACAAAAACTCACCCCATGGCTTGACTTCCATAGTGACAATGGACTTGGCGGCGGGCTTGGTCTTGCCCTCCTTCTTCTTCTTGTACTCGGCAAGGCGGGCCTCACGCTCCTTGACAACTTCGGGGTCTTCCTCTTCATCCTCGTCACTGCCGAAGAGGTCATCCATATCGTCGTCGTCGGCGGGCTTGTCCTTGGGGTTGGTAGGAAGCTCCGTCGTCTCAGGGCCATAGGTGGTGTAGGCCTTGGTTGGGTCACCAGGCAGAGTGGAGAATTCCGACTCGTATGAGGCAATGTGTGTGTACCAACGGGCAACGTGAGGGTACTTGGCAGCGTCCGGGGCGGCGCTGAAGGCCTTGTAGGTTACAACATCGGCCTGGGTAGGGGCATGGCTGCATCAGCGAGTTAGCTTTGTGGGAGTGCATTTCCGAGCATGATGCAAGCAAGACAGTGCAGTGTGCGTGTCGTTAATATCAGAAGCGCGATTGCTCGCATTGTTGTGTAGTCATACAGCGGTGTCTTAAGCCGCCTCCTAAACACGGACCAATTTGATTTCATCATATAAAAGGCACAGCAAAGGGAAAAGGGGGGAGGGGGGAAGGAGCAGAAGGAAGAGTTTTTGCGACGTACCCAACAATGTAGCTGCGCGTGGCGAGGTAGCTGTTGGCAACAGTAAGGCCAGCTTCTGAGACAAAGTCGGTGAAACCCATTGTGACTGTCTGAGAGTGTGAATGGAGGAAGACGGGGGTTGAAAATACGTGTGGACAGGAGACGGGGAGAGAGAGAAAGAGGGGAGGAAGAAACAGGCCAAAATTTTGGGTTGAGAATTTTCTCTGGGCGGGAAGCAGCCCCTCCTTACCACTTTGTCCCTAGGGGCCGCCACGTGATCGTTGCCCGGCCACTCAGCACTGCGACCCCCGCCACGCAAGCTAAACTCCTCTGAACTAGCAGCTCGAGCTTTCTCCAGAGCTTTCCAGAAAGCTCGCTGGTTGGCCGCGCGCTTGCCTATATCTATATCGTCGCTCGCGTCTTTGCGCTGCAGTCGAAAGCCAAGCAGTTTTCGAGTATGGCGGCCACGAGACTATCGCGGTCCTACCGACCGTGGGCAATCGCATTATTGCCACGTCGAGCGCCTTTGCGGACTCACTATCTCGGCCAGGCTGTACGGGCCGGGGTTGCTGCCCAGCAAGCTCTCCATCCACTGCGACTCTCACACCACAGACACTATGCGACTGGCGGCCAGCCTCAGCCTCCCGGGGGCACTCACCGCATGAACTTGGGAGGCGAGGAAAAATCCGCTTTGGAACAGTACGGCGTTGATCTCACCGCAAAAGCCAAGTCTGGAAAACTCGACCCCGTTATCGGCAGAGACGCAGAGATTCATCGGACAATCCAGGTTCTGTCACGGCGGACAAAGAATAACCCTGTCCTCATCGGCGCAGCGGGTACCGGAAAGACGGCGATCCTGGAGGGTTTGGCGCAACGGATTGTACAAGGCGACGTGCCGGAAAGCATCAAAAATAAAAAGGTCATTTCGTTGGACCTTGGATCTCTTATTGCTGGAGCAAAGTTCCGAGGCGACTTTGAAGAACGACTAAAAGCTGTCTTGAAGGAGGTCGAGGATGCACACGGAAGTGTCATTCTGTTCATTGACGAACTGCACACGCTTCTCGGTCTCGGGAAAGCCGAAGGTAGTATTGACGCAAGCAATTTGCTGAAACCCGCACTGTCGAGAGGCGAGCTTCAATGCTGCGGTGCTACTACCTTGAGTGAATATCGTTTGATTGAAAAAGATGTGGCCTTGGCGCGGCGCTTTCAGCCTATCCAGGTCAGTGAGCCTTCCGTGGCCTCTACCATATCTATTCTCCGTGGCATCAAAAACAAATACGAGGTTCACCACGGTGTGCGAATCACCGACGCCGCAATCGTTGCTGCGGCTACATACAGCAACCGTTATATCACCGATCGTTTTCTCCCAGACAAAGCAATCGACTTGGTGGATGAAGCTGCGTCTGCTCTACGCCTACAACAAGAATCAAAGCCGGACTCGATTCAGGAACTAGACCGAGAAATCACCACCATACAAATTGAGTTGGAATCCCTTCGCAAGGAAACAGACATCACAAGCAAGGAACGCCGGGAGAAATTACAAGAAATGCTTAAATCGAAACAAGAAGAGGTCGCAAAACTGATGGAGACTTGGAACAAGGAGAAAGAAGAAATTGAAAGCATCAAGCGAACCAAGGAGGAGCTAGAGAAATCGCGATTTGAGCTCGAGAAGGCTCAACGCGAGGGCAACTTTGCAAGAGCTGGAGAGCTACGGTACTCTGTCCTTCCGGCTCTTGAAGCCAAACTACCACAGGAAGGGGCCGAAGTCAAAGAGGGTCAAACCTTGATACACGACTCGGTAACTGCAGATGACATTGGAAATGTCGTTTCGCGGAGCACCGGAATTCCCGTCACAAAGCTGATGGCCGGAGAAGTTGAAAAGTTGATTCACATGGAAGATACCCTGCGAAAATCTGTACGCGGCCAGGATGAGGCACTTTCGGCCGTCGCAAACGCAGTTCGGATGCAGAGGGCAGGGCTGAGCGGAGAAAACAAGCCTTTGGCTTCATTTATGTTCCTTGGTCCTACTGGTGTTGGCAAAACGGAACTCTGCAAGAAGATGGCCAATTTCCTTTTCTCCACTGAGAGTGCCGTCTTGAGGTTCGATATGAGCGAGTTTCAGGAGAAGCACACAGTCAGCCGTTTGATTGGCGCACCGGCCGGATACGTGGGCTATGATGACGCCGGCCAACTTACTGAAGCCGTGCGAAGAAAACCGTACGCAGTCCTGTTGTTCGACGAATTCGAAAAGGCCCACCGAGATATCTCCGCTCTCTTGCTACAAGTTCTCGACGAGGGTTTCCTTACCGATTCCCAAGGTCACAAAGTTGACTTCCGCAATACAATTATTGTCCTCACATCCAACTTGGGTGCAGAAATTTTGGTCGGATTGGATCCCTTGCATACGCACGAGCTCTCCGATGAAGGAGACGTCTCCGCTCCGGTCAAAAAGGCCGTCATGGACGTCGTTCAAGCAGCCTATCCTCCCGAATTCCTGAACCGCTTGGACGAGTTCATTATTTTCAAGCGGCTCTCGAAGGACGCTTTGCGTGATATTGTCGACATTCGACTGAAGGAATTGCAAGCGAGATTGGATGATCGACGAATGTCGCTCCAAGTCGACGAGGATATCAAAGGGTGGCTTTGCGAAAAGGGCTACGATCCTCGCTACGGCGCTCGCCCGCTCAACCGTCTCATCGCGAAAGAAATTGGTAACAGACTTGCCGATAAAATCATTCGAGGCGAAATTGCAGCTGGGCAGACTGCGAGGGTTAAATTCAACGACGCAAAGGACGGGGTAGAAGTTGTCCCGGCCTAGTTCCCTTGGTGATGCTAGCTTTATGTGATACGAAAAGCATGATTCAGGTGGCGTTTTTGTTTTGTTTTCTCTTTTTGAAGGTTTTGGTTTCCATGAAGGATGTTGAAAATCGCCCATATAGTGTATAGTACTCGCCTCGTCTCCGCTCTGTGAGCTTTGTCGACCTGTAATATAGTTAGTATATAATGCCACTTCTGTATATTATCATCAATAGCAATTGCCCTGTAAAACTTACCTTCGTATATCAGTTGATAATGTTCTCATATCTACTCGAAGCTTCTTGCAGTCTGAGCAACGCAACGTGCCTGTCGCTTGGTTAGGAAGGAGCGGCCAGTTGAGCAGCCGTGGAAGGAGCGAGGGTCAAGAAAGACGAAACCCCGAGACGATTTTCGACCCAACACGAACAACGCTCGCCAACAGTCTTCTCGGCCATGGCGTCTTTGAAAAGAAGAAGAGAATCTGTGTTTAGCACCTCATACCAGTCATCGAACTCGCAGCGCCCTGCACAAAGAATATCCCACACGACAGGCCACCATGTCGAGGAGAGACCCAGTCTACCGCCTTTCTTCCAGAATACCCGGGATGGTCGCATGCAAGAAGAAATACCTCAGCAAGCTGGAGAGGAACAAGGACCAAACGATGAAAGCGGACAGGTCA
This sequence comes from Talaromyces sp. P118-02, assembly GCA_037040535.1. NCBI lineage: Eukaryota > Fungi > Ascomycota > Eurotiomycetes > Eurotiales > Trichocomaceae > Talaromyces > Talaromyces sp. P118-02. The sequence goes on from JAXQGY010000915.1 coordinate 84,119, forward strand.
TCATGGCTGTTGATTTGAAAGAACGTGGAACCGTGGGATGTTGTTACTATGTCGCGCAAGAGGAACAACTGAGAATCCTTGGTGATATCCAACTTGGAGGAAAGGATGTAATTGATACGCGTCAGTGTTGCCTTCAAGATTTGACCCTCCCTTCCTGAGAGAAGCCTATGTTTAGTGATACTTGAAATTAACCCAACAACAATACTTACTTCCACGCGGGCAGAGGAAGCTACGGCGAAAGTACAGCAGAGCTATGGTTTGTGTTCGGGTTTTCTCCATCACTATAATTCCACTGACCTGAGGCAGATGATCTCTTTCATCTTCCCTATCAAATTGACACCCGACCTGCTCAAGAGTTCAACTTCAACAATGCAAGGGCCAAGTTGGCAAGCTTGGAGATATTTCAACAGGAGGACCTTGCCCAGTTCTTGGTACCTGGAGAAGGATTTACACAGACTGAGGAAGTAGCTGCGGAAAACTTGGGCCTTTCTTTTGAGAAGGGTCAAGTTCTTCGTCTTGCCGGAGCCGTCGATATCGAGAATTCAGTCTCTATTGGATGTGCTGGAGCTGTTCTTGCCTATGTTCAACGGCAGGGTATCAGCGATATTACGCAAATGGGAGATGAATTTGTTACTCATCCAGTGCGATCGGTTGAGGCCTTCTTCCTCAGAGGGACAATGTGAGCGGACTTGCTAATTATCACAATGGCGAATTGAACTCTAACTCTCAAAAAGGCACATTAGTCCCCACACCCTCTCTGCACTACAAATACTGCAATGCGAATCTCATCCGAATGCCTTCAACCAGGGGCCTGGGAAAACATCGTCTCGTGGAAAAGAGGATTTCTCCCTCTACGGTCTTTTCCACCAACATATTCTTACGCCCCAAGGCAAAAGTCGCTTGAAGCAATACTTCCTACGCCCCAGCATCGAGCCGGACGTTATATCGGAGAGACAAGATATACTCAACATTCTTTTATGGCCAACCAATGCTTCTGTCGTGCAGAAGTTGACTGCCAGTCTCAAGAAGATCAAAAATATGCGTCCAGTTATAACAAGTCTTCACAAAGGTCTAAGTAGTGGGAAAGCTACTTTTGGGGGACTCAAAGGTACCATTTGGAGCACATTGCTGAATGTATGTTGGCCTCGAGTTTTGTTATCGGCTTCCTAACGCATCAACTCAGTTTGCATTTCATACTATTGACCTGCAAGAGGCGATACGAGAAGTATCTTGGAGAGATTCCATTGCATTCCGTGATAGGGTAAGCTCGAGATATGCGTTGAGTAATGATTCTTCCGATTATATCGCTGATTCGATTGAAGGCTATCAATATTCTTGATGGCTTCAGCCTTCATGCTGTGGGCAAAATTGTTTATGACACGGTTTGAAAGGAATCCCTGTGGATGTGACTCAATCTAATGGGCATTTAGGTTGACATTCAAGACTCTCAACAACAACAGCGAACAGTGGTGAAACCCGGCGTGGATAGGGAGCTTGACCTATTGAAAGACCGCTACAATGGGTTAGACAGCCTGTTGAAGCAGGTGGCCATCGACGTCGCTTCTGCCATTCCTACCAATCTTGGAATTGATGTTAACGTCATATATTTCCCACAACTAGGGTTTAACATCGCTATCCCTTTTAACGAACGGGGGATTGCTGCATATAACGGCGAAGACGACAGTTGGGAGCAGATCTTCACGACAGAAAATCGGGCTTACTTCAAAGACAACCGAATGAGAGAGATGGATGAGAAATTGGGCGACATTTATGGGCTTATCTGTGGTACGAAATTTCTAGTCCTTGAATACAGTACTTGCTGACAATTTTCAGAGAGGGAAATCGAGATCGCTCATGAGCTCGCGCAGAGAGTCCTAGAGTACGAAAAAGTTCTTTTAGCATCATCTGATTTATGTGGAGAGCTTGACTGGTATGTGGTCGTCTTAGAATTAAGTTTCTTGATCTGATTAACTAGCTATCTTGCCATGGCAAAAACGGCGAGCATTTATAACTTTGTCCGCCCACGAATCTCTGCAGAAAATGCCATTCGGATCATAGATGGACGGTAAGATCCAAGTTAGTTCTTATCATTCGGAATTTTATTGCTGACTTTTTATGACAGGCATCCACTTCAAGAACTAATGGTTTCTTCATACGTTCCTAATGATGTTCAGCTTCGTGGTGGTTGTGGCCCGCAGAGCGACAGCGATATCACGGACCAGAGCCTTTCGCATACCCCAAGTATGTTGGTTCTAACAGGGCCGAATTATTCTGGAAAAAGCGTGTACATGAAACAAGTATGTTGGTGAAAATAAGAAATTTCGGGCCCTTACTTACGCGACAAGATTGCTTTGATTGTGTACCTGGCGCATATAGGAAGGTAGGTTGTGATGCCGAGCTTTGCCTTTCGCAAACTTACTACAGACCAGTTTCGTGCCTGCTCGGAGCGCGGATATAGGTATCACTGATAAAATCTTGACGCGTATCAGTACACCAGAAACTGTGTCCAAAGTATGTGGGATGAATATGCTGATGCTTGTGCTATGAAGTGTAATTTGCTAACAAAGTTGGTCAGATGCAAAGCACTTTCATGATAGATCTACAGCAAATGTCTCTTTTGTTGAAACTTGCTACGGAAAAGAGTCTCATAGTCATTGATGAGTTTGGTAAAGGGACTGACATTAATGGTGATCAAGAATATCCATACGTTGTATTTCCAGCACTGACTCTCTTTCTTTTGTAGATGGGGCTAGCCTCGCCTGTGGTATCTTTGAATACCTTCTAAGCCTTGAAGACAAACGGCCAAAGGTTCTTGCAGCGACTCATTACCACGAGATATTTGAAAATGGCTTCCTCCCTCTCAGGAGATCTCTCTCTTTTGGCCACATGGAAGTGAGGGTAGACGAAAGTTCTCAGAATACCAGTGAGCATTTAACATATCTATACAAGCATGTCCCTACAATGCCATCGCCTTCAAAAATCAAAGACTAAACTGCAGCAGTGTCAAACAAGGCCGTAGCAGCCAGAGCTTTGGTACCTTGTACGTTCCGAATGATCATGAGGGCTGAGTCTAAGAGCTGACTCGATGTGACAGTTGTGCTGCAATGAATGGCATCGACCCAGCCATTGTTTCAAGAGCTGATGAACTGGCTTCATTATCGAGGCGAGGCGAGAATCTCGTGCTGGCATGTGCTCGACTGTCTAAAAAGGAGGAAGATATACTTGAAGGAGCGGTACGTCAATTATCGTTCACTTACAAAATTGTCCTTAATGCGTGTCCAGGAATCTGCCGCTCGTAATTTTCTCGAGCTAGATCTCTCTAGAGAGCATGAAAGGGGGTTTAAAGACGAGATAGCAGATATAATAACAAAAGAACGAGCAGTCGCTACTCACGAGCGTGGTTGACCCGAGTTGATAGGAGCGAAATTTGACTATGATTTATTGGTTCCGGTCTCAAACACGCTTCAATGTTGACAAGGAATATATAATTTTTACTGAGATGTATGTATTTATACAACATATTTATGCTCGAAATGAATACCCAAAGTCTATTTACACCATGACAAAGCATTGGAGAACATAACGCATGATCACTGTTGAGAGCTTCAAAGCTTGACACTCTTGACAAGATTTTTCTTGATACCAGTAAGTTCACCACCGTAACCACCGCGTTCTTCGCCTCCCTTATAGATTTGACGCATGCTGGCAAGCTTCTTCTTCTTCTGCTCAAACTTCTTTCTCTTTTTGACACGGGGATTGCGCACGTCCTTATTGCGTTTCGGCGCCAGTCCCTTATTTTTCTCAATCTGGTAAGTAATACGACGTTTACCATCAGGGCCGATCTCTTCGATTTCTTCAACTCGGCCGCCTTGAGCTGCTTCTGCCAGCTCTGCTCGTGTCTTTTTATCGGCTTTCTTTTGCTTATTGCGGGCGGTGACCATGTCGTAATATTCATCCTCGTCGGTCCCCTCAGCATCTCCACGGATTTCACGCGCTACGCGACGATCATCTTCGTCAGAATCTCCACCCAGTTGCTCTGCTTGGTTGGCCTGGGCACGTCCACGTCTTTCGGCCTCGGCGTTCAAGCGAGCCTGGCGATCCTTGAGACGTTCACGATAAGGCAGATCCTCGTCACCACCTGCGTTGCGACCAGCAGCATCTCGCTTATTGCTCTTCTGTGCAATTTGGGAAGTGTAAAATCGGAGGGAGCGTTTCTTCTTGGCCTTTTCTTCGGCTTCACGAGTTGTAAGAGCGCCTTCGTCGCCAAAGTCTGAGTCGTCATCGTCTTGTGGTAGAGGTGTTTTGGGTTGGCTCTTGGATTTCCGGCTTGGTACCTTGACCAAATCGTCGAGATCAGCCAGCTTACTTTCGGCTTTCTGAATCTTCTCGAGTCGACGGGCCTGTGCTTCCTTGTGGGCCTTTTCGGCAGCGCGTTGCGACTTGGTCAATTTCCGTTCGGTTGCGGTCTTTGCTTTCTGTTTCTTCTCTTGTGTAGGTTCTTCTTGAACAGCCAGTTCGGGTTCGGATTCTGATTCCTCAGCCTCAAGATCCACATCGTCAATTGAATCTTCCTCTATCTCCGATTCCTCGTCGATTTCCACGTCCTTGACGGTTTCCCACAGCTTTCGGCATTTAACAAGAGACTCCATAACCGGGTGGTCCCTTAATTCTGTAGGTGGTAGCGCCAAGACTTTGTCGGCATTTTCTTCATCAGCTGGTGATGTTAAGAGCGCAAAATACATGCTGATTGAGCCAAGGTATGCCGAGAGTGCTTGGAACTTGACAGTAGATAGTGGTGTAAACTCAGAATCTCCAATCTCCTCCTGGGCTTTTTCTGCTGCAGCCAAAAAGGTTGGGTATTGAGGCTCGAGCTCGGCAAAGTCTTTTGCCAGAGGCTCGAATTCGGGGTATCTCGACTTCAAAATCTTCAACTGCTCTTCAGAACTCATGTCGTCTGTGATTTCCAATTGAGGAAGGACTTCTGTTATGACTTCGTCCTTGTCCTGTGCATCTTTGTCGGCGCCTTGGGCAGATTCAAGCCAGTCGATCTCATCAAAACCAAAGTCGGCCTCTTTCATAGCCTTCAAATGCTTTTGTTGAAGCCTTTTTGCCTCCTGTTCCTCTTCTAGCGCATCGGCCTCGGTTTCAATAGCATCGGCGTTGTAAAAGCTTTTCTTCGACGATCCCCACGCACCGAGCCCTTCTTCCTCTTCTTCGTCGTCTTGACCGGGACTAGACCCATTACGTTGTCGTTTTGATTTGTATGTATAGTCATCCTCGTCCTCGTCGTCTTCCTCCTCGTCATAATCCCCTTCATCTATTTCCTCTTCGTCTTCATCATAGCCAAGCACTTCTTCGTCGGAAGGTTGGTAAAAGGCTTCTGTACACGATTTTGTGAGATTGCGTCCTCAAGAATTAATCACAGGAAACATACCTTCTTCTTGTATCTTGCGCCGCCTCTTCGCCTCTGGACCTTCCTCTAATAAGACGTGATCGCGACCTGCAACAAATTCATCCTCCGAATCGTCAAAAGTTTCGTTGGCGTTGAACTTGGACTGGAGAGCGACATCGTTTTTCTTGGTAGAAGGCTGTCGAGCATTGGCCTTCCTCTTCTTTCCCGCCATTATAGCTCAATTTTCAGAGAAATTGAGTATGAACGAACTGGTGGTGATAATTATTGCTCTGTAGAATATTTTCCCGCGATAGACTAGTAAAAATTTAGGTGGATAAGGCTCACCGCCTTCGGTGACCCCACCGAGGCCGATTCAGCGATTCTTTTATTGGCTGCAATTATCGACCAATTGGAATAGTTTACAAGACCCACCTGCGTGTTTATCTAATCTCTTTTTCGCAGCGTTTGGAAACTGAGGAATCTACGACAATCCTCTTTGCAGCCCATTGCGAGTCTGTATAGACCTAATTGACGGCGCAGAGGCCTTTATACACGCATCCTTTCTTTCCATTATTTGTTCCATCTTGGGTTGCTCCATGGAGTACTCCAGAACAACCATTGCGATTGCTGCTGTTGTTTTCGGGGTGTTGACATACACGTTATACAAAATGCTGGGCTTTGGGTCGTCCAACGCATTCCCAGTTGATGGGAAGGTATGTTATTTGAATTCATATTCAATTTATGGTTTAAAACTGCTTACTTTTGAACTGCGGTCCAGACTATCCTAATCACAGGCGCTTCCGAGGGAATGGGAAGATCGGCCGCGATCCAGCTTTCACAGAAAGGGGCGAACGTGATCATTGTCTCTCGATCCCCTCCGAAACTTGAAGCTGCTATCGAGCTTATCAAAGTACGAAATTCCGTCGGTATTCTCGCTACAGCAATGTTTCTGACTGCATGCAGGCTGCCGCTGTGAACCCCTCCAAACAACGATTCCACTATATCAGTGCGGACTTGACAAACCCCGAAGATGCCGACCGGATCTTAGATGAGGCTACAAAGTGGAATAATGGTGTTGCTCCCGATACTGTCTGGTGCTGTGCTGGATACTGCCATCCCGGGTATTTCATCGACGTGCCTATTCAGACGTTGAGGGATCAGATGGATACGGTTTATTGGACGGCCGCATATACTGCACACGCTACGCTGAGGAGGTGGTTGAAACCTGTCACTCAAGGCGACACGCAAGTTTCTCCACCGCCAAGGCATCTCATTTTCACAGCGTCTACTCTCAGCTTTTTCACCGTCACTGGATACGGCCCATACTCGCCCCCGAAAGCTGCTATGCGAAATCTGTCCGATGTATTGGTGCAAGAAATTGAGATGTACAATGGTGCTCGTCGCGGTAAAGATGTAAACGCCCCTGCCGCTGATGTCAAGATTCATATTGTGTTCCCAATGGGCATCTCAAGCCCCGGCTTCGAAAACGAACAAAAGCTCAAGCCGGACCTCACGCATATCATGGAGGAAGCCGACAAGCCCCAGCAGCCAGATGAAGTTGCAGCCATCGCTATTAAAGGACTCGAAAGAGGTGATTTCCAGATCATAACCAACACCATTGGCCAGCTGATGCGAACAAGCTCGCTTGGCGCCAGCCCTCGAAACAACTTCCTCTTCGATACTGCGTCCAGCTGGCTTATCAACCTTGCTTGTCTTTTTATAATCCCAGATTTGACAGGAAAGGCTTTCAAGTTTGGGAAAAAGAATGGAATTCCTGAGACGAAGCCATGAAATGATACCCTTGGTTGTGATGATTCCGCCAATGCTGAGAATGTGGTCAACTGTTACACTGTAGTATATATTTTTATCATTATTCATAATAAACAAACTCCACAAACCCTATATTAGGCCACATCGTCATTATTCTACCAAGTTTTCAAGGTTTTGGATTCTTCGTACTGGTGCTTGGCATTGATAACGGACCGATGACGTCGGTAAGCCTACACAGAAGAATGGGATCAAGAATCCCAGCCACCTTCAAATGTCCCCCCCCCCCTCAACCTCGCCATTATTCTCACACACACCAAGTTTCGTTTCACCAATATATACCACAATTTTAGTCGCATAATGTGAATATATACATATCTCGAACGAGCACTGCACTAGAACCTTTATCGCACATCCGATAACATACACCGCCAACGATGTTTTTCGTTCCGTTTACAACGAGCCTCAATTTCCTCTTCTTTTGGATGACATGGACAACTCTTGTCCTGTCTCATCCCCCTCTCAAAGTCGAGCTCTTTGGAACCTTGGCTGTCCGACTCCTCTTTTATCTTGTGCCGTCGCTCTTCTTCTTTCTGTTTGATGCTTTGCTCCCCAGCGCGTCGATCAGTATCAAGGCGCAAGGGCATATCGGACTGCCCTCTGGACACAAGCGCAAAAGGCTTGGTCGCACAGAGGGAAAGATAGTCTTGTGGTCACTCTTCAATATTCTGCTTAGTCTGGCTGCGCAGGGTGCAATTGAGTTCACTTTGACAAAAACATTTCGTCTCCGAAGTGCGATCAAGGTTGCAGTTAGTTTACCTTATCCTTGGGGCATCACTATTGATGTGGTGAGGGGGTTTATCGTGAGAGAAGTAAGTTCTTTTTTCCTTCGATCTCGTTGCTAGGATATCTGTACTAACCACCGAACGTACAGATTCTCAACTATAGCCTCCATCGTTTCATCCTCCATAACCGAAGGATCCCTCTCGCCCGGCTACACAACTCCTGGTACCATGGCCTGAGAGCTCCATGGCCATTGACGGCACACTACGACCACCCAATTTGCTATCTGATCTGGAAGTTTCTACCTCTATATATCCCCGCCGCGCTTTTCCGCTTCCACATGACAACATACATGATATTCCTTACTCTCGTCTCGCTCGAGGAAACATTCACGCATTCAGGCTACGCGTCCTTGCCAATGGACATTTTCCTTGGCGGCATGGCGCGCCGTACAGAATTACATGTGATAAGCGGCGGGGATGGGAATTACGGCGCATGGGGTGTTCTCGATTGGCTAGGCGGTTCTACTGTGGGTGGGAGCGAAACGATCGAAGACGACATACAAGAAGGGATTGCCGAGCTTGATATTGACGAGAAGATTCGCAAGGCTGTAGAGAATGCGCAGAATCATATCAGGGAGTCGGTGGCTAAAGAAGGGAACAGGGGAAAGACGAGAAGGAGGGCTTAGTTGCAGTTACTAGACGGTTCGGCCTCTGGTCGCTGTCGAAATATGATGATGATGATGATGATGTCATGTAAAATTAGCTATACGAATTTCCAAAGATTTAAACAGGAAAGTTGGATGGGATTTTTCTCGTTGTTGTGTCGTGTCTGGATAATAAGCACAGTCAAGCACAAGTGTAAAAAAAAATCTAATGAAAATGGGAAGAAGCTGACTCCCAATGTCGAGTTTACATGTGTCTCATGATAGCCCATGTGAAATAAGACTCTTTTGTGTAAAAAGAAACAAAATAAGCAGTGCAAACGATGCCTTTATCCCCACTCGCGCAATCTTTCATCCCAGCCATATCCACAAACACGATATGAAGAGGAAAAAAAGCCATTTGCAACGCCGTATTCCCTTTCTCTCATGATTGATAAAGAGGTTTTTTTATCATTTGGTTCTTTTTTTTTGCTCGCCCATTAAAAAACATACCCCGAATGCGACCGTCGTAATCTACCACTTCATCTCGTGAGGCTTGTCGCCGGTTCGGAGGCTGAAGCTAGTGGCGAGGTAGCTGGAGAGGAGGTGTTCCTTCTTGATGTTGGCCAGAAGGGCCTGGTCAACAGCCTTCTGGTCGGCAGCGCGAGCACTGGTGATCTTCTTCTTCTGTAAAACCGAAACATATCAGCACATGCAACTCTTCGAAACTGGTGTATTAAAACATGTCCAACGTACCTCGGGCTTCTCGCCGTTCTTGAAGAAAGCTTCCTCGGTCTTCTTCTCCTTGGATTTCTCCTTGGTGAAGTAGTCGGAAGCAGAAACCTTCTCGATGGTAGCGGCGTCAACACCCTTGAGGTCGACCTTGCCGCTAGTGGCGATCACGTAGCGAGCGTTGACTCGTCGGAGAGGGACACCGTTGATCTTGAAGGGACCGGTAACCAGGAGAACACCCTGGGACAAGTGCTTGAGGAGCACAACCCGCTTACCGCGGAAACGGCCAGCGAGGAGGATCAGAATGGTGCCAGGCTGGAGGCTCTCGCGGATCTTGGCAGGGCGGATGGACTTGCGGACCTGTATCGCACACAAACGTTGTTAGAATTTCTGCATTCATGATTTTTCAATGTAATCGGTAGGTAACTATCTGAACCAGTGTCTTGCGAAATGAGGGATAGGCGTTGTATAAAATCGATATACGCAGCTCGAGGTCGGATTTCGAGATCGCACAAATGTCGCCGGGCCGCAGGCCGTAAATGTCGCCCGTCGGTCCAACGACAAATGCACTGCGCTGCGCACACAAGTCGATTGACGCAAAGCCGACATTCGCAAGACACTGGCTCTAGAGTCGTAGAGGCAATTACTGACTTTCTTGGGTTGCGGTTCATCGTCCACAGGATACCACTTCTGAGCCTTCTGGCTGTGGCTCGGGATCGTCCGATCGCCCTTTCCAAACTTCTTCGTCTGCGCGTCCGACATATTGGCCGTATGTGACGAAGAACCTGCCCGGAAAGAAATTGGGTGTGTTGTCGACAAATGGGTGGTGGTTGAGTCGAAGAGTTGACTTGGTGTGGCCCAACGCGGGAAATCGTAAGGGTTTGTGGGCACTCCGAGCCCTATCCTTTAACCGAAAGGCGCTAGTGCGCTTTTGGCGGCCATGCGCGACCGGCCCAGCCACTCACGGCCCGCGACGCTCTGCGGCCGAGCACAAGAGCCAGTAGTGCAGATGCAGCTCCCGACTACGGCGGGCGGGGGGAGTGCACAATGCAGGTCCGAGCCAAGAAGAGCTGCGAGGAGCTGACGTACCGGTCGTGCCTTCCTCACGGGTTCTGTAGCTTGCCCACCATCAACTCTTTCCTTTCTCTCTCACTCACACTCACACTCACACTCGCCCCTCCCATCTCGCCGCCATGTCCATAGCTGCTCCTATCATCACCTTCAAGGCGGGCATCTGCGACCTCGATGTGCGTATCTGTGGACTCGCGGAATTCCCCACAGCCGAGCAAGCTGTCGAACAGACAGCGAGAATACTGACTGATTCTGTGTTTTCTAGACCTCGAGCAGCCCGTATACCGTCAAGCCCAAGCCTACTCCCGGCTACATCTATCTTTACTCCGAAGATGACCTCGTCCATTTCTGCTGGCGCCCTCGCTCTGCTCCGCTGACCGACCCCGAGCTGGACCTCGTGATGGTTCCATCAGACGGCAGCTTCACCCCTTATCAATCTACCCCTCCTACAAACGGGCGCATTTACGTTCTCAAATTTTCCTCGAGTTCGCAGCGATATCTGTTCTGGCTGCAATCCAAGAGCCAACATGAGCGGGGCGATCTCACATGGTTCAGCCTGCGAGACTTGAAATTGGGCGAAATCGTCAACAATCTGTTGCAAGGAGAAGAAGTCGATGTCCAACAAGAAATCGCAAACTTACCCCACAACGAATCTGGTGATGGAGACGACGATGCCACCATGGAGGATATTGAAGGCACACATCAGAGCTCTGACCACCGCGGTAGTGGCAGCGGCGGCGCCGGTTTAGATGCAACGGGAGGCGACATTCGTGAAGAAGGCGAGGAATCTCGCGAAGGAGGTGCGGACGGTGGTCGAGCGTAGGTACATCTCTCTGGGACTAGATCTCTGCGCATATGGTGTATACTCTTTTTTTCCCGTTCACAGATGACAGGCGTTTTATGAGATGCATACTTGTTTTTCTTCTTCTGTTAGATGTTCTCAATCCAAAAGAGAAAAGAAGCACGCTTTTTGTCTTGATTACTCGGCGCTTCTTAGCAGTATACATAGCGTAAAAGGTCGGCATGCTGATTGTTACTGGAATAGGGCCACTGTTCCACAATCCGACCCATCTTCTATGATCCAAGGCTTGCTACAATCGTTCCAAGGAAACCAGAATACGCAAGGCCAAGCTTCCGAAAACCTATTTACCACATTGGCCGACCTGCTATCGCCTTCGTCGACAATTGCCATGGTTGACGCAGCCGACGACGACAAGGTGGACAACCTCCTCAACTTTCTACCACCATCGCTACTGCTCTTGGCGCAAGATATTGACGACTTGCCTGCATCGGAGTTGAACGACGAAACGGCGCAAGCTATACTTTTGTCTCTCGACCTCGGAAAGAAAAAGGATATCCTGAAACGGGTGTTTCGCTCGCCGCAATTCACTCAAAGTCTCGCCAGTCTCACTGTGGCTCTCCGCGACGGAGGCTTGCCCAGCATCAGCGAAGCGCTGCAGATAAAAGTCGAAAATGGAGGGTTTGTCCGGCGCGGTGGAGTGCCCCTGGGTGGCGGCGATGCGGTTCAGGCCTTCTTACAGGGAGTGCGCCGACACGTGACGGAGAAAGGGCCTGGACTCGGCGAGAGTGATCAGCCACAACAATAGTACGTAGTGGTAATTGGCTACAAGAGATAACGAGCATTTTTGTGAAGAATATTCAATAATCAAGACTCTGTCCAATGCACAGCCCCAATATTTTCAACGCGTACTCCGGAGGGTGTAATACTCGGTACTCTGGAACGCACATGCAGCAATTGTCTTGGAGGGGCTAGTTACGTGGTAAATAATTTAGAGCCAGCGCAAGTGAGACAATAATGTCAAACTTCAAGGCCGGCCAGCTCGGCAGGGGCTCCTTCGCCTGCACTAGCCAGTGACAGATAGCACTGGCCTTGTAATCAGGTATACGTACGCCGTAATTTTAACTGGGTGCTAGCTAACAGCCGGGGACGACCTGACGAAGGCCGCGCAGCAGCGAGTCGTAAGTGGTAAGATTAATAATTTAATACTAACTGCACTCTGATGGGGCGCATTCCAGCGCCGGCGCCCGCGAATGGCGCTGCCTGCGCGGAGCGCTAACGGGGCCGATCTGAACGTGAACTGCTTGTTATGACTATTACTGTACTAGTGATACGTATTATTAGTCGTCCGCTGTGGCTGCGCACGGGGGGAAACTGCTCTCTGCTGCTTCGGCTGGTCGAATCGTCGCTGCTTTGAATTATTATTACTCTTGTCGGTCGGGACAGAGAACCCAGACATACGTAAGCCCGCTGTTGCTGTTTGGCTCGTTTGCTGTTGTGTCGAGCGAGAGAGAGAGAGAGAGAGAGACAGGTGCGGCCACTTTTTCTGTCCTCCTTCTTCAGCCAACCAGACTCCCCTCCTCCCTAACTGCCACTGCTACCGTCTCTCATCCGGAAAAAAGCTGACCACGACATCCAGCTAGAAATCGCACCCGCCAAATCATACGCTCGTTTTGTTTTCGCTTTCGCCATCACCGAGATACACTCCTCCCGCCGCCGCTGGTCATTGGGTTTAATGGACAATGCGTGCCATCAGATAACAGACTGCCGGCAGCCATGGCATCCAACAACCAGGGCCAGCGCCCTGGCCAAGATTCCTCGCGGCAGCAGCCGATACCCCTACAAGACCTAGCCAGAGACCAGGAATACGACTTCGGCCACGATGAAGAGCGCCGCGGAAGAAGGCGAAGCAGCAGCACGGGTTCGACGACCGGCGGCCCTCGCGCCCATGTGCCCAGACGCTCGTTACTTACTGGAGGTACATTCACGACATACGAGCGCATCGCAGAAGACTCGCCGAGTCCGATTGATCGCGTGGGCCTACATGTCACGCAGCCGTCGATAGCAAGGACAAGGGAACACAATCCATACACATCCGACGACCATTACTTTATCGACGACCCAGGCGGTTTTGCTCAAGCGACAGGCTCCTTGGGCTTAGATTTCCAGCCACCGTTCGCTGGTCGTCCGCCATCTGCCTCTTCTTCGTCCTTTGCCCAGAATGGCGAAGAATTCGTTATGGGCGCTTATCCTGGCCCATCCGGGCAACACGACAGATCGACGTCGGAAGACTTCTTTTCACCCACCATTCCCAACAATGACACCGCGCGTCTGACTGACAAACGATATCTCCAGCCCATCAGTGGAGCCACAGTTACCGATGAATCGGAAGAACGGGCAAGCATGCAAAGTGTTCGTTTGGGTGGAAGCCAACCAGCGTCACGACTGGGCGATGATCTGAACTTGGAGAGCGGGTTTGGAAGCAGGCGCGGTAGCAACAGTGCTAGCGATGCTCGTTCTCGTTCAATATCTCCGTCTGCATCTAGCTCGGCTTTGCAGCGAGCAGGCTCTGTCATGAAGATGATGTCGCAGCGAGTCGTAAACTTGAGTAACGAACCAGTGGAAAACGCCCTCATGCGGAAAGAATCAACAGGCTCGTCTCGACTCGAAGGTCCGCCGAATCTGCCAGACACGCAAGATTTTGCCAACGACTCGATTCAACATGAACCAGTCGTCGAGAAACACCCTCCAACGACTGCCTGGAGAAAGCAAGCCAATCCATTCAGGGGCAAATCATTGGGGATTTTCAGCCCAGACAACCCGCTGAGAATGTTGCTTTGTGATGTTTTGGTACATCCCTTTACGGAACCATTCATTTTGCTAGTAATTGTCATCCACGCCATTTTATTAACCGTCGATGCAGCCTCTTCGGTTTGGACCCATCCAAGATCTCACCGGTGGGGATCTTCAGTCATGGACTATGCTCTATTCATCATCTTTGCTATATACACCATAGAGTTGGTTGTGAGGACCATTGTGTCCGGCTTTTTCTGGAACCCTCATGAATACAGCACACTCGACAGGTCTCTTGGGTTTAAGAAAGCAGTAGCGGAAAAGGGGAAGAGCTTTTTTTCTCTACAGCGTGAACCCTCGACCAAGAAAAAATCTGTTCGCTTAGAGGAACCCGAATTCTCAATCTTTCAAAGAACTTTCACTGGTTTGCAACAAATGGCTGATCTTGCGGATGACCCACGCCAAAGGTCACGCAAACGGCTTGCTCATCGAGCATTTCTTAGACACTCCTTCAATCGGCTAGACTTTCTGGCCGTGGTTTCATATTGGATTTCCTTTTTTCTGCAGTTGGTCGGCTACCAATATAGCCATCATATTTACATATTTCAGATGCTTAGTTGTATGCGTTTATTGCGACTTCTCGGCATTACAAACGGTACTTCGGTAAGCTCAAAATTGTTTATCATTGAGAGTCGTTTCTTCTAACTCTAGCCCAGGTTATTCTCCGAAGTTTGAAGAAAGCAGCCCCGCTTCTGGTGCACGTCGGTTTTCTTATTGGATTCTTTTGGTTGCTTTTCGCGATTATTGGAATTCAGAGCTTCAAGTCGAGCCTTCGTCGGACTTGCGTCTGGATCGACCCACAAGGACAAAATGACTTTGTGATGAATGATCCCTATAACACCATACAGTTTTGTGGCGGTTATATTAACAATGTCACCGGCGAAGCTATGTCATGGGTCAATCAAGACAGGGTACCTTCGAGTTTCAGCCCAAAAGGGTACCTTTGCCCACCGGGATCTATGTGTATTGAGGGCCAGAATCCCTACAATGGGACTGTGTCTTTTGACAATATTTTCTTGTCCCTTGAGCTTGTATTCGTCATCATGAGCTCCAACACGTTTTCCGACATTCTATACTATACAACGGACTCGGACTACCTCGCATCTGCGTTGTTCTTTGCTTTTGGAATTGTCATCATGAGCTTATGGCTGGTCAACTTGTTAGTTGCTGTCATCACGTCTTCGTTCCAAATCATTCGAGAAGAGACAAGACGTAGCGCATTTGCCACGGATAAGGTCGAAGATGTCAGCCAACATGCCTCCAAAAACCGCAAAGTCAGCACCTTGAAGCAGATTTTTGACAAAACGAAATGGCTTTGGATAGCAATCGTTGCATACGGCCTTTTAGTCCAATGCCTTCGAAGCTACTCAATGAGTCAATCCCGAACTAGGTTCATTGACAACACCGAAACAGCCGTTACACTGGTTCTCTTTTTAGAGATCATACTCAGGTTCGCAACAAATTGGAGGCACTTTCACAAGAGCCGCCGCAACCTATTTGACCTCTTCCTTGCAATAATCACCTGTATCATCCAGATTCCCTCAATTCATAATTCTGGTCGAGCATATTCAGCTCTCACGCTGTTTCAAATTTTGAGAGTCTATCGAATCGTCTTGGCGTTCTCGCTGACCAGAGACCTTATCGTAATTGTGTTTCGAAATTTTGTGGGCCTCTTGAACTTGATTATATTTGTGTTCTTGATGACTTTTCTCGCAGCAATTTTCGCCGTACAGCTATTCCGCGGTATCATACCAGAGGAAGACCCAGATGGCAATTCGATAATGATTTCCTTCTCTCAGATATACAACTCGTTTCTTGGAATGTACCAGATTTTATCCAGCGAGAACTGGACGACCATCCTTTATGGCGCCACGACATTTACGGCGGCTGATAGCACGGCATGGATCTCGGCCTTGTTTTTCATCATGTGGTTCATACTTGCCAATTTTATTATCCTGAACATGTTTATTGCTGTCATTCAAGAGAGCTTTGATGTGTCAGAGGACCAGAAACGACTATACCAGGTCAAAGCCTTTTTGCAGCAGAGAGAACTCGGATCGTCTTCTGCTAGCAATATTGCTTTAACATCGATTTTCAAACTGGGTCACAATGCTAGGTACCGTGATCCTCTGGATCACGGACCAGCTACCATGGAAATGCTTCTCAAGGACGCCGTGGTCAAGGAATTTCTTGATGAGCAATTTGACTCCTTCGTCCAAGAAGAGGAGGACCCCAACCATGTGCCTATCGCAAGGGAAAATTTTGACAAAAGCTTTATATCGACAATTTGGTCAAAATTCTCCAAAACCTTTTTGAGTCAAGAACCCAACCCTTTCTATTCCAGGCTCAAGTTCTCCAAGCCCCATGACGAAATCGATCCACGGACGTTGGCAAAAGAGGTAGTTGTACTCTCAGAGCAACGGAAAAGGGCGCAAAGAGAATACCTTCTCCGGTACCCTCTGTACAACAAATCAATGTA
Organism: Talaromyces sp. P118-02; assembly: GCA_037040535.1. Classification (NCBI taxonomy): domain Eukaryota; kingdom Fungi; phylum Ascomycota; class Eurotiomycetes; order Eurotiales; family Trichocomaceae; genus Talaromyces; species Talaromyces sp. P118-02. The sequence goes on from JAXQGY010000915.1 coordinate 100,638, forward strand.
TATCTTTGGACCTCATAACCCGATTCGCAAAGCTTGTCAACGTCTGGTAGGCCCAGGAAGGGGGGCTCAACGATTTGAAGGTGTCGATCCTTACAAGCCTTTGTGGTACATCTTCTCTGCATTCATCTACGCCTGCATTGTTGCCATGGTTATACTCGCGTGCATCACCACACCTCTCTACCAAAGAGACTACTTTACAGGTCGTCACTACTCAACTGAAAATTGGTTCGTTTGGTCGGACATGGGCTTTGCGGCAGTCTTTACCATCGAAGCCATCATCAAAGTTATTGCCGATGGGTTCTTTTGGACCCCGAATGCATACTTCCGAAGTTCTTGGGGCTTTATCGATGGGGTTGTGCTTGTGACACTTTGGATCAATATCATCACGTCCTTGTATACTACTGGTAGTGTCTCGAGAGTTGTTGGGGCCTTCAAGGCGTTGCGTGCTCTGCGATTACTCAATGTCAGTGACAGCGCGAGGGATACATTCCACTCTGTCATCATCGTTGGTGGTTGGAAGGTCCTTTCGGTGAGTAAACACTAGATTTTGCAGATTGATTTCTTGTTGACTTTTTGATAGGCTGCGTTTGTTTCGATGAGTTTTCTCATTCCATTTGCTATCTACGGGTTGAATCTTTTCAATGGACAGATGATATCTTGCAATGACGGCTCGATTTCAGGGAGTCTTGACGCCTGCATTGGAGAATTTGCCAACTCGCCGTATGCATGGGACGTTCTTGCACCTAGGGTTGCAACCAATTCTTACTACAGCTTCGACAATTTTGGACAGTCTTTATTCATTCTTTTCCAAATTGTCTCCCAGGAAGGCTGGATTGATGTACAAGAAAGCGCCATGAGTATCACAGGGCCTGGTCAGCAGCCTCAATCGCTTGCCTCGCAAGCCAATGGTCTTTTCTTCGTTGTCTTCAACTTGCTCGGGTCTGTTTTCGTGTTGACACTGTTTGTCACTGTGTTTATGCGAAATTACACTGAACAGACCGGTGTGGCATTCCTTACATCTGAGCAGCGTTCATGGCTTGAATTGCGGAAACTGCTGCGACAAATATCGCCTTCCAAACGATCCATCAATGCCAACACTGAGAATTGGCGTAAACGATGCTATCGTTTGGCGTCACGAAAGAATGGAAGATGGGCACGGTGTATGACAGGATTTCTCGTGTTGCATCTGTTTCTTCTGTGCTTGGAGTGGTACCCCTATTCAATTATTTGGCAAATCACAAGAGGTATGGTCTAAATGAATTATTGAAAATCCAAAGCCGCTAACAAAGTACAGATGGCATGTTTTTCATCTTGACTTTCTTCTACATTGCTGATGTTTTCATACGTATCTTTGGACTTGGGTGGCCTCGATTCAGACGAAGTTCCTGGAATATTTATTCACTCATAGCGGTTCCGGGAACATTTGTCACCATCATTCTGTCCTTCATTTTCACCCAGTCCCAGCTTTTCCAAGAACTGAACAAGCTCTTCTTGGTGTCAATCACGCTTCTGATCATTCCTCGCAACAACCAATTGGATCAGCTTTTCAAAACCGCGGCGGCCAGTTTGACATCCATTATCAACCTTTTGGCGACTTGGTTCGTTTTGTTCCTCGTATTCGCCATTGCCACGACTCAAACATTTGGGTTGACCAAATTCGGGGAAAACGAAACCAACAACATCAACTTTCGCGATGTTCCCAAAGCTCTGATCTTCCTTTTCCGTACCAGTGTAGGAGAAGGATGGAATCAGTATATGGAAGATTTTGCCAAGATGGTGCCGCCGTATTGTACGGTAACGGATGAGTTCTTCAGTTCCGACTGCGGAAGTCCAGAGTGGGCTCGCGCTCTCTTCATTGCGTGGAACATTATCAGCATGTATATCTTTGTGTCGCTGTTCGTGTCCTTGATCTACGAAAGTTTCTCGTATGTCTATCAACGGAGTAGCGGGCTTGGTCTTTACACGATTGATCGAGATGAGATCCGACGATTCAAGGAAGCATGGGCCAATTTCGATCCTCGAGGCACAGGGTTTATTACAAAAGAACAATTTCCAAGACTACTCGGGGTATGTATAGCATGGAACCCTTTGTGATATTGCTTTTCTAATTTGAGATATAGGAACTTTCTGGCCTGTTTGAGATACGCATTTATGACGGTGAATTCACAGTTGGAAGAATCCTGGAGCAATGTCGCCCTAATGCTCGGGACTCGGTTGCTTCGTTCCATCCCGGTGATGGACCGAACCGTGACGAGGTTGACATTCCAAAGCTCGCGAGAATCATTGATCGAATTCCTGTGCAAGAGATTCGTGCCCGGCGACAACGATTAAATACGTTCTACGAGGAAGTGCTAGTGTCTGCTGACCCAGACCGGGGAATTTCATTCTCAGTCTGTTTGATGATTTTGGCTCACTACAAGGTGATTGTAGACAGCAAGAGTTTACGGCTGGAAGAATTCCTTCGTCGGCGTGCGAGACTTCAACGAGTCGAAGAAGCAGTACGGCGAAACACAGTGATTGGCTTCTTCGACACGCTCTACTGGGCCCGCAGGTTCCGTCGACGAGTGGAGCATCGCAAATCAGCTCGTTTGACGGCAATTCCTCAGTTCACGATTCCGGAAATTTTTGTCGATGGACGAGATACGCATGACGGACAACAAGATCTGGCTGATGCACAGAAGGTGCCTTCAGTGACAAATACGCCACTAGCGTCGCCTGATGTTGGAAGACAATCGCAGTCCCCTGCCAGACCATCGTTACAAATTGACACTAGCATTTCAGAACAAGGATCGTCACACGAGTGGTCCCAAGTCAGCCCTTCGTTGTCACCACGGCAGACAAGAGACCTAGATAACGAGTCTAACGATGTTAGTCTTCCTTTGTCTGACGCAGGATCTGCGCGTGGTCATACTCGAGACAACAGCGGCATTGTTCAAGACATGATGCAAACATTGGGTGACTCTGCTTGGGGTGAGAGTATTCGCCGGAGCTTCACTCAAAAGCGACCAAGCGGACAATCCGGCAGACAATCCGGCGGTCACGAGTAGACGAGATTGTCACAAGTCATTCATTTCCGGCGCAAATGTGGCGGTCTAATTTAGAATCATTTGGATATTTATTTCCCTTTTTTTTTTTTTTTTTGTTGTTATTTGTTTACAAGACGAGTCGAGGCATTGATATCACTAGCATAGGCGGCGGCGTTTTCCGATTACCTGGTAATCAGACTCTTTCTTGTCGGGCATGACTTTGATGTTGCATACGAAGTAGCCTTTTCTCGCATTAGGCTGGCGATTGCATCGGTGGTCTGGTGGAGATATTGGTGTTGATTGAATTGACGTGACAAGAATACACTGATGCTTTTCTTTTTTTTTTTTTTCCCCTTTGCGTCTCGTTTGCAGTTGGATGTATATAGATTGAATCGTTTGTTTGCATATGTAATAATTACAGTGTAATAATACATGTACATCAGTCGGAATTAATACGTAGTTTAAGTCGAGTACGTACGTAGTATCGATCGATTGATATATATGCAAGTGCTGCATAATCAGTTCGTGGTAACTGCAAGGAGAGGTGCAGCGATGGCCTGACAACGCGACATTAGGCTGCAAGCCATCGGAATGCGGAATGCGATATATTGTATGCATATGCAGGTGGTAATATGTACATATAGGCTGCAGTTACCATACATGTAAGATTGCCTGCATATGTATCAATTGATGTATGTACGTCTGTACGTTGTATGCATGGAACGGTCGATTGATACATCGAGTGCTGCAGGTGGGTTAGTGAAATTTTAGTACATAGGTAGCTTGATAGTTCAATTGAGAAAATACATAGCTTAATGGTGTTATTGAGACCAGTTGACATCAGGGCTACTTATATGTAGTTTTTAATGTGTATGGATTATATGTATATATATTTAACTTCAAATATTCAATGTTGACTATATAAAATTCTTAGAATTGAAACCACAACATTTGAAAGATCCAGGCTAAAATTTAAGAAGAGTTAAGATAGTATATATATATTTATCCATCTGAAAAGCTAAAACATAGACTTTGGATTAATTTTTAAAAGATGGATTATTTAAGAATATATATGGGATTAAGGGCTGGCTCAGGAGGAACATTGGAAGCATGGTCAATCTTCATTGTTGGGGCTATACATTCAAATGTTTACTGTTGACACTGACCCATCTGCCCTTTCGCCTCGATCCACGCTTTATGGTTTCCTCTTTTGTATCCCAGCCTATTACTTGGGTCATAAAGTGCGCGCGTGTGTCATTATGCATCCCTCCGAGAAACGAGACACGGCCATCCGTACGGGACAGCAGTGAAATGAGACTCATATTTCCAAGTTTGAGACGGATCGACCTATCTAATCTCAAAATCTCGCAGTATAATTGCCGAGATCTTGTGAAGCTCAATCAGAGCTAGGTTGCGGCCAATGCACGAGTTGTAACCGGCTCCAAACTATACAATATCTCACTGAGCAAATGCAATCAAGAAGAAGGGCAAAAAAACTGACCGGAATATAGTATTTTTCTAATTCATTGCTTTTTGGCTGAAGCCAGCGCTCGGGGTTGAATTCATTCGCGTCGTTTCCAAAGCATTCAGTGCTGCGGTGGATTACCCATGGGTTAATGCTAAGAACGGTCTATAGTTTTGGGGGTCAGAAGAGTAGAAGCTTTAGGAGAGCATTATCACATACGCCTGCTGGGAAGAATTTATCGCCGATCTTCAGACCACCATCGGGGACTACTCGGGGTAGCCCAAATGCAACGGCAGGGTGCATTCTCTGTGCTTCTTTCACCTAGGATTTCAGTTAATAAAAACGTATAACAGACCTTGAAACAGGGAAAGAAAACTAACGCAAGCCTGCAAAAACGGCAAATTCTGGGTCTCCGAGAAAGTGATTATTTCCGACGTCGTTGCATTTCTCACTTCGGCTTTGACTTTCTCGAGATGTGTTGGATTTCGGAGAAGATTATAGAACAAGGCCTGCAGGGAAGCACTGATAGTGTCTGCACCGGCGCCAATAGTCATGTTTGCAACACCATAAAACTCTGTTTCTTGCATCCGCTCTGGGTGCTCAATCAAAGTCTTCTTCCAATGCTCAATCATATCGTAGCGCACCTCCGGGTTCTCCTTGCGCTTATTGATGGCGCGCAAAGTCGTGTCGAAGATGTGTTGGGCCGGCATCAAGCCGAGTTTAGTGACTAGGGGGTTACCCAGAGTCAGACTGTGCAGAGTATAAAAGAAACCCGCAAGAGCTGTATATATCGTCAACATCCGGGTATTCTCGATCGCGCCGCCAATATCCTTTCCGCTTTTCACAAATCCAAAGGAACTGGAGAACGTCATTTCGCCGACAATGTCAAAGGCGAGGTAGTTGAACCATTTGTCGAATTCAACAGGCTCGCCACTGTTGGCAAACTGTTCCATCCGGGTGTGAAAGATTTGGATGAGGTCGTCCATGTACTTTTCCGATTTCAACAGATTTGACAGGGTAAATGCGGATGCAATGTTCTTTGCTCGTGCTACCTGTCGCTTCGGATCGACTTCGGACATGGGGGTTTGATAGCGGTGATCTGGCAAGGCCATGACCTTGTACCAGTCGCCCTGATGGATCACAAAATTTTCAGTGTTTTTGTCTTCATTCTGCATGATAGATTTATCCATACCTTGCGCAATGGAGCGAGTAGAATGGCGCGTATTCCATCAGGATGGCTGACACTCACTTCCTTGTGGCTGATTCGAACGAAATGTCCTGTTGGCATGAGTCAATTCGCCCCAATTTTTAAATAGAAAGGCAATTTACCATGGTTTCCATGCAGTCTAATCGACTCCCACTCAATATCACCTTTGAACACACGCCAAACATGCCATCCAGTCGAAAACGAGGCCCAGAAAGGGCCCGGTATATCCTTCAACCCCGCGGCATTTCGTCTGCGAATGAAAACGAGTGCCCCAAGCACCAAAAACCCCACGAGAAACGGCAGAAATGCCATTTGCGCGCGTATTTTCAATTTACCTCAGTAAGCAAATGGGTTCATTCATCTGACGTTGGCCGGCATCAGAAAAATAATAATACATAGGTTGGTCAAGTTTTCCCGCCACCAGTAGTATGCCACATGCACCGTTGACTCGGGGACGGCAAGCAATAATAATAGTGATAATAATAATCATAATTATCTAGTCTAGGCTAAGGCCTGGCCATAATTTGGCGTGTTGCTCATGACTCGGCACTCGCGGGTCTGCATCCGCGGGCCGTACATAGTGGAGAGCTGGGCCCTCCCGAAGCCCTAAGTCTGTGTTCAATTTGGCCCTGTTGAACTAGCGCTCTCTCCTAGTCATGTTTTCACCGCCTCCTGACTCAATTGACAGTGGACACTGGGTGTTGTTTCTGCGAGGCTACTCCGTACAATTTAATTAATAACCGGGCCGTTGGCCCATGTGGGAGCGTTGGAGCGGAATACTAGGCAATAGACTATAGACTTGGACGGTGGGCAACGGTTTCTGACGAATGACTGGGGCGAGTCCAACATGAAAATTATGGGACCAGTAAGAATTGCAGGACTTTTTATCCCAAAAGGCTGTAATGCCTTGGATTGGCTGGACAGATTTTGGCTCCTGTCATGTCAAACTGAAAACTGAATAATGGTACGAATACGTTGCACTATAGTATTGATATTATGAACTAGAGCACATCTCCACCTGTCAACAAAATTTGCTTTTCCTAGGAAAGAAGCGATCTCCAAAAAAAGATGACTCGTTTGCCGGTGTTTGAAAAGGAGAGTCGACGGGTTTTGTCTGTGAAAATATCGCCACGAGAAGAATCCTAACAATAATGTCCATTCTATTTTCGATACGGGGTCTGGAATATACCCACCCTTATGAATGACTCGACCATCTCGGAGACTTACAAATAGAGACCACCCACTCTGTGGTTTTCTCGCTTACAGCTCTTTTTTCCTCCTAGACGGAGATTGCCCCTCGGCTTATCAGCAAAATGGTGGTCAGAATCGCTATCGAAAATGACACCCAAAGGACTGTTCTCGGAGTATCCGCGTTTTTTGCAACGCTCGCCACTGTTTCTGTAGGCCTCCGTTTCTGGGCACGAAAAATCAAAGAAAATCCGGTGAAAGCAGATGACTGGTGCATCTTGGTAGCGTTGGTCAGTTGCTGGTCTTGGGGAACAATTGACTTTAATACTGACGTTGCCAGATTTTGGCGCTGGGATTGGTATCATGTGACATGACTGGAGTTATTGTTGGAGGCGTTGGTCTTCATGCGACGGATATTGTCGAGAGATATGGACCGGAGCCACTTGTCTCGTTTTTGAAGGTCGGGCCGGCACTCGTAGATGAGGCTTATCAGATGGAGATTGGCTAACGTCTTGTAGGACTTGGTTGCTATCCAAATCCTTTGGTCGACGAGCTTAGCGATGACCAAAGCGTCCATCTTGCTGTTTTACATGCGAATATTCGACGTTGCCGACCGCGTCTTCCGAATCTTTGCGCGCATGGCTACCGTGGCCATCTTCGTGTGGTGTGCGAGTGTTATCCTCTGCGGCTTTCTGCTGTGCAGACCATTTGCCTTTAACTGGGACCAGACTATTCCCGACGGGCATTGCGGCAATCAGATCCTCTCGTATATTCTGACTGGGTCTTTTAACATCGTTACTGATGTGATGGTTCTTTGCCTGCCGATTCCGATGATCTGGAAGCTCCAAATGCCTATGCGGAACAAGATCGCTCTCACATTGATCTTTGCCATTGGATTTTTGTGAGTTTTATCTGACTGGAAAGAGTGAACTAGCATTCTAACCATACTCTTTTTTCAGTATCTGCGTCATTAGTATTGTCCGAACAATCACCTTGGTCAAGGTCTCCTATACCGACATCACCTACTCTGTACCAAATGCTCTTATCTGGAGCATGCTGGAACCCACTCTCGGTATCACCATAGCCTGCATCCCCATCATGCGGCCGCTGCTCAAGGGCATGATGAGCACCAAGCGAGGAACCAGTGGATCTGGATCTGAGTATGACTCTCGCAATTTCCACAACCTCGACGAACAACACCTTTACCCACTGGGACATGTCAAGCAAAAGACGACTGTCAAAGCAGAGCCCAAGGACCACGAGGGTTCATTGCGTTCGCAATCGGGTAGTAGTGACGATGCTGTTCCGTTTAGGATGCCCGAGGATCAGGAGGCTATTGGGGGAAGGGAGTTTCAGATGAAAGACCGGACGCTGCGTTCAAAAGGGGCTTGATCTTTAAAAAAAAATTGTCGTTACAACAATGTGCTTAATGTTGTGGCAGGACCCATGTCAATTGATGAATGATTTGACCTCACGCTGTGTGTGTGGTCGGAATAGGTAGCTCGAAGCAATGTAACATAGATCTACACGAGACCACATACTGGTTAGTGCAGTAACTTCCTCTTCGTATGTTTGATATTGCCGGCAGATGAGAGGGGATTACGCCTGTAAAATCAACTGTTAATGGGCTTTTGGAATAACTATGTAATGTGTATGGTTAGAAACATAGAAAGTTGCTACGTATTTGTTAAACTTACAACTTGGTTTGACAGGAGGCTACAATCACAGCTAATGTTAATTAATACTTGAAATAGTATTTAAAACTTGCATATTTCAAGGGTTTAAATCACAAGACATCTTAAATCACGTAAAATAATAGTGTTCAATAGAAAGAATACTCCGTACAGAGTGAGAAAACGCGACCAAACCCAAAGCCCCACAAAACATAGCCATAATAGGGATAGTTGAAAATTAACAGGCCCCCCATTGGCCAATTGAGCAAATTCAATTACACTTTACCAAAATGTACCTTGTAAAACAGTATACATCCACGAGGCATCAGAAGCAAGGGGCATATTCAATTATTCTTTAAATCAGCAGCGGCGGATCGACTTTTCAAGGTTTTGTAACTTTGTTGCCTGCCAGTGCCTTCAGGGGGGGGGGGTCTGCCCAAGGGAGCATGGCGGATGCTAAATTGTTGGGGCTACTGCTAACTAGCTGCGTACTACGTAGTTAGTAGTTACCCCGTACTCCGTTTGCGGTCGTGTGACGCGTCTAAGGACCGCGAACCGCCAGGGTGTCAGAATTCAGAATGGAGGGTTAATTCAAACATAAAGAACCAGGGGTGCTCAGTCCTGCGATCATAGTTGAGTACGTATTTACTCCGTACAGAATTGTTATGGCAGAGTGTACATACAGACGCGGCTGCTTGCGTCAAAACGGGATCGGACCAGGAACGTTTCTTTAGCGTCTCTAGGCCGCGCTCCGAAACCGTCGATCGTTTGACATTATATCATGCTGCATAGGACGGAGTGTCATACCACGACCGAGTGCGACGTAATTTATGTACGGGGATAATTCCTCGGCGAGTCTGTACGGAGTACAGAACTATACGACAGAACGGACAGTTCGCACTAGAAGCACGCGGAACAGGCAGAGGATGCCGGAGGATGATTATTGAATAGTGTTCTCAACAGACACTACGAGAATAGGATGGCTGTCACCGCCCGGCGCCACGGATGCGGTACCGGTGGGGCGGCCCCTGAGACAGATTTCTGTATTACAGACTTCCAGTACGGAGTATTTCTATTTACAGAGTATGCTCCTGTGTGGATAGAGTTCTCCGTATGCAGTACAGTACTATGTAGGAGAAGAGGGCGGAATGTGCACCCCTGTGTCGGGTACCTGATCATTAGTTGATAGTTGATACACGCGTGCAGAAAGCCAGGAGGCCGAAACCGAATGCGCCGCAGCTCCATGTCATCATAAGTACTTACTTATTAATAAGAAGTCAGATCGGCTGAATTAGATCGCTCAAGTAATCATTAAATACCCACCGCATCCCCACCCGTGCCTGCTCTCCTCCTTTTGTTGCCTTGTGCGCAAGACCGTTAAGCTTAACTACCCTCGACATCGCTGTTGCAAGTTCGCGACGGGAAGAATCATCATACACCCTCGATCACTCGATTATCCCCGTTCTCGTCCATCGGCTCCGGCAGCCCTGTTTTTCTCGCCTTATTCTCTCGAGCACGCTAATTGGCGTCTTCTGAGACATCGTGGCTTTTGCAGCCGGCTCTTGCCGCAGTCGCCCATAACCACTCTCCCCTGCTCCTCCTCCTCCTCCTCCTTCTCGCCGTCGTCTCTTCTTCCCTCCTCCATCTCACTTGCACGCTTTTGTGTGAAATAACTCGCTCCTCGCCATCAATTCGCCAGTGCAGGGCGATGCTATCCGGCCAGTTGACACGGTAACGTCATTGAGCATCGAATCCGAGTCCCGCGGCACCACCACGAATCGCCTGATTCTTTGAGTCCTACGATTATTTCACTCTCCTCCCTCTATCCACATCCACAATGCAGCCGAAGCGTTCCTCGAGCCCCCAGGCCCTGGAGCCATCGCCCATGGCCGACATCAGCCTGTCCCTGCGCACCGCCTTCATGGACAACGCACATTACCGTCGAGAGAGCGACTCGCTGTCCACCAGTGCCCTCAGTTCCGCCAGTGGCAGCCCAACCTCCTCCCCCGGCTCGAGCTGGCCCTTTCGCAAGCACCGTTTCTCCGCTTCCAACAGCCGCGACCGCAGCCGGAGTCCCTTTGGCAATATCATCCCCTTTGCCTTTCGCCGCTCGTCTCCTTTCTTCCTCCGCAGACGCCCCTCGGCCGTGGATCTGGCATTGAGTGAAGAACGTTCCCGCTGCGACGAAGATACTGTGGAGCGTGTCGGTCTGAGTCTGATGGAGCCACGCCCGGTCGACCCCATTCCCATTGCCATGGATCTGAATGCCCATGTGCTGGAGGACGTGTCTAGCCAGCGAAGCTCCTGGGCTCAGTCATCGCAGTGCTCAGTGCGTACGAACACACAGCAGCCCCGCTACGTCATGGGCGGCATTGTCGAGGTCATGGAGGGCGACGCTTGATCGGATGATTGTTCATCTGAACCCCTTCAACACATGGCTCCATCAGTCTCATCTCGTCCCACAACCATCAATACAATACCGCTTTTCACCTCATTCCGTATGTTCGCATACGTGTACGATATCTCACCATACCCACTATTGGTGCATCGAGTTCGTTTTTTTTTCACGCGATCAATGAATGACTCTGCATCGTTGATCATACATTATGTCATATTGCTTTTTCATACTAGGGATCAACAGCAAGCTTATGGACTCTCCGAAGCTTACCCTGTCGAAACCCAGCGGCGTTTATCAGGATTCCAGGACCGGCGTTTTCTTCTTCTTCTTTCTTTCGACTGTTAGATTACTATGATATCACTCGGCAAGTTTGTATTTTATTGGAGGTCATTCTACCTTTTTTTTTTGATGTTTCATGTCACTTTACTTTATTTAAGTCTTCCTAGCTCGACTTGGAAGCTTTTTCTTTTGACGTCTCGTGTGAGACTTGAAGAATACCTTTTAATACATATCAACTTTTTCAGCATTGAATTGAAATGAAATGTTAAAACCTTTGATCTGATCAACTTATGCTAATTGGACCAATGCACCGTATGTGAAACACTGAAATAAAAATCTAATCCAACATGAAACGAATAAAGAAGCTGCCGCATGAACCCACCCTCCATACTGTCCAAGACGCCTGACATCATGCAATAATACAGAGGAAGAAATTAGAATGAAAAATTGAAAAAACTCGTCATCCCTGAAGCGAGTATAAAGACGAGACATGGCTGGAATTGATAAAAAAAAGAAAAAACGGGGGAATGCTCGGCCAGACTAAAGGGTATCTTTCCGCTTTGCTTTGCTTTTTGCTGATTGAAATATCGAAATATGAAACGAGAAGAAAAAAAAGATGAAGAAAGGATTCGTGAGGTCGTTCGAAACATCGTAGCTCTCAATCAGTCATCCTTGGTGCTTTTCCGCTGGTTCGGCCAGAGCTGACCCCGGCACTTGGACTCTCCGCACAAACATTTGACGGCATTCGGATCGTCATCACGAGAGCCGTCCCAGTCAGGGTTGTAGTCGAACGTCAGCTCTGTGCCTGGCGGAATATCACGAAGCGCAAAAAAGGCCAGATCGTAAATTTTATCGTCTCCATGGTGAGTGGAAACCGTAAACATTTTACAGTTTGGGTTGCACGAATGGTTCATGAACCGCGACGGCCCTCCGAGACGCTGCCCATCAACAACATAGGGGTCTTCTTCATCCATGTTTATGAAATCAAGCGAAAACAGGTACGACGGACTATTCTTCGAACTGGCCGCGTCCTCGCGCATATCTGCCTCGGCCGACGTGATGACCTCGCCGAGATAGCAGTCGATAAACTGGCCGCGAACAATAGCATCAGGAGAGCGCAGGCCAAAACCGCGGTTCCCAGTTGGGAAAATCTGCAGCTTCACCGTTCGCCCGTGCTGGACTAGGCGGTTCCAACAGTGTTTACCGCAGCCGCAGTAAGAATTGCATTCGTAGATCATCGCTTTCTTATTGATAAAGTTGTCTTTGAGCACAAGCTTCCCGTTTTTCCGTTCGTACGCTACCATCAGTTCGTCGGTGTTTAGTTCCTTCGACAAACAGCTGCATCTGGCAGGGTCACACTGCGGTCCGCATCCACACCCATAATTGAACTCGTCTGGCGCGCGCGTCACTCCCTTTTGCAGTTTGTAGGTGTTTATAAACTCAAAGTTGGACGCTAGACTGCCTGTCCCTGTGCCCGGCCATTCTCCCGCCATGGTCACGGAGGGCCCCTTGATGGCTCTCAGTTTTTTTTCGAGGTTTTCTCTCAAATAAAACAGCTTGGCCTGTGAAGACCTGACATGCCCGGGCTTTTGGTATGGAGTGGCTATCACATGCTGATTCGCATGAGCGGTGCGAACCTGAGGATATCGGCCCTTGGCTGCTCGCACCTTGTCGAGGTCGAGAGGGTAGTACTTTGTCTTGATGCCAATAGGCTTATCCGGGCCAGACTCTTCGTCAGAGCCGTCAAGGGACGCAGAAGACATTCTCTTGATCTTGTGAGGAGACTTTTTCATGCTGAGCACGACTTTTGGTTTTGGTGTAGGCGGAGGTACCACAACGCTGATGGTTGGGAAGCATTTTGCCGGTAGTGCTGGTGCTGGAGTGGTCGAGCGAGGCGTGTGAATCTCGTCATTTGACTTGCTGCTGCTGGGTCTTTTTGTTCTTCTTGTTGGTGGTGGTTGTGATGATTCACTGCTACTACTCGGCGAAGATGTTTGCTTCGTGAGAGGCGGAGGAGGCGGAGGAGCCGTGCCATTGCCATCAAGACTCCGTGAAGATCTCTTGCGTTGTTGCTCCGACGACGACGAGATAGACGAACTTATAGACGACGTCCCTGCTGATGATAGCCGTTCAAAGGATGACAATGACTCCGTCTGCTCATTTTTGACTTTGAAGACTGGTGCACTGGCTAGGCTTGGAGGTTTTTTGTTGTATGTGCCATTGCTAATGACCTTGGGGAAGTCATTCTCATCATCACCATTGCCAGCAGAGTCATGTGGCGACTTTCTTTTCAGGCTGCTTGGCAGAAACTGGCCAGGCTTCAAGAACTGAGCCAACAGTGATTGTCCCTGTTAACAAAGATTAATGGATATTGTTTGAAAGAAAGAAAGAGAGAGAGGTGAGAGAGGTGAGGAGTCAGATGTCGTCCTCTGACCTCAATCACCTCACTTCGGGATGTCTGATAAAAGAAAAACAAAAAGAGATAAAAAGATACAAATTTCTGGAAATCATCTATTTAATCCCAAGGAATATTTTCCTCTAAAATTAAATAATTGTTTCCCTAAAAAGTCGCGTTTCTGACAATTTGAAGATACAAGAAAGTGCGGGTGTGCGTCAACTGGTGATTGGGGTGGTAAACAACAGACAGCTCTTGAGAAAGGCTCACCTGATCTTTTGCGTTGGCTTGATCGTCATCAGAATCCTCCCCGGTCAGGTCGATTAAATTGTTCATTTTGGCTCCATCTGATTGACACGGCGTCGAACACGCGATTTGAGAGGTTTTCGGGTCTTTTTTTCTGGACGCGTCAAAGGGTCAAAATAAGATTATAGTGAGGGAGGGTTTGAAAGAGGTGATGTTCCAGATCCACTTTGGCATCACGTGATTATATATAAATTGCCCTCTAATCCATTTTTCTCAATTTTAATTAATTACTTTTTATAGAAATTTTTAAATTCAGTTCAAAAATGGGGGGTTTTTTTAAAGTTTATATAATATTTTATTCTATCATATTTTATAGAATTTTTTAAATAAAAAACGATGTGTTATACACTTATGACTGGTTCATGTGAAATAACTGAAATAGATTTCATCTTTTGGCAGTGGCTTTGTCTTTGAGTGCAAGGAGTCCGAGATGCCACGGCTCTGCAAGAACGTTGTTCTAGAGCTCTCATGCCCCATACAGTCTTGATTCTGACCTTGACCCTTGGCTTTTTACATTATTAAATTAATTTTAAATATATTAATTATAATACTAAATAGTCTCAAATTTTATATATACAGTTTTAAGTATTTAAAAGAGAATTATAGAGCTTTGTGTAGGGTTACCTGGTGGTTGCTGCGGGTAAATGCTCGCCCTAGAGAGCTGGCCTGGGGGCGTCCCGGCAGGCGTCGGCAGTGCGGCACGTCCAGGGATCAAGCGGGCCCGGCCCATTCGGACTCCAAGGGCCGACACCCTATAAGCATCCCTATGACGGGCCCCTAGGTGCCCGCCAGACAACCTACTGAACCCTACTGATTTGGGCCCGCGCGGGGCCGCGACTTGGAAGAGAAATGCATCCTCTCCCTAAACTCACGGCCCGCTCATAAAAAGTGCCCCCTTTCTGACCCTCTTCGCGAGATTCTCAACCCTGGTATCGACAGATCCCTGGAAAGACGACTTAAAAAGACGGCTCCCTTCCTTGCTCTCGCCAGGCTCTTCTGGTGGAATATGAAGCAACATCGTGACGCGCAGAAACTGTTCGCGGATCCATTCGTGCTGCCCAGGTCTGACAAAGTCGGACATGCCATCGTCTTCAAAGAAAAATGTCAACAAGCGGCTCAGCGGGCTCATGATGTGCCACGGGCCCTGACTGATAATATGGCGCCTGTGCTCGTCTGTTGGCGTCCCTGGGTCGTGTCTATACAAACGCTTCTTTTTATTCCCAGAGCCCAATACATGATAGCTAGGAAGCAAAATCGCCAGGTCAGTAAAGTCGGCGATGGTTAATGGCTTGGTTCGATTGCCAAGATAAAAAGGCACACTATAGCACACAGAATCCACCAGCTCTTGGAGGACTTGTTTACATTCAACAAAATCCTCGTTTACAGCCAGCATTTCATCTTTTGTCAGGTCGGATTGGGTCAGGTATAGGATCGTATTAAGCGAGATCTTGACGAGTATGATGCGTTGGAAGCGCCACAGGTTCCAAATCGATGCGATTTGGGAGGAAGGGTAGACCTCGCAGATAGATCCATAGGTGGGAATCGATGGGTCGATGTCTTGTCCACTTATCAGCCTCAGTGGCTGCCAATATTCCGGCACGCTTCGTGCCCAAGCCAGAAGCTCATCATCAATACGTTTTGCATCGGCTCTCCACTCCCTTAAAAGTTGTTGTGACGGAGGAACAGGGCCAGTTTGCGTTACTGCTTGCGTATAATTGGCCTGCAACTCGGTGACAAACACCCCTATAGCATCAAGTGCCGAGCTCGGGCTACTGGGAGTAGCCATCGTATCATTGCTCCCAATCCATGAGTACGCAGTTGTTTGTAATGGCCTATTCTGGCGCATTGCCCATGAAACCTCGGTATGGAAGATGTATTTTCGAATATACGCACTGACCGCGTTGGTATGGTTCGAATTCGCGAATGAGAGCAAGGACACTGCGCCGTCGAAATGTATGCGCGACGCTGAGCGAAGGCCGTAGATAGCGGCGATGTTCTCGCATAGCTGCAGCATCAAGACGGCCAACACGGTGGCCGGTTTGCGCCGTTCAATGCGATCCTGTATCGCCCTCCGCAGAGACATAACGGCCTGGGTATAAGCCCCCCTTGGCGACTGGGGGTTATCGGGACCGTGTCGCCATATAGACAGGATCTTGGAAGCTACGGCTGATATTGCGAGCGAGAACGCCGAATTCTGGGGTTGCGAGTAATAGACCGGAATAAGAATCTCAAAGAACCCGCCCCCAGATTGCATATTGCGGCCCATGCTGGCGTAATGGCCTAGGAAAAATGGCACGGCAGTGTCGGACTCGGCCAACAAGCGCAGGCGCAGACTAGGCTGCGTGTCCTGATCCTTGCCATTTTTGGTGCAGAGCTTGTACTTGTGATTCTGATCTACAAACGCATATTTCGTCGTGTACCCACATCCAAGCCGGAGGCGCTGGCATGACCGGCATTTGGGTCTGGCTTCGTCGCATTTGACGCGTCGCTGTTTGCACGTCAGGCAGCCTCCGGAGCGTCCACGGTTGACCATGGCGAAAATAATGACGATTGGTATGATATGATTGCCAGAAAGAGGGCTACTTTTGCGACGGTCGATCCATCTTTTGTATCCTGCTGAGAAATTGCCTAAAAGATGCTAGTTTGCAGCTAAAAATAAGGTGGTCATGTACTGCACGCCAAGCCGCTAACCATAAATGGCAATAGACGACACTGTTGGCTGCGAGATTTGCAGTAGTCCGCAGTTAGTTAAAAGTATGCGACTGGAATTTGGCAGTGCCGTAGTATTTATAGACGTAGTTCTATTCCGGCGTAGCCGTAGCGTACTTTGAAATCACAACTGAAGGAATATTCCAATGTATAATTAAAAGTAGTGTACAGAGTAGAGAGCGATCAACGTCCGCTGGGTCCTTGGCGGGGCTTGGCAAATCGCTCCGCACCAATGAACGGTCTCCCTCGCAAAACACACTCGATTTTTGGCCTAGCGTGGTAGGGCTCCGATCCGGTATGAAATGCTGGCGCCTTGATCGATACCAACAGGATTGAAGTATAAGAGAGACGAAATAGACGTGATGAAAAGGATGGAAGAAAATTATTCAACAAACACTAGTTCATTTTTTGTGTCAATCATCCAGAAAAACAGCTGATTTGGAATCTATATCAATTGACACTATACTCCGCGATGAAACTCTCCTTCTATGCCGGCCCTCTTTTGGCTGCATTGCTGCATTTTCATTCAGCAGCTGGAGCCAACTCCACCGACGATGAGCCCACTTTGCAGCTAAGCACAGATTCAACCTTTAACTTTGATATTCTCACTGCCCTCAGCGATGCCATCACTGGAGCGGGGGACATCGGCCCCATTCTGGGCGCTGCCAAAAACATCAAACCTGGAGACATGGCCTCTTTCAGTGAGGAATTTCACAAGCTTGCAAACCACACCAAGGCTCAGGCTGAAAATCCAGAAAACGCTTACAATGCTGTCAACGTTAGAGATACTTGGTTCTCGGCAGCAGAATACTTCCGTCGAGCTGACTTTTATCTCCATGGTAACTGGACTAATCCACTTGTAAATAGCTTGTGGACAGAGCAGACTGCAGCGTTTGATAAGGCGCTGGCTGCCTTGCCGATTCCTGGTGAGCGTGTCCGCATTCCCGCTACCGAGGGCAACTTCACCATCGAGGCTATCTGGTTTAGCGCATCTGAGAATAAACACAGCCACCAAAAACTTCCAACGTTGATTATTGGAAATGGCTATGACGCTGCGCAAGAGGACTCTTACCACAACTACGTTGTGGCCGCCCTGGCTCGAGGGTGGAACTGCATCACTTATGAGGGTCCCGGCCAGCCTACTGTGCGCCGAGAGCAGAATGTTGGTTTCATTCCGGACTGGGAGCACGTTGTTACCCCCGTGGTGGACTATATTCTCTCTGAAAAGTCGCATGTTGTAGACAAGGACCAGGTTGTACTTCTTGGCAATTCCTTTGGTGGCTATTTGGCTGCCCGAGCCGCAGCATTCGAGCCCCGACTATCTGCGGCGGTGCTCATCGATGGTGTCTGGGATACCTATGCCGCTTTCTCGACGCAATTAACGCCCGAGATCATGGCTATGTACGAAGATGGCAACTACACGGA
The DNA here is from genome assembly GCA_037040535.1 of Talaromyces sp. P118-02. Classification (NCBI taxonomy): domain Eukaryota; kingdom Fungi; phylum Ascomycota; class Eurotiomycetes; order Eurotiales; family Trichocomaceae; genus Talaromyces; species Talaromyces sp. P118-02. The sequence continues at coordinate 118,709 of JAXQGY010000915.1, forward strand.
ATTCGACAACGAGCTCCTTTCGCTGCGAGAAGCCGGGAAGCTGCCAACCAATGCCGCCTGGGGCTTAGACCAGGGTCTTTGGGCGTTTAATACGCACTCGCCCTCTGACTTTCTCACCCAGACCAAGCAGTACAAACTAAAGGATATTGTCAACAAAATCCAGATTCCCATATTCGTTGGCGATGCCGAGTTCGATGCCTTTTTTGAAGGGCAGCCGCAACTGGTGAAGGATGCGCTGGGCGATAAGGCTACCCTGCATCGGTTTACAGGGGTTGCTGGCTACCACTGTCAGACTGGGGCTGGACAAGAGCTGACAAGGGCCATATTCGCGTGGTTGAACAAGACTCTGGGCAAAGCGGAGGGACACTGAGGTTATTCCTGTATATAAGCCTGGAACAATAGTTATTTGAGAGAGAGGAATATATGACAACATAATTAAATTTTCAAACATTAAACCTAGTAATAAATGACTGTAAGAAATTAAGTTTTATTCTATGAAAAGCAACATTTACCATAGTGATGCAGGTGGATTGTGATTGGCTCACCGGAAAACACCTTAATTCGGCTCCACCTCTTTGTCTTTAAGTCTTGCGTCTATTTACACCTCGTCCCTGGGCAATGACTTCCTCCACGCGCCAACGATTCGGTGCATTTGTCGTTCTTGTGCTACTCTGTTCTTTGCTTTGGCATTTTAACACAGTCTTATACGCAGCGCCTGCGCAGTCACTATCCGACATGTCCGTCACTCATATCGTTCTTTTCCAGTTCAAGCCAAGCGCTGGTACGGAGGTTGTTAGCGCTGTACGTCACCATATCTGTGTAAATGCTATTTAATGAATAAGGATGCTAACATCACCTTGATCAAGGCCTGTGGCCGCATGCTCGCACTTAAAGACAACTGCCTTCATCCAACATCTCAACTGCCATATATCAAAACATCGTCTGGCGGGAAGGATCACTCAATCGAAGGGCTGCAGGTACGAGCTGAGGAACTCAATCCCTTATTCTTTTCTTTTATAACGCGGATTTCTATGATCGCTAACTTTTTGCCACACTGGAAAGGGTGGTATAACACACGCTTTTGTTGTCGAATTCGCTAGCAAGGAAGACCGGGATTACTATGTTCAGAAGGATCCTGCGCACCAGGATTTTATCAAGAGTCTTGATGGGATTATCGAGAAGGCGCAGGTGATTGATTTCACGAATGGGGAGTTTTAAACTACCATCTAGTATACTTTTAAAGTCTTCTAACACGAAGATAGTAAGGAATAGATGCAGATAGATACTCACATATTCTCCATTTCTCCAAGTTTAAATAAAACTTCTAACTAACAAAGGAGGAATGCAAGGATTACAGGGTGAATACTTGTATTGGTTATCAAAATTGCATCGTCGTTATTGGTTCGGCCCATACTGCGCGGCGCAGACAGTGGACAACGCAAGAACACGACTTGAGTCACTCCCCGCCTTGTTTTCCTCATCATATTCTTGTTCGCGTTATAAACACCAACAAATACTTTGCCGACTAAAAACTTGATTGGCACCATGTCGAGTTTTCGCTTCGAGGGCCAACACCTAGATGACAAACTTGTCGCATCGATTTCTCTCCTTCTCAGCGCGGCCGGTATCCCGAGTGTGCTTTGGGGCAACTACCTGTTAGCCATTTACGGAGTGCCCACCATTGTTGATGTTAATATAACCCCAATAATGTTATGCTATTGGTTATATCTAATTTTCTGATAGGGTGTGGCCTTTGTTGTGCCCGATGGGCTGGTCGATCGCTCATTTTCCACACTTTGCAGCGCTGGCTTTCACCGGTGCGCAGAGAGCTCAGATTGCGTATACTCAACTGGACGGCCATGGCTTCGAGCGACCACCCACCTACATATTACTGATGACCTTGTCATACCACTGTACCGCAAATCCGATGTGCTTTGGGATCTGCCAGATCTTGAACTTGCTTCTGAAGACAGCAACAATCCACACATTATCTCTGCGACAGACACACGGCTTCCGCTAGCCAGCCGTGGGGAGCATCTTCCTCCAGAACTCAAATATACTCAAATCCCAAGTGCGACCAGATGCTGTGAAGCCATTATCCTTCTAATTTGTCGAAACTATGGCACTCTTCATGAGAATTATTGGATGTCAATGTTGACATATATTATGGAGTTTGTGGCTGGAACGGACGTATTTGACGAACAAACACTAGGGGAGAGCTACCAGAAGTTTTACCACGCAATTAAAAACGGAGATTTCCCCAAGGTGTGGGTGTTCTTGGATGAGCTACGTTGTGACCTATCACAGAGGCAGCTCCTACCAATGCAGCAAGATTGACAAACATGACTCCAATGACACTATCTCCCACGCACACAATACCTATCTTATCCACTCAAAGTTCTACTACCTTCTCACCATCATAGCCCGCAGATTGCGCAAAGTAGTAACCTCTCTGGTTTGACATCACTCTCTTTCCAGTCACTGGGTCTTTAAAGTCGCAGTTGAAGTGTGTGTGCCCAAAAGCCCAAAGAATGACGGCTTCACTATTCCAACATTGCTCGTTTGTCAGATCAGTCATGAACCCAGAGGAGATATTGCTGGTTCTATGTCTAGGAGGTGATGGGACACAGGGATCAATACACTCGACAACAAGCTGAATAGATATACTTGGGCTGCCTTTTGTTAAGATGGGGAGGAGGGGGATGGCGCCCAGCGGGGCTGCTGCGAATTGACTATCTTTATCAATCCTGAGTTTTTGAGAATGGTTGTGAACTATAAAACTGTCTCTAAAGGTTCTCTTTAGTTATTTCCGATACTTATCGGTTGAAATAAAACTACTCGTCATCTGTTACCCATCAAAGTGAAAACCTGGCATAGCGCTGATTAAATTCCCGTTAGACAATGTATTTGTTGGTGTTTATTAAGACGAACACGGATATGGTGAATACATATAGACCTTTAATTTAGTAAATTATTGATTATGATTCTTTTTAAGCTATAATGAATAGTGGAAGTCAACTAATCACTAAAGTTATACAGCTTAAAGTCAATGTCCATATTTAGAAAATAATACTTTGTATTATGTACTCGCTCAGAATAACACACCTTGCGGATCTACCTAGCTACATATGTAAGGACATCTGGACTACCTGATACTGATCAACCCGATGGAGCGTTTAGTTGAGAGTATCATTAGCCATGTACATGCATCTTGAGACGTAATATACGAAAAGCATCCATGCCGTAAATTTATAACCCTGAAAACAAAAACAACATCAGGCCGGGGCGATAAAAAAAGGAAAAGGAAAAAAGGAAACAGACAATAACAAATGCTAAGTCAAAAAAGACATGCCGGAGGAATGGGCAAATGATGTGTGGTAATAATGTACAAGCTCATGCCCATTGATACGAGGTATGAGACGGAATGAAACCGTTCTAGGCAACAATGCAGATATCATCAAGCGCACTCAAGCAATGCTGGGAGCTGTTGTACTCCAAGAATATACACTTTAAAGTCTCAAGGCATCTAAAATCCTCTTGGCCATCTCGCGATACTGCCACATTCCACCAGACACTTTCTTGAACTGCAGACCATGCAAAGAGAGCAGCGGGAACTTGACGATGACAATCTCAAATCGCAGAATCAGGTTCTCTCCAGTATCGCTCTGAACACGTGTGGTCGTCTCCCCAACGACTCGCTCACCCACCGCTGCGTTGTTCTCGCGATGTGGCACGTACTCGACCGAGTCTTCTGAGTTGGTAACGAAGCTACGGTCCGGTGGTCCTTGGTTGCGGCGAGCAAACCGCGATGAATGGGTGGTTTTTGGGTCTTCTCTTGGTTCCTCTCCACGTAATCCCCCGAAACTGATCCTTCGTTTGCTGGGGATTTGACCCTGTCTCTCCGGGCTAGATGGTCTGGCATCAACAATGCGATCAAGGTCGATACTAGGCGCATGTCGACAGCTAAATCCACCTTTGATTTCCGTGTGCTCAACATTGAGTTGTTTCAGGACACGAATGATGTCAGCACGAATGAATGCAAGCGGCTTGCTACTGGTCGTCGAAACGCTGAACAGGCCCTTGAGGTAGACTGGCTTGGCAAAGTCTTCACCCGTGTTTGCATTGTCCAGTGCAGTCCCATTGCCAGACAGGTCAATGTCGTCACCGTCCTCTGGGACAGTTGCTTCTCGTACCTCTTCCCGACGCGCTCTGCGGGCTTGGATACTCTCACGTCGTGCGTGCCCAAGAGACTTGGTCCTTGTGGTCGAGGATCGGCTTCCTGGCTTGGCCTCTTGTGTTGCGGCGGAATCGCCAAGTTTGGCTTTCTGTGGATCAGCTGCCAAGTGATCCGAGCCGCTGGTGAGAGGCGTCTCGTTAATGGCGGCTCCGTCAACTTCAGGAGGTTGCTTTCGAGCCAATCGACGGGATCGATAGTCTGCAGAGTTGACGCTGGTAGATCTCTCCAAGAATTTGCTGGACTGTGATCCATGGCCGGCTGAGGCTGGGGCTCGCAGGAGATCTTGATGCTGTGGTTGACTGTCCGATGTATGGATGGCGGTTGGCGATGGCTCAGCGCGTCGAGCCCTTCTCAGACTAAATCCGCGATGTGGCGTCGACACAGACTCGGTGGGAGGCTGTACGTTGAGGCTGGGCATATGAGGCGAAGTAATCTTCTCTCGCTCAATGGGATCACGTCCCCGATCCTTGACTCTTCGAGTGCTAAAGCGTCTCAAGATACCGGCAGCAGTGCTCTCCTTTTTGGTCGGGGTATCTTGCGGCGGCACTGCAAGACTAGGAGTGGCAGCACCGGTAGATGCACCCAGGTGCATTTTATTCATACCCTCTGCAATTTCGCCATCGCCATGGGTTCTTGCACGTGGACGATTTCTGGCACTAGTGTCTTTGGTTCCTGGAACATCGTATTGGTTCGTGTATGCGGCTTCGGGAGCCGGTAGATCAGGCATCTTCAACATAACATCCGATGGAATAGACAGTGCCCCCGGAGATTTTGCAGTCCTCTCCCGGTCAAGCTTCTCCTTAACCAAAAAGTAGACTGAGACGAGAGGGCTATATGCATTCAGTGGGTCGCTTCCAAGCTGAACAGCCTCAACGGACGGGTTCGAAAGAGTGTCCCTGCTGGCAGAGTTCCGCCTCCGGTAGAAATCAAAGACGCCGCCGCGTTTTTTGTCGCCGGAAATATTGGGGATAGCCTGTTCCCGAGTGAAAGTCTTGAGAGCGTGTTGGTAGTCTTCTGACTCCAGAGTTTTTGTCAGTTGTGCAGTGATATATTCCGGGGGACCAAAGTCAAAGCCGGTCATTTTCTCTACCACTTCGGGATCCAGTGGTAGTTGGAGGGGTTCACGTGTTGGAAGGTGGTTTTCCGGGGCACCATTGAAACCTTTTGTCATCCACGGGTGATTCATGATTTCAGCCAGGCTCGCTCGTTGTTTGGGATCGGTGACCAGCATCCGAGAAATAATATGGCGGCATTCTAAGTAGAAAAGTCAATGAGATATGTGACACGAAAAGGGGAAAAAGAGCTTGACAAACCAGCTGTTAAGCCTTGAGGGTATTCCACCACGCCCTTCTTGATCTTGGCGTGCAGGTTGGGCATGCTCTGATCGTCAAAAGGGACCTTGCCGCACACGAGAACATATAGGACGATACCAAAACTCCACACGTCGACTTCGGGTCCAGCATACGGTTTGGCTTGGAGGAGTTCGGGGGCAGCAAAGTAGAGACTGCCACAGTAGGTACGCAGGTGGCTTCTCGGGGAGAAGAGGTTGCTCAAGCCAAAATCAATGATCTTGATGTCGCCAGTTTTGCTGATCAAGATGTTCTCGATCTTCAGGTCGCGGTGGACGATGCTGTTTCGATGGCAGTAGTCCAGGGCGCTCGCAATCTGTCGAGCAAACTTCCTGGCCTGCTTTTCCTTGAGTTTGCCGTGCGAGATGATATAGTCGAGCATCTGACCGCCGTTGACATATTCAAACAGCATGTACCAGTGATAGGGAGTGCGCACGACATCGCGCATGCCGCAGACATACGGATGATCGACCAGAGATACGATGGCGGCCTCCCTCGCAGTGCGAATCTCCTTAGAGCGGTCTGCTCGCTCTGCGTCTCTCCCGCTGCGATGGTCATCGCTGGATTGCCTGGGCACAACCTTGACGGCAACCTGGTCTTCTGTTAGTTTCAGAGCCGAACGAACACGGATGAGGACGACTTACCTGCTCGCCAGTCTCCATATTCTTCGCAATCTTCACCTTGCCCATACTCCCAGCACCGATAGTCTTGCCGAGAGCCCATTGACCGGTGGGGGTCGAGATCATGGTGCGGCGTTTGGGCTGCATAGCGGGCTGCTGCTGCTCGGGCGCGGCAGCAGAGGCAGCAGCGGCGGCGGCCTTGGGGTCGACAGCGGTGCCGACCATATTGGAGGTATTGCTGATGCTGTTCCGGTGGGATCGCGACGAGGAGCGGCGATGGTGAGCAGGGCCAGCAGCAGCAGTCGCAGCAGCATGCACCCGCACGGAGTCAGTGCGGTACGAGGAGGAGGGCGGGCGCTCCTGAGAAGGGTCTCGCGAGCCTTCCCGGCGAGAAGGCGGCGGGCGGGCGAGGCTGGCGTTGTTCTCGAAGTCGCGACGAGCTATCTCTGCAAAGGCCGCGTAGCTGGAGGGCGGACGACGGTCGTACGACGAGTGGGATCTGGAGGACGAGCGATGGCGGGAATATGACGATGATGCTGCTGATGTTGCTGATGATGTCGCCGGGGGGCGGTTGGCGGTGCTGCGCGCCCTGTGGGGAAGATCCGGCGCTGGGGGGGGACGGGACGACGAGTGGCTGCGGACAGCCGAGGGCATTTTGGAGGGTCGTTCGTTACTTCGGAGTCGGCTTCTGCTGCTGCTTCTTTCCCACTTCTTCTTCTTCTTTTTTGTTGATCTCTTTTTAATGACCTTTATTCTTATCTGTTTCTTCGCTGTCTCTTCTCTTCTCTTCTCTTCTCTTCTCCCTGATGGCAGCTCTCACCGACCGCCGAGGTGGATAGCGAAGAGGCCCAAGAGGCAGGAGCCTAGACGATGCTAGCGAGGCTAGTTAGCTAGTGAGCGTTGAGCAAGCAACAGAGGACCAACTCAACGAGAGGGAGAAAATACTACTATTAATACGTCGTAATATGCCCGCATCCAAGCAGGGCGGTGGCTGGTGCGGTCTCGTTAGTCGTTAGTCGCTGCAGGCTGGGCGACTAGTCTGCGTACGACAGACAAGCTGTTTGTTCCCTGTGGTTGCTGGATGCGGCGTGCCGATCGCTGTGGGTTGCGAGTCTGAAGCGGCCAGGAAGAGGAATGTTGATGCTGTGAGCAAGTGCAACCGCAGGCAAGAGGCAGGTTGAAAGGAGAAGAGAAAGAGAAGAGGCAGAATCCTGTCACGGCGGCTGCTCACGGGGCGTGCCTGAGGAACAAACGCGGTATTATTGTATTATTTAATACTCGCGATAGTCGTTCATGGCCAGGCCTGCGCCCCACTGCCACTGCTGCCCAATCGCCCAGCCACTGGGCCCAGGATCTTACTGCCAGTAGTTAGTTGAATATGCTTGTGCAATCACCTCATCGAGATTATTATTATTATGACGACAGGTCACATACTGCCCCATCGTACCTATCATCTCCAGAGCAGAGCAGAGCAGAGCAAACCAGCCACAGCGGCCGTGGCGGTGCGCCAAGCCCGGGCCAGCGCCTGCCAAGACTGCGGCGGGCTTGGTCCATCGCATTCGTCACGCTTGCTTCTCCGTTGATCTTCACCTCGTTGTTTAATTTAATATTCTTCTCTGCTCGCTCAGCTGCTGGCCTCGTGATGGCGAGCAAGCGTCCGCGCGCCGCCTTCGAGGCCGACCTCCAGGCACAGCAGTCTCCCTACGCTTTCTTCGGCACCCCGCTGCCACCACTGGACCCCAGCGTCCGCGACGATGGTTCCTACGTGCCTGTCTGGAAACAAGAGGTGACCGATGAGCGCGGCCGCAAGCGACTGCACGGCGCGTTCACCGGAGGATACAGCGCCGGGTGAGCTCACGGTCCATGCTGCCCAAGGAACATGCGCTAAATCGGGTTTTTTGTTAACAGGTATTTCAACACCGTGGGCTCCAAAGAAGGATGGGCTCCTTCGACTTTTGTGTCTTCGCGGTCAAACCGCGCCGCCAAGGCGCAACAGCAGCAAGTCGAGGATTTCATGGACGAGGAGGACATCCGCGAGGCTGAGGAGTCAAAGCAACTACAGACCTCGGCCGACTTTGCCGCGTTCGGCTCTACGCAGTCATATCTCACCGGTCGAGGCGGCATTATGGACCTTTTCAAGACCGGTGGCGAGACGATGGGCGTGAAGCTTCTGAAGAAAATGGGCTGGAGAGAAGGACAAGGCATTGGTCCGAAAGTCCGGCGAAGAGCTGATCTGGGTGATACCGCACCACCTGGAGCAGAGGAGCCTCCCTCTCAAACACATCTCTTTGCCCCCGAAAATGCGCCAACAGTGACCTTTATCCGGAAGAAGGATCACAAGGGCCTCGGCTTTGAAGGGGAGTCGCGTCTGGAGTCGAGCCTACACTCGGAAAGTAGACCTGCAGAAAACGACAACGAGGACGACGATGATTCATTCTTCAGTCAGCGCCTAGACTCTCGCAAAAAGCCCAAGGAGAAAAAACCTGCTCGTCGTGGTGCATTTGGGGTTGGCGTGCTTAATGACACCGGATCAGATGACGAGGACCCGTACTCAATGGGGCCGCAAATCTCCTACAACCGGACTATTGGGGGGGACAAGAAAAAGAAAAAATCCAAAGCGACAGACGGGGGCAGGCTCCCAGTCGGTTCGGCAAACCCACTCTTAAGCAACAAGCCGGTTTTTATCTCAAAAAAGACGTCTCTAGCAGGCTTTCGCAAGTGCCATGACGGCCGTCTACCGCTCGATGGTTTTATTCTCGCCGACGCCATTTCAAATATATCTCTTTCTTCCGAGAAAAGATATTCACCGCCTGAAATCCCACAGGGCTGGAAGTCGTCCAAGACTCCCGCTACTGAAAGAAGCACATTCGCTTACATCTCGACTGCCGATGCCGCTAAAGCCTCTAAGCTTGACCCCAAGTCCCGTTCCGAGCTTTTGGGAGAGGACCAGCTCCCCGGCAAATCAATCTTTGATTGGATGACCCCTGAGGCCCGAGAAAAGATTGCCAAATTGACGGGCAAAACTGATCTGCCTCCAGCTTTGGGAGAGAAAGCTCCCAAAGGATACGAAATGTCTGATTCTGAGAAGCGCAGGAACTTGTGGGATCTCGTCCCGAACCTTGACAAAGCCGTTGCAGTTCAAGCTCTAGAAAGAGTAGTGGGAGGCTGGATGCCTTACTCGGAGGATGAAAACAAGAGACAGCGCTATCGTACCTTTCTAGAAGTACGAGCAGGCTTGAAAGAAGGCCTTCCAGACCGTCTCCCGGGGTCGACAACAAATGCATGGGCTACAGAAATGCAAGAGTTTGCAAGAGCCGCCGAAGTTTTCAGGCCTGTCTCTGGCGTGATGGCCTCGCGTTTCACGTCTGCCAGCACTGCTCCTAAACTAGGAGCTGACCAACCAGATACTACTTCATCTCAGCCTCTACTAAGTCGCCCAGCAGCGAAACCAGAGGATCCCGCCGAAGCAGCGGCCAAGATTGGCATGTTTGGGCAAATGACCCGCAGCACGCTGTCTTTTTTCCCAACTCGCCTGCTCTGTAAGCGATTCAACATTAAACCACCGGCTCACGTTCAGCTTGATCCGGGCGATCTACCAGAAGGGGAGTCACGTTCCTCGGCTCGTCCAGCCGGCGGCAGCTCCCCTAGGTTTGATATTGTTTCTCAGGATGCAATGAATCAGCTTCTCTCCGAATCTGCCACGGCTGCTCAAAAATCGGGGAAACCTGCGGCGATGGTGCCCGCTCCGATTGTCATTGAACCAGAAAAGAACGAGGCACTGGAAGCAGAGCGGCCTGGCGAAGCTGTCTTCAAAGCTATATTTGGTAGCGACGACGAAAGTGAGGAAGAATGAGCCATTAATTATGGCAGGCACCTTCTTTTAGAAAAAAAAAACATGTAAAATAAAGGCGTAAAGCCTTGTACGATATTAGACACAATTATGCGTATGATACATTCATTTTCTGTTCTGCGTTTTCATAAAGTAAAAAAATCTCTCCACAGCACTGGTCCTGAGCACCTAGATCTTGTTGGCTCGTGGACAATGGTCGCTCTCTCCAGATGTCGTTGTTGGGCGCCATGCCATGATTCCCGGATAGAGGTTTGGGTCGGACAAGGACGGTTCCAGTCCAGATGTCGAGGTCACGAATTCCCCATCACATGATTGGCCCTCGCCAGGCCCAATACTGTAGAAGAGCTGGTAAATTTCTTGTCAAACAAGAATATGTAACTATTACCAAGCAAACGCACTAATTTTGGTAGTGATAAAATAGGTTCCATATTTCTTAACAGTGCACATTAATAATTAACTACAAATTAGCCATAGATGCGAGAAGTACATGTACGCATGATCACTGATCACATGTCACTTGAAGGATACATCCCCAAAGCGGTAATTAATATAGGTCTATGTATAGTATTTGCATCTCACGGTATCAATCGATGTATATCCATCCAATTGAATTTTCTCTCACAAACCGACAATAAACACAGTAAAAATATACACAAATTGATTATTACGACGCATGGCAACATTAAGCGTTGTATGAGCAGGCGCTGACGTCTGCTCCTACATCCACACCACGTAATACGGTAACTAGTCGTACGACGCCGCCCTTAGCCTCGCCCGTCGCTTCTCCTCTCCTTCCCCTCACCTTTGCTGTGCTGCAACAAGGGCGCCTTTTTCGCACATCGCACGCCGCTTGTCTGTGTGCAGGGCCCGTGCTTGCTAGCTCTAGCTTTTTCTCCTCTCGCTCGAGGTCTTGATCGCATCCCTTGTGCCGGCGGCCCGCACTTCAGAGTGCAGCCTCAAATCGACCCCGATTCTGGTTGTTGACCATGCTTATGATGCCGTTCTATCCAATCCGTACTGCCCGTCGTCCTTTGCGTCAACTGCGTGGATAGAGCGCGTCGTCAGCAACCTTTGTGTGTGTGTGTGTGTTTGCCTCGTTCTAAACCGTCATCTTGATCAGTCGCCACTTCGACATCATTCATACCCGATTCGCAGTCGGTGAAATCCACTCACAATAGTCGTCGCTTCCCCCAAGGAACTCTTCCGAATCTTATCTGTTTATTCAGCCGGAATACCGATCTAGAGTCCTGCTTCACTCAGAGTTCTCAGCGCACATCATGCAAGATGGTGAGTAGTCACTTCACTGGCCGGCGCATTTGTTCCGGTTGTCGGGACGTCTATCTCTAACCTCTTTGTGAACTCCAGGGCTGCTGTTTTTCTCGTTCGAATAATGGCCCAGATGCCTCCCAATCACCAGCCGCGACACAAGAGACCTACGGAGACTCGGTTGCTCATGCCGGGCGCTCGGAACTTTCTCCAGGCCAGCAGGCTGAAACCACGACGCGCCATCGCTCGCACTCCAGGCGTAGAAGAACAACTTACCAGGGCACCCCGCTACCGCTAGACCAGCATTACAACCAACCCATTCGCCCGCACGTATGGCGAAGCAAGCGACGCACTTGGACACCAACACAGCTTGCCAAAGAACGAGAAGAATTTTGGGATACTCGGGTTACGGGGCGATCAGAAGTGTGGGCTGCTCTCCACACCGCAATCTCTCTGTTACAGGAAGGCGATACCGAGACGGCACAGGGCATCATAGATGCCGCGGGTATCACGGTGCCGACTGGGGATGTTTGCGAGGGCTGTTATGATGAAAACGGGGCTCTGTATCGAGTACCCCAGTGCATCGCCAGCGATCCCAACAACATCGTTGACGAAACTCTATCCGGAGCCGAGGATGGACCGGATGAAGATATGGATGATGACGGCATATCTGACCGCAAAATGATTCCCGACGAGTCTGGCGACGAGCTCATACCGGACGACGTTGAGAGGCGCCGCGAAGAGAAAGGGAAGATGAGCGAACGCGATATGATCAAGGTCCGAGCCCGCCTCAGTGATCGAGGAGGGCCGGATGTGACCATCTCTCTTGGCAAGACTCAAAGCGTGGGCGTGTTAGCCCGTAGAATCCAGAGCGAAGCCAATGTATGTGTTCGATTCCACCCAGATATGGGAAATAATCTTTGATCCAGTCTTTACTAACTTGTACTAGATACCAAACCATCAGAGAGTCCGCATCGCCTATCTAGGTCGAATGCTAAAGGACCATGAATCTTTGCCCGATCAAGGATGGAACCAAAACCACATCATCAATGCACTGATTGTCGCCAGACCATCTTTTAACTTCTCATGACAGCCAAGTCAGGATTTTCTTTTCGTGTGAAAGATTTATCAAAGTTTCAGAGCTTTTATTATTGTTATCATCGGAGTTGTATCTGTTATTTGCACAATACCCCTATTGTTTTGTTTTTATTCCTGTCCATCCATAGTTGGTGGGCATGCATTGTGAGAATCTCCGTCGTTTTTATCTTCTGTGCTACATATTATCCAGCCTTTGTTTTCTCTTTTTTCGTCTGATTCTACTCTCATCTACTTTTTATTTCGTTGTATCAATTATACGTAATGGGCGGGTGCTGAGGAAATCTCGGGCTTGACATTTGAAGCTGGCTGGAGCTGACAAACGAATGAATTTCCATTTTCCAATTCTACTTTTACACATATTCATATCCTTTGAACATATCGCTAGTAATAATACCTTGTGAATGCATTGACCAATGAATCGCGGGCAAAAGCGGTGAAGGGCGGAGAGGAAGCGATCCAACGGCAGAAAGAAAAAAAAAGTTGCGGCGTTGATCTGAATATCTTCAACGTCACCTCTTGGTCCCCGAAAAGTTTTTACTTTTGGGAAATCAAATAAGCAGTCTTTTTTTTTTATTTCGGCAGATTCGAAATATACGGGGGGAATTAAAAGCACAAAGGCTAGACGCTATGGCTACCGCAGCAAACAGCGCGGACCAGATCCAGAAGACGCCTTTTGTGAAAGAATTGGCAGCAAGTGGTAAGCTTGGGGAATTGTGGCTCAAATATCTGAACCGATTGCTGATTAGGCTACCAAAAAAATATAGACCGGAAAACCCGCGACAAGGCTCTGGAATCGCTCAGTCGCTTCTTGCGCGCTCGCCGGGATTTGTCTCTCTTGGAACTGTTGAAGATTTGGAAAGGGCTGTTTTTCTGTTCGTTCTCTTGTTCCCCCTTTAAAATATGTCTATTTAAAATGCTAATTCAGTTTCACCAGGCTTCTACCACTCCGACCGCCCCCTCACCCAACAAGCGCTCGCCCGTGAGCTTTCATATACCCTGGTCCCCAGCCTGCCGCGCGAGAGCCGGCTGCGATTCCTGCGCGCATTCTGGATTACCATTGGCCGCGACTTCCATGCTCTCGACCGGGTACGACTCGACAAGTACTTGTTCCTGATCAGATGCTACGTCGGTGTCGGTTTTGAGGTGTATCTCAAGGGCAAGATTGGTCTGTCGTCTGATAACAGCAGCGGCGGTGGTGCCGCAGACGGGCAAAAGAAGAGGAAACGGCAGGACAAGAAGGATAAAAAGGCAAACGGGAAGAGAAGGAAGCAGAACATCGAGGAAGAAGAATCATCAACACATCACGAGGAAGAAGCTGAAGACGAAGAAGACGGAACTGAGAAATGGAGCGCGTTGGAGTCGTACATCAGTCTTCTTGAAAGCGGACCTCTTTGCCCCATCAACTTTGATCCGACAGAGGAAGAAGACGGTGCCAAAAAGTCAGAGGAAGATTCCACACCCATGCCGCATGGCCCCGATGGCTTGCGGTACCACGTCACCGATATCTGGCTCGATGAGCTTGCCAAAGTAATTGACAGCGACAGTGACGAATCCAATGAAGTGGCCCTGAAGGACCGCTCTGATATCCCCATGGACCTATTGTTGCGGCCCTTTGAGAAACTGCACAAGGAAAGCCCGACAAAGTCGGTTAGAGTGAGAGCCTTGATAGAGGTTTTACAAGATGAAAGACTGGTTCAATGGGGGTTTAAAGAGAAAGTGGTCGAAGATAATAGTGAAGAAGACGAGGATGAGGAGTGGGGTGGGCTGGACGATTAGCTATTCTGCTCTTCACGTCGTTTTTTAAAAAAGAATTGCAAATGTTCCCAACAAAAAAAGTATGGTAATTTTTTTATTTCCTTAGGATCGTAGGCTATACAATTCGATCCTTATTGGGGTATCATACAGCGTAAAAAAACTATACAAGATATCAGGTCGGCGAGCATACCACTCGTCTTTCAATTCAACAAGGCCCAGGTGCCTCAAATAAATGTCCCGTCTTGGAAAGGGCTGTTCCAAGCCCCTGATGTATCTCTACCTGAAAGGGCTTGAACGGGATCCGTTCGCCATCAACGCTAATGTAGCCATCTTCGCGAGCCCGGGGGATGAGACGGTATCCGGTGACTTTGCGGATTATCACTTCGGGAATATCAAAGAATGTGCCATTTTCTACCGCCGTCATCATAGACAGCGATTTCATGCGCCCGACTCTTCCATCGATCATAACCAGGTCCATCATCCCATCAGCAGGCAACGAAGCCGGAAAGAAATTGACGTCGGCAGACATGATGGCCATGTTTCCAGCATAGAAGTTGCCCACCGTATCAGTAGATGTTTGGTCCCAGTCACTGGGCACATCATCGTTGATAGTACCATATTTGAGAGGAGGCAAGCCCTTTCCAACTTGATCGCCTCCACCGACTGGCCGAAGTTCCGGCTTCTTGTTCTTGTATGCGAGATAGTGTTCCTTGATCTTTTCCTTCTGATCCATCTCAACCTTGAAAGCCACATCGCACGGATAGGTTATTTGACCCATTAGCCGAACAAGAAAGCCATACGTGAACCGCGCAGCACCCATCCAACGCAAGTGGTCGGTTCCCAAGTCTGATTCGGCAATAATTCCATATGACTGCGACAAAAATGACAATGTCCGGGTATCTCCCTGTGAGATTGATGCTAGGTCCAGTGGAGTCCGCAAGCCTTTGATGATCGCAAGAGCAGCCAAGCTGACACTGTTTGTTCCGTACAGGTTCCAAGCCATTGCATTCCCCGATCCACAAGGAAGCAGGGTGATTGCTAGCTTGGTGAGGGCCTCGGACGCGTTTGGCTTCTTTGCCAACCCATTCAAGACTTCGTACGGCAGGCCGTCCCCGGAGCAGCATACAATTGCATCATATGCATCGACGTCCATGTTTTCGGCCAGATCAATGGCGTGGCCAGCGTGAGTCGTTGTCTCCACGTCGATCTTGCAGCCTGCCGCCTCGAACATGGGCGCCGCATACTGGGCATACAGGTCCGTGGCGTATCCCTTACCGCCGTAAGGATTAATCAAGATTCGTAACCGCTTATTTCGTTGTGCGTCGCCATACGCAAGTTCCAATAACCGTCCAACCCAAGACTCTGCTTTAGTCGCGTCGTCGTTTAAAATGTATTGCAGCGTGCTGGGAGAATAGTCGTCTTTTAACAGTAGCTTTGCGTATTTTATAGACAGGGTCGACTCCGACGCTTCAACGGCCAGGATGTTGTAGTAGGGAATTTCTTGGGACGGGGTGGATTCTAAGACGAGCATTAGCAAAAAGCTGTTCTGATCAGTTCTCAATGGATTGCTGATGGGTTCTGTATTACCGGTCGTCCGAAGTCCGCAACACTGAATGTTCTTAATAACTTTCGGGTCTGTATCGAGGATGATTGTTAGCTCCACCGAGTATCATGAGGGCGGGAAAAATACTGGAGATTCAATGGAAAAAATCAACACTACCTACCATTTATAAGAAGTGCATCTGCGCCCAGAGCCAAAGTCGCGTTTTTTTCCACTTTCAGCGCGTGATTAGAGTTGAAGATGTCCGAGTCACTGGGCGCGGCCAACGTGCCGGCCAGGAGCGGCGACTTCTGGGCGGCGGTACTCTCAGTAGACATGCTTGCTTGTTAGTGTCCAAAGCGTGGCATAGTGCGGGAATCGATTAACAATAAATTGAGTTAAGGAGTGGCTGGTGGGAGGCAAAGAAAGGCGTTTGCTGGTTCTCTTTTTTTCTTGGAAGAGGAGAACAGGTCGCGATAAAGCAGTGTTCGGCATCATCGGACCATGGGCCTAGAAGCCGCGAGCCGCTAACTACGTTTCGGGTCTCGGCTGGGTTATCACCCCGCTTTTTAGATAACTCGGCCAATAGCAGAACATATTTTATTACAGAATATTACAGGCGGCACTACAAGATTTAATATGATTGGATAGGTTTTTCTGAGAATCCACTAGTTATAGTAGGCGCTTATTTATAGTTACTATTTACGGTTAGCTTTGTACCTGAATTTAACGAATGTGACAAAACTGGTAATTTACAAGTATATACATTTTATATAGAAAGCTCATCCAGGATCTAACTGCACAGCGTTGAACGTAGCTGTATTGTTTCTTGAGGCCTCAAGTCTCATGACGAACTAGAATTTAAACTACATGCAGTGAGCACGGGGAGATAGCCCTCGGACGAGTCGCAGACCGCAAACTTGTTAGTCAATTGGACGCCTTAGGTTGTCAGTGTGCACCTGGGATCGATTCCTTTGATTACTATTTCTAGAGACTCACTGGGAGAAAGCATAAGCTACATCTCAACTAAATAAACTAAATAGGCGCCTGGAACCTAATCGCCATTGCTCATCGCTATTTATCCGAGAAATTACTAATTACTCCAACTTCGATCGCTGAGAAGGCCGAAGCAACCCCATATTTGATTTTCCTCCAACTCACATTTCCTGACGTGGCGAATGCAAAGTACCCCTCTTTTTGTTGTCAGACTTGTCGATTCATTTCTCCGAAACTAACTATTCCTGCAACCAGAAGGTGCTCATACTTACCCCATGGGGAGGGTGAAATATCCACAAATTTGACTTTTTTTTTGCTTAGGACAAGAACACAAGACAAGAGAGGAAAGTCTGACGAGCTTGACAACGAATAGATCAGCTGCTTATCCCCTAGTTTCTTGGGACCATGGTCACAGGACACATAAATAAGGCTCGAAATACTTTTTTAATAATTGAGAAGTTTCCCCCTGGTAACATTTTTATCATCCTTCACCATAAACTTCAACAATATAAGTAGTAGAATTTCAGGAGCAAAAGTGACAAAAAACAACATTGAATCAATTGATCCCGCCAAAATGTCTTCTACTACCACTACCACTACCACGAAAACCTCGACAGTACGAGAGCCAAGTCAGCCGTTTGACCCGGACGCCCCCGATTCGAAGCTATCCCCTCTTGAGAAAGTCGAACTCGAGGTTGCTAATCAGTACAGCTCGCCAGACGTCTACATCAACGGCGAGGATGACACGCTCTGGCACCCATTTTACAACGACGATCTCGAAGTCAAGCCGCTCCGATTCGAAACCAGAAGCGGAACATGGGTTACTGTGTTGCGCAGTAAGCGTGACACATGGCTGGGCAAGCATCGTCATCGTGGCACGGTCACAGCTGTAACGATTAAAGGGGAATGGTATTACAAGGAGTAAGACAACATCTACCTAGACATACCGGGGTCTCTTTTTCCAGGCTAACAAGACTTGTGTTGTTCTATTTCAGATACGACTGGGTTGCCAGACCAGGCGACTACGTAGTCGAGAACCCGGGAACTATTCATACCTTGCACATGGGTCCTGGCGCAGAAGTTGTGTTCACTATCACAGGAAGCTTGGAGTTTTTCCACGATGACAATACCTTGAAGAACACCATGGATGCTTTCAGTTATGCGCATTTGTACCTCGAACATTGCAAGAAGCATGGCATCAAACCGAATGATAAGCTTTGGTACTAGGAGTTGTTTCTTATGGGCTACTTCTTTTGTTGGTTGGTTGGTGTGAATTCTGTTTCTAAACGTTGTTGGTAATGGTATACAACTTTACTTACATGGCTGAATGGAAGAAACCCCTGTCCTTTGCCCCAGGGTAAGATGATTCCATGCCATTTTAGGGATATACCCATGTTTCTGAAATGTTGGTGATGAGCCAACAATAATAATTGTTCAATGAATGGCTGCAGTACTTTCTAGTGCAAGAGCATAAGCACCCTCAATTCATCAACCTTCCCATTGCTTTATTTAGCCTTGCGCTAGAAACTCGCCCAGAAGGTGTCCTGTGTCAATATACATTGATGTTAAATTGCATGGACGTCTTCGATTCGAGTACATAAATTGAAGACAGATGACAACTTTCTACGGATTTCAGTTCAAGTAAATGAATCCTACATGTAATATAGTACGTAGAAATCTTCAACATCGAGGTGACTCACCAATAAAATGACTAGAAAACATCGACGTACATACAACATTGCGGCTTAGATAGCAGAGATGTTAAATCCAGATGTCAATGATATACTTGTGAATCTATTCTTTTCAGAAGGCCGTAGTGGAGGTAGGTGACATAATATTAAACATGAAAAAAATCTCCATTCAACAAGAACCTGTGTTCGTAATCGTTCCGGAACGTAAACAAAAGAGAGAACAACTTATAACAAGACCGCATGCACTCCAAGACTAGCTGTAATTTTAACACAGAAAAAACTCGTCACATTATCCATCCTCTATGCAACGGACGCTTTCAAGCCCTTAAGAGACCCCAAAGCCAGCGCAAGTCCTTGCGAGCGACTTCTTATCCGGACGAATCCAGTAATCGGTCCATCTTCTCCCTCTTTCTCGATGCTCAGGTTGGCTAGTGCATCCTCACCTGCAATAATTGTTAGCAAAATGGTCATGTACAAATTAAATTGAGTAACAGGAAAATTCTTACCGAAAACGCTACGAGCGTACAGATTCGCGCTCAAGAACTGACAGTCACCCTGGAGGGAGGCATCTGGTGTAAGACAAGTCATGTTGGTGCTTTCCATCAGCTGTTTCAGGAACTCGCGGAGATCCTTTGCCTTAGAGTTAATGTTGACCTTATTTTCCCACTCAAATTCAGTCCACATCGTTCGGAACTGAGTCTCAGTACAGCTTGCTGGCTGAATGTAGTCCATGATATCGGCGTGGATATCATTCAAGATAACCACATGGGTCTCTGTAGAGCTCGATCCATCGTAAACGACGTTACCGAAGATAACACCAGCGTCGGTAGAGGAAACCTTGACTGTGGCCTGAACGTTCAAGAAGTCGCGAGGGCCCAGGTTTTGTGTTGTTGGACGCTCGACGACTTTCAGGTCTCCAAGCGTGGCAAACTCTACCGACAGGTTTTGCAAAGTCTCGGTTGTTTGGTTGACAATCAGCACATCCAAGACAATGTCGAACTGATGAACCTGGACATATGCCTCAGCATATACAGGGTCAGAGAAACCTGTTAACTGAACAATGCGGCTGAGCTTAGATGATAAATCCTCAACAGTGGCATCGCCACCAGTGGCTTTAATAAGATCCAGTTCAATTTCATCGGTTCCTTCTCCGGCGTTCTTCTTAGCCAATTGTCGGATAGGAATAGCATCGTCGATCTGAATGGCAGCCTTGGCCTTCTCTGAGGCTTCTTTTGCAGCTCGTTTCTTCTCTTCGGTTTGCACGATTGTCCTAAATGCCTTTCGTGTGTCTTCCAAGAAAGTAGTCTCAAGCTCCTTTCGCTCAGAGAACTCGGTGAGAGAGCGCACGCAAGTCATGATACGATCAACCGAGTCCTCGTCAATCGGGGCCTTGACAAATTGTGACTGACCAACACGAACGATCGAGATCATAATGAGCATGGCCTCGGCACGGAGAGCATTGGTACGCGCGGTATCTTGAGAAACCTCGGAGTGGCGCATGACCAGCTTTGTCAAGGTCGAGGACAGGACTGTTGCGAGGTAGTAATCACCATCTAAAATGAGCTGGCGCAGTGGCGGTTTCTGAGCAGCCTTCACGGCTTCTAATTTGGCAGCAGCGGCGGATGAGCTTGTCAATGCGCTCTCAGTAGCATATGTTCCGTCGGCAAGGACTTTGCGTGATCCACTTGGGGCTGCAGGCTTAGCATGGCCGTTGACTTGGTCAGATGCTGGAACGCTGTCGTCGGGAACTTCATCCAGCAAGCGCTGCTCTGAAGCCAAGATAGGGATCTCTCCCAGACTAGCTCTGATGCGTTTCCAAGCTTCGCGAATATCATTGGCTTCCAGAGAGTACTCTCCGACAACCCAAAGGACACCGCGGTAGACCTTTCCAGCTCGCACTTCACTAAGTGTCGCCACAAGGCGTTCGATGATAGATGGGCGCAGGGCGGGGAACTTCTCGACAACCTCTTTGACGAAGGAGATGACGTCAACTGCTGAGTTATTGTTGAAGTCGCCAATAAAGTTCATGAGTAAATCGACAACGCTGGCGGCAATCTCTGAAAATTTGATGGCACAATGGTGAATGGATTGAATGAGTAGTTGTCGGTACTCGGTAGCCTGTTGACACGCAATATTAGCTTTGGGCGGATAATGTCACCAAAAGAGCATAACCTACCTGCTCGTACTGCTCGTCTACATTCTTTGCAAGCTCCTTCTTCAAGAGCATCACAATTTCCTCCACGTTCTTGCTGGAAACCATTTCCAAAGCAATGCCAAGCGCTTTGCGGCGAACATCAATATCCGGGCTGGAGAGGACACGTAAGATCTCCATAGTAAGGTCGTCCAAAACGCCTTCATTTCTGATTCTTAATTGGTCCACTCTGTCAAGGACGATAAGTTTGACATTGTTGTCCGCTTCCTTAATACTGAGTTCAATCAATTTTGATGCGGCGGCTTTCACTGCCACGGGGTTGCTGGTAAGAGCTGTGAGCGAGGTGGCAGCTTCGTAGATGACGGTGCTTGCAGATGCATCCAGCAGGTCGAAAATCAGCCGCAGGTATCTTGCCTAATATAACATCAGCATCATCAGAGGTCAACACCAATAGTCTTGAATGGATCACCCACCTTGTTCTGGGAATTTTGCACGGCATCCTTTCTAATGAACTCAAGCTCAACCAACTGCAACAGTTCGTCGGCATTCGGGATGCTGTCGAAAGTTTCACTGAGATATTCCAAAGCTTTCTGGTGGTTGATGGACATGAGAGCGGCGAAAGCATTTCGTTTGCAAGTGTGATCGTTCTCTGAACTGAGGAAGGTCTGAATGAGCTCTGGAGCATCGGGAATCAAAGACTCAGAGTGCTGGTAGATAGAAGACACAGCCCACACAGCATTCTTTCGCACGTAGGCGTGGCGGTGTTCGAGGCAAGAGCGAGCGGACGACAGGAGAGGCTCGATGAGTTCAGGCTCGCGAAGTTTGCAAAGGAAGCGGAGAGTGTTTCCTCGGATGTATTCGTTAGGGTGCTGCAAGTCGTTTCGAATGCCATTGCTGCAGAATTATTAGCAAGAGAGGAGCAGCCCGCAGTATGGGGCGGACTCACCAAACCAAGATCATTTCTTGCTTCAATCTTCCGGTGGAGTCAAGTTTCGGGCATATCTCATAGTAAAAGTAAAGCAGCTTCTTCAGAGGCTTGTTCTTCGAAGGCATAACGAAACGAATAATGTGCATGAGCAGCTGGGGCATTGGGTCGCCATTGAGCATGATTGTAATGATTCTCCGCATGGTCTCCTGCTTCGTCTCGTCGGTGCCTTTCTCCAGTTGATTCTTCAGGTCCTGCTGCGACGGCTGGTCTGCCGTGTTGTCCTGGTGGACCAGGCTGTATGCGTTTTCGAGGAACGAGGCCATGGTTGCTGGTTTCTGGCAATGCGATACGGGGAAGAGTTAAGGGTGAGGGCGGTTTAGGAGCTGGATTGGCTCAGTCGCAATCAATTCGCGGGGCAAGATCAAACAATCATACCGGAGAAGAGCTCCCAGAGTAGAGAAAGAATAGGACGATAGTGAGTTCCCGACCTCCGTCACCTATCTTGAACACATGGGCGGGGTTGTCAACAACCGGAGCCTGTGTCTACTTGTCCATTTGCCCAGCGCAGCCCGGGCGGAAGTGTGTGGATGACTAAGCCGCGCTAGGCGGCGCGCCCGCTCCACCAGAATTATTCTTAGTATGCGGCCAGGTCTGTTGAGCCTCGATTTCGTTCATCTTTAATTCCTTTCGACTTGCTGGGTCGAGGCAGATACGACAATGGCCGACTCCAATGAACCCTTCTATTTGCGCTACTAGTAAGGCACTGTGATTGTTGCCCAGGTTTCCTCCGCTGCTGACTTGCGTGCAGCTCAGGTCACTCTGGGCGGTTCGGGCATGAATTTCTAGGTAAGAAAGCGGATGATCCTGTGTTGCTTTATGGATAGTCTGGCTGATCGAACGAACAGAATTCGATTTTCGCACCCTCGGCGATGGCCGCAGCGCTTCGGCTCGCTATGCCAACAACTCGAACTACCGAAACGACTCGCTTATTCGCAAAGAGAGTGAGCCTCCCCATGCGACGTGATTCCAAGGGCTACAATGGGATTCTGACTGTGTCTAGTGTGTGTCAGCGCCCTCCTGATTGCAGAAATCAAGCGCATCATCAAGGACAGCGAAATCATAAAGTAGGGGAGCTCATTGTGACCTGCGGGGTCGTCGTCGTCACCGCTGCTGACTGTGCTGCACAGGGAAGACGATTCGAAATGGCCGCAGAAGAACAAAGATGGACGTCAAGAACTGGAAATTCGACTGGGCAATGATCATATTTCGTTCGAGGTATATAACCCTACTTGCTGCATACAATTTACACACAAGTCTCATTGTGTCTACAGACCGCAAAAATCGGCTCCCTGGTCGATGTCACAGAATCGGCAGACCCGGAAGGGCTGCGCGTCTTCTACTATCTCGTCCAGGACCTGAAGGCGCTGGTCTTTTCGCTTATCTCGTTGCATTTCAAGGTTAGTCACCCTGCTCCTCCACTATACTGTGACTATGGCCATCACTATGGTCCAGCCTGTTGCCCACGAGCGGTTACTAATCTGACGTCGCAATGCAGATCAAGCCGATCTAAATGAGAAGAACCGTCAACCAGGTACACGAGTGACATAACAGACATAATAATATGGGACTGGATTTCAGTGGCAAAATGTTTGAAACAGGCGTAAACGAGGGCGCGAACCAATCAAGGATGCAATGTATGTACTCACGGGCTCGTAAAGCAGAGCAATAAGCAATTAGTAGCGTCCAGGGGGCTTGTCGAGGGTTAGCTAGCAGCAAATATGATTTGATCTGGTCGCGATGGGTTTACGAGGGTGTGTCTTGGCGGGATAACGTAAGGCCTGACTGAGGTGATCGATGCTTTCCCCGCGATCGCATGACCCGAGCCGGGGACGGAACGGACGCCTCGCTCTTCATCCGTTCGAGCCCAACCAACTCCCTTCGATTATAGACATCGTCGTCGTCTTCTATCGCTGCACGACTGCTCTCTGCTTCCATTGCGACACTGCATCCACAAAGCGCGGAACTTCGTGTGGGAATTTCGGGCATCGCTGGTTTTATCGCCTCCTCTCCTGCCCATGTTTGCTTGCGCTTCACCCCTCCGATGTCATCCTTCTGATCCGTCCCGATGCCGACGCCGAGTGACAACGCGTCTGACCTGACTGCTGCGAGCGCGTTTGCTGAAGAAGAGCCGATACACGCAACGTGCCCGCCCGAGCCGGTCAGGCAGACGCAGACGACCTATTCGGTCGCTTCCGACGAGCGCCCTGTCAATACGCAACAACATGCCGTAACCGAGGAGATCGCCGCCACAACTGAGGAAGACACACAGGGCTCAGCCAATGCCGCGCCGTTTGCGATAGAACCTGTGGAAGAATCGCCTCCGAAGACGCGCACCTGCGAAGAGGATGCGTTTATACCGACTCTGAGTCCGGAGAGCGCTCATTTGGAGGCCAAGGAGGATCAGTCTAGCAGCCCGACCGGCTCTGCGACGTCATCGATCGTCTCGTCTTCATCCGCCTCGTCCTCGTTCAACTATGACTTTTCTAATGTCCGGGTACGTCGCTTTTTAGTTGAATATATATCTGTCACCACTGCTAACTTGTGTGGCCAGCTGTTGCCCAATTACACTTCCTCCTTTTTGCGCTCCGGAAGCAGATTTGAAGGCACCCAGCAGTCCGACTCTCAGGTTTACCATGTAGACGTGGAAATCAAACATGTCGACATGGCGGAATCATACCTATGCGGCTATCTCCGCATACAAGGCAAGTTTTTGTGGCCAGAATCCGATGTCTATGGATTGAACTAACATGATATTGCTGTTACACAGGCCTTACCGAAGATCATCCCACCCTAACCACGTTTTTTGAAGGGGAGATCATCGGAACGAAGCACACATTCCAAACCAAAAACGACACCTGGGGTGCCAACGAAAAAACAGATATGCAGCACTGGGCCCGGTTTCCGGCATGGAGACCGTTGGCAAAGCAGGCAAAGAAGGCCAACTTTACATATCGGAATTTTGCCCAGCGAGAGCATCTCTTTATGCGCTGGAAAGAGTATTTCCTAGTACCCGACCACCGCGTGCGTCAGATCTCTGGGGCGAGTTTTGAGGGTTTCTACTATATATGCTTCAACCAGGCGGCGGGGACCATCAGTGGTATCTATTTCCATGCGAAGAGCGAAAAGTACGATCCCCTTCTATAAAAAAAACAAAGATTGAATGCTAATTGAAAGTTCTAGATATCAACAACTTGAGCTCAAACACGTCCAAGACCGTGGCTGCGCTCCGGCGATCGAGTTTCGCTAGACGATCTCACATGAACATCTTTCCACCATAATCAGCGTTTTACGGACATTTTTTTAATAAAAAAAGAGCCGTTAACACACCTATTGCCACGGCATATCTTCTCTCTCTGCTCTTTTACGACACAAAATGCAGCCCGCCATCTTCATTTCTCGCTCTATATTGATCCGACATGTTCTTATTTTTCTTATTTCCTTTCTCTTTTTTTTGTGTTACCATTTGGTCGTTCTGGGTTACGGTTTCTCAACGGATATCACGGGGCGCTTGCACGGTTTTTTTCTTAATATTTACCGGTTACGATATTTCTTTCTTTCTTTCTTTTTTTTTTTTTCTCTTTTTCTTTCTGAAAACTCAGTGTGCTGCTGGGACAATGGATATGTGATTCACACATAAGTACACTTGAGGATAGTTTATAACTTTTTTTTATTCAGACATATTTGAATTATATATGTTATTTCACGATGAATGGTCGTCTCTCCAGGACATCAGTCAAGTATCTGTTTCTACGAAATTATGCTCTTACAACCATGAATCAATTAATGCTACATATGGAAGCTAATTGGAAAAACCATTTATTGTATTATATTTATATATTTGAAAGCTACATATGTACTTTCCTAATCAACATCGTCTATTAAGATCAGTATCGTAATTGATGCAAAAAATCGACAAAATATGTACAAGAAGACCAACACTGAAAAATGGCAAACCCAATCGCAGATCGTGTACAGACTAGGCTGCGTCGCGTTGAGATTGTAAAATAAGTGTACAAATAAGAGGATGAAAAAAGGTCACCACTTCAGAAAGCCCATTTACATTTATAACCAAATCAGACTATTCTAGAGGTGTGGTATGCAAGGGTACATCCAATCGGACAAAGAATAGGGGTATCATGTGTTGTATGATGGATTGAGTATATCAGTGAAAAAACAAGATGCGAGTGACAATATGCAATGTTTCACAGCTAGAAAGAGGTACTCGAGTTTTGCCGACTGCCAGCAGTCGAGCTGGCCGCAGTCATCACGCTGCCACCTTCACTACTCGGAGTTTGGGGTTCAACCACCACTTGATTTCTGATGGAGACGATCCATTCATGCTGCAAAAGTTCGGCCGCTGTAGGGCGCTTGGTGGGTTCGCGCTCAAAGCAACGGCGGAGAAAGTCAACGCCCATATCGCTGAGATGCTCTCGGCTGGGTAGCTGGGGTTGGTTCCCCTGGGCGATGTTGTACATGATCGCCCATTCGTTGTCGAGGGATGACCATGGTCGACGGCCGGTGGCCATCTCGAGAATCACACAGCCAAGGGACCAGACATCCACGGCGCCTTGCCGCTCAATCACGTCCGACGTATCTCCTCGGATAACTTCAGGAGACATGTACATGGGTGTTCCAGTCATGGTTTTTTGGTTTTTCCTTTGGGGATCTTTATTTCCTAACCCATCCTTAAGGCTAGAACCGTTAGTGATGGGATCGGCATTGACCACGGTTTTGCCTTGGCGGGCAATGATTTTAGCCGCTCCAAAGTCGACATATTTGATAACTCCATTGTGGTCCAAAAGAATGTTCTCGGGCTTGATATCACGGTGGATGATTCCGGATTGGTGCAAGTAGGCCAGTCCCTCTAGCAGTTGCAATGCATACACCATGATGAACGTCTCATCTTCGATGCGACCGTGCTCGAGCAAGCCTGCCAGAGACCCTCCAGAACAGTATTCCATAAATATATATACTTTGTCTCGATGAACCTCGATGCCGTAGTAGGAGACAATGTTTGGATGGTCAAGGACTTCCAGAACCCCCATTTCATCTTTGATTTGCTGTGCAATAACAGGAATGAGCTGAGGATCTTGTAACCGAATTTCTTTAACCGCCATAAGAAAGTTGCTGTCCAGGTTAATCGCTGCGTATACGGAGCCAAATGTCCCGCCTCCAATGAACTGGCCTTGTTGCCACCGAAGAGTCATATTGGTTGCAGCAGATGAAAGGGCAGTCAGCGATCGGTCTGCCTCATTCGAACCCTCCAGAACCTTGCCCACAACCTGTCGCTTAAAGTTTTCTTCCACTCTATAGTCTTCGACAGTAGCGATGGTTAAGAGACGCTGTTCCCCGATAAGCTTCATTGCTTCCTCGTCGCTGAGAATTCTGCCTCCGCCATATCGCCTGGATCCGGTCCGAGATTCATCTAGGCGTTTGTTTTCGGCTTGAGCCGCCAATGTTGACCTGGCGCCCATGATATCAAAATGAGATATTAACACCGACATGCAACCTGCCACTTTGATTCTGAGTTGAGAGTACTGATTATCATCCATCGACAGCAGATGGTTGCTAGAAGTAATAGCCATGGCAAACTCAAGCGCGGCAACAGCCCATTTGAATGTCCTTCTATCAGACGCGTCACAATCGTCACAGATGAAGGATATCCATTCGAGAGATAACTCAACCAATCGTGCACTATTCATAGCTCGGCGATTGGCGTCGACGTAATTCGACGATCGTTTACCGAATTCCGATGCAAATGCATAGCAAGCTTGAATCAGTTCGGTGTTGTCAATGACCTTTTCCTTGAGCTGCTGTCTGATGATAGCGACACTATTCATAATAGCCATGGACAACTTGAACGAGATTTTCTTGATTTTATTCAATTCAGCATTGACTCGTCCCAAGTTTGCCCGCTGCTCTACAGCTATATCGAGCTGAATGTTGGTTAATTGGGCTAGCTCGAGTCGCGCATTGACAAGTCGTTGCTGTGTACCATCTGCTACAAGGCGTACCTTTCCAAGACGGACATCAGTTGGATGCTCTAGGCCCTCCACTTCCATCACTTTGCCAGACCACGTGATTTGACGTTCGGGACGGACGACCAGGATGTATTGGAAAAAGGCAGAAGTTTCTTTAGGGATATCCTCCTCGCGAAAGGAGGTTCCAAGTATAGACTGAATGTCAACAGTTTGGTCCCACAAAGAATGGTGAGCAATCAGATAGACACCCTTCTGTCCAACGGAATCGTTTGATGTGATAAGGAAATGATCCGAGATCAATAAAGCCTCGAAAAATTCCTCGGAAATATCTGCGCTGAAATTGTACTCGGTAGCGTTTTCAAAGAGCTGCCGAAGGAAGCGAGAGAAGCGGTAAAGCTTTCGCTGGCGGACGCGAGTCGAGTCCAAAGAATTCTTATAGCGTTTATCCATATCAAGAGGATCTTCATCGTCACGTGGCGAGAGTTCGCGTTCAAAGTGAACCATCAATCGCTGCAAGGATTTGGCAGTCAAGGCACTAGATAAGAAAAGTGTCAGTGAATTATTTGCATTGATTGTCATGTCAGAAATTACCTGAACTGTTCGGCAACCTCAATGTCGCCATCTTGGAGCTGTCGGCCGATTTCATTCGAGAATCCCCACTCCTGCTCCAAGATTTCAGCTTCTTTGAAAGTATTCTTGTTGGCATTTAGTTTCCAATTCAGCAGCCGAAAGTAGTATTTCATGGCATCGACAACAACGGTATCAAAATTTTCATCAATACAAGGTGGCAGATCCCAACCGGGTTCAGGCTTCGAAATAACGAGGTAACGCTGCTTTATATCGACAGCGACTTTCATCAGGATTTGGAATTGCGATATCATTTGATCAACGAGGATTGGCGATTGTTGAGCCGGGTCTTTCATCTTTTTCGCGTACGTAAGACGGACGCGGATAATCTCTTGGATCAATCGCGAGGGAAAGTTGATGAGGGTCAAAAGTTCTTCGATATACGGAGGCAGATGACGTTTGGAAAACGCCTCTGCGTTGTCGATCAAAGTGTTTTTCGCTTTATTAATGACCTCGCCAATACCATCAATCATATTGTGATCGCCTTGGAGAGTCTTGAGACCATCTTCCTTCATAATACGATCCAAGAATGAGCTGTCATCGGACAGATCTGTACTGTAGGCTTTGGTCCGAGGCTTGGTGAAATCCAAATCAACATTACCGACCCAGCTCTGAAGAATGGCCAATTCCGTGCTAATCAGAAGATTTGTGTTATGCCAAGCAATGATAGCATCGCAGCTCTCTTCAAACTGGTCCGAAGCAGCTCGGGGGTTGGCGGTCACCATTTCTTTTCTCGTAGGATAAAGGTAGTCGCACTTGCCAATTTTGGCAACAACGTCTTCGACCTGTTCAATCGCAGGTTTCCCAATTTCCGTTTCGCCTTTGATCTCAAAATTAATGATGTCTTCAACAATTGGGCCCAGGCTCGACCGCGCATCCTCGATGAGTTTTTTCTGCAAAGGAACGCTTCGGCCACATGTTTTTGCTCGAACGCCGAGCCAAATTTCACTGTTCATGGTAGATGATCGTCCCGATTCAGTAGAGCCAATCAGTCTCTGTTTCTCCTGCTTGATGACATCTCCTTTCAAGACGGAAGCCAACATGGCGTGCCATTCTAGACGCTCCTGGTTCTTCGGGTTCTTCAACTCCTCAATTGTTGGTTGGTTTTCGTTCTGCGATAGGAAGAGCTGAATATCTGGATCGTATTGGTCGTCTTCGAATGGCACTTCCGAGGAAGGGGAAGGGTCATCAATGTCCGATTCTATAGTAGGCATTCCCTGAAAATCTCCAAATTGCTGATACCATGCCTGCGGGTTGGCCCGTAGCCGTTGTACATATGCCTTCTCTTGGGCGCGATACTGGGCGTTTGGGTCGCGACGCGGGCCACGTTTGGCGGACGACGAGCGACGGTTATCATTTTGGAGATTTATAAACTGCGGAGGGCGTCGCTGAGGAGCATATGTATTGGAGGGGGTTCTTGCAGGCCCCGGTGGGCGCTGCAGTTGGTTGGCAGCCGCAACGGTGCCATCTGGAAGAACGCCGTTCTCAAAGGCTGCAGTTCCCACCAAACTACTTCCTCGTGGCCGTCCAGGTTGTCTGACAGGCCATGCTGTATATCCAGGAGGTAGGGTTCCTACAGAAACGCCGCCGCCGAGGGGGGGCGAGGCAATGGCGGGCGGCGGGTGGACGGCGAGATCGTCTAAATCAGCCGTCGCGTGGCCGACGTAGGGCGAAGGAGGAATGTACTCATCGCCGGAGCCGGAGCCATCCGAATCGTTGTGTACAATGATGTCGGCGGTCTCCATGGCTGAGGTCGCTCGCAGCTCGTCGGCGGTCGTGTCGAGGCTGCAATGGGGGGTGACCAAGAAGGGATGATCGATCACATGAACAAGCGAATGGCGCGGCGGTGGCTATATGGCTATTCTGGCGAGAGCCCACGCGAAGGAGAGTGAGCGACGCACTGGATCATAGACGAGCGTCTTGCTGAGGGTTGCGACAGCTCTGGCGGTGGTTTCCTCCTGTTGGAACTTGTTTGCCGTTGATGTTGACCAGCTTGCGGCCTAGCTGTATTGGGCCGTAGCGCTAGTAGAAAATAGGAAAGGCGGCTCCACATAACTGCAGGTTAGCCCCAATGTTAGACTATGTATTACCAGCCCAGTCAGCATCGCTATTAATATTGACGCATACATGTACGAAGTATTGATTATTTATGTGGCTAATTATTAGGCTCCTTGGTTTCACTCTCTTTGAATTGACAGTCTAGCCTATTTAGGAATGGCAAATTTACGGTATCAGTGCCCAAAATACGTAATTTTACTCACACCGAGTCACATCCATTGATGCCTATTATTTTATATGCTATTTATGGTTTTTCACAGAATTCAGTGTAGCGGTTATTAACTGGAGTTATCTTTTCAAATAAAAAATATTGAAGCTTATTATTAGTCGCTTATAAAAATTTAATACTGTTTCAAGGGTCCCCCGAGTACATGGTCAACCCTCCAATGAAGCAAATGCGTTGAATGGTTTCGTTTTATATCCCGACTGGTTTTATACTGCCCTAGTAGCCATTAATGCTCAACCCTAAACGTTGGGATAACATCAATTGATGAAAACTCACATCTTCTATCCAGAGATCGTGTTTCCAGTCGCCCTTTTGCTCAAGCTTATCACAGAGCTCATTTTCGAAATCGATGTCGTATATAATGGGTCCAGGGATTTTTCCAACGGGCCCAGCGAGCTTTTCACCATTACTCCAATTAGCGGTCAACCTTGGAGTTTAAATGTTGAAAATATACTCTTCGTGAATGGAAGGGTCTATTTGTATTCGGTAGCCTGGTGGCAATCTTGATGGCTTTGCGAGAGCCGGGACTCTGGTCTGCGAGTTCTCCATCGACGTTGGTGAAAAGTCACTGTATAACTGAGTGTCAAAAGTAGTATGATGGCGCTAAGTATCTGGCCTAAGGGCTGATGCACGAGGGAGTGGATGTGTCAGTGGGCGAGTGGGGTACGTGTGAAGTACGTATATGAAACTAAGGTGTGTACCAATAATGAATAGAAAGCCTAATCTCGACCATGAATAATTAACACTAATCATGTTTGCAATAATCTAAAGATTGTATGAATAATCATAACTCAATCTCCAGTGAAATGGCGTATCTGCATCTTTAATCTACGGAGTAATACTAACTGCAATAGTGATACTCGAGACAAAAGAGCCGATTGGCTGCAAGTGTTCTTGCGTGCATGGGGCAGCTCGGTCCAATCACAGCAGACATGCTTATCTTGAAGCCTAGTGAAAGCAACGCTTAAGCTTTCCGAACCAACACGAGAGTAATATAAGCCTAATTAATATGAGGCAGAGAAGCGAAAAGTTAAGGGAAAATAAATGGCTAGACAGTGAGCACCGAGTCTTATGTAGTTCAGGAGTGATGGACCAGCGTCCGGTCACTATCTAGATGTGCTCTGTACTACGAGGTGTGACTGCATATGTACGCTGTACGAGTCAATAGTTCTCAATCTATTGAATGATTACATCATGGACATCAGCCTCGTGCAAGACATCCATAAGGACTCGCCAAGTGGAGCGAGTCCCCGCAAGAGCAATCTGTAAAATTGTAAATAACAAAAATAATAAAAAATCATAATCGTTACTGAAGACTCTCGCGGCCCTGATTGGCGCCGATAAGGGCGAGATAAGCTGGCCAGATTGGCCCAATCTGGCTGTCAGGCACGCGCTAGTCCCGATACGGTCGGTGACGGGTCCACTGCAACGTGGGCGAACGCAGGACTAAAGAGCAGCAGTGAAACACCAGTTATAATTAGATGTATGCAGGCACAACATACGGACACAGACAGACACAAATTTAAAGTAGAGAATACAATTATAAATGCCTTTACCAATGTGTCTCTCTATCTATGACCAGTCAGGCGATAATCCGAACTAGCAGCTGGCAAACAAATATCCGAAGCCCTAGTCGCGCGCACCCCCAACTTTGCTAGCGCCGCGCGCCCATTGGCTAGGATCTGTTATCTCTTGGCATTTCGAGAGTGGGTCCGCCTCGTTGGGCCATGCGTAGTATATAACAATGTTATCAGCAGCCCTGCCCTTTCCAAGCATTTCCCATTGACTACCGCGTGAAGAGAGACTCAAGAGTCAGCACGGGTCGACAGAGCTTCTTCCACTGCGATCGATCGGAATTAGCATTGCTTTGGCAGCTTCGCCTTCACTTCTGCAGCAACCATGTCCGACTCCAGTGACTATGTGCCCCTGGTCCCCTACAACGGGACCATTGCAACAGGGGGCGATTCCTTGACCAACGACCTCAACGTGTTTTACAATGTACGGAACATCTGCACTGGTCTGGCCATCTGACTTACTAACTTTCTGGTATAGGCCGGCGATATTGCATGGGTCATCACGTCTTCGGCTCTCGTCTTGCTCATGATTCCAGGTGTTGGGTAAGATACTACTACTACAAACTATCATACATGCGTACTTTGTCTAACATGAGAAAAGTTTCTTCTACTCTGGTCTGGCTCGCCGCAAGTCCGCCCTCTCGCTCATCTGGCTGTCCATCATGTCCGTCGGTGTCATCTCCTTCCAATGGTTTTTCTGGGGTTACTCGCTGGCCTTCTCACACACCGGTGGCAAGTTCATTGGTGACCTGGCCAACTTTGGCTTCAAGGATGTTCTGGCTGCTCCTTCGGTGGGAAGCACCAAGGTTCCTGATCTGCTGTTTGCTATCTTCCAGGGCATGTTCGCTGCCATCACGTAAGCCTTGTTCTCCCATCAGATCTCAACAGAACAAACACTAATATGCATATCCTATAGTGTTGCCCTCGCGGTCGGTGCAGTTGCCGAACGTGGCCGCATGCTGCCTTGCGTCATCTTCATGTTCGTCTGGTCCACCGTCATCTACGATCCTATTGCATGCTGGACGTGGAACGCATCTGGCTGGGTATTCAAACTGGGCGGTCTTGACTTTGCCGGCGGTACCCCTGTGCACATTTCGTCTGGTGCTGCTGCCCTCGCCTACTCTCTCATGTTGGGCAAGCGTCGCGGCCATGGAACTCACGAGCTCAACTACCGCCCTCACAACGTCACCCACGTCGTCATCGGTACCGTCTTCCTGTGGGTTGGATGGTTCGGATTCAATGCTGGTTCCGCCCTGAGCGCTAACCTGCGTGCTGTTATGGCTGCCGTCGTTACCAACCTGGCTGCTTCCGTCGGCGGTGTCACCTGGTGTCTCCTTGATTACCGTCTGGAGAAGAAGTGGTCGACCGTTGGTTTCTGCTCCGGTGTTATTGCCGGCCTCGTTGCCATCACCCCGGCCTCTGGCTTTGTCCCTGCTTGGTCGGCCGTTATCTTTGGTATTGTCGGCGCTGCCGCTTGCAACTACGGTACCAAGCTCAAGTATGTCTTGCGTGTCGACGACGCTCTCGACATCTTTGCTGTGCACGGAATTGGCGGTCTCGTCGGAAACCTCCTCACTGGCCTCTTTGCTGCGTACGTACCCTTTTCTGAAATATAATTTCTACCCAGACTAACCCCATACAGTGACTACATTGCTCACCTCGACGGCGTGACCGCCATCGATGGAGGCTGGCTCAACCAAAACTACATCCAGCTTGCCTACCAGCTTGCCGACTCCGTCTCTGGCTTTGTGTACTCGTTTGGTGGCACATGCATCATTCTGATGATCATGAACTTCATCCCTGGTCTCAGCCTTCGCTCTACCGAAGAGGATGAGATCATGGGCATTGACGACGCCGAAATCGGCGAGTTTGCTGTAAGTTCCTCATCAAACATAACCTAGATATCTTGACCACTGACAAGCAATACAGTATGACTACGTCGAGATCACCCGTGATGTAATCGGCACATCCGAAGGCTCGATCCCTTCGGCTAAGCACTCCATCAGCTCTGACGCCGAGCAGGCCATCCAAGAGACCAAGGCTTAAAAGCAACTTTCCTGTGAGCTGACAGGGCTTGTCAATAGTACCGCGTGTTTCTTATTTATCTTTTTTTGGGCTGTACATGCACACATTGCGAGTCACTTAATCGTTGCCTTATCAGGTTTGGATCTTGTTTCCTTGTGACAGTAGGGGTTTTTAATACGTTCTTTTACCTTTTTTTATTACATTATTTTCCGGATATATACCCAAAATAGAAGACATGACAAAAAAAAATTGTGCAGAATAAGCGTAGTCTTTTTTTTCTGGTTGTAACTGCGTAGTATGTAGTTAGTTGGTGGTACCAAGCTCCGCAGAATTCTGGAAGAGGTCGGCGCGGCCCCACCCACGTGGTTTCAACCTCGACCAAGCTCGCCGCAGTGATACCAACCCAGCAACCCCAACCTATTCTTTAATTCAACATCACACACACCCGCACGATCCAGAACACATTATCGTCGCGACAATCAGCAGCATGTCGCTGCGCAACCCAGACGCGCGCGCGGCACCCGACGAGCCTGCCAGCGCCAGCGGCGGTAGTGGTGGTGGTGGTGGATTCCCGCAAGATCCCTCAGAGTTCGACAGCGACCCGCGAATATCGTTTTCGAAGCTGGACAACAAGTTTATTCTGGAGACAGAAGATGGGCAGGAGTTTGAGTACGATGCGACGCTGAAACGATGGGTGCAGGCAGTACGTACCAGAGCTTCTGTGATCAACTTTTGAAACTGGTAGGGAGAGCTAAGTCGCGTCTCTAGGTCGACGATGCGCTGCTGCAACAACAACGAGAAGCGTATAAAGTGGAAGGCGTCGATGAAAACGAAGAAACTACGGCACAGTTGAAGAAGAAGCGAAAAAAGCCCGGTTATGATGAAGTACGTCCATGTCCGTTTGTTCTCTTGCTTAGAAGCAAAAACTAAGATTGTTTCTTCGACAGAATGGCCAAAAACAAAAGAAAGCTCGCGTGAATACGGCGGTATATGTCACCTCGATCCCGTTTAATGCTACGCTCGAAGAGATTCAAGATGTGTTTTGCAAATGCGGCGTCATTGCCGAGGAGATCGATAGCGGCCGGCCGCGAATCAAGATGTATATGGATGAAGATGGAAAATTCAAGGGCGAAGCTCTGGTTGTTTACTTTAGACCAGAGTCGGTCAATCTCGCTATTCAGATGCTGGACGACTCCAATTTTAGGCTAGGCGAGTCTGGGCCTAGCGGCGCCATGAAAGTCCAAGTCGCGGACTTTTCTTTCAAAAGCCAGCAGGAAGTGCCGACTACCATCAGTCAACGGGATAAGAAGAAGATTGTTCAGAGGACGCAAAAGTTGAACAGGTGGGTTTTCTAATATGCTCAAAAGGAAAAGAAAGAAGAAAATGTTGACCGGCTACAGTAAGCTTGCTGATTGGGACGATGACGAGCCCTCTGCGCTGCCGGAAACCAGCTCGCGATGGAGCAAAGTGGTGGTGTTGAAGCACATGTTTACGCTCGCTGAAATAGATGTGCGCATTACTTTCCTCTCTACTCTGCCAACAAACTAACGACTGAATAGGAGGATCCCGCAGCCATTCTGGATATCAAGGAAGACATTCGAGACGAGTGCTCGAAACTTGGAGAGATAACGAATGTTGTCCTTTACGATAAAGAACCCGATGGCGTGGTCACTGTGCGCTTCAGCGATCCCGAAGCAGCGAAACAATGCGTCAAGGTGAGTGATACCTCTATTCTCAGCTTCACTGGTCACCAACCGACTCATCTATGCAGGTCATGGGCGGCAGATTCTTCGGAGGAACCCAGGTCGTGGCATACATTTCTGATGGATCCGAAAAATTCAAAAAGACGAATGAGAAGCGCGCGGCCCTGGAAGACATGGCCGAAGGCCGCGACGAGGAGGAGGATCGGCTGGATGAGTTTGGCACCTGGCTTGAGAACCCGCGCGATAGTGAACGCGTGGTGGAAAGCTCTGCCCGGTGACGCACAGAAATCCGTTTACAATTCGTGTACAAATAGCGAAATCGAAGTATACACCGCCGCATCGGAAGTCGGTGTCGTCGTATGTCCAAGCCCACCAAGACTAGTAAGCAGCAGGACTAGCTTTATACTACATATATGCAAACACCTGGTCGCTGCTCCAGTGCGCTTGCCCTGTCCTGGAATAGCTCCTCCTGCGTCTTTTTTTTGGTCCAGTTCTTCATGGCGCACGACAAATACTAGGGGATACGTGTGCTTATATGATTGACGATTAGGTGAGATAGCGTAAATGTGAGAAAATAATCGGACGTCCGATCTCTTCCAAGTTCCCCCTGCGTATCCTGAACAGTCCAAAGACGGTGTTGTCGACGTTCCTGGCTGTGGGTCCGCGCTATTCCCAACAAGGCCAAGCGCCCCTCCCTATCGCGCTGTCTGTTGTTGACGTGGGCCCTAGGCCTTTGACCGCTCTCAACCCAACCATCTCCTCTTTCCTCCTCTCTTCTCCCCAACGACACTTTTCGTTGTCTCGTCTCTTCACCTCGAGTCGTCTATCCCAATTCGCCTTTTTCGAAGAAACACCCGTCACAATGCGTGAGATTGTAAGTTGCCCACTTCGAACGCGTCTCGCCCCTGACCGTTTTTACCCCCCACTTCTTTGTTTTCACTGCGCTGGCTTTGCTAACCCAGCACTTTTGCCCACAGGTTCACCTCCAGACCGGTCAGTGCGTAAGTATACGTCAAACTATTTAGATAGCTGAGCTTGGAAATGGCTAAATAAATTTGCCCATTCAATAGGGTAACCAAATTGGTGCCGCCTTCTGGTGAGTTGCGGATAAACAATGGCACAAAAAAACATTCGTTAACGTTGTACAGGCAAACCATCTCTGGCGAGCACGGCCTCGATGGCTCCGGAATGTGAGTTATAGTGATTTTCAAAATTTCGACATCCCACCCTAATCATTTCCAGTTACAATGGCACCTCCGACCTCCAGTTGGAGCGTATGAACGTCTACTTCAACGAGGTGCGTGGAATCTGCCCCGCGACATTCGGAAACATACTCATATCGTATAGGCTAGCGGCAACAAGTACGTCCCCCGTGCCGTCCTCGTCGATTTGGAGCCTGGCACCATGGACGCTGTCCGCGCTGGTCCCTTCGGTCAGCTCTTCCGTCCCGACAACTTCGTCTTCGGCCAGTCGGGTGCTGGTAACAACTGGGCCAAGGGCCACTACACTGAAGGTGCCGAGCTTGTCGATCAGGTTGTCGATGTTGTCCGTCGTGAGGCCGAGGGCTGCGACTCCCTGCAGGGTTTCCAGATTACCCACTCCCTCGGCGGTGGCACTGGTGCCGGTATGGGTACGCTCCTCATCTCCAAGATCCGCGAGGAGTTCCCCGACCGCATGATGGCCACTTTCTCCGTCGTGCCTTCGCCCAAGGTCTCTGATACCGTTGTTGAACCCTACAATGCTACCCTCTCCGTCCACCAGCTTGTCGAGCACTCGGATGAGACTTTCTGTATCGATAACGAGGTACGTCGATCTTTGAGGGACACGACATTTTGGAAGTATATGTGCTGATGTTTTTTTACTGTCTTCAGGCTCTCTATGATATCTGCATGCGCACATTGAAGCTGTCCCAGCCATCGTATGGTGACCTGAACCACCTCGTCTCCGCCGTCATGTCCGGTGTCACCACCTGCCTGCGTTTCCCTGGTCAGCTCAATTCTGACCTGCGCAAGTTGGCCGTCAACATGGTTCCTTTCCCTCGTTTGCACTTCTTCATGGTTGGATTCGCTCCTCTGACCAGCCGCGGCGCTAACTCTTTCCGCGCTGTCACTGTCCCCGAGTTAACCCAGCAGATGTACGACCCCAAGAACATGATGGCCGCCTCTGACTTCCGCAATGGCCGCTACCTCACATGCTCTGCTATCTTGTATGTTGGACCCAGTGTGGTTATTTGTATTGTACTGACTATTATATAGCCGTGGAAAGGTCTCCATGAAGGAGGTCGAGGACCAGATGCGCAACGTTCAGAGCAAGAACAGCAGCTACTTTGTTGAGTGGATCCCCAACAACGTCCAGACCGCTCTCTGCTCCATCCCTCCCCGTGGCCTCAAGATGTCTTCGACCTTTGTTGGTAACTCGACCGCCATCCAGGAGCTCTTCAAGCGTGTTGGTGACCAGTTCACTGCCATGTTCCGCCGCAAGGCTTTCTTGCACTGGTACACTGGTGAGGGTATGGACGAGATGGAGTTCACTGAGGCTGAGAGCAACATGAACGACTTGGTCTCTGAGTACCAGCAATACCAGGAAGCTTCCGCCTCCGGGGATGAAGAGGAATAGTATGTTTAACTAACTACCTTTTTTGGGTATTCTATACTGACTGGGTGATAGCGCCGAGGAGGAGGTCCTTGAGGCAGAGGAGTAAACGACGCCACTGGCTAACGAATTGGAGTTCGCATAATACCCTCTGCTTTTGCCTTGTTTCCAAAATTTGTTGCTGATGCGACTTTGATACCAGCAACCAACGAGCGTTTTCTTTTTCTTTTTCTCTGTTGATCGTATACAACTAGTGACTAAATAAACATAATAATAACTGTTTGATTTGATTTTTGATTTTTGTTTCAATTTCGTAAAGTAAAGTACATGAAGTCGTTAATCAAATGCAATCCAATGGTCATGAATGAAGAAGTGTTGCTACAGAAAAAAAAAGGCCGCCCTTCAACATAGCAATGCTCAATGAAACGGACATCCGCCCTTTCGCATCCCCTTCAAGTCCTTCATCTGCTTCTCCAAGTATTCCTGCCCTTTGTTCTCAAAACGCTTGGGTCCGACGTTATCGAGATGGTATCCGTTGGGGTAATACTTGTCTCCCTCATCGCCAGGCACGGGCAGACCCAACAGCCGGAAAAACCAGGAAGCTGGACTGAGCCAGCGATTCCACAGCGTCGGCTTGATGTAGTAAGGCTGCGCGGACCAGGTGAGCATGTGGTACGTGTTGGTGTCTGGGTCGGCCTCTGGCGAATGATTCTCAATGCGCAAAAAGTACGGCCGAGGCAGCGAAAGGTGACGAAGGACGAACCTACGCAGCGCCAGCGTGGTCGCGAAAAACAGCTGCGCGAGGGCTGGGGCGGGCTCGTAGAGCATTGCCTTGCGCAGGCGGTCGTCCATCATGTACGAGACAAACCACTCACCTACAAACTTGAGCTTGGGCGGCAGGACATAGGTCAGCACAGCGGTGGTTTGGTCGGCCGTGTCACGGTTTGTCTGGGCGGGCAGCATGGCTTTCTTCTCGTACTCTTGAGCCCAGGCAGTGGCTTCCTCGAGCCAGTGAATTCCATCCCGAAACCCAGTTGCGGCCGAGGGCAGGTAGTTCGTGTAGTCAATGTCCATGGCGTCGCCAATGCTCTTCCAAAACACGCCCATTGCGCAGCGCTCGACATCGGTGGCGCGGCGCCATTCGTACTGGTCGATGAAGCGAATCGGCTCAGTGGCGAACAGGGACAGCGTGTACATCATATCCTCGGGCAAGATGGCGCCAGACTGGCGATATTGACTGTGGATGTAATTGGTACGCGCAATGGCTGTCTGCGATCGGGTCGAGGTGGGGTTGTGCGAGGTGAACTCGCTGATGAGCACAACGGTGTCTGTGTAGCGTTTGAAAGAAAACTGTGGGTTGGCGAATTGTTGCGTTTTGGTCAGAGTTTTGGAAATTGTCGGGATGCCATAGGTCTGATCATTTGGTTAGTCCAGTTGAACTGCATAAAGGAACACTGAAAGGACAAGACCAAGTACTCACACGAAAGAGGGCGAATTGAAGACTCTTCTCAAACAAGAACGGAAACTCGAGCTGGGCCATGGACTTTTGGATTTTCCATGCTTCCTCGTCGGTCATGGAGGCAAGCTCAGAGCGCTGCAGCTTGTTGATGCGGCGGAAACGCAGGGCCCTAACGAGGAGCAAGTATGCCAACACCAACGAACTGACATACGGCACGGCATCGCGACTAATCCACATGGACGGGAACTTCAAGTCGGCAGACAGAAAGTAGCTGGTGGGCTGCAGCCAGGTGCTGGATGAGCCCACAGCGAAGAGAGAGTCGTTGAGCATCGCGGCCACGAGGTGTTCTCAGCACTGGGAGATGTGTGAACTTTCTTGTTGTATGTAGTTGAAAAGATCCAAGAAAAGAAAAGAAACTAAAGTTGGCGCGAGTCACGGCGATTAAGTCGAGCGCTGATCGATCGCTCCACTTCCAGAGTCCACTCGATCTGGATGGAGCACTCCGTACAATGAACAGGCAAACGGCAAAGCGGGCGCGGCACGTTCTCACCTTCGCTGACTGCTTACTCTGTTGGGAAAAGCAGAACGAAATTGATGCAACGCCGACGACTGACATCCACAGCTAGTTTTAACTAACCGTCGGCGCGCAGCATCCCCACTCGCCTACCTCGGGTCGGCATGCGAATTAAGTGTCCGCGAGTGGACTTGGAGGAAAAACTAATGGAGAGCGCATCACCGCCAAGCGCGCAATTGAAAGAGGAGAAGGAGTGATTCCCCGCTCAGGAGAGACGTCGGGGTCGGCTGAGGTCAGACCCGGGCAGGCCAGGTCAGCTGCCCCGCCCAACCCTAACGCCCGATACATTCCCAATCAGGCAACTGCTTTCTCTTGACCGATATTTAGTATGCTTTCTGTTTGCTCTTGAACCCTGCCCGGTCCAATCACTCGTCTCTGCATGCGCCTCAGAGCCGCGGAGTGCGCCAGCCCCGTTTTTTTTCTGTCTGGCGCATCGCGTGTAGTCTTTCTTCCTTGAGGCTTGTCTTGTGCGGCTGCAAAGAAGCCTCAGGCGTTCGTATTTGCAGAAATTCTAGTACATACCAGGCGCCGGGTTCCAGATATGCAGTCAGCCAATGGTGCTCCAACCACGCAGCCACGGGGCTCTTCTTGAGACGGGGTGTTTCTCCGCAGATAACAATTTCTAACTAACTACTCCGTAACTAGCAACTACTTATCAGACCCTGGTCATTATGTTCAAACGGGTCGGCGGATAGGACATTGAACGAGTCCTGTTTGTTTCCAGTCTCGAGTCTCTGGTTATAAAAATCCTTTGTTGGACCTGGGAAATTTCCACGGTTACACAGTCGGAACGCCAATAATAACAGGACACCGCTTTATTAATCTGACTTACGGTGAGCATTCATATTTTGATTGCTATTGATTTAACATAAATTAACTACTATATTACTAGTTCAAATAGTCTTTTAACTCTCGATCCTTCAAACTCCTTTCGATAAATAATCCCCGCTAAACAACACTACAACACGCCAGTGACACCATCAGCACCACCCCTGTCAACCCACACCAATCACCGCCGCCCACCTTGTTACTAAAATATTAAAAACGGGTTTCCTTTTCTTTTTGTTTTGATTCCCCATTTTTATTAACTGTTAGCCTAGAGCCCCGACCTCTCGCATCCATGCATGATTCAGCCCAGTCAGTCAGCGACCGGCGTATATAAATACAAACGGCCCTTTGTTTGAGCAGTGGTTTTCGTTTACGGTCAGTACTCAGGGGAGGCGAGAAAAGCGGAATAAATTAATCTCGATGATAGACACAGACACAAATGCGGAGTAAATCGGTTTTTCCGTGTTCAAAAAATGCGCTGTAACGTGTTGGCAAGCCAACTAGTGTGTATGCATATGCGCGCATGCAGGAGATCAGTCACATTGGGCCCAACTGATCGGCGAGCATGAAGGAGCACGAAGAACACGTTATTTCAGTCTACTGAAGAAGACTAATTGATATTATTTCATATTTCATTTGTCACTGCTTTGTCAAATCAAGGGCAAAAAATGAATATACGTGGGTAATAATTTCACGTGACCCATTATCAGTACCGAATTTACCGATGACAGCACAGTGCAATTTTACACTTCACACTATCCTTGGTTGGACACCTTGGATGCATCCACGGGTCTGAAGTCGGCGGCAGAATGGGTTATCTCACGAATATGACGACATTATGTCTCTTGCAACCTCGAGGGACTCGTCAAAAATCATCGATGTATCCATTCGTTGAACAACTCAAGAAAAATCATGGTCTGGCACACATTGCAAGACGTATTTCTGCTGCTATTCTCGCTGTTGTTTGCATGGCACAAGAAAAAAGACTCTGCAATATTTCGTCTAAATCAGGATGTTCTCCTGATGATTTTCGACTATC
Organism: Talaromyces sp. P118-02; assembly: GCA_037040535.1. Classification (NCBI taxonomy): domain Eukaryota; kingdom Fungi; phylum Ascomycota; class Eurotiomycetes; order Eurotiales; family Trichocomaceae; genus Talaromyces; species Talaromyces sp. P118-02. The sequence continues at coordinate 160,937 of JAXQGY010000915.1, forward strand.
TGTCTCCAGTCGACCAAGCATGCTTTTCACTGAGCTGCAAACGATACTATGATTTATTTGGTCATGTCACAACACAGCGTGATGAATTCAAGTTCCCGCGACTCCTCGAGATAAAAGTGCCGTGGCTGTGTGTGGATGCACCAGAGGTAGAGCGCAATCAACTGCTGATGAAACTCGAGGATCGCCGCTGGGCTTATTGCTCTGCCTGTCTGGAACTGCATCCATGGCGAGAGTTTCCTCGGCTTGCCCTTAAAGATCCAGTGCTTCAACGTGCATGTGACCATTTAGCAGGAATAGTTGATCTATGCCCATGCATTTCGCTAACTGTTAGAGATCGAGCGCGAGCCATTAAAGCAATCAAGTCATCGCCAGTGGGCTATGAATTGAAGGGGCCTTTAACGGTGTCTGTCGATAAGCAACGATATGCGATGGGTGAACCATTTCTTAGACACACCTGCTCGATAAACACACATGTTGATCGGCGCTTAGTTGTAGAAACCTCGATTGAGATGGCTATATCTCTCGATGCAAGTGACCAGCTTTGGGTAGATACTACATATGTCTCTCACTATCACGCCCATCGACGAATTGAAGACTGGGCGGCGCCGATATTTGTCTGTCCACACCGAGATCTGTTTGTCTTCATTAGATCGTCCATGTACACAAGCGTCTGTGGCATTTGTGATTGCAGGATCCATTGGTGTCCCGGTAAATCCAATGGCAAACGTCCCATCACTGTGCACGTTCAGAGACCGCTAAGTGATTTCGTTTGGCCCCCGGACCAAACTTGGTCTTACAATTGTCGATTCGTTTCAAGGAATTTTGCCCTTTACCAGGACTTTTGGTATACATGATTCCCTCGGCATTCGATAGGAGTACCTGTGCTAATCTCATTCATTGTAGGTATAATGTCCCGGGGTTTGAACAAGGGAAGAGCCATGTGAGGTAGGGGCTATTCTCTTTGTTCATGGATGCGATCCATTGCTTTCGATATCATTTGGAGAGAAGAGAAAGAGGGGGAACACTTGTGGGAGGCACTGTCAGGATCTAGAATTGGAGTACCCCTGATGTTTTGATGTCAATATTACTACACATGAGACAGACTAACTGTAAAGAAATATGGTGAGAAATTCAGGACTAAAGGATATCCATTATGCCACAACTGTCAGGACGTAAAGTCCATCTTTAATTAATAATACTGTGATCTGTATTATTAATTACGTATTATATACGAAGGTTGTCCGGCTTATACACATACTTTGAAGATAAAATCCGACATAAAGGTAAAAAAAAAAAAAAAAAAAAACGAAAGAAAGAAATGAAAACGATTTAAAACACCGCGCTTCCCAAGTCTATTCTATAGGAGTACCCGTGCTAATCTCAGTCATTGTAGGAACAATGTCCCAGGTTATGAACAAGGGAAGAGTAATATGAGGTAGGGGTTATATTACTTTTGATATCATGATGCTTGTTCGGGTTTGCCGTCATTGCTGCTATCTTCTCACCACGATGAGGGCTGTCAGAACAATATTAACAACAGCGAGCTCATTGGGTTGCACTTGAATACAATCGGCTTCCTTTCGGATCTGGAGTGGCCTCCCAACATGTAAAATCAATACGTCTTATATGCATCAATTGATAAATATAACCCCGACAAGACGAGAAAAATGTATAAACATGTACAAGCGAATGTTAGCCCCTAAGCTATATAGCAGCTAGTAATAAAAGGTATAATTTTAGTCAGCCCCGATAGAGTAAAGAGACATCACAACTCCGTGTGATGAAAATGCACATGTTTCAACCTCCAAATAGGTAATAAAAGCGAAAGAAAGAAACGAATCCGCTTTTCTCAACACCAAAGCACCGAGCCTCCCAAGTCTATTCTAACTTCATCCAAAAAAAGACATTCACCCTGAACACCTAACAAGCGTGAAAGAGAAAAAAAACGAAAAATGATGCCGAAACAGAACCGCTAGAACGGAACAGCACCCTTTAAGCGAGCGTATTAAAACGAGTGTAGTTAAAAACCGATATGAGAAGAATATAAGATTCAAATATAGATTACGTCTGAGACGTGGATCGACGACTATTAAACGTCGTCGAGGTGTTTGAACGTGACCGTCGAGAAGTGGATCGTCGGCCACGACTAGGGGTGCGGTCGGGCGGTGCATGCGCAAAAACCGGAGCCAGATCGGGGTTCTGACTAGGCGGTGTCGTCGAGGACAAATCGTAGTTGTTGACAATGATAGGATCATCTTGCGCCGTGTCCGGGTGGATTTCCAATCCGTGCTGTCTGTCCAGCCCCGAATGAGGTCCGCCCGACAAGTTCCATTGGTCTTCTTGAGGACGCTCGATGGGCGACCAGCCAGCAACACTTCCTGCAATAACGCCCGCCATAGCCGCCGCTGGTCCAAACGCAGAGTTGGATCGTGACCGGGTACGGTTGCGAGACCGCGACTCTGGCGTCGCAGGAGGCGAGACGGATTCTTGCTCGCCGTTGGGGGTCGAGGGAGCAGACTCGTCACGAGAGCGCGAGTTACTCCTAGATCCAGGGAAGAAACTTTCAGGATGTTGTAGTCGTTGTCGGATATGAGTCAACCGTCCGCCACGGACAGTTTTGAGGAAAGCCAGCTGGTCACGGATTTCTTCCAGACCCGGATTCCACTCATAACTCCTCTCTTCGTCTGATACGAAAACGCGAGGGCCTCCTTGCTTCTTTCGCTTCCAGAAAGTTGGAATCAAGCGCCGGATAAACTCATCGGGAATGAGACGGATGATCACTGCCACTGGAATCGAAATAACTCCAAGGACAAGGGAGACCGCCCACTGAGGTCCATTCAAACGTACAATAGAGAATGCTTGACCGCCCACAAAGATGATAAGAACTTGTCCGCCGACGATAATGAGCTGTATAGCGAGGAACCAGTAATTACGGAACATGCCCTCGAAAATGTTGAAGTGATTATCAAGGCGACGGCAGTTGTACTGGTTGAAAATTTGCATCCACACAAACGTGTTGAAAACAACCGTTTTCAGCTGCTCTTGTTCGTGACCCGAGTTTGCAAAAACACTTGTGCCGGAGAAAATGCTCATTCCAGCAAAATTCAGAATAAAGGTGATGACTAGCTGGTAGATCGCCTGTCCGATTATCATTTTCCACATGGTCAAAGTTATCAGGGGCGCCGACTTGGGATCTGGGCGACGATCGAGGACGGAAGCGGCTGGGGGGTCGGTAGCTGGAGCAAACCAATCAGTATAAAGGAAGGCATATTCATTTGAAAAATAAACTTACCAAGTGCAAGAGCGGCGAATGTATCCATGATAAGATTCACCCACAGCAACTGCACTGCCGACAGGACAGAGGATTCATTTCCACTGGCAACCGCCGAAACAAATGTCAGGATGACCGCCGTAATGTTAACAGTAATCTGAAATTGAAGAAACTTTTTGACGGCATCGTTGACAGTACGACCCCAAGAAATGGCCTTCACAATAGACGTAAAGTTGTCGTCCATCAAAATGATGTCGGAAGCTTCCTTGGCAACCTCGGTACCTGCCACACCCATCGAGAACCCAACGTCCGCAGTTTTGAGAGCCGCAGCATCGTTGCTTCCATCACCAGTAACAGCGGTTGTCTCGCCCAGCTTGTTGAGTGCAGAAACAAGAATCTTCTTATCGTCAGGGCTAGACCGTGCCAGAACCTGTAGTCGGGGAATGATCTGATTCATCTGTTTGGTGCTTAATTTCCGGAACTCCGGCCCTTCCATAGCGACACCACCTGGTGTGTAAATGCCACACTCTTGAGCAATAGCTTTAGCCGTGTTGACATTGTCTCCAGTGACCATTCGTACAAAAACACCTGCGCGTTGGCACTGGTAGACAGACTCGGTGACACCCGGTCGCAGAGGATCTTGAATGCCGACAACTCCAATCAGAGTCATATCCGAAAATACAGAGTCAAAATCAACTAATCTTCGGTCCTGTTCTTGTGTGAGAGCTCCTTGGGGAGGCCATTGCTCAAAATCACGGTAGAGCAAACTGATCGCTCGCAGGGATCGAGATGCATAAGAAGTGGCCACATTTTCCATGGTAGTCCGGTTCTTTCCAGCTAGAGGCACATCATACAGGCCAGTCTCAGGATCGCTGATTACGCGTGTTGACTTGGAGATGAGAATTTCAGAGGCACCTTTGACCAACATGCGGTAGTGGCCCTCCTTGAGCTTGACGATGACAGCCATGCATTTGCGAGCAGAGTCAAACGGAACGATCTGAATGATATTGGCATTGGCACGCTCCTCGCTAATGTTTCCGAGGCCCATGTACTCCCGCGCAAAAGTCAACAAAGCCGTCTCCGTTTTGGAACCGATAAAAACAGACTTGCCATCTTCCGTTGTTTCAAAAGCTGTCGAGTTGAGGATGATGGATTGAAGTAAGAGTTCTTTCACGTCGGATGATGTTTTTGCCAAGATCGCTGGAGGGAGTTCTTCCGAATTTCGATTGGCACGGTCGTTGGATTCAGACGATTCCTCTGACTGCCTTTCTGCAAAGCGGCTCGAAGTTCCCAAAGTTCCAGCAACAATTTTCATCACATTTTGTGTCAGCGTGCCGGTCTTGTCCGAACAAATCGTGGTTGCATTGCCCATCGTTTCGCAAGCGCGCAACAGCCTGACCAAGTTGTTATCCTTGAGCATCCTAGTTGTTGCAAAAGCCAAAGCGAGAGTAACGGCTAAAGGCAGCCCTTCGGGGACAGCAACGACGATGACAGTCACAGCAACGATGAAGATCTGCAAAAAGGCCTGTCCCTTGTCTCCTGGGCTCGCATAATGGCCTAGTTCAACGCAGAATTTGATGAACAAGACAATGAACAGCAAGAGACCAGATGCAAGACCCAGTTTTGCTATGTATTCCGCAAGTACGTTCAGTTTTGATTGCAGTGGTGTCGTCTGTCCTTCGTCCTGGAGAGAGAGCAATGTTTTGCCATAAACCGAGTTGACTCCGACGGCGGTGACCAAAAATTTGCCAATTCCTTCCGAAATCTTGGACCCGGACAAAATGAACGGATCGAGCTTGCGGAGGCTTTCGTTTTTCTGAATGGCCTGGTATACTTCGTCGGCAGCTTGTTTCCGTAGCAGATCGGATTCACCCGTAGTAGAAGACTCGTCACACTTCACATCGTGGCCCTCGATCAAGACACCGTCAACCGGTATCAAATCACCAGGTTCAAGGAGCATCACATCACCAACCAGGACATCGTGAACTGAAATCTCGGCGGTCTTTCCAGATCGAATAACCTTGACCTGTCGGTCTTCCTTCTTCTTGTTGAGCTTGACAAATTGCCGTTCCTTTTGATAGTCGTTGACAGCGCCCACTCCAACCACGATTAGGATAGCAACCATAATGGCCACTCCTTCGACCCATTGTACTTTGGCTTCTCCATCTGTGGCGGTAACAGATTGGTAGATACCAAGGGCGAGAGAGATAACTGCTGCAACCGAAAGTAGAATCAAAACCTTGTCATTATACGCAATCCATGCCAGTTCCCAGAGAGTCTTGATCTTCCTCTCCGGCAATTGGTTAGTACCAAATACTCGCCTGCGATCAACGTATGTATCTCCGGATATAGTCTTTTGAGTTAACTTTCTTTGTAGCATCTCAGCTCCTAAGACAGCTTTTGGCGGTTCACCATCATGACTCGCATTGACAGCTTCATTAAAAGATACAGTCCCATCCAAGTATGCCTCGTCAAGACTAAGACCAGAATTTCGGTCTGTTCGTAATCCTTTCTCAAGGCCCGCCATTCCACCTACAGCACGAAGGGCGCCAAGATTCTTTGGGCCCAGGAACTTCTTCAGTTGGCCTGGAGAAAAGGCAAACTTGTTGTTCTCCACCACAAAATCATCTTCAGTACCGGGATCCGGGCGTAGAGCCTCTTCAATGCTCAAAATAGGTGGTTCTCCTCGACTCGTCTCTTGCGAAATGCGGTCGTCGTGAGAAGGACTGGATTGTACGTAGGTGTCGCCACTGAAAGATCCAGCGTTGCTCCCATTACTTTCTGACTCTATCGAGTTCCCTCGAGACCTGGTGCCCGGGACTTCCAGAAAATTGGTATGAGTCTCGTTCATTTTGGACGTTGGCGATGAGACATTATGAGGCGAGGTAGGCCTGCTTTCCCGCGCCCAATCCATAGAGTTTGAAGAGCGAGCATCGGTAGGTGACATGCTCGTGTGCGTTGTATCCGTATTCTCGGGGGCCAAATTCGGAGCAGTAGGCTGATACGGGGGATTGTTATTTTGGTTCTGAAAGTCTGCGGTTGGCGAGATTGGACTGACTGCCGATGTGTCGATCGTGATAGTAGGGGCTCGCTCTCGACGCAGAGGCAGCGAGTTCCGGGGACTCTCCCCGTCGACAGGGGTGTCGGTCATCCCGAATCGCACTTAGAAAAAGCTGTATTGGGTCGAGATGAACGATAGCAGAAAATTGTGCAAAGGTTCAAGTATCATGAATGGCCGTCACGAAGGTTTCAATGGGTCCGAGAATCCTCTCACTGCAAATTGACGGGAAATAAGTCAGTACACAAGAAGGTCCGGGGGGGTGGCGCAGTCCCGAAGAGAGGACACGGATAAAATTTTCCTCACGAATCGGGGTTCTTGACTCACTTGAGATATGGCAGAAAAGGAGTGATGCCGAACGTCTTGACAAGGCGCAGTGGTCGGCAATGGGGTAAGAAGCAAAAGTTGTGTTGTTGTGATGCTGTGGAAGGCTATACGAAGGCTATGCTCATGCCGCGAGAACGCCGGTGTACCAAGAGTCGTAGATGAGCGAGAAATCATGCATCGAGCGTGAGATAGCTGGAAATGATAATTAAGCTGTGGCGAGCGGTAGAATGTCAGACAATGGACGACAACCGGTGGCAATGGACCTCCAGCAGTAAACGGCGGAAACAGGGAGGATAAAGAGAAAAAGGCCCAAAACGCTGGGTCCGCGTCTCGCCAGATAACAAGGAATGCAGGGCACTGGCTTGACAGGAGACAGCAAAGGAAGAACGCGATGCAGCGTGGGCAGAGTGGTTGTGAGATGAGGTTGCTTGGGAGAAAGAGACTAACGAGGCAGCGTTGGCAGGAGAGGAGACAGGGCCGGCCGAACGTGGAGATTACGCGCGCGCCATCCAGACGGCCGCCCAGAGCCAGAACGAGAACGTTTGTTCGTTTGCGCTCAAGTAATTAGTGGGTTTACCGGATAAATTACGGGGCTTGGGCTCTTGATCTTTGGGCGGTGCTTTACGACATCGTTTACTTCTAATGTTGCAAACGTTTATCAACCGGGGTTTGTATCTTATCAACGCAGTCATGACCACGACATTCCATTTTTTTAATTTTTTTTTTGCTTAAAAGCTGTCAGTCAGTGAGCCCTGAACAGTGTGCCTTGGGAGGCCTCGTCTTTCAATCTCTTCTAGACAGCATTCTTTGGCATCACAAGCATTGGTTCCATGGGCACGAGTACGCCCAAGAGACACAGGCTTTGGGCCGCCACTAGCTAGTATGGGTGCACTTGGTCACTGGTCAGACGTCTATTTCATAAGTATTGCACAAGAATGCAGAAATTATCGAATGGACGCATCATCCAGCAGGTTCCCCTTTCGCTCTAACTTTTTGCAGCGTTGCGATGATGGACGATTAATGCATGATCCGTCGTTGAATGGTTCTTGGCATTGTTTTGCACAGCCCCACGCTAGAGCGTTTTCGGCAGTGGGGACGGGGTGCAACTGCTATCTCCCCTAGGTGCAGGATAATTATGAGCAAAGAACATATTGAGTTTTCAAGTCCCTGCAGCCTGTTTCACACACTGACAGAAACCTGTTTTTCCCTTTCCATAATCCTAACGCAATAATGGCTATATCAATGGGCACCTCCGCGTCGTCGAGGCGCACGCAAGGCGGCGCTGGGCAGATCGTCAAAAAAGCTTTAATGGGCTTGCTGACCCACTGGTTTCAAGGATCGCACCATCCATTGGCTGCCCCGCCCACGCTAGCCACTTGTGGCGAGTCTCCACAGCGGCCGCCAGCCGCCCCACGGTGCAGTCCATGCAGCCCGCTAATCGCCAAGCAGTGGCTGCAGTTTTGCTTGCATGATTGGCTGGGTGGGCCCGCTCTCTGCATATATATCGAATTTGTCTGCTGTAACTGGTTGAGAATGGCTCCACTTGTCGTGCCACTGGGCCAATGGCTGCCAAGCATGCATGGTGATTCTTGAGCTTGATATCGAGGACGTCATCTGGTTGTTCTATAGGAACAGCAAATAAACAATAAATACAACAATAATTCAATTGAATTGAGTGTATTCAGCAATCAGAATGAATTGGTGGCCACACTGAATGTTGGATGTCGTGCATTTGTCAACCAACGCCTGGAGTTTTATCACCATCCCGAACTCTCCCTACGTAGTACTACGTATTGACTTTGACTTTGGACCTATCTAGTATCCGACTAACTAGCATCTGTCTTGGTATTACTCGTGCTCCGTCTCCTATCCAGTAGAACTAATTGACTGGCTGGCTAGAAAATGCCTCTCTATAATTTCCGTCACTCGAACGGCGCCATGACCGTGTTCCCCAGCACCTTTGCCGCAAACTCCTCCTCGCCAAGCGCCGTCGAGTGAGCCCACGGCTTCACCGCGATTTCCTTGCGAATTGTGCCTGTGAAGCACTGGCTCCAGCCAAGTCGGGGATACGCGCTGGAGACTGCCGCGATGGTGTCTGCATGCACCAGGTCGACAAAGGATCCGGTGTTGTCTGGTTGCAAATAGTCAATCAATTGACCCATCTTGATATGATGCTGATAATGATATCAATCTCCTCCACGTCTCTGTCTGCCAACAACACTTACCGAAGATAGTAGCCAACTGCAATAGCTGCCCCACGGCCGTGATGGTGCCAACCTCGCAGAGATCCTGATGCCGGATAATCGACTCCGCCACACTCTCGGCCTGCTCTTTCGGAGCCACCGCATCAGCAGCATCAGCGTCAGCATCACTACCAGCGTCTCCATCAAGACTCTTATTCTGCAAGATCTGCAACGCCAAAAAGCCGCCAAAAAACTCAAAGCTCATGCGCGTGCGCCGCAGGTTCTCCGCGGTGGTGCCAATGTCATGCAGCACACAAGCCAGAAAATACGTCTCGTGCGAGAAGCTCCATTCCGGGAAACGGTGCAGCTTAATGGCGAGTCCGTAATGGTACACGCGCAGGCTGTGGTTGTACGTGGGTTCCGGTAGGTGGGATTTGGCGTAGGTGTGGATGCGCTTGGCGAGGGCAGTGTCCGGGATTGCGATATCATTAGAGCTAAGAGTTGCAAAGGCCGGTGGAGGAGAAGGAGGCTTGGGGCCGTATTCGTTGAGGAGCTTTTTGGCAGAGGCTGGCACCGCCGTGTAACCGTATTCCTGTATGCTGTCGGAGGACATCTTGAGTTTTTTTTGAAGGATATAGCAATATCTGTGAATGTTCAATACAGTAGTAGCGTGATATTCAGTGCAAGTCCTGCTCGGTAGAAATAAAGAAAATCTGCCTTTTATGTTTATTTTTACTCGACATGAATGACCAGGAAATGATTACAAAAACATCGACGGAATTGTCCAACGGTCAAGCCATGCCAGCCGCAAGGCGTGCCGGCACACAACCTTGATTGGCGGCCATGGAACACATCAACGCCCGCTGAATAATTCTACATATTAACCCCTAACAATCTCGAGTCCAGACTCGGAATTGAAACTTTCCAGAAAGAGTAACCAAAGAGACATGCCCAATCGGACGCCGGGGAACGTTAGGCCATACCGGGTTTTTCGCTGGTCAACCCCAGGGCGCGGGCAACTCTATTAATGTCGAAGTTTTTAGTCTACACGTGAATCGCTGCGCTATGGATGCCAGTTCCAGGCTGTCAACTGTCAAATGCCATTACTAACCCGTAACTTCCACCTCCGAACCATAAGACGATATGATACATCCGTTCTTCCAATAAAATTGAGAAGGCAAAAAAACAAAGGAAATCGTTCGAAATAGGTACTTCTATAAGCTTTGCATTTTTATGGCCATTTCTCAGCCAGAGTAGAATCCTCCTCGTCGTTTTCCTTTCTCAAAGTAATATTCCACAGATCTAGACGACCAACTCCTTCGGTCTTCTTCTTTTTGGCCAGCGGCGAATTGACCATGGCCGCAGACGTCAGAGCCATGACATCGGCAAGCTCGGTCATTCGTTTGGCTTTAGCAAAGCACTCGAGCATGAAGTTGTCTTCGGAAACGAGAATGACGAGTTCCATGCTGCGAATCAAAAAACCGCGAGAGATCTTCAGGCTGGCGTAGTACAGCGCACTGACGTAGTTCAGGATGATGTCCGGGAAGTAGGTGTTGCGAATATATGTCAAAATGTCATCCTCCTCCGCTGGAAGGTAGAGTTAGTCACCTGTAGCACCAGTAAAAGAAATGGATGAGTCTTACCTGATCTTCGCTGCATCAAAGTACCACGATCTTTGTCCAGCAGGGCCTCTGTATGCTCTGTTGCGCTCTCAATGGCCATCTGAAGCTGGTCTTGAAGTTCCACCATTTGTGCAGAATCCTCAGCCTCGGTGTTTTTGCTCCTAGGTCGATTAGCCAGAGTATAAAAAAAAAAAGAAATGGGGTCATACTTTTCGAGTTGCTCCCACGTGTCTTGGAATTCCTCCAAAGCATTGTATGCCCAGATCACATATTCCATGTCTAACAATACCTCGACCGCGGCGTAGTTTGCTGCTTGGTCACCCTGAGACCGAGAACGGGTACGGCGTTTCTTGGACGGGCTCTTTGAGGGACTCGGGGGTACAGACCCATTGCCTGGCAGTCTATTCTCAATTGGGCCATCATGCCGTATATCATAACCAAGGAGTTTTAGTGACATTTCCGAAATATTGATTCGTGCGCTGAGTTCGCGAGCCTCCGTTAACATGCCGTTACCTGTACTACGATTAGCTTCACGTCAAATTCGCGCAGACCGGAAAACTCACCAAAAAATCTCTTATAGAGATATTCAACAAGCCTGCACACTACAGTAAAGTGACCGTCGAGGTGTGCATACCACTCCACACATCGGATCAACCGATCGATCTGAGGACTGATATCGCCCCTGGTAAACTTCTTGCTCACGGGCAGCAAAATAACGTCCTTCTTCCCGCGGTCCCGGACTGCTTTACAGTTCAAGTTGAATGTTTTATACTCTACTTTTGGTGTGTTCTCGACGACATATTGGGACAAGCTCTCCTGAACGCGTTTGATGTCGATTTCATGCTTCTCCAGGAGCTTTCCCATTCTATCCATGTCATAAGGTTCGAAAACGCCGAGCAGAATCTGTGCAACAACGTCAGAGACCAGTACCGGCGGTAAGAAGGAGGCGTAGAGTGGGATCCATTCGACGAGTTCGGCGGTGTGTAAATTCTCAATGTAAGCAATCACGTTTAGGGCGACCGTGTTGTTGAAATCAGAGTTCGAGGGTGTGTATGAAAGTGTCCTCGTGATGATGTACAAATGGGTGATTATCCGCAGCGCATCCTTGTCACGAACCGCGATGACTGACGCACTGTCAATGTTGCTAACATTGAGAGTTGGGATCAAAGCAAGACCCCTCGGCGTCTTGCCAACTTCAGAAACTGCGTACGCCGTCGACAAAAAGAAGGAGTCAAAGTTCTTTCCCAGAATGGCGGTTTGAATCGTGTGGTAAGGGTTGCGAGCCTCCATCCCAACAACTTCATGCGTCTTCAAGCTATGCAAAAACCTCCGAGTTGCCTTGTAGTCCATTGGCTCGGGCACAAAGGCGACATTTGCCAGTGGCGAGTGGCTGAGCTTCTTGGAGAATTGAAAACAAAAGTCCCGGTAGCGAGACAACAAGATGTGATTGTAGTAGACATAGAGATGCTCATCCCAACTTTGGCACACTTTGTAAGCGGGCTCGGTTTCACCGCAGAGAAGTGCATAGACCGCTCTTTCGTAGTCGTTTGTGTTTGGATCTCTAGCCAGAGCAGAACAAGCGGTCCGCCATGCATCTTGCGACCGGCAGTTCATCATGCGCGTCATGCTGTCATCTGCTGGGGTTCGGCCGCTGGAAGCGTCTTTGTCGACACTCGAGCCGCATAGACTGACTGCGCGCCAGCTTTCAAGGCGTTCCTCGGACCATTCGCGAATCTTTGTCCACGACTCGCCTTGTGTCAGCATTTTCCAGCAGGTGAGCCATGTGGCCTGTTCATAGTACTGATCTTGCTTCTGTAAAGCCTGCTTTTGTCGAACGACAGCGTCTGGGTCGAGTTGGGTGATCAGAGGTTCTTGTTTTTCGGAGCTTAGCAAGGAAGCTATAAGACCCGGGTCGCCTGGTTCCAGCGGTTGCGGCCACGCTCGCAGTCGTTTTTGCCCTTTGATGGCTTCTTTGGTGTACAACCAGCCATGTGCCCATAAACCCGAACCCCTCTCTGCTTGTGCCTCCAAGTTTGCAATGACAGTATCTAGCTGTTGGCCTGATGACTTTGATTTTGCTTCAAGCCATTTCATCACCATCACGCACTCGGTTGCATGATGGTCGGCGTCCAGGAACTGCTCCCAAATTTCTCGGTCCGTAGAATAGCGATGCAGGTTTTGGAAGGCCAATTTCTGCGATTCTTTCGCATGAGTGATCGCCGAGGGATCCTCAATAGCGATAAGATTGAGCAGGATATCCCAAGTATCAACCTCAAGTTGCAGCCGCTGCAAATCTTCTTCAGATGCGGGACCAGAAGCATCCGTTTCGCGGTTCGCATTCCAGCCTGTCTTGGCCCTCTTCAGGGTGCTCTGGCGATTGGCATCCTTGATTGCATCGGAAGCATACAGCTGATAGCCCTTGATGAGGGAAAACGCCGCCTGGTACGGGCTTTGTGCGCGATCCTGCTGCTTAAATCGGTCGAGCTTGGCGGCAAAGGCTTCCATTTGGCGAGTGACACGGTCTGCAGTACGTCTGAGTGGGTGCAACGTCTGCTTAACGCTCGAGGCGGAAAATGTAGATGGCGCGGGTGGACGAAGGACTAAAGCGATGGGACATTCGTTAGCTGTGCTGTTTAAACATTAGAACCTGGTCGGGGACGTCGCACCTGGACTTCTTTGTAGAAAACGGGGGGCGGAGGCACTCAATAATGAGCCATCCCCATTTGTTTCGACGATTGACTCCAACGTATCCCCCTCCTCATATTCATCCTCTTCGTAGTCTTCGTCGCCTTCGTCGTCGTCAGGCTCTTCTTCCTCGTCGCTTTCTAGCTCGTCGACGCTATTTTCGACTTCGCCATCGTTTTCCTCATCCTCGTCGTCATCATCATCAATCTCGATCACTTCGGGTTCATTCAAATCGTCGTTTTGGGCAGCCTAAGAAAAGCTCCATCGTCAGTGTCAACATTCAAACCGGCGGAAAGAAGGCGGCGCACATTTCCGAAAATAAACGCAGGAGCGCGTTCCGGAGCAGGCGCCATGGCGTCGCAGTGCTCAGATACGACAGTAGGGCCGGCCTGATGCGATCAGCCAAATGGGGAGAAGAAGAAGAACAAGAGAAGAAGCTGGCGCTGCAGACAACAATGAACGCTGAAGCTCGATTGGGACTTTGGGCGCGTTCCGGGGCCAACGAAGCCGCTAACGCCATCCGGACTAGCGCCAACGAGCCTGCTTAAGAAACTTTTCGGCGCGAGAATTTCTCTTGTTTTCTTTCTCTTCATACATAAATGTCTAATAGGCAACCATTAGAGTCTCGGATCCTACTCCTCAGTGTTCGAAAGCCGCGCTCAAGGTTGTCTTAGAGCAACCACCAGTTCCTACAACTAGTCGAGCCCTTTTTCTCAGCATGGGGGCTCCGACCGCAAAGCAATTGGTACATCGCTCTCTGTCGAGCAATTTTTTTAATACTCCATAACTCTACTAGTATACACATGTGCTGGCAGTGTCGACGTAGTGCCGATACAGTACTCAATGACAGTTCGTACATACTCGTAATCACTCTGGTCTCACTGCCGCTGGGCTTGCAATGTCGCTGGCTCAAGCGTCTTGCCCTCTCTGCTTCATCTTGATCCGCAGCAGGTTGGGCTTGGGACAGCTGGGTGTTTTGGCGTCATCGCCGCGCTCCTTGTAGAAGGAATTGCAACACTCGTACAGCGCATCAATCTGTCTCTGGCACTTTTCCTCCTTGTAGGAATTTTTCGTCAGACATGCTTTGTCCAGATGGCGTTGTTAGCAATCTCATATTTTAACCGCTATAAATTATCTTACCCTGGATGGCGCACTGCGACAACCGCTGATTAGCAACATGCCAGAAGTTGCATTTGCAAAGAATCACCTACAGCTCTAGGATGACACGGAGGGTCATAGGCAAGATCTTCCTTTAATTCGCCCTACTGCACTCAGTTTCTCCTCACATTGCATTCACTGGTGGACTCTACCATGACGCAACTAGGCGTTGTCCAGTCAATCCGACGAGTCAAGAGGGCAACACGAAAATTTCACACGACAAGAACAATAACACTCTCATTTGATCTCATGCCGAGGCTTTTCTCTTTGTTTCCTTGGGATTAATGACCTGTATTACCATCGATAAAGAGCTGATGTGAGGCTACAGCGAGAACCGGACGGAATATCGATTATCCGCTTGTCCCACGCGGGGCCTCATTGGGCGGCACTTTCGCAACGCGACGAGTTCGCTTTCTCTCTCCAACAACCACTCTTTCCTGCCCTCTTTTCCCTCTCGCCGAGCCATCTTCGATCATCCTTGCAACCCTACGATCGCTACTGTTGCGTTAATGTGAGTGTTTATCCAGAATCTCCTACTGCTCGTCCTTTGAGCATCATATTCATCAGCTCGTCGCAAAACTAATCTCGCTTTCTCATGCAGCGTTGCCACCACATCCAGCATGGCCGACCAAGGAGACGCACCCGCGGCAGTTGAGCACCTCAACATCAAAGTTACAGACAATAATAACGAAGTGTTCTTCAAAATCAAGCGGTCAACCCAACTCAAGAAACTTATGGATGCCTTCTGCGAACGTCAAGGCAAACAGTCATCGTCGGTTCGTTTCCTCTTTGACGGCACTCGTGTACGCCCCGAAGACACGCCAGATACTGTAAGTGATGATTTCTTCTTTTCCAGGCTGCACTGTCAGCTCTACGACGTCTTGAGCAGATAACTGATGGAATGCGTGACCTGCAGCTCGACATGGCAGATGGCGACACCCTTGAGGTTCATCAAGAGCAGATCGGAGGATAAGTCGGTGGTTTTGCTTTCAATAAAAATACGATGATTCTATTATGCACATGTCTTGCATAATATACAGACCTGCACCTTTTTCTCCCTTTTTTTCAACGAGATATGTCACCCAACGGCGCGAAGGAGTTTGAATTTTTCAAAGCAAATCAAATTAAAAAAGAACGATAGTCTGATGAAATTTGGTTATTCTTTCTTGCTACGATATTTCATCTGCAGATTTTTTTATGTAGCAACAGCATTACATTAAATTTCTCAGATAGTGTACAATTCAGTAAAGACCAGTGATGCTTATTTACATGCCTTTTATGCCAGTCGATAGGTATTGTTGCACTGGCAACCAGGTCGAACCGATTATGCAAAAAGCTGTGGTTTGGGCTTAGGCATCCCAAACCGCCGATTTTGCCTTTTCTTCTTCCTCCTGGGCTCTCGCCGCCTCCTCTTTGGCTTTGTTCCGGCGCTTCATCTCCTTTTCCTTGACCGCCCTGTCGTATGCTCGCTGCTCCTCAGTCCGTTTGGGAGCGCGTATACCTAGCGCTCCAGCAATCATCCTGCTGGCCACGGCCGTCTGCTTTTCTGGCCGTGCCCGCGGCGAGTCTCTGGGGGGCGCTGCTGCCCCCTGCGCACGAGAATTATTCCACTGCGGCAGAAATTCCCCGTTGTCGGTGGCCGGGGTGGGAGGCGGCGCCAGCGGACCTTCGGATTTGGACGATGGCGAGCTGATTCCTATCTTTGCTGTAGTTGTTGATGTGGATGATGCCTCGGTTTCGGTTTCGGTGTCAGAGCCCGAGACAGACAGGTCGTCTTCCCACGAATCTGCGACTTCTGCTTTTTGCTTGTTGGATTTGGTGGCGGGCTTTTTCACGGCCAGGCGTGAGATGTCAGGTTCTGGCCTCTTGTCTTGGATGGACAGGCCCTCGACGGACTGCTCCAGACTTGCTGTGTGCTCGTTAGCAATTGTGCGAGTTGAGTGGAGGGGCACTGGCAACCTTGGGTGCTGACACTGCCGTCCATGGCCGGTGTTGTATATATGTGTGTTCTTGTGTATATATATATCAATATATATAAGTGTATATTCGAGTAAATATAAGAAGTCTCCTGAAGGTTGCAGGGAGCACTCGAGCCCATGCGTCATTATTATTGCTCAGACCCCGCCTTGTCCGGGGTTGCCTGCCGTGATTGGCTGCCTGCCGCGCCGAGGCTCAATTCCTGTGAACGCGTATTGAACTGGCATTTAATATTACATATGTACTTGGTTGTTGACATCATTGGGGTCAACCGGTGTGTATTTAAGAAACTTGGCGGTGGTTCAAACGTTGTCCTGTGGTGTTGTGCATGTATGTACTAGATATATATATAGAAATGGCTGCATCAGTCTTTAAGAAGACAGAAATTAAATGCTACAGTTTAACTGACAGTCGCCCTGTTCAATCACGTAGCAAAAGCCAAAACCGGACAATTAAAGTGAGGCATTCGACATGTAAATACTAGTATAGAGTGAAGCAAGAAGCCTACTATGTAAATCGGAAACAAGCCCGAGCCGCTTCGGCTTCTCCCCAGGTCTTGGCAGCGGACCGGCCGCTCTTTCTGCGAGAGAAGGCTACATGCACATTGAAGTTGCAAGTTGCCGTCTCGTGCCCAGTATATATCCCCCGTTTTCTGTTCATTCGCGTTCTTTGACTCTTCTTCCGTCTGTTTCGTCTTTTTGGAAGTGACAGCGTTTATCGCACATTAGTTTGCTCAACCCACTACTGCCGGCACTGCTATATCCATCGATACAAACGCTAATTAGAACATCCTCAGCTTCTCAGCTGAAGGATAAACAACTGCTAAATCCCCCAAAATGATGACCAACTTGTCGCCTGCTAGAGTGCGGTGCCTGTCTGCTTCAGCTCGGCGATTGGCCCGATCTGCTGCGTTTTCCACCTCGTCCAAAAAGCTTGGATACGCGGATACGCTTCCAAATCTTAAAATCGGCGCCCACACAAAGGTTCTTTACCAAGGTTTTACTGGTAGGTTCGGGACAAATATTCATTGGTGGGCACTTGCTAACTTTGTCAATAGGCCGTCAAGTATGATATCGTTTATAGAAGTTGCAGCATTTCATACTAACCGGTTTGATGACAGGCGACTGCCAACGCTCGAGAGTCTATCAAATGGGGAACCAAGGTTGTGGGCGGTGTCAAGCCTGGGGTAGAAGACAAGCATCTCGGTCTGCCAATTTTTCCATCTGTGCGAGAAGTGAGTGTGTACGCTTTCTTTTCCTGATGATGCCAATTAACCATTCATCGACTTTAGGCAAAAGAGAAAACGAATCCGGATGCATGTGCCATCTATGTGCCCGGAGACAAAACGGCCGGGGCAATCGAAGAAGCTATAGAGTCGGAAATTCCCCTCGTCGTGGCCGTTGCCGAACATGTTCCTGTCCATGACATGTTGCGAGTAGGTACGCCGTCCTGACTATATGTAACTTTTACTAACTTGCATATAAGATCCACTCCATGCTCAAAACACAGTCCAAAACGAGACTGGTAGGAGCCAACTGCCCGGGCATTGTATCTGTAGTGGGCAAGTGCCGTATAGGCTTCCAGCCATTGCCTTGCTTTTCCCCCGGCAGGATCGGAATTGTTAACAAGTCGGGCACCCTGAGTTACGAAGCGTTTGCGTCTACAACTAGAGCTGGGCTGGGTCAAAGTCTGTGCATTAGCATGGGAGGAGACGTCTTGGCCGGGACTACGTTTGTAGATGCGTTGAAAGTTTTCGAGAATGATCCCGACACAGATGGAATTATTTTGATTGGAGAGGTTGGAGGGGTGGCTGAGTTGGATGCTGCTGAATGGATCAAGGATTACCACCAGAGGACGTCAAACCCAAAGTGAGCATGCATCCCTTATCTTGTGTTGAAAGCCCGTTTTACTAACACCATGCCCTCAAAAGACCGATAATGGCCTTGGTTGGCGGTTTAGAAGCTCCTGCAGGCCGGGTTATGGGACACGCTGGTGCGTGGGCTGCTCCTGGAGAGCCTAGCGCCAAGTTCAAGTACGAAGCCCTCGAGAAAGCCGGAGTGACTATGGTGTCGCATCCTGAGAAGTTTGGGGAAGGAATGAAGACCCTTTTGGCAAGCCGAGGTTTTCAATCAAACACTTCTGTATGTGATGAATGCCAAGTGCTTGAAAAGCCTAGTTACTGATTTTATATGAACAGACATCGTCCCCGTCAGCCGGCCAGCAGAGAGGATTTCACACCATGAGACGATTCAAAAACCCTCCAATGTCTCAAACCCCTCAAACACAACAACGACGCTCCCTTTATATCAAGCAGCACCAGGCCTTTGGCATACTCCAAAAAGGCAATGTCAAGACGCAGGAAAAGGCTGTCTCACCCGAAGACATCAACCTGGCGATGGCCATCGATAGGACAACTTTGTCCCCTTGCATCACTGTATCCGCCGCAAATTCATCCGACGGATCATTTTTGAGAATCCCTTTTGACTACGACAGAAGAAGCTCCAAAATTTTTGAAAAGGCGGGTCCGATTGCACAAGAAATCGTTTCCTTCTCTGGACTGTCGTCGGAATGTCATGAACCCTTGCTGAAATATATCCGCCAACTCTGGCCTATTTTCAGCGCAAAGGAGGCTTTTCTTCTGAGCACGAGGGTTTCTATCAATGATAAGGGGCTGGTTGTGCACGAAGCAAGGTTTGGGTTTGATGATGCGGCTTTTAAAAGTGCGGGCCGACAGAAAGAAGTGCATGCTCTACGTGATCTCCGCGATGAGGTCCTAGAGGAGGTAAAAGCAGAGAGACAGGGGGCTATCTATGTCAAGTATGGTATATTTCTTGATTCTTTGTGTCGCGTGACTAATTTTTCGGTAGGCTCGACGGAGAGGGAAGCATCGGGACTTTGGGTAAGTGTATACAAGTAAAAGTCAGTAGAACTTGCCACTAACTTGGTGATAGTCAACGGCGCCGGGCTTGCGATGAATACAGTCGACTCTCTTATACTAAAAGGCGGCCACCCAGCCAACTTCCTCGATACCGGCGGCAAAGCAACCTCAGAGACTATTGAGGGATCATTCCGCATTCTGTGCTTGGACCCGCGCATCAAGGCCATCTTTGTGAATATCTTTGGCGGATTGACCAAGTGTGACATGATTGCTCGGGGAATTATCAACGCTTTCAAGAATTTGAACCTGACGGTTCCGGTGGTTGTACGACTACGGGGGACGAACGAGGAAAAGGGGCAGAAAATGGTAAGCTTAGATTGTTTCTACTTTATTACACAAATAGCTAATTGGTGATTCCCAGATTGCCGAGAGTGGGCTGTCGCTGCATTCCTTTGACAGTTTCGACGAAGCAGCAGACAAGGTCATTAGCCTTGCAAAAGAGGCTAAAAAAGAATAGATTTGTATATAGTTATAGAAAGATAGATCTCGTATGTGACCGCCTGTCTTCATCAATTGATATCTGTGATGACCAATATACATACTAGAATGTGCTCGGGACTCGGGACTCGAGAGCTTCGACTTTGTTGAGAACTTGGTCCTTTTGTTGACGTTGACAAGTTTGGCATTATGAAATTCGCCACTGGGAATTTATGCTAGAATGACCTAGAATAATTAGCACATTAGAACGTTAAATGGCCTCAGCGTTCTGTTGAGACTTGCCGAGGTACTTTTAGATGCCCGAAAGGGAACTAGTGAAGCATACGTACGTACGTACGTAGGAGTTGAGAGAAATTTATATCCAAACGGCGAAATCCGGCATGCTCTGTAGAATAGAGTTGTAGACACATTCTCAAACATAAAGCAGAACAATGTGTATTAATAATAATGTGCACAAGGGACAAGTATAGACCATGGGTCGGCTCTATCGGGCCTCGGCAGCCGCGCCGGCCGTTTTACTCAATGCGGGCCTGAATCTTCAATCTTGACTCCAGCGTGTCGTCCTCCGGCGAATTACTGGCGGGCTTGCTGACGGACGAAAGACACGCCGACCGCTATTTTTTGATTATTTTTATCTATTGTTACCATACTTCCCAACAGTCTTTTCTGCATGGTTCCCACTTCGATTGCGCGGGCAGTGCCCGTCGTCCGGGCTACTACAAAAGGCTTGTATCCCGCTGTCGGACGCCGTGGTTTGTTTCGACTCACTAGCCCACGTCTATACTCAACAGGTAAGATCTTTTGTTTTTTTTTTTTAAAAAAATTTTTTTGGGCGAAGACTAACACAACGGCGTAACTTAGCCACGGCTCCTCAAACGCCACCCAAACGCTCCTCAAAATTCCGCCGTGGTCTCGGCTTCACATCGCTTGCCGTTGTTGCTTTTTTCGCCGGCCTTTCAGTCGCCCCTTTCCAAGCCGCCAAGCAAATCATGGCCATCGGAATCCCTACTGACGAGGAGACCCTCGCCCTCTTCCAGCCCGTCGACGAGCTCTCGCAGCGCATCGACGAGCACATCAAGACACACGCGCTGGCCGAGAAGCTGCGAAGCCAGGCCGAGTTCGTCGAGTCGCGGCCACATCTCAAGGTCCCCGAGACCCTGCGAGACCGTAATCTGACCGCGGGCACGCTGGCCGGGCCCGACCGTATCGTTGTGCCGCCGTACGTCTGGTCTGAGAAGTCGGGCAAGGAGCTGGTTTCGATTTCGTACCTGGGCGGTGCGCTGAGCGGACACCCGGGTATTGTGCATGGAGGACTGTTGGCGACGATGCTGGACGAAGGGCTTGCGCGCTGCTGTTTCCCGGCGCTGCCGAATGGGATTGGTGTGACTGCGAATCTGAATATTGATTATCGAAAGCCTGTTATGGCGGACAACTATGTTGTGCTCCGGGCTAAGACCGTCAAGGTCGAGGGCCGGAAGGCCTGGGTGGAAGGTCGTCTGGAGACGCTGCCTGAAGGTAATGAGGAGCCTGTGGTGCTGGTCGAGGCCAAGGCCCTGTTTATAGAGCCCAAGTTTGCGTCGGTATGTTTTCTTCTTTCTTGTGGCTTTACAAGGACATGGTATACTGACTGCGTTAGAAACTGCGTCCCATGAGCAAGTACGTGACCTAGATCGCATACGGCTGGCGTTTAGGTGTCGGAGTGGCTGTATTATAAGCACTTGATAGAGTTACATTAATTAATAATTGAAGTACATTATTCAGGAGTGTGTAGTTTTTAATCTAAAAATGAAACTGAATATAAAAAGCATGAATTCCACGATCTATAAAACTGGCCTCTGGTGCCGTGAGCGGAGACTGAGAGAACTAGTGGGCCTCGCCAATCGCAGGCCCGACTTCCAGCCCGCAGCTCCCAAGCTCCAGGAACGTCACTCCCGACAGCACCCCCGACCTTTTCGACGTGATACCTTGTGCCCGCCGGTTGAGCGTGGCAGCAGGATCTACTCTTCGACAGTTTATTCAAAAACAAGAGAGAAAGAGACCACAAAATGGCCAAGAACATCAAATACCAGCTGCTCTCGCTCCCCACCACCATCGTCCCGTCCCACCACCACGATGACGCCCTCGAGACCATCTCGTCGACCGTGGGCCCCGACGGCGCAGTCTCCTCGTTCCCCATCCCCGAGTTCAAGATAGGCACGCTGGACGCCCTCGTGCAGCAGGCCGAGGAGCTGGGCAAGCTGGAGGGCGTGTGCCAGGCCGTGGTCGGCAAGGTGGGCGATACGCTCAAGGGCATTCTCGATGGCGACGAGGACCAGATACAGCGGATGAAGACGGTGAATGACAGTACGTCGGATATTATATATATATTTTCGGTGTTGGTGGTGTCGACTGACCGTCGCTAGAACCCGTGGACCAGTATTTGCGAACGTTTCAGTGGAATAAAGTCAAGTATCGTGCGGATAGGTCGATTGGCGAGTTGATTGATTTGCTGCACAAGGTGGGTGGTTTTCATGGCTGGTGGGATGCTTACTGACAACAACGGCAATAGGAAGCTGCTAGTATTGACAACGATATCCGAACCAAATACTCCCAGTACAACCAGATCAAAAACACGCTGGCGGGACTCCAGCGCAAGCAGACGTAAGCATCTATCTTATTTGTGAGATTGGAGGAAATCTTATTGACACGTTTAGTGGAAATCTATCGACAAAATCACTGGCCTCCATTGTCGACCCGCGACAACTGGTGCACGAATCCGAATACCTGGAATCACACCTGCTAGCAATCCCCGCCCAGCAAGTGAAAGAATTCTTCAAGGAGTACGAGACGGTGGCGCCCATGGTTGTCCCGCGCTCTGCGAACCTGATCGCCTCGGACGACGAGTTCAGCCTTTTCGCCGTGACGACGTTCAAGAAGCACAGCCAGGAGTTTGTGCACAAAGCGCGAGAGCACAAGTGGATACCGCGAGACTTTAAATACTCCGAGGGCGGCCGCGAGGCAGAGGCCAAGGAAGTCGAACGAGTTGGAGGCGACGAACGCAAGTTGTGGGGGGAGACTCTGCGGTTGGGCCGAACTGGCTGGAGTGAGGCGGTCATGGTGTGGATTCATGTTCTTGTTCTGAGGGTTTTTGTTGAGACTGTCCTGCGGTATGGATTGCCTTTGGACTTTGTGTCTGCTATTGTTCGGGTACGCTCTCCCTCTCTCTTTTTTTTCTGCGTGACTAACAGTTATAGGGATCGTCGAGAGGCGCTGAGCGCGCAAAGAAAAACCTGGACGATAAATACAACTACCTCGCGGGCAATGCCTTTGGCCGCGACAAGAAAGGCCGGGTCAAAAAGGACGACCCCAACGACATGCAAGCGGCCGGCGAGGGCGCAGGGGCGGAATACACGGCGTACGTGTACTATGAATTTGAATTCGAGTGATATACCATCTGAATACTTTCGCCGTTCTTTGGCATTATGAAGGAATCCTACATATGTATAGGTAGAGACACCTGCAGATGAATATGATATATACTGCTATCATGTATGATTTGAATCTATATTTACGGATTCGACTCTGAACCAAGAACACGAGAGACTTTACTTTTTAGGAGGCAGGTAGCCCTTGGAGTCCAGGTAGGCGATGATCTGCGCAACAGCCTCCTTCACAGGCACCTCGTGGTTCTTGATGTGAACCTCTGGGTTGGCGGGAGCCTCGTAGGGGGCACTGATACCAGTAAACTCCTTGATAACACCCTCCCTAGCCTTCTTGTACAAGCCCTTGGGGTCTCGCTGCTCAGCAACCTCGACGGGGACATCAACATAAACCTCCACAAACGGCAACCCAGCCTCCTCGCCCGGGGTCGGCACCTCGTGCAGCTGGCGCGCAGTGTCGCGGTCAGCGCGGTACGGCGAGATGAACGAGGTGATGGCAATCGAAGCACTGTCCGCAAATAGTTTTGCTACCTCGGCAATTCGGCGGATGTTCTCGTTGCGGTCCTTTTCGCTGAAGCCCAGGTCCTTGTTTAGCCCGAATCGCACGTTGTCGCCGTCCAGTCGGTAGGCGTGCACCCCGCGCTCGGACAGCAGTTGGTGCTCGAGTTCAACGGCGATGGTCGATTTGCCGGATGCAGACAGGCCGGTTAGCCAGATGGTCAGGCCCTTTTGGTTAAGCTGGGCGCTGCGCTCGGCGCGTGTCAGGGCGGCGGCGTGGAAGGTGATGTTTCTGTTGGTGTTAGAGATGAGTGCTGCGGGGGAGTCAGAATCAGAGGAGGGGCAACTCACGTAGCCATTTTTTTGGTGTTGTTCTTTCAATTCGTCAAAAATGCAGGAATTGACAGTAACCCGATAACAGAAAAAGGGTGAAGAGGGTATACGGGTATCAAGATTGAAATGAAAAAGGAGAGTGAAAAGACTGGAGGGACACGAAGAGTACGTATACCCAGAGTGGGGGTTTCCGGCAGTTGCAACGGTGACGGGTCTCGGGGTGGATCTCGTCTCGTCTCAGGCAAGTAGGGCCATGCTAGGGTTTCACTTGTGCAGAGATAAGCACAGCAGTTGAATTGGGATCTGCACTGGCTTTACTAATTGGTAGGTGAGCTGTGTTGATGTTTTTCGTCGAGTTTTGCAGTGGGTTATTGGACCCGCGGGAAGCGCAGTCAACTATAGATTTTATAGAATACTATGAATCTACTACAGATGTATATACATTGCATATACTATTCTGTTAGCAGTGAAACAGGTTTGGTTTAAATAGCACATTGATTAAACAAATCTAGTAACTGACTAGCTTTGATATCATCCTCTGACTGTCTCTACTTTTGTATCGTTTAATGCAGAATAA
The DNA here is from genome assembly GCA_037040535.1 of Talaromyces sp. P118-02. NCBI lineage: Eukaryota > Fungi > Ascomycota > Eurotiomycetes > Eurotiales > Trichocomaceae > Talaromyces > Talaromyces sp. P118-02. The sequence goes on from JAXQGY010000915.1 coordinate 185,421, forward strand.
TATTTTATTCAGAGTGATCTAATTATATCCAATACATATGTAACAGCCAGTCTATAAAAAATATGAATTCCATTGATCCCAACACAAAGCATTATGTGCCTACAGTTGTTTCATCTATATCTTCAATCTCATTCACACACCTTTGAAAAAAAAAAAAACTAAACAAGTTACCTTTGTGTACTACCTTTGTGTGTCAAAGCATATACACAAAGCAGTTGACAACAAAAACAAAAAGGCCTTGTCCATCAAACAACATTGACAAACAAGCAAACAAAAAACCACTCCAAGACCATCACATTGTTCAGACAAATATACAATAAAACCATGGCAGAACCGTTGGCTTATAAGAACTGCTTCACCCTGCTTCATGTTCATCCATATTTCGTTTTGTATATGATAAAAACAGTTGAACTGTGACTTTTTCTTTTGGATAACACTTGATTTTAACGCTGCCGTTTATTTACATATTATTCAGCATCTATCGATCTCTTTATCAAGATCAAAACCATAAAAACGACCTCTACATCATGGGTTTTTTCAAAGGTATTTGGAATACTTTAAAAATGAAAGGTGCCCAAAATAGACAGAGTATGTCCCCTACTCTTTTTCCCTTGAATCACCATCTAACATTTATAAAAACAGAGCCTTCTGGCGCAGATAAACAAAACAGTGGGCCTGATGTCAACCACTCATCGAGCCAAACGTCAACTCCGACTCTCGGGTTGCAGTTGCGCCTGACCAGAAGTAACTCTACATTAGAAGCTCTGCGTGACTCGAAGACCAAAGAGCAAGATAAGCGCAGTATTACCTCTGGTGAGGGATCCAGCAGCAGGGCTGCCGGCCAAAATAATGTACACCAAGTTGAGGGTAATACGGGAGAAAGGCAAGGACTGTATACCTGGTTCGAATTTGACGATAGCTGGGATCCTATCCCGGATGAATACCATCCTAACAAGAGGACTAGGTATTACCACCCTCAAGAAGAAGAGAGAGCTGCTTCTTCGGATGGTATTAATAATTTAATGGAGTTGACCCAGCGCTTTGGCCGCTTGAACATTCAATCCTCTGTCCACCAAGATACAAGTGAACACACCGACGACAGCGGAGATATCAGTGAACGCACAGCCGACTGCGAAGATACAATTATTACATACACACCCGGCAGCTCCTCAGGTACAAGTGGATACTCAGCCGACGATAGCTACACTCCTCCTCTCCCGGACGAATACAATCCTGAAAACACTCCTTCCGGTTACTATCTAGCCGGGTGTGTAAGCCTCGCGGCCATTGAAGCCCGAAGTGCCCGCCAAAATAATACAACAGCAGCTGCTGCTTCTGGGCAAAATAATACTCCAGGCATACCATCAGGACCCTATCCGTTCTATCGAAACCCGCTCCATCCAACGCCCGAAAACAATCCAAATACGGACTCTTGGGGCCTGAATAACGGCTGCCCGGATGCCTGTCCCGACTGCGAGATTTGGGCGGGCGAAGTGTTCAGGGGAAGGGACAGGGTGAATGCCTGGTTTGATGAGCATTTCACATTTGAAGACTCGCTGGAGGCGCAAATAGACGACTATCCGGAAACTGGGCCTATCGATACTATAGATGACCCTCCACTCGACTATTACTTTGACAGACTGCACGGGGCCACAGACCACAACGAGCTCCCGCATTACGACCGGGTATTCCTGGAGGCTGAGAGGGACGGGTATACAACAGGGGCGGCCGTGATACGCAACATGCAGAATGGGGAGAGAGAGCACTGGGAACGCTTGCCCTATCACCACGGAACGCGGTACGACGCCATCTTGGCCGAGTACGAACCGCGATATATTCCGCACGATGGGTATTGGCCATACAATGCAGACCGGCCGATCTGGGAGGCGCGAGGATGGGCTGGGCCTGGCCAAGAAGAAGATACTAGGGAGCAGTGTATGATACTAGAGTATGAGCGGCAGTGGGAGATGTATCACCTGCAGGACGACGCTCGGCGGCAGTATATCGCAGATGTTACGGCGAATGCCAGGCGGCAGTATGAGGAGTATTTCTCAGAGCTGCAGCAGCAGTAAGGCGGTATTTATGCCGTCTGCTGTCGTGTCATTAATTCAATGTTGGCGAGACGGCTGGGCTTGAGGGTTTGCAGGCTCACGTGGACCGTCGGGGCTGCCTATTCCGGTAATAAAAGTTGCACTCGTATTTACACATGCTATTCGTTCAGTCACTACTTTGCATCACATTGCGATCTATTTTGAGCGCTTGATTATAGTATATATCAATTGGTATACATGTAATTGACTACAGCCAGCAATCTGCGTTACTATTTTAGAAATACAATTTAGGTTCATCTTAACAATAAACAGATAGAGAAAGGATTACGAACAAGAACGTTAATGGCGCATAGCTAGTCAAAAGACACGAGTCAGTTTACTTTCAAAGGAGTCGCGTGCTCCATAACCCCTTTGTTCTATTTTGCACCCCAGGCTAGCTTGAGTAAGAATACTAAGCAAGTTACATGGCACCTTATTAAGTAATCGCTAGCACTGATGACATGCCTCCCGAGTCTATGGAGTCGCGCGGAAGCGGATGCAACGTTCCCCAGGTTAGCTGAGCGTAGCTTGACAGGTCGGGGGGTTTGCCCCCTGAATGAAGATTTGTTGGTGGAGTGTTGCAAAAGGTCCCCGTGAGAGGCTGTCAGTTTAGTGACAGTTGACTGACAGTTGATACAAGATTGCAAAGTACGGGGTGGTTATCTACCCCATACTCCGCAGTGTCCGCACTCTCTGCAAGTGCAGGGATCCGACCAGATTTCCTCTGAAAAGAAAAAAAAAAACTGCAAGAAATTCCAAGAACGAGTCGTACGCGTGTTCTTGCATATCAGCTTTGCTAGCGCGCATTGGCTTCGGCCTAGCTCCGACGCCATCGGCGCATCCTGCCTAGTTTATGCTTTTCTGTGATCACCCCCGGATGTCGATCATCCAGCCAGTCGAGGCGAAAAACGCCTCCGACGCCATTCCCTTTGTTTTTGCCCCATTATAGCGACTAGGGTTAAGCGACCAGTTTGTGCTAGCTAGGTTGGGACTGGTGGGTAGAAGGCCTTATAAAACAGGTTGAACATGTTGGATTCAGCCCCAGTATTTGTGCAGAGAATGTACGAGGCACTAGTCGTAGTAAGGAGCGTATTTGATAAAGTTTGACGTTGTACGCGAAAAATTGCTGGATCGGTGGATCAAACGCGAACTGACTGTAATTTCAATCTGCCAAAAGGATCGACGCCGTTGGCCTTGGCTCTCGCAAGCCATGCAATAAGTCATAACATATAATAACAAAATAAGAAAATCGAGGTAATCCGAACGTACGACGAGGTGAATAATCGCGCAGTGCGAGATTTATTGTTACTATTCGGCATGCATGGATGCCTGTATCACCAGGCATCTGTCAACTGCAGCCCAACTGTTAACTGCCGCCGTCAGTGTCACACTGTCAGTCGACTGACAGTGACTAGCCCGGGATCGGCTGCGACTAGAAACACAGAAAATTCGTTCCTCTTTCCTGGACTGGTGGACCAGGACGAAGCGAGTGGCCTGGTGCGACATTTCTCGACCCTTCTGTACTCCGTTCTCTGGACCTTGATCGCTCCACAGATCGTCGCCATGCGAAAGACCCAGATACCTGCTTGGCATCAAATTCCGGATTAAGCTTTGGGCCATGAGAGATTTTGCGGGATGAGCAAGGGATGATGGCGACACCCTTGCGCCGGACAAGAGCGCCGACCTGGGGATAGACCATGGGCGGACAGGAAAATCATAACAAGTCACAAGAGACACAGAGACCGAGACAGCCGTGGTTGCTGGGCAGCTGCGGGAAACGTGACTGCCTGGGTTGACCTTCCCCGTGGGTTCTCCATACTCCATGCCAGCATCCCATGTATGGTGTTTCGGTATGTCCGATACCGCTAGTACGGTAAACAAAAAGCGGCTAGCGTGGGCCTGGGGTCGCGACTCGCCCGGAGAACTCCCACGGCGTATTTACGACGATTATTCGATGGAAAAAATTAAATTTTTTCATGTGCATAATCACCAACAGTATTGAATCTTAATCCTGAGGGAAACAGTTCCTCTGGCGTCTACGGAGTAGTGGCTGTGCACGCAGTCAAGACTGGGCAAGTATGACGTCTGTTTTTGCTTTGGTGGCGGCCCATGCTCACGAACTGCCCGGAGTCGGTCACAACCGCTTTTCATGAGATAACACCGCATATAACACAGTCTGTTATATGGCAAAATCCTGGATAGTGAGACGAAGTGAAAAATCTGCAGTGGGCCTCGGCGCCACGCGAGGCCCTGGGCAGGGCACCGCGCGCGGTGCCTGGAGACTATGCCGTCATAGTTGCCGAGTCGCTTCGGGCTGCCGAGCCCAAAGTTACCGTGTAACTGCGCCCAGCCCGGCGCATGCCGACATTGCCTGACTTTTCTCAACAATTTGGAGGGAGACCCCCAGCGCATTAATAATATTTTGGCCCTCGTTTTCCAACCCGCCCTAGAGCCACCAATTAATATTGTGTAGCAAATGCATGTGAATATGTAAGGTGTAATTGTGTACTGTACCAAGCAGTCACTGTAGTGAAGCTGCGTTCGGACACCCCAGCGCGCAGTGCAACCGATCCGTCCTCACCGGGCCCAATGCGGCGCGATTTTCACCGATTTTCACCGATTTTCACAGCGCCCCGTTGGCTCACAAAGCCGAGCACAAGAAGCCGTGTACCAGCCTGTATGAGCCCTGACGCCGGTGGGGCATCCCAGCCAATGGCCGCGCCCGCAGCCGTACCGTTCGACCTGGATACGCCCACGTAACGGGGTGTAATTACATGCTACTCGCCCCCAGCCAAAGGATTCGCTGTGTGGATTTGACTTTGCAGGCTGGGGCCCCGGCCCTCCCAGGTTCACTAAAACCAAAGCTAGCGCGATGCTTCATGGATCGCATGCGGCCAGCGACGTTATATGAGCCGCTCCACCCCCGCCTGCTGCTTGCATCTTTTTTTCTTTTCTTTCTGTCACTTTTCTTTCTTATCTGCCTCAGGCTTCCCAGTGTCTCCCAAGCAGCCGGGCTGTTTGAGCTTAGCGTTGTTTCCGCGCGCCTTCCCGTTTGGTCAGTAAATTTTCTAAAGAAAGAGCTTCCCCCAGCTTCAGTTCCGCCTGGCACCTGCCACTGCCTGCACCTGCACCTGCACCTGCCGCCAGTCTCTGCTCACCGGGCGTTCCCCCCAATTCCCAATTCCCACTTTTCTCCCCCTCTTCCCCTCTCTTTATTTACCTCTCTCTCTCCTCTCCACACACTCTCGACTCTTGTGCACTGCATACTCTGCATCCTCTCTGTGTACTCACAGTGCTCTCTGCTCTGTTCTCACTGTACTCTCCACTCCTCACTAGCATCATTTTCTTTCTGTCTATCTGCTCTGTATGCTGACTTGTCCAAGACGCTCTTCAATTCTTTGACCCCCCCACTTTTTTCTGCCTTCTGCTCCCCTGCTCGTTCGGTAGTACATCAACCATGGCTGCCGAGTCTGAGATTGATCAGACCCCCGTCACCGCTCCTGTGGTCGACGCCGAAAAGGTCCAGGATTCCGAGTCGTCGTCTGCTACCCACGAAGTCAGCGCTCTCCCCGCCCAGCCCGCGAAGAAGACTGCCCGTCATGCTCACTGGAACGGTGCCACTGAGACTCACGAGCTGGAGCCTTTTGCCACGCAGGACAAGCAGGAGCTGACTGAGGAAGAATGCTACGACCAGTTGGGATACGCGTTCCCGGAGTGGAAGAAGTGGATGATCTTGACTGTCATTTTCCTCGTGCAGATCTCCATGAACTTCAACACGAGTCTGTACTCCAACGCTCTCGACGGTATTACTGCCGAGTTCAATGTCTCCATGCAAGCGGCTCGTTGTGGAGCTATGATCTTCTTGGTCCTGTATGCCTTTGGTTGTGAATTGTGGGCTCCATGGAGTGAGGAACTCGGCCGAAAGCCAATCCTCCAAGCATCCCTTCTCCTTGTCAATATCTGGCAGATCCCCGTCGGCCTGTCCAAGAACTTCGCTACTGTCATGGTTGGCCGTGCTCTTGGTGGTTTGTCTTCGGCTGGTGGCTCTGTCACCCTCGGTATGATTGCCGATATGTGGGAAGCCGATACTCAACAGTACGCCGTTGCCTTTGTTGTTTTCTCTTCGGTCGGTGGTTCTGTCTTGGGCCCTGTCGTTGGTGGTTTCTGTCAGCAATACCTTCACTGGCGCTGGTGTATCTGGATCCAGCTCATCTTCGGTGGTGCTGTTCAGCTTATGCACTTGTTTATGGTTCCTGAGACCCGCTCTACTGTCATGATGGACGGTATTGCCAAGAAAATGCGCAAGTCCGGCCAGAACCCTAACATCTACGGTCCTAACGAACTCGTCCCTTTCCGTGAACGCTTCTCTGCCAAGGAAATTCTCTTGACCTGGGTCCGACCTTTCCGCATGTTCTTGACCGAGCCCATTGTCTTGACCCTGTCTCTCCTCAGTGGTTTCAGTGATGCCCTGATCTTCATGTTTATTCAATCCATGTCTCTTGTATATGCTCAGTGGGGCTTCAATTCCTGGGAGATGGGTCTTTCCTTTATCCCTATTCTCGTCGGTTACTTCATTGCCTGGTTCTCCTTCTTCCCCGCTATCAAGCGTAACATCCGAGAACGCCGCGAGAAGCCAGACTCGGAGACCGCTCAGTACGAGTCTCGCTTGTGGTGGCTTCTTTACACTGCCCCTTGCCTGCCTATTGGTTTGATTGGTTTCGCTTGGACCTCTCAAGGTCCCCCCATCCACTGGATTGGCTCTATGATTTTTTCTGCGATCATCGGTATCGCCAACTACGCCATCTACATGGCCACTATCGATTATATGATTTGCGCCTACGGACCTTACTCTGCCTCTGCAACCGGTGGAAATGGTTGGTCTCGTGATTTCCTGGCTGGTGTTTTGACCATTCCGGCCACTCCGTTCTTCGAAAACATTGGTGGTAGATATCACATTCAATATGCAGTCACCATCCTGTGTAAGTTACATCTCTTCTCCCTTTGGAAATATATCCTAACAGGCAACAGTCGCCATTTCCTTCTGTCTCGTGGTTGCAGTTTATGTTATCTACTGGAAGGGACCAACTCTCCGCAAACGATCGCCATTTGCCCAACAGCTGTCGGATGCCCGTGCCGATACCGATGGAACTGGCCGCCGTTTGTCTCAATTGACAGGCTCGCGTGCCAACTCCATTGTTCGCACACAGCAGAACCTTCGCTTGCGCCAGACCATGGGCAGTCGCCAGGGCTCTCGCGCCAACTCTCGTGCCAACTCGCGTGCCAATTCACGTGCCAACTCTCGCCGCAACTCCTTGGTTGCTGAGGAGGCTTAGAGCTGGTCGATTGCGTTTAAAACAACTCGTTTACAACGACTCTGGATTCACTACCAATCCCTCCCCTCACCTCGAGGCTGTACAACCAGATTCCGATTCCGCTTGTCCCATGTGTCATGGACTACCGCTACTATGTAGGCTCATTCATGGGGTTACCATTAGTGTGTTGATACCCATTTTTTATTTTCTTTAGTAATACATGCTTAGCTGATCTCTCCACATTCTATGTATGGAGATGGGCTTGTACTCTGATAATGCCGGTGCGCGCATGTACCATACACGGTGCGGCGTTTAGTTAACATTCGTCTTCATGTATTTTATTTTTCTTTTCTTTAATTTGTTGTCAGCAAAGAGCAATGATAGCTAGTAATAATAAATCGATGCAGCTTTGAACCTGTGCATATCCAGTGGAGATGATCGGAGATCGATCTCGTGTTACATGTCAAACGCGTGCGGATGAGATCTCGTGAAGATCGATGCAAGGACGTTGGAATGTGGATCTCAGGAATTCTCCACACCGTCGATGCGACCTCAGTTCTACTACGTACTATTACGTATTACGTAGATACATGTGCTGTATTGACTGGAGTTCTCTCTCCTGACCTACCTAGTCCTTATAGGCCTGCCCTGTGAATACTATCCACAGCATTCCTTGGATAAGTATGCGCCAGGCTGAGTCTAGATGCAGCATTACCACTACTGTGTTATTATTAATGAATGAATGAATACACGACGAATTCTATTATTATTTCAAGTCTTTAAATCATCTTAATTTTCTAAAATAGATGAGTTGTACAGATCGGTTGTTGATATCATGAATGCTCATTTCATGTTGAATGGTGAGAAGTAATTAGACATGGCTAATTGACAAGTCCAAAAGAAATCGCTGAAAAGAGAAAACGACAAGTGAAAAAAAAAAAATTAAAAAAATTCAAGCAGGTCGATGGAATTTACTCGCCACCCACGGCATCGGCGTCACCGTAGCTTTGCGCACCTTGTTACGCACAAGAACCTCAACCTCGGTCCCCTTTTTGTGAAACCCATTCTTGATATACGCCATGGCGATATTCGTACCGCCGAGCGACGGGCTCGGAAGACCAGAGGTGACGACGCCGATTTGCGTCTTTTTGGTGCTGTCGGACGGGTCAATGATCACGGCGCCTTCGCGTGCGGGAGAGCCCTTTTCGATTGTGAGTCCGATGCGTCGCTGTGCCAGTGTTTTGGCGGGTGAGGCGAGCTGTGGTAGAATCACGCTGGCGCCGTTGAATTGTGAGGCTGGTGACTCGGCGTCGCGGCGGGTGCGTCCGACTACCCAGCCCAGCGCCGCCGTGGGCGGGGTTTGGGCGGTTGAGAGGTCGTGGCCGTACAGGCACATGCCGGCTTCGAGGCGGAGGGAGTCTCGCGCGGCGAGTCCTGCCAGGCGGACTTTGTCAGGTTGCGAGAGGAGGAGCTCGGTGACCTGGGCGGGCAGGGACGACGAGCTTGGAGTCGTGGGGATGGAGATTTCAAATCCGTCTTCGCCCGTGTATCCCGTGCGCGAGATTAGCAGTCTGTGAGCAGACTTGGAGCCGTCGGCCAGAGTGAGGTAGAGCTCGCGGGACTGGCCAAAGTACAGGGTGTTGAGGTCGGTTAGGGCCGGGTCTTCGCCCTCGGTGTAGATGAAGGACTGCAGCACAGATGCTGCCAATGGTCCCTGAAGAGCCACTAGGGCCCGGTCACTGAGGATTTCCCATTTGATGCTGTCGGCGCCGTGCTCCTTGCGGTACGCGTCGATTTCGGCGCTCAGGAAGACAAGGTCTTCGTCCCGTCGCCCCGCGTTGGTGACAAAGTAGAACGATTCGGCTGCCAGTCGGGTAATGACCGTGTCGTCAACGATGCCGCCCGTTCCGTCTTCCAAAAGGCACGACAGTGTCGATTGGTTGTTTCCCAGCGTGTCAAGCGCCGAGGGAGTGACTTTCATCAACAACGGCAGAGCTCCGGGGCCCGTCAGGCGGTGCTGAACCCTGGACAGATGTTAGCTATAGAAGGAGAAAGAAACACACAGAGAGGTTTCCTTACATGTGGCTGACATCAAACAGACTGGCCTTTTCTCTAGTCCAGTGGTGGCTCTCCAGATGCGACAGATCGCTGTATTGCAGCGGCATATCGTAGCCGGCAAACGGCACCATCTTGGCGCCATGTGCGACATGGAGATCATACAGCTGTGTCTTCTTCAGGTTCGCTTGGGACGAAGCAGACCTGATGCTTGTCGGCTGGGCTTTGGCGTAGTATGCTGGGCGAGAAGCTCGGCGCACACTCTGCCTGGAAGAACAAGAAGAGGAAATACCTCGGGCGCCGTTAACGGTCCCCGGCATGGGACGAAGTAGGGCTGGCTGCTGGGCGCCATTGACCACGGCTGTGGGCAATTGACGAGTCGCGCCAAGGGACCTGAGTCCTCGATAGGAGTATCTCGCTGCTCCCGACATTTTTATTTTCTCAAGTGTGTTGTACAAGAAGAAAAAGAGAAAGAAAATGAGAAGAGATCGGATTGTCGATGCGGAGGCGGGCAATTACGGTGGGTCCCCGCGCTTGATAACGGAAAAGTCACATGGAGATAACGTTTTCCGACACCAAGCCCTAACTCGCGGAAAAGTGTGTACAGTTAATCATAGATCTGTACCTTAGTTATCTGGATTGATTAGAATAAGCAGAATTATAAATTAAGACATAAGTCAATTTCTAGTAAAATAAGTATGCATTACACGAAGAAAGTAAAAAGTGATTGAAACCCCCGAGGCAAAAAAACATGTTTTAAATCCTTAGCCAAATGAAATATCATCAATGGTCTAAGATTTCTAGGACCCAGCCAAGATTCGAAAAATTAAACACCATTGTCAGCACAGGAGAATGGGTCGCCGAATGTACCGGCATCGTAATCTATAATGACACTCTTGACAGATGCCTAGGAGGTTCGTTAGCGGTTGCACGGAACAAGAAAAGAGCTGTCACAACTTACATAAGTACCTGCAGTCAAGAAATAAAGACCGATCAAGATGAAAAACACGTTGACGATAAAACCAATCCAGCCGCGGATACCACGGGTCTTGTAAAAGTCGGGACCGTGATCGGCACTCCGCATGCGAATGTAAGCGACACCCCAGAAGATGAATCCAAAGAAGGAGTCAAAGAGGGAGCTCATGATGGAGAGCAGATCCGAGAAGAAGGGAATGACCTCGGCCACGATGAAGGCGAGCGCCCACAGCACAGCCAGAATGCCGGCCCATGAGCTCCATCCAAGAACGGTGTGGCTTGACTTGTGACGGGTACCGTCGAACAAGCGCAGGAAGACGAAACGGGCAGAGACCGAGGCGTAAAGGACACCGAGGAAAATCAAGGTGGGAATCATGAACGAGAAGGCGACCTTCTTGTAAACGACATTGCCGAGAGAACCAAAGGCGGGGGCGGTCATGTATTGGTTTCCGATGTAGGCGTAGCAGACGGCACCAACAATGCTGAAGACAAAGATTTCGGCGATGGTGACGGCGACGACGGACTTCCAGAAGTCCTTGGGTTCCTTCATCTCGGCAATGAAACTGGGCAGCGTAATCTGTCCGATAAAGGTGTAGCTAATGTTCAAGAAAGCACTCATGGCGCTCACGTAGGTGGTTCCTTTGACAGGGAAGGCAGTGACCAGGGGTTCTCCCAGAGTGGCTGGGTCGTAGCCGGTTGGGTGCGCCTCGATTCCCGCGAAGATGGTGGCAAGCAGGACGGAAATGAACGTGAAGATAGCCGAGACGGTAGCCATCTTGGACAGACCATCAAAGGTTCGCGGCAACGAGGCAAAGAACGAGACGACGGCAGTGACGACGGAGAACACGATGGTACAGGTGGCATGTCCGGTCATGGTGTTCAGGTACTTGGCGCCGGTCAAGATGTGCAGACCCTAGCGAAATGGTCAGCGCGCAATTCACGTAATGCGCGTTTCCTTTTATTAAAAGGCTTTCTTACTTGGATAAAGGTGTTGTTGAGCAAAAACATGACTGCGGTGGCCCACCAGGCGATCTTGGAGTCCCAGAAGAGGTACTGGCCAATATCACACACGTCGCGGATCTCGGGGTGACGCAAACAAAATTTCCTATACGGTTTAGCATACTGTTGCGCGGCGCAGGCAGATTGCGTAGGCTTACCAAAGAACAAGCGAAGTATACAAGACGACAGCAGCGACGAAAACGGTCAAAATCAGGGCAGGGACGAGACCCAAAACCGAGTACGACCAGGGGAACGACATGATGGCGAGACAAATGTACTCGGAGAAGAGCAAGGCGGCAGTCTATTTTTTCCAATATGAGCCAATGTTAAATGCGCGCGACAGTTGCGATCGAAATCTCACCTTTTGCCAGCTGCAGGTACGATACTTGATCGCATCTTCGGCCTCCAATTCCAGCTGCTTTCCAATGGTTGCGCGGTTCTCATCGTGCACGCTTGCTACACGACTGCCTCTGCGAGAAACCCCTTCTTCGTCGTAGTCAGGAGGAAACTCGGAATCCTTGGCGCCCTTTTCGACGGTCGGGGAATTCAACGCCATTTTATCTGGCGGATATACTCCTTTTGCAGGAGCGCGGCAAAGACTGAGGACAGGGAACGGGTAAGGCGACCTTTCGGATGCATGTAACTTTTTTCTCTGACGGTGTTGACAGGCGAGAAAGAAGGTCGATGAGAACTGCGCAACGGTAAGCACAGGTAGACGAGTCGACAAAAGACGAGTCGCGTTGATGATGATATAAAACAGAAACAGAAAAAATAGCAGAGGGGAGCAGGATCTAATTGAGCGACTAGACAGGGAGTAGACACGTACTAGGCCAACTCGGTGCTCGCCTGGTCCGTGGTAATAGGTGGAGGACTACAGAGGGTCAGCATCAACAGCATAAGGAGTTTAAAGAGTGGAGCAGCATTGCATACGGCAGGCTCTGTCAATCCAATGCGACAATTATTAGAACAATTATGATTGCAGTGACAGCTCTGGCAAGAATGATAAGGCTGGCGATGCTTGGGCTGTCTTGGACACACAATACTCTGGAGATAGCCACCGATAGCAATCGATGGTGGTGAATCACGCAATGGGATGAGCTTGAACTGACGAGATCGAAGTTGGATTTTTTTTCTCTCTTCCCTGCTAGCTTTGACTTTTGGAGGTTCCCTGTTTTGCTTCTAGAAGGCAAAGCTGGCGAAACGGACGAGCTGTATGGACTGGCGATGACGTGCTGGGGGCGATGGATGAGAAATATGAAGGGAATCAGGGCTAAGAATCAGCCCGGGGCAATCGGGGCCGCCGGGGCCAGCGCCAGTACCGGCACCAGCACCAGCACCAGCACCAGCACCAGCACCAGCACCAGCACCAGCGAGCACAGCACGTAATCGCGGCACGCGGCGCTAGTGCTGGATGGGGCTAGCGCGGGCCCGGCGCACGTTTTCGGCGAGAAGACGAATCCTTCTAGAACCAGAATGCGCAGACCCGCCTATCGCCCGCTTCGGAGAGTGCGACGTGCGACGAGGAATTGCTTCCCTATCGCATACGGCGTAGTTTGTTGTGCATCTCTGCTCTGTCGTGATACGGAGCACAGTTGAGTCGTCGTGCAGCCACATCTGGATGCCAAGCGCCACGAGTGTGGGGGAAGCCTTGCCGAGCTGCAAGCGGCTGTTTACTAGGGCACGCATGGTTAGCGAGCTCAGAGTCTGTCACGTAAGGCACTCCACTGCCCCGCTGCGGCCACTGGCTGGAGTTGCATTGGGCTGGAACTTGGCAGGTTCGGAACCCGTTGCCCGACGACCGGATCGCGCTGTTGGATCGGAATTGCAGACATACGAAGCACTCCTTTTTAATATTGCTGTTATTACGGAGTGTCCGTCCTCCGTCTTCAACCAATTACAGATCGGCTAATAGAAACCGGTGGCGCTCTGGCCGCCGCAGCCTGCTTGTGGAACCCGCTTTTGGCAGCGCCACCGCGATAGTTTGCGCTGATAGGGCAGCCACAACCCGCCCCAGCCGCCGTCTGCAAACTGCTGCAAACCGCTGCAAGCAGGAGTACGATCTTAGTGTGCTGGCTGGTCGTGATGCTGCATTTTTTTATAGTTACATGTTTTTTTCAATTCATTACATAAAACGTTGGTATTTCGGCAGACTCCGATCGCAGTTGGTCTCGTCTCGTCTCGTCTTCAGTAACAGCTGCGGCATGACGTCAATCCATGTGCATGTGCTATCGCTTATCGATAACCTAACATGGACCCACGTGACTGTTGACATTTTGGGCAACTACGGACTCCTATTATTTACTCCTATGTACACAAGAACACTACATCAGTCCATCATCTTCATCCGCCAACAAGGCTGCATAGTCGTCCGCAGAAGCAAAAGTAGGCAGGTGCCGCAGCTTGCGCTTCTTCTTCTTGGCATCCTTATCTGTCGGAGACGAAGGCACTTCCACGCCGCCTACCTCGAAATCTGACGGCACGTCTTCATCGCTGTCGAGGAATGCCTCCTCGTCCGACACATCCATGTCAAAGTCATCCTCATCTTCATCCTCGTCGTCGTCGTTGGATGCCTTGGCCTTGGCCGTCTTGAACTCTGCTGTCTCTGCTTCATCATCCTCGTCAGCGTCTTCCATCTCGTCCTCGTCATCCGATGCATCGTTGAAGATCACTCCGCCATCCTCTTCCTCGTCATCCTCATCCTTATCATAATCAGACTCAAGGTCGTCCATATCCAGGTCATCATCGTCGTCGTCGCCCTCCAATTCAGGCCGCGACTCCACCAACGCTTGCCAGATCTCCGACTCATTGTCGCTCCCATCTTCGTCTCCATCGTCACCAGCTTTGCCCGATTTCTTGCTCTTCTTGGCATGCTTGTCCTTGCCCAGCCGGTTGAAGTATTCATGGAAGAAAACGTCTTCGGCCGCAACTTCCTCGGCCTGTTTCCGCCAGAATGCTTCCGAGTTGAGTGGCTCGCTGCGTGCCCGGCTAGACAAACTGCTGGCATTGACCAAGAGATCGTGGCTGTCAGACCCGGCAAGGGGTTGCATGATCGACGAACCACGAAGACCCACTGACGCCTTGGCATTGCGGTAGATGAAGCGGTCCAAGAAATGGGTGAGGGTATGTATGGTGAGGTCAGGCTTGCCAGTCAATGGCTCATGGCTGAGAAGGTGATCCGCCGAGACTGAGACTGAAGGATGAAAATGCGCCAGATACGGAACCTAACTGCCGTTAATACAAATTGTTTTTGGGATTGCACGCAATTCGGCACACTTACCATTTCCCACAGACAACTCTTGTCGGCATTGCTATGTTGCGGGTCCCTCTTGCGAGGATCGTAGCCATTCTCCACTTTCTTAGCGTTGTTTGTCTCAATTGCCGGCTGCTCTTCATCATCCTCATCAGGCACATCTCTGAATACTTCCTCATCGTCACTATCGTCGGCCTCGGGTTGATCGTACAACGATGCCAAGCTAGGATAACTCTTTTCCAATTCCCGGATAAGGAAGAAAACGCCGCAAATGAATGCTGGTTGGTGCAGACCAAGAACCTGGACAATACGTTTCACGAATGCCTTGATTCGCTTCACACTCGTATCATTCTTCAGCGCTTTGTACAAAAGGTTGAGATAGAGTGACTGCTTGGAAGACGTGGCAACTCGCGGATCAAGCAGAGACTCGTAAAGAGTCCGGTAAAAGCGATCCGTTGCAATCTGGTGGGAGGCGCTGAGCTGCTGGATGAGCATTAAAGCTTGAATGCTGGTGTTGAAGTTGGATGAGTGAGTGATCCTGAACAAAGTATCAATGTGTTTGGATACACTGCCATTGATTGACATTAGCAAAGATTTGTTTCCCAGGGAGAGATTTGTACATACCGATCGTTGTCCGAAGTGGTGAATGGGTAAGCTCTGTTGACTCCAGCTAAAACCGCCGATACCAGCTTTTCTTTGAATTGGTCATCGTTTTCAGATTGCTCCTCTTTGGTGGCCTTGCCGTGCTTTTTCTGCTTCGTCTTCTCACTGGGCTTCAAGAGCGTCACGAAGAGGGAGAAGTAAATTTCCAGGAGCTGAAGAGCGACTTGTTCCTCTTTTGCGCTGAGAATAGTCTGGTTCAGGGTAATAATAGCGTAATATTTTGCTTGCTGCCCTTGACCAGGCCGGAAGAGGAACTCCTCCACGGCCTTGATGAGCGTAGGCTTCATCAGTGGGTGTGCCTGGCCAAGCTGCAGCAGTAGAAACGACGCCCTGGACGCGATCTTCTTTCCAGGATCACCCAGCTTATTAACCAAGAGACGCAGCAAATTCGCCTCCTGCTCTGGCTTCTCCTTGAGCAGTTCGTAGACATAGCTGACAGCCCGGGTGCGTGAGAATTCAATTTCATCATTACACCAAGTCTCCAAAACCTTTAAGACCTCGAAAAACTGTTCCTTAAGATAGTCCTCAAAGGCCCAGAAAATCAAATGCGCCGGATGCAAGCCACCGGGGAGGGGATCATTTTCAGTCCATGAGCTTGCGTCGTTTTGAAATGCGTTCACAAGACTGCCATGGTTGCCAAATGCTTTGAGCTTCCGGTTTCCAGGCAAAAGAGTTCCCTGCGCAAACAAGTCTTTGAGTGAGCGCAAAACATCCACGGCTTGCGCTCGGCTTCGTTTCTTGGACAGAGCGACCAGGTTCTCCAGAGACTTGACGCTGTGGATGGGCGATTCCTGCACAGCCAACGTAAGCGCTGATATCTTATCGCTGAGCGTTCCCGTGTTCATGATAGTCGAGTAGAACTTGTGAGAGGACGAGGAAGATTTTTGCTGGATTTGCGCGTATAATTCGTTCTCCTTTTCCAGTAGCGAGACTGCATGCTTCTTGATGCGTTCCAAAAGGAATCTTGGAAGTCCATCGGCTTTGGAATGGGCGATCGCAGGCAGCTCGGCGTTGTACCAGTCTGACCTGGGCATTATAGTCTGTGTTTTTGTTAGTAAAAATGAAGCGATTAGATTTGTAGACGACTTACCAATCGCGAGTATTCCTTGGGAAAGGTGTTTTGCTGTGGCTCGACAATGCTCTTTTTACTAGCATTTTCAGCGGCCGAATCCACATCTGAAGCAGATTCCTTTGCTTCCTCTGCCTCGCTTTCCTCCTTATCCTCCTCCTCATCTGAAGCTTCTTCTTCGTCGTCGTCGTCGTCTTCTTCCTCTTCTTCAGAAACTTGGTCGTCAGGAATCTCAGCCTGATATTGACCGGAGCCCTTCAAAAGCTTAGAAAGCTCCTTTCTTAGAGCATCCTCGTCTGAACTAGGTTTTGTCTGCGTGGAGCCTTCGACCTCCTCGTCCGAATCAACGCCAGCCAAAAGGTCAAAGTCCTCTTTACTGCCGCCCAATGCTAGGATTTCTTTTCGGAGAACGTCGTCTTCGTCGCCAGGATCGTCGTCTTGGGAATTGGTCTTTTGAGGTTTTCCGGCCTTCTGTGCCTTCTCTGTCTTCTCTTTATTCTCCGCCTTTTCAATCACAGCTCCATTGCGATCCCGTTTCTTCCCTTGGAATGATTTCTGAGGGGGACGGCTGTTTTCCACAGGTTTGTCTGCTCTTCCTTTTCCGCTTGGTTTTGACGCAGGCGACTTGGGTCCTTTGGCGCCCTTCTTTTCAGAGGCACCGTTAGTGCCTTTGTTGTTCTTCTTGTTGTTATCTCCTTTCAATCTTGCCTCGATATTTTTGGTAAGACTGGCGAGAGTGCCGGCATCGAATGAGATGAAATTTTCGTCAAGAGCATCTTTGGATTTGCTGGCGGCGGCAGATTTTTCAACGCCTGCAGACGTCTTGTTTTTATTTTTCGCCATGGTCAACCTGCCACAAAAAAGGCGAGCAATTCGTGGTTTGATGCTCTTGTTGTAACTTAATTATTTTTTTTTCTGCCGGATAAATCAAAAAATCACTGGCGATGCCGCCGGAGAATAGTTTCTGCGATATCGATAGGAGCTCGGGCCACCAGCAGCAATGCTCAATCAGCTTCTTGGCGTCTCAACTTCTTGTGATCAACAACACAACAAGGCAATAATGTTGACATGACCCAGTAACTCCGAAGAGTTTAAATGTTCTCGAAATCCGGGCTTCTTCGAAGTCCGAGCCCTGGCCTGCTGCGCCTGCGCAATGCGTACCGGCAACATGGCTCCGTAACTTTCGTGAGCCAGCTTCATGTATGTTTGTATAAGTCAATTCGTCTACTTGAGCAATCTGCTTACTTTGCATCTAGAATGATGGCCGCACCCGCGCGTCTAATTTCTGGCTTCCTACCGGCGGAATTGAAAGAAAAGCTGCCGAGGCTGAAAAGGGTACGTAATGCGCACTGATATAGCTCCTTGTTAAATCAACTTTCTAACATTGATATAGAAGATGGAAATGATCTCTTAGTCAGAGCGGGATTTCTCCGCCAGGCATATTCGGGCATTTTTCACATGCTTCCACTTGGTCTGCGCGTGCAGGACAAACTGGAAAGACTGATTGATACGCACATGCAGTCCGTAGGTATGCAATCCTTCTCACTTGGTGGGTATTAGCCAAAATTCTCACGCTTTTATAGGCGCATCCAAGGTGTCTCTGTCGTCGTTATCGTCGCAAGAGCTGTGGGAAAAAACCGGCCGTTTAAAAGGCGGGTCAGAGGTAGGCCAGACATTCATTCAGACTATGGTGATCGAAAAGAGAAACTAATCGACCTTTAATGATAGTTTTTTCGACTTCATGATAGGAAAGAATCTCGGTTTCTTCTTACCCCAACGCACGAGGAAGAAATCACTTCACTAGTGGCTGGCCTGGTAACTTCGTTCAAGGAACTGCCCTTGAGGGTCTATCAGATTTGTAAACTCCCAACGCACTACTGTCCCTACTCCCATGCTAATACATGCAAAAGCAAGGAAATATCGAGATGAGGCGAGGCCGCGTCAAGGCCTATTGCGTGGACGAGAATTCGTCATGAAAGATTTGTACACTTTTGATTACAACACAAAAGATGCACTCATCACCTACGACACGGTGCGAGAAGCTTACAAGCGTATTTTTGATGCGCTCAAGGTGCCTTATTTAGTTGCCGCTGCTGATTCGGGCAACATGGGTGGCAGCCTCAGCCATGAGTTTCACCTCCTCAGTGCCAAGGGAGAGGATACCCTGATTAGCTGTTCTGGGTGTGACCACGTCTATAACGAGGAAGTTTCAGACGGTCGTGATCCGACCAGAAACGAAGCTAGTCGTCTTAACCCGGCAGAGCCTTCCAGCACTGGCGTTGGTACTCGTGACCCCCAACCCATTGCAACAGGACTCTGGACTGCCATCTCGCGTGATAAAAAGACCTTGGTCAGAGCCTGGTACCCCAAGTACTCAGTTCAGAAAAACTCTGACAGTGGACCAGAAGTATCTGACTCAGACCCCGTCGAAAGAGAAATCAATTCCCATGCCGTCAAAGCTTTGGCCAAGGCAGCCGGAATCGACTTAAACACGAGTGTAGAAAACGCAGCTCACGTGTGGTTCCGTGATGTGACGAACAGCAGCACTACCAGCGATCCAGAAACCAAACATGCCATCTTGGACCTGTTTGATTCCCAGGTCGTCTCATACGGCCACCCGCCTCTGAGTGGCTTGCCCGAAGTATCCGAACCCTTTAAACACCCCGTCGTCTTCTCAAAGCTTGATAGCTTCCCCGGAACATCAGACGGTCTCGACCTCACGCGAATTGTCGACGGCGACAAATGTCCCAAGTGTACCGACGGGGTGTTGCGCACACACAACGCGATCGAGATGGGCCATACATTCCATCTAGGAACCCGATACAGCAAAATCCTTGGAGCCAACGTGCCAGTGGACCCATCGAGAACAGAAAAGAGCCCACAGCCCGAAAAAGCCGAGAAAAAAGCCCATGTGGTGCCGATGGAGATGGGCTGCCATGGAATCGGCGTGTCACGCATGATCTCCGCCGTCGCAGACACACGCGCCGACACGCAAGGCCTCAACTGGCCCAAAGCAATTGCGCCATATGAAATCATCGTCATCCCCACCAAGGGCCTTGATTCAGAGGCTGAGGGAATCTACGATGTTCTCAAGTCGACTACAGACACTGGAGACGTCATCCTAGACGACCGCGCGAAGCCAGTCGGATGGAAACTCAAGGACGCAGATCTGATTGGGTTCCCCGTTGTAATTGTTGTTGGGAAGGCGTGGAAAGCAAACCAGGAAGTTGAAGTGCATTGTCGACAATTAAACGGTCTGCGTGAAAATGTCAAGATGGAGAGTTTAGGGGGGTATCTCCAATCATTGCTACAGAAGCTGTGATTTGTGTGTATTATATTATTTCAACCTGTCCATATCCTTGTACAATTAACACCTTGTATTCTATCCAAAACTGCCCACTCAATGAAATTAAAAACTATCGTGTGAAAATAGAACAAAACATCTCCTAGAGCTACGTAGTGTACGGCGGAGGCATTCCCCACTCCCAGATGCGCCAAGTCAAAAACAAGTTCAACGCCGTCAACGACCATCTTCACGCACAGCAATCGATTACGACCCAATCTCGACAGATCGACCACAAAGAACATAACCATTTGTTATTTCTTTCGTGGATAATATACCCTCCCTCGAGTCAACGGCCAATCAACCCCGCGGCGGCCAGCGACCACCGCAGAAAACAAAATGGCATCCCCCGCATCTTCCTCTGGAGGTGCTCCGCCAGGCTCCAGTAACTCCCTCCTCTCTACTATTTTTTGTTGTTATCTGCTAATACCATCCTCTCAATCCAGTCGACGTAAACACCCTATCCGTGCCGCAACTTCGCAACCTGCAAACCCGCCTCAGCTCCGAACTCGAACACCTCACCAACTCGCACGCGAAACTGCGCTCTGCACAGTCCAAATTCCGAGACTGCGTCAAGACAATTGGCGATGGCGTGACGGGACGCAAAGATGCGCCTGGTGCTGGCGGTGATAATATCCTGGTGCCGTTGACGAGTTCGTTGTATGTGAAAGGGAAATTGGCGGATCGGGAAAAGGTCATCGTGGATGTTGGGACTGGGTTTTATGTTGAGAAGGTATGCTTCTTGCCCTTCTTCTACATATTTCTTTTAAAAGTTAGGGCTCTAACGACTTCCAATTAGACTACTTCCAAAGCCACCGAATTCTACGATGCAAAGGTCAAAGACCTGGAAGCGAATTTGACGGACTTGGAAAAGATCCTACAGGGAAAGAGTGGCAATCTACGAGTCATCGAAGACGGTACGTTTTCTGCTATTTACTTCATTTGCATCAAAATGATGGTTGCTGACAATCTGGCTAGCTCTTCGACAAAAAGTCATGAGCGGCGAAGCTGTTCCTACTTCTGCTGGTTAATTCATATAATATACGCTATAAAAAAATCGCCAAAAACCCCATCAACACTCATACTCCAAGGCTGTTATGAAAGCCATTCAGAAATAACTACGCCCTTCGATTATTCGAACCATCCTTGGTTCTTAGGATTGCAGGATACGGGACCGCTCAAGTGTGAATATAATACTCGAGCTTTGCATGTGAATGAGAAATGT
Organism: Talaromyces sp. P118-02; assembly: GCA_037040535.1. Taxonomy (NCBI): domain Eukaryota; kingdom Fungi; phylum Ascomycota; class Eurotiomycetes; order Eurotiales; family Trichocomaceae; genus Talaromyces; species Talaromyces sp. P118-02. Next base: position 206,402 of record JAXQGY010000915.1, read on the forward strand.
CACATTATGGAAACCGTGGATAGTTAATTCTGTCTTGAATGGAATTTATCTCGCCTGACACCCGAAATACAAATAGTAAAAAACTAGAAATGAAACAGGTCAAGCAAGCGATGTTGGTGTGAAATTAGTAACTTCAAACGACTTCAAATAAACGCATATTTGGCCATTGATGTCATTGCTTCGTACTTCCATGCCGACTGTACTCTTTCCAAACGTTGTAAATCTCAGATTAGAGACGTTTGACCTTGATCGTCATTCCGAGGCGGACGCTGCTGGACCTCTTCGGTGTGACCCAGAACCCACGCGATTTCCTTGACAACATTGATGAAGCCCTGAAAACCGGCTTTATTCCCATCGTCGATTTTTTGGCTGAAGAAGGGGTCAAGAACGGAGTTGAATCCCATTTGCTGGACTTCCTTTGCTCCTGCAAGATTCGCTAGGTTCTCTTCCCAGTTAACTCCGTATACAGCCATCCCCCAAGCGGACAAGGGTGGTTCAAAGCTCATGTTTGACGTCCCTGTGTTGGGCTGTTTGGCGTAAATGTCAAAGCGAGCTATCTCCAAAACGTACTCTGTCCCTTTGATGGGGTACTGAACGGCCGCCTTTTCGATAAGACGTGTGACAGGGAATCCATCAGGCAACATTGCGCGGCGCTTTGGATCGGCGAACAACGATTCTTTCATGACACCATCCCTAAATCGAACGTGATGGTCAAATTCGTCCATAGCTAGACTTTTTTGTTGTGCACTAAGGACTTTTCGTTCTTTGATTTCAAATTGCCAATCGGATCTGTAGTTAATTAGAGCAAATTCTTGAAATATGGGGACGCGGATTGGTTTGTACTTGTCGGCGCCGAACATAATTGCTTGCAACATCGGTGTGTTTTCAACGAATTTTCCTTGGACTTGGGACTGTATCCAGCGAGACTTTGTTCTCTCGTGCCGCCCACCTACGGCCTTGAATCCCACTTCGAGTCGCAGGAATTCGTTATTTATGGAATCAAATTCCACGCTCACCATGTGATGAAGAGACTTTCCGGAGACAGATACAGTAGACTTTTTTTCCAAGTCGAATAGATGGCTGGCGTCAGAGATTCTACTCAAGAGCATTTCTAGGTTAACCTCGAGACTATAGTGGTTTGACCCTTGTCAGCGGTTTGCATCTTTGGTTGTAGGATCTGTAGCATTTGACTCACCCAGGAAAAAATTTACCCCTGGCCATTTCATGTGACATCATCTCTCTAAACTCCTCCGTCGAGTATCCCTTTTGCTGGTCGTGGGGCACACGGTAGTTGGTGAACATAAACGACCCAAAGCATACGCGCATGGTTAAAGCCCCCTGTATCAATGGTACACAGCAAAGAGACCTCTTCACCGCCGAAAGCAAGCGAGAATCGTTTTCTGATCGCGGCGCTCCACTCCAGAGCCCTAGCTTGTTTTGTTTGGACTCATTGGGTGAGTTCAAATGGAAGCATGGCTTGGCAAATTCTTTGATTGTTTTCATTGAAATCGATCTCACCGTTCTGTCACCGTCAGGCAAGTCAAGAAGGTATAGCTTGCTCTTGATTGTGGATGAGGTAATGAGCTCATGCCACTTCGTCTCCAAATGTGTGATTGCTTGTTGGAGGGTCTCTTGCTCCGAACCAGAAACGCATATAACATCTTCGCTTTCTTCCGACAGATGTATGAAGCATTTGTACCTCAAGCGTAGGAAGTCAAGCTCTTCAAGCTCAATACCGAGAACTTGGCGAATAGATATTTCATTATCCGGCCAAAGAAAAACCATCTTCCACGTTATTAATCACAAACTCGTCACCAGGAAACGTGGAGGTCTGTGACTTACTTGATGGTTGGGAGTAGCATCAAAATCCACAATCGGGGGCCTCCTGAGCATGTATATGAAAGACTCATTCTTCTGCTGCTGGGATGTAGACGTATTTTGGACTTTGACAGAATTGGCTTGCATTTGGGCATATTGCCGAGTCGCATTGGGCAGCGCACTACAATGTTCGAACAGGCTAGACAGTAAGTTTCTCGCTATTTGTACAGACTGGGGACCGCCCCAGATCGAGATTGTCTAAAATATAGTCAGCCAATAGCAGCTATTGAGGTAATCCCATTACTAGCCTTTTCAAAGTGCGCTGGCCTTTGCACAAAGGTGTTGCTCCTCTTGGAAATCACCTTGAAAACTTGAAGGTCACCGTCGGGCCCCTCGAATTTTAGGAAGGACTTTCCTTCCTTGACCACCCTACAAGGAAGTTAGACCCTCTGAATGTACACACACAAATGTTACTTACCGTTCTCGATAGCTTCCATATGTATCTGACAATTCGAATGTACCTGAAAGAGTCAACTAAGAAAAACCAAAAGTAAATCCACGGGCCTTACTATCAGGTGGGGAATTCCTCATCCACATAGGTGTGACCTTCGCACCTCGGGGACGATATCCGGAAGAAGTCGAGTTGCCATCCTTAGGGCCTTTTTCCCAGCCCGGATGGCTTCGAGGTATCTTCGATACCTTAATATTAGTAAGGGGGTCGGCGGCGTCGACAAGGACAGGAAGGGCTTTTCCCTCTGCAGCGCTAGCAAAAGACAGGTTCTCGCTGTTCAGCTTGGGCTGAGATGGTGGCAGTACTAGCTTTGCCCCGGAAGTAGACGGTATCTCCCATTCTGTTTCCTAGGTCAGCTGTCGATGAAGTGTCAAGTACAATCCCTGTCAGCTAGACGCACCTGCGGCTGAGGATTGCTCGTAGCTACGTGAGATCAGCAAATAGCATCAAGCTGTTGAAAAAGGAGGGTTCTTACTCCATTTGGCTTCGTAATCAGCGGAACACTTGTCTGCAGCGACGGGGTGGTCAAAGTAAGGTCGGCCGCTCTCTCCTTGTCGATACACAGGACTCAGAAGTCAACGGGGAGAAGATCGTCAAATGTCAAGTGTTGCTTGGTTGCTTGTTCGCTGGGAAAATGAGAGAGAAGTGAGGTTGAGGTGAAAGTGAAAGTGAAAGTGGAAGCAGGAGGCAACTTGTAGGGCAGGAGGAAGGCACCCGGAGGCCGGTGGGCTGGGCAAACGGAGCATTAAAGAAACAGCCAGGTCCTGCCACCGATAAAAGCCCATCACACCGCCGGTGAGCCCAGGTTATTGGAGTGGCAAATAATGCCTGAAAGTTATTAAGCAGCATAAAGAGGTAATTCATGCTGATTAAATACAATAGAGAGAGAGGATGGTCTGGAGTCTTGACAATAGTAGGGTGGTGATTCTCTCAGAGCAGCCTCACTTCGCAGCCAGAATCAAGTGAATTCCTCTGCTCCAATCAAGCCAAACCTCACTATTTGTTTGTTTTGGTTTGGTTTGATGCCTGTTGTTGCTGTCAACGTCAACAAAGAGGCCTCAACTAAAAGATCCCAAATTGGGATTAGCGCCATGAGGTGACACCGGATCGGCGCTAACTGCTTTGGGCAATGCCAAACGCGTCGCGAAAACACGCGTCGATGGACGAAAGAGGCAAAAGTGGTTTTTGTGCCTGGACCCTGCACCGCCTGCTCTGTGCTCATCGGCCACCGCGCTTGGTCTCGATCACCGCCGATTAACATTTTACAGCGACAACGACCACCACAATGGATCCTCCGAATCCTCGCTCTACGTCTCGGAGCGCCCAGGACAACAGAGAGAAAGCCAAGCAATGGCTCACCAAGGGGGCCCTCGTCCGTGAGGACTCTGACGATGAATTGGGATACGACGACCTCCCTTGGGAGTGGATATACGAGGATGAAGCAAACGGAAAGGAGAACGCAAATGAACAACAAGCAGACCAAGATGATCAAGACGCTCAGACTCCCCGACGGCGCTCGACGCGGCCGGCCAGCAAAAAAAGGCGAATTGTCGCCGCCCGGATGGGCAACTTCGAGTGCAGATTGGGCCATATCGTGTTGCTGAAATCCCCGGAGGCGGGCAAAGACTGGATGGGAATTATTACCGAATTTTTGGAAGAAGAGGACGACGAGGACGAGGACGAAATAGTCAAGTCGGCCAATATCATGTGGTTCGCCTCGCCCGAAGAATTCCTGTCAACCAAAAACAAAAAGCGAGCCGATGCTTTGCCCAATGAGCAATACCTGACCGTGGATTTTAACGTCAACCCTCTTACTTCGATTAATGGACGAGGAAAGGTCATGTCAAAAGACGCTTTCTATGCAAAATACCCGAACGGGACACCCCCCAAAAACAGAGCAGAATTGACTGAATACCACAAATGCATTGTCTGTCGGAGAGGCGTCAACCAACTTCAAGGGAAATATACCGAAGAATTCCTGTGGGAGGAAATATATAAAGAAGATGAAGAAAGCGTATTCAAGCTCGTTGAATTGATTAAAATGGGTCTGAAGGCGGCCAAAAAGCGCAAAGCTGCGGATGAAGATGTGAGTATTGTTGAATACCGAGCATTGCCTAGATTCTAACTTGACTTTATAAAGTATGTCGATACGAAAGACGATCAAAAGGCGCCCATTACGCCGAGAAAAAGGCAACGCATGACTGCACTCAATGTGACTCCTCAATCTAGACGGAAAATTCTTACAACCCCTACTAGCAAACGGTACAGACCCCAAGCGGAAAATCTTCGATCACACCAATCTAATATATACTTTTTACAGTATCGTCGTGAAGAAGCCACTCGAGTTTACCCCCCTGGGAACCCGTGTCCTCGATCCATCACATTTCATCTCATCTCCGTATCGTCAAGCACGAGCTTTACTACATGTTTCCAGCGTGCCGACTTCGCTACCATGCCGCAATGGGGAATTCGAAACGGTATACGCTCACCTAAGCGCTGCCATCAGTGAGGGCACTGGCGCTTGCATCTACATCTCTGGAACTCCTGGCACAGGCAAAACAGCTACCGTCAGGGAAGTTGTTGCTCAGTTAAACAACTCAGTGCTTGCTGAAGAAATGGATGATTTCATCTTTGTCGAGATCAATGGCATGAAGGTGACTGATCCGCATCAGTCTTATTCTTTGCTCTGGGAAGCCTTGAAGGGTGACCGCGTTTCCCCATCTCATGCCCTCGATCTGTTGGAAAGAGAGTTTACGCATCCTTCTCCACGCCGAGTACCATGTGTCGTCTTGATGGACGAACTCGATCAATTGGTAACGAAAAACCAATCGGTCATGTACAACTTTTTCAACTGGCCTGCGCTTCGTCATTCACGTCTCATTGTCCTGGCAGTTGCGAACACTATGGATCTCCCGGAAAGAACCTTGAGCAACAAGATCTCAAGTCGTTTAGGTCTCACACGTATCACATTTCCAGGTTATAAGCATACCGACTTGATGGAAATCATTTCGTCGCGACTTGCCAATGTCCCAGGAAATATCGTCGACCCAGATGCTATTCAATTTGCAAGCCGCAAGGTGGCAGCTGTCAGTGGAGACGCTCGACGAGCGCTTGATATCTGCCGTCGAGCTGTCGAAATCGCCGAACAGGAGAGCGAGTCTGCCGCCAAAACCAGTGCTACAAATGGCGTGGATTTCGATGATAACGATTCCCTTCCTCCAACCCCAAGCAAAAACAGTGCTCGCCGAGATCGAAATCAGAAAAAGGGCACCAAGTCCATAGGTACAATCGAAAGTCCGCAGAAGAAGCCGGTCCCCTCGAATCCCCGAGTTACAATTGCCACTATCAAACAAGCTATTCAGGAAGCCACCTCAACACCGCTACAGCAATCTCTCCGCTGCTTACCTTTATCCGGAAAACTGTTCCTCGCTGCACTGCTAGCCCGTGTTCGTCGAACAGGTATATCAGAGTCGACATTGGGCGACGTCCTCGACGAAGCGCGGCGGATCGCTGATGCGGCGGTAGCTATTGCGGGTGTCGCAGGTTCAAGCATTAAAGAATACCTGCTCGGAAGTAACTCTGGTGCTAGAGTGCGTGCCATGAGCTTTGCTGCCATGGAGCTCATGAACTCGGGTGTCGTTGCCCTTGAGATTGGAGTCAGCATGAAAGCTCGAGGGGATCGAAGCAGCAAAGTCAGGCTGCGAATAGCCGCGGATGAAGTCAAGTCCGCTTTTAGAGATGACTCTGAAGCTAAAGGGCTGGGGTTGGGGTTTGATTAGTAAAGTCATGCGTTGGAACAAATATCATGTCTGGAGTTGGTAGCATTCTGGATACCCTTTATTAAATATATTGTATATGTACCATTTAGCATCTATCATCTAGCATTTAATTAAGCATTTCAACGATATCAAAGTATTACTCTTGAAAAGTACATAATACATGTATACATAGCATTGCTTTTAGCCAGATCTTTAAAGTCACAAGAGGTATCAGTTACAAAATCCTCGGATATGACGCGCGAATCCAAAGCCTCATAAACGCCGAGAACTCCCAAATCATGCATGATTAAACCACCCCGTTAAGTCTCGACTGCCAAATCAATATCTCTGTCTTCCTAGAGTCGGCTTCCAGTCCAGAGGATGCGACTCTGGTGTTGCTTCGTCATCTGGTTTCCAAATCTTGATCGTCTTATCAGCCTCGCCAACAATCAGACGCAGGCCAGTGCGATCAAAAGTGGACGACATGATGCCAGCCTCTGCATCCAGCGATCCAGGCTGGGCTGTGGTATCAAGAGACTGGAATCGGTGACCGGTCTTCCAATCCCAGAACGACATGCTTCCATTATCTCCTCCGGAGAACAACACGTTGTCTTCGTTCACTGCAATAGAGTTGATGACGGAGTTCTGCCCTTCAAAATTCTGCATGAATGCACCTTCTGGGCACTTCCACTGCTTGATGCTTCCAGTACTGGCGCTTGCAAAGGTGAATTCCTTAGGGTGAACAGCGAGACCTCTGACACCCTTCTTGTGGTGTGTAAGAACTCCCATGGATTTTCCAGCTGCAAGATCCCAAAGTCGCACTGTGGAGTCAAGGGATCCAGAGATAATCTGGGGGTCGGCTTCCTGGCATTTAATATCGGCAACTGTTCCTTTATGGCCAGATAGCACATGGATGTTGCTGCGTGTTCGCATATCCCATACTCGGGCAACACCGTCTCGTCCTCCTGTAACGAGAACATCCAAGTTGGGATGCAGAGCGAGTGTGTAAACGCCACTTAGATGGCCATGATAATGCCGAATGACCTTGTTTGCTTCCAAATCCCAGCACTTCACCATCTTATCCTCACCACATGAAAAGAGATAGGGATGGCGAGGCGAGACGGCCAGTCCTCGGACCGTAGATATGTGGCCAGTCAGCGTGAGACGAAGGGAACCTGTCGCCAGATTCCAAATTTTGATGGTCCGATCTCCAGCACCACTGGCAAACCACTCATTATTAGGCTCAACAGCCAGAGCTCGAACCCATCCCAAGTGTCCAGATATAACCCTCATCAGCTTCCATGGCGCATGCCATTCAGGCCTCTGCTGCGGTGTCGCGGACGGGCGCGAAACGAGACTTTTGCTGTGACCTTCTGTCGATGGGCCACCCGATGACCCCTTGACCAAGGCCGTTGATGTGCCATTTGTTCTGTCCTGACCCTGCGCCGGCATCTTTGGTCGTTTCGTACGCGAAGCTGCGGCCTGCGCCTGTTTCTCTGCTAGAGCTCGAGGGAGTTCCGTTACATCTTCATATTCGGCTTTTCTTCGGTACGAAACGCCGATTGAGCCATCGCCTGAAACTGAGGGCGTGGCTAGGAGGTAATCAGACCCAAAGAGTTCGATGGTCCTTTTGGCTGATTTGCGCACAGCCTGGTCTGCTGGCAACTGCGACGGTAGAATGTCCATGTTCTCGCGGGGAGGACCTGCGGCCGCGTGTCTCGGGCTAATCGTTTGAATCGAAGGACAGTCGTTGTTGTGCCTGAAGTTTGTCTTATTTTCTGCTTAAAACAAAACGCGCTTCGCAGGGGCTCGTGGATGAACTCAGGCCGCAGGCGATTGATGTTGTCGGGCTAATGTCAAAGTCGGCGGCCGCGCGAACTTTTGAAGAAGCTCGGGCCACCTTCTCACTAGGCTACTACCTACTACTAGTCGCATGCGATTGCTTAGTTTACAGCTACTCTCCCCTCACCACCCACTTGATTATCAGTGGACCGATCTACTTGCGAGCGAACCTCACCATGGACACCGATAAGAATGCAAAGTTCTTGATACACGAGGCTTCTCGTGAAGGAAAAAGTTTGTCAAGCCTGTTTGCCTTCAAAAAGACGTGGACTGCTGACTAACCGCTCTCCAAAGCCCCGCTGGTGGAATCACTATTGAACGTGAGCAGTTGATTTCAAATGTTTATATCTTGGGAGGACTGTTCTAACGTCGGTTGAAAAGGCGAATCCAAAACTTGCCTCTCTGAAGGATGAGGACGAACGTTTACCGATACACTGGGCTGCAGCATATAACCGACTACCGATTGTTGAACTATTGGTCATCAACAAACATTTCGATCCAGATGTTACGGTTAGTTGGGTCTTTTTCTTTCTTGCGAACTACTCTGACAGTCTCATATCGCAGGATGGGTCAGGATGGACTCCGCTTATGATCGCATCCAGCTTGAAAAATGCAGAAGGCGACCCGATCGTTGATTTACTGTTGCGAAAGGAGGCCGATGTCAATATAAAGACGGTCTCTGGACAGGTGAGCTTGTGAAAACCACAGAACATCTCGGGAAATACCCATTTGACAACTTCTTTCGTTAAACAGAATGCTCTGCACTTCGCTGCTTCCAAAGCCAATCTTTCTACTGTGAAAACCCTCATCGCAAACAAATGCAGTGCGCGAGTCAAGGACAAACGGGGACAACTGGCACTTCACCGTGCTGCGGCTGTTGGCTCTATTCCTATACTGAAACTTCTACTTGAACAAGGGAAAAGTCCCATCAATGCAACCGATGTGGACAGTTTGACAGCATTACATCACGCCATCTCCGAAGGCCATGGAGATGCCGCAATATTGTTGATGAAAGCGGGAGCAGATCTTGAGAAAAGGGATGCTGACGGACATCTGGCTATAGATTTGGCACCAGATACAAAGGTAAAGAGTTCTTTTGCATTGTTGCAAACCCGATCTCACTCTAATACTAACATTTCATCAAGGTCCGAAAATATATCCTTCAAACTGCAGAGCGCGAAGGCATAGAATTGCCATAAAAAACATTAGTTGATACCCAAATTCTAATGAACTCCGTTTTGAAACCCCCATACACACAGAATGGTTCCCCCATTTCGGTGTTTGCGGAATGAATCAATTGGTATATTTACACAATATGCAAAAACAAATTATGACTCTCGACCCGACAAGGCCGCGCGCCCCTCTGTATCACTTCATTGTACTATCGACCAACTCGCGATATATCTTCTTGAGATCGGCGATATCTGCCTGGAGCTCTTCTACCTGTTCGCTCTTTTCGCCAAGAAGTTCAAGAGTGGTTTCATACCGCGCATCTAGTTGAGTGACCTGCGCCTCCAGTTCTTCGACACGCCCGTCTCGCTTGCGTTTCTCCTCCATCTCGCGTATGAGTTCAACCACCTCCTGTCTGGCGTCGTCGCGCTGAGATGTGATGCGTTCTAATTCATCCTTGGTGGCTGCTCGCTCGCTCTCAAGACGCCGGACTGTTGCACTCATACGTTCAACCAATTGTACTGAGGGCCCAGCTCCAACAGTTGAAACGGATATGATTTCGTTGATTCCGTTTCCACGAGAAACGTTTGCTCCGTAAGCCGATGGAGTAACTGGAGAAGCATTGTAGTATTCGTCTGGCTCCAGAGAATGAATTGGCGGGGCACCCAATAAGTTAGGGTTAGGAGGACCATTTGACGCGTGTGGAGAACCAATTCCTTGGAACGATGGGAATGAATTCGTCCGCGTAGGAGTTAGAATGTCAGCATGAGCTGGAAGGGTGGAGGAACGACGGCTCAATGGGCGGCTTTCGGTCACGAGAGGGTCAAGACCGCCGGATAGACCGGTCGATCTACGACTGGAAGCCACAGGCGACGCTGTTCGGGGCTCCTGAAGGAAAGGTGGTGGAGATGCGACCTGATCTCGCCATCTAGACCGTTCTTCTTCCAGCTTCTGTGACCAATTTGTCTCGATAGATTTCTCTTTGGCTGCTGCGTCTTTTCGAAATGAATCAAACTCCTCGTCTGACTTTTGCACTCGTTCTCGCAGTTTCTGCACCTGTTGTCGCGTTTCCTGTAGTGTGCGCTCTAGCTCATCAATGGTTTCCCTGGCAGTTTCGAGCTCTTCGTCTGCCTTCTTGGCTTTTATATTCTAGTCAAACAAGTCATTAGTTTGGTCACTAAGATACATGGATAATAGACTTACCACTTCACGGGCTTTTCGCCGTAGGTCTGCCTCCTTGCGGGCAATTTCATCCCGCTCTTTCTCCACCCCGGTGAGTCTGGATAGCAAAGAGCTCTCGATTCCTTGCCAATTCTCACTGGCAACGGCATACTGTGTCTGTAGCGTCTCTATTTGGCGAAGCAGTTTCGCCTGCGCGTCGCCCGCGGCACTTGAGGAAGCCTCTTCAGCTCGTGAGCGCAAGCTTTCCATCTTGCTTTCCAGAACAGATTGTTCTCCTTTGAGCTCAGCTTCCAAAACACGGGCACTTTCTTTCTCTCTTTCAAGATTATCCTTGAGACTTCGGATTTCTCTCTTTAGTTTTTCCTCGCTCAGTTCCTTTTCAATCTTCGCACTTGATAAATCACCCTCTAAATCGGCCACTCGCCGGTTTAATTTCTCCAGAGCTTCGGCTTGAGCTTTGGATTCCGCAGCCTCGGCGCGAGCAACGGCTCTTTCAAGTTGACCTCTAAGTTCATCCACTGTCGCAGTCAATGTTTGTCGTTCCGAGGTCACTATTTCAAGCTCTCTAGAAGCTTTGGATTGTGAGTTCAATAATTCTTGAGCCCTTTTTTCCGATGCCTCTGCTCGTTTTGCCTTGGATTCTGCATTGGCTAGGTCTCGTTCGAGTTTGGTTGTGCGCCGCTTTGTATCGGTCTCTTGCTTGTTGCTATCCATAATTTGCTGTCGTAGTTTCTTGATGATGGCTCGATTCTCCATCTCTGTTTTTCCAAGTTTCTGGCCTTCTTCAAGTAAGAGTGCAATGCGTTCATCCTTGTCCGACAGTTGCTTCTGGGCACTGCCCGGTGTTGCCGCCGAGGCTGCTTCTCGAGCCGAATCAGCGGCTTCTTTAGCAAGGTATTTCAATTTTGATTGCAAAGCATCAATCTTCTCAATATAGTCATGTGTTTCCTCCTGCCATCGGGTTTCGGCGGCCTTATGTTCGGCTCGTAATTCTTCTAGTTCCGGGTTCTGTATTTCATTGGTTTCGGCTGTGTCATTTGCCTCGCTCTCAACCGCATCTATTGATATGGATGGCTCAAGGCTCTCTGATGTCTGTTCAGGTAAGGTATCGTTTGCTTCTTGTTCCGTGTTGTCTTCACCAGCAGCCAAATCTTTAGAGATCTGGGATCGTATATCTGAGTCATGACTGCTTCTCGGAGTGCCGTCATTTTCTATTCGCACAGTCGGTGTATTTTCGTCCAAGCTAATCCGTGTGCTATCTAGACTGGCACGCTTCTCGCTTCCGGGTAAAGGGGTCGACGAACGAGAGGAAACCTCAACGGAGGATCGGGGACTCTGGGACTTGACCATGGCCCTTGCCAGGCGCTCTTGTAAGCGATCATTATTTTTGCGGGAATTAGAGGAACTCCGGGATACTTTCAAAAACAAGTTAGCCAATTGATTTGTGAAAGTTAGGAATAGGTGTCATCGCATACCGGCGACGGTTTGTTTAGCAGCAGCAGTGGTTAGATGTCCCTGCGAAGCTGTATCTTCGTCCTTGGCGACCTTGTTACTCGAAGGCGCGTCATCCTCGTTCGCCAGGATGACATCCAGACGAGACTCCACGCCCGATACAGCTTGTTGGAAAAAGGAGCCCACGCCCCATTTAGTCTTCCCCTGTGGCGCATTGGACGGCATTTTGGTTATGGCGAGCAACTATGAACGGTCGTCGGAATATAGGAGCGGTCGGCTTTATGAAACCATAGGCGTCGCGCGTTGGTCAAGGGACTTGTCTAGGCAACAGTCGGTCTGTAAATCGTCACACGGGGCTAGGCCGGGCAAGAGAGGCCATCCATTCCAACCGCCAGGAACAAGGTAGCAAAGAGCCGGGCTTGCACAGGCACGGCGGCAGTGGCACGTCGTGGTCGTGAGATGCCAGATAGACGGGTCGGAGAGTCAGAAACAAGGTGATGCATAGTCCGGAGGCCCATTAATTTTAGATGCGGCTGAGCCACTTGCCAACGGGCATGGGCTCATGGAGGGCACGCGTGGCACTAACTCACGGGAATCGGGGCTAAACTCGCCCGGGCCTAGCAACGCCCGCACGCTAGGGCGAGCTATCACCACGACATCATCACCACCACGACCACAGCTGCTTCTCAGTCTCCGTACCAGACTTTTTGCTCTCCGCGTTCTGTTTCTGCCCCCCCTGGTCGACCGACGCCATGTCGCTCGAGCCGCCCACCTACCTCAGCTCTCTCCAGAACAACATCCGCGCCCGGCCCATCCCCTGGGAAGGCGCCGTGCGGGCTGGGAACATCACCGACGACCATTTGCGCAAAATCAAAGCCGTTGACAAGGTCCGGAAGGAACAGCGCCAGCAAACTGTCGAGGCCGATCTGAAGGGCTACACAGCGCTCCTTGCGGGCAGTGCTGATGCGAAGAGCGTGTTGGAGCTGGCGTTCAAGCGCACTGATATTGTACAATACATTCTGGTCCTATCCGCCGACCTGATCGGGGGTGAGAGCTCCTTTTTACACCTTTTTGCGATATATGTGTGGTATCCTTAATTTGGACCATTGCTGACGTTCTTTTCTTTTTCCTGTAGATGTCCCGGCACTCGCCTCGGCTCTTATTGAGCACCCCCAGCCTTACAAGCCGTTCCTACCCCTCCTACGCCATTCCACCAATCCGGAGGATCCTATCCCTCTCCTCACATCCTCGTTCTTGACAAGCTTAGCCTCCACGGCACTTTCATCCTCGACGCAAGCCTCTGCCCGAGAGGAAGAAGCCTTACCACAACTGTATTCGTATCTATCAGTCCTGGCGAAGAATCAGGACAGCGGACTCCAAGACATTGGAGTGCAAGGGTTTTCAGCACTACTTTGCAACAAGAAGGCGAGAGAGCTGTTTTGGAAACAGCGTCAAGAGACAGTGGATACGCTCATGGAAGTCCTGCGTACCGCTGCGGCAGGGAAAGACACTGCATCATCGACGCTGGCCGGCTCGACGGCCACGAACAGCGCTCGCACCGCCGACATAAGTGTTGGCGGTGGAGTTGGCCTGCAGCTTTTGTACCATGTGCTATTAGTCATTTGGCAACTAAGCTTTGAGGGCAGCCTTGTCGGCGAGGAATTGCACTCGTATGTACACCCCGGACTCTAACCGCCCTTGCGATTGCTTTTAGCTGACAACGACAGGGAGCATGACATTATCGAGTTATATACACAGCTTTTGCGACTATCTCCCAAGGAGAAGACCACTCGGCTTCTTCTCGCTACACTGAACAACCTCCTCACTGCTAACCGCACCACACTCTTACCAGTCGCAGTGATTGTCCGACTTCCTGCCTTGCTTTCTAACCTAAGCGGGCGCCATCTTACCGACCCCGACTTGTTGGAGGACCTCAAGTCGCTGTCGGATATGCTGGATGAATATACAAAGACACAAACTACGTTCGACGAGTACGCTGCCGAGGTTCAATCCGGCCATCTGCGGTGGTCACCGCCACATCGCAACCCGACATTTTGGCGTGAAAACGCTCGTCGGATCCTGGAAGAGGAGCGCGGAGCTTTGCCGAGGAAACTGGCTGAGATCCTGTCGAAAAGCTGGGATACCGACAAGCAAGTGCTGGCCATTGCATGCAATGATGTTGGCAGTCTTGTCAAAGAGGTCCCCGAGCGCAGAAGCCAATTAGAGAAGCTGGGTTTGAAAGTTAGAGTCATGGAGCTGATGACTGACCGGGATGAGGCGGTGCGATGGGAAAGTTTGCGGGCTGTTGGTGAATGGCTCCGGTACTCGTTTGACAAGTGAACAAAGTACAGCGTCTTGATAGTGTTTTTTAAGTTGCATATACCATCCTATATGGCTCGTTGCCTTGGTTTGTTCTACTATTTTGTTTTCTTCTGCTGTGAGCTGTAAAGTCGTACGGGTAAAATTCAACATGCATTTAAACCGACCCACCCGACACAACATAGATGTTTCACAGCACCTGTTGACCCACGCAGTCAGCCACTGAGCTAATTTATTTTCGTCTGCTCCTTTTGTTGGATATTGGATAATGTTCCTGAAACTTGGGCACCCAAGCGGGGATCGATGCAAACCTTAAAAAAAATAATACAATAGCCTGCCGGGCCGATTGGCCCAATTACCGAACGCCGAGCTTGTTCCATTGAAGATGCGTCCGAGCCACGCATATCGTTACGTATGTACGGTGTAACCCAGAAGTGATCGTATTCAGGTCCAGTTGTCAGTCCTAGGCACCTGCGTGGCGAACGGTGGACACTTAACTACTTCAATAAATCTTTTATATCAGCCCTAGCGCGGCACATGTATCGGGATATGGTCAAGTACATATGTACTACTGTAGGTATGTAGGGCACAACAGATTCTGATGGATTAAGCATATGCATACGTCTCCACCGGGTGCCGCCAGATGCAGAAACTGTTTCTTCTCACGTAATGTCTCAAAAAAGGCCTCACGAAAAAAAACCTCATTGGTGGCGCCATGCATCGAATTATTTGCAGTGACGCAGATCGCCAGACGCCGAAGTGGGGCGGCCTGGCAGGCTTCTAGGCATTTCGGCGTGGGCACTAAGCCTTTTTCGGGCAGGCGCCTTCCGTTCCTCCTCTATAGTTAAATCATCCTTTGGCATGACGACCCCTCCTCTTCTCGCTCACTTTTTTTCAACAGGGCAATAATAATACAACTATCCCGTCTGATCATCAGCCCCCTGTGATATATTTCTCGACATATATTATTCTGTTCTTATCTGAGTCCAGCACGCCTTATCGCCCCACAACTTTCATCGTGGTCCCGGTGTGGCAACTCGGCTTGCGTGGATCGATAATTTTTCCCCCAGCTACTTCGTCCTCAAGATTGTCTCTAACCCTGGACAATATATTCAAATGTCGCGATCTTTCACAGGCTGCAAGAGATGCAAAGCACGCAGGCAAAAATGCGACGAGCAACATCCTGAATGTAAGCAAAGGCTGGGTAAAATTGACTGCTATCCGCACTAATACAGGCAGGCGGCCGATGCAAGGCGGCCGGAGCACAATGTCGATATGCAATGCAGCTGCAATGGGGAGGCCGGGCATTCTCGCGATCGAGATTCGGCGCCTGTGTCGGACCTGGGGGGATGCAAAGATTAGGTTCGTATTCAGAGTTTCGTGTTGGAGTGGGCATTGAAAATTAACGATTTCGCGCCCGTGCAGAGTACTCACCTGGTGAATTCGTTTATACCACCGTGAAAAATGAGCAAATGTCACCTTTGGAGTCAGTGACTCCAGTATCGTCCCCCTCTTCTTCTTCGTCTTCTCCCGATTTGCCTCTTGTTCGACAGATCGACCCGTTGTCGTCGTTACCGCCGACGCAAAAAACGCTGCTGCAACATTTCATCCGAGACGCGTCCCATGTCACATCATGTCATCCCGGAATGCAGCAGGAAATCTGCAAGATGATTGTTCCCATGGCTCTGCAGACTCCTTCTCTCCTTTACGCAACAATGTCGCTGTCCGCCATCCACCTAGAGGCACTCAACAATCACTCGGATATGGTCAAGACGGCACCAGATATAGCTAGGTTGATGGCTCGGAGCTTGGAACATTTCCGGGTTGAGCTTCAAGATCCAGCACGTAAAGGCTCCGATGCGCTGTTGGCGACGGCGCGCACACTCTGCCTGGCTGAAATCCATTCAGGTGCTATTCAACCCAATACATGGAGAGCGCATATAGAAGGGGCCAGGGCTTTGATGACCACCACGCAAACAACGCCGACTCCGAACACTGCCTTCCGCAAGTACCTCGACCGGTGGTATCGATCCATCGTGGCTCTGTCTGCTCTCAACGGCAATGGGCCCCCTATTGGTGAGAGCTCTATCGACTCAGAGCCAAGGGATGACTGGTTAACCAACGACCCGGACTATTTGGATGATTATTGGGGATTCACCGTTAGTTTGGCAGATATTTTCCGGGAGATTGGGGTTATAGCTTGGAAACGCCATCAGAACAACGACGCAGCGCCAGAATTGCAGAGTGGAGATTCAGAATTTGAAGAGCGCGCGGCGACACTAGAAAAACATGTTCTCGGTCTGATAGATCGATATTCTGGCGGCAATCAGCTGGTCTTCTATCCAGGAGTGGTGGAGAGACTTTCGGAAGACGCCATCCGAGAATTCATGCTGTGTAACGAAGCCTTCCAACACACGGCCCTGATTCACATTCACCGCCGGATTCGCAAGGTGCCCGTCTCGTCGCCTGAAGTGCAGTACTCGGTCAAGCAAATCCTCGCATGCACATCACAAATTGTGCCCAGGAGCGGCCTTAGCCCGTGGGTGATGCTGACGACGCCGCTGTTCACTGCAGGCTGTGAAGCTTTGGGTGACGACCGCGAAGCTTTCAAGCAGCTATTCCTTTCCTTGCATGACACGACACGCATTCCAAATGTTCTCCAGTCCTTGAACTTTCTCGAGGTCTATTGGGCTGACGATGATAAAAAGGACGAGGAGGATTGGAGCCATTATCTTGGTATGTTGATGATTCGAGTTTTTTTGTGTGGGGACATCGTACTGACAACCAAAAAGATAGAATGAATTTCGACTTTATTCCTTATTAAGTCCGGGTTTATGAATGATACACGACACGCATAGATGGTTATTTGGAGTTCGGTTGGAGAAATTTTGGGAATTTGTGTATAGTATGGGTACATTTATAGTTTTATGTCGGGATCTATACCCCTTTTCCCCGTCAATGCATATTTGTTTTTTCAAAAGTGAGCCGGGATATGTTACAGATTTCAAATGTTATAAAAGAGAGATTTATGTGTTTTTTGAAATTTCCATTTCAGATATGCAAAACCACGTGCAGCATTGAAATACTCCAGTACACTCTGACATCACACGTAATAAGAATTACATGTATCTTCAATGTGCATGTGACAAATTATTAAACCTCGTCATAGGAGAACAAAAATGACCAATCAGTTAATGACAGCCAAGATCCCTTGTGTCAGAATATGACATCCTGCCCTCCACGGTTATGCCTACGGTTTAGGGTATTTCCTAATCGGGCAATAATGTGAGCTGCCAGCCTGCCACCAAGCGGCATTGTTTGCCTTACGCCAAGAGTAGTACTACGTACTACGGAGTATAAGAATGGGTGCCATACTATGCACCCCACAGCGACAACATTTGAAGCATGCTAGTTAATATCTTACTCTTCGCTTATGTACAAGGGCCTTAGGCCCAAAAGGGGCCTGTCTAGATCCACCTTGAGAATGGTCACGAAAAGAGTAATCGCTACACTTCGCAGTGCGTTCCTAGATCAATTCATAATTTGATAGCACGTATCACAAAACCGTTTCGACCAGGTTCACTTGGTTGGGTATGAGCTTCTAGTTATTTATGAATCATTTTTAAACATCAATTGCTTCGCACCTTGCTGAAACGCCGTTTTTTGCGCACCTCCTGAGTCAACGGCCGTTGCGCTATTTTCTTTTTCCAGACAAGAAGTCGGTGTGTTAGTTTACTGTCAATGCGTGGCCGGCTCGACCTACAGTATTTTTGCGCCTATTTATTATTGTGCTATTCATAGTTCTAGGCTCAGTAGTGTCCTCCGTACGGTCCATACGGAGTATATACCTTATCACTTATCAGCCTCTGATATTGGACTAGCCGTTATCAGCTAGTCTGTCTTGTTCTATGTCCCGCATTAGGTTGGTTGAAACCACTGGAATATACGGAGTGAAACAGAACTTCGTACTTCGGACGAAAGACGATGCATACAGGGCTTGCAGTGTTTGAATTTACGAGACCATGGCCGTGGCCGATATGCATATACTCGATCGACATATCCAGGCCATCTAGACTCTTACTCCAGGGGCAGACCCCACCAGGACGACAAACAGAGGCTTGCGTATGCCTCAGGCTAGCCATCCTGGGTCGCTTCCCAATCCGGCTAGTGCGCTCGTTAGCCTGCCACTCGTTTTGCCGCTTAACTTTTAAGCGCCGCACACGGGCTAGCGCCGCCAGTCGCGGGCGGCCATTGGCTGTATGTTCCGCGCTAGCCTGCCTGGGGCGCCGCTTCAGGCAGTCGGCCGGCCGAAAGGAGACTAGCGCGGTAGCAGCGCCTGCCCAGTGCGCGGCGGGAAATAACATCCTCGCAGCAGCCCCTGAAACCTCGGATCTCCCAGCCAGCCCACTTTGGACTCTCTCTCCTGCGCTGGCGCCGTGGCTGATCTCGCGCTCTGAAGTCTGATCGAGGTCGACCTGGCCCAGAGCCCCGCGTTCGTCGTCGCTCGTCCAATCATTCAATACTATGGCAATATCCGGCCTTCAATTGATATCTATCTCTGGATCAACCTGGGCCGTTCGTCTCTGTGCTCGCTTCCTCCCGGCAATCCCGGGCCGACTATTGGCATCCCTCACAGCCGATCCCAGGCGCCTGAGTGAGTTGTCGACTCGCGCGCTCGCTCTGCTTGTGCTCGGCCGCGGGCGAAAAATGTATACATAGCATCGCATACAGTCCGCTGTGTCAGACGTTGTAACTCCCCGCCGGGGGCCAGCCAGTCCTAGTCATGCATGTTGGGTTAACGGCGCTGTGGTTGCAGTTCGCAGTGAGCACTATCCCGGAGTAACTGTGCGCACGCTGTGCCACCAGGGGTTGGACTGCTTCGACATGCAGTGTCATCCACTGCGACTGGTCCGTTTCGGCGAGCCACCAGCGCCAGAAGAGGGATGGGCGCTGATCGTCTCCTGGGGCCCTGGCCAGCCATTTGCCAGCCTCCCTGGCCGCGCAAAATCCCTGGATCTCGCCTCAACTAAGAACACTAGCTGTGCC
This sequence comes from Talaromyces sp. P118-02, assembly GCA_037040535.1. Lineage (NCBI taxonomy): Eukaryota > Fungi > Ascomycota > Eurotiomycetes > Eurotiales > Trichocomaceae > Talaromyces > Talaromyces sp. P118-02. Next base: position 225,500 of record JAXQGY010000915.1, read on the forward strand.
GACGCTCCACCGAGCCAAAAGGCCGCTCCCACCCTCCCTCCGAAAAGAGCTTACTCGAACCACGTTGGCGTCCGGTCCCTGCAACCTCTAGTCGCGCTCCCTGGGCGCTCTCCTTTTTCTGTTTCGCCTGATCAAACCGCTCGCTTCTACTTGGCGCGTGTTCGTCTCGCCCGTGCTCGACGACAATCAATGTCATGCCGATCCTAAAACCTGATTAATTAGTTCGCCCGTCTGAAGAAGGTTGCAGTGGTGTCCACCACGGCGCCGTGCGTGATCTCTGTCGCCGTCCTTGTTGATCGATATCCTACGCATAATTTACGGAGTATCCGTACTATCTTTCACAAACTAAACAGCATGGCGAGCGCCAGTCCACCGCCAATCGCTGCTGCTTCCGGTGGCTTCTCCTCCTCCTTTCTCCGCCGTCAAAGAAGCAGCTTCGATTATCCCCAGCCCTTAGCCAATAGCACACCTCCTGACACCGCGCGCACACCTGCTGTCCGCAGAAAGCCACTGCCCATCAATGCTTCTCCTGTGATCACCCCAAAGCACTCTCCGGCTCCCTCGCAAACCTCTTTATCCCAATTCAGTGCCGGCCAACTTGATTCTCCCCGACATCTCGAAACAGTCGACGAAAACCTCCCCTTTCTCCCCAGGGACCTTGACCAGTAAGGGCAACCATCCTTTCTTTTATCTCCTTTGACCTCCCCTCCTCCTCTCCTCCCCCCTCCCTCTATCCCCCCCGCGTTCTTTATTCTTGTCATCGTGAAACCGTTGGTTGGGCGTGACATCAAAGGACTTAGGTGCCCTCTTTTTCGCCCGGCCCCGTGGTTGGTTTATCATAGCGCTAATGTACTCTGACCTAGATATCCTCGGGGCCAATCTCAATTAATACCATTTCCCATTGACACCTCACGAACCTACCGTGATCTCGAATTAGAAACAGACGAAGAAACGGACTACTATCTGCCGCATGGCACGCCGATTCATTCCCGCCTTGCTAGTGAACCTATCATCCCGGTGCTGAGGTCACCGCCGCCTCTGAACAATAAGAGGCCTGAGACTATGGCATTACAGCCACCCGAGAGCAGGCCTCCTCCTCTACACCTCGATGCCATCCCACCAACTATGCCCCACGGTGCAGCAGACAAACAACCCAAGACCCCTGGAAATAAGATCACATCCTTCTTCGGGTGGAAGACAGCGGCTGCCTCCCCAGGGGCCGAGTCATCCAGCACCGAAATCAGCGATGCTGGTCGGTCTCCATTGGTGTCTCCATTGCCACAGCCTTTCAGCGGCTCCCCATATGGCAAGAATGCCGTCCCTGTAACTGATCAAATCATGCACGGCTTTCCCATGCCTCCCGTCCGGAATGGGTCCCTTGGTGGATTGTCGTCCGGCAACAGTACTGACCTCATGAACAAGGTTTCCGAGTTGGAAGCCGAGTTGCGTGAGATCAGTTCTGAGCTGGCCGGATCCATCCGACGAGAGATGGAACTGGAGGACTTGGTCGAGAGGTTCCAACTCGAATCCCATGCAGACGCCAACCGGAGGACAAGTGATTACTTCTCCGACTCCGGTACCAGCTCGATCCGGACTGGGACAGACGGAGGCAAGGTCGAAGACATTGACCGAATTAAGCGTGCCGCTGAACAGGAACGAGCTCAGCTAAAAGTTGAACTGACCCAGAGATGGCAAGAAGAGAGATCGAAGCGGACTGCATGCGAGTCCCATGTACAGATTTTGGAGAACCAAGTGCAACAGGTAAGAGATATCCGTACTTCCCTGGTGGAAAATTGCTCTAATACAGTGTAGTTCCGTTCCCAACGGGTTGATGTTTCGAACGCGGCCTCCAAGAACAAGGAGCTTGAGGTGACGTTGGACGACACTCGACGGAAACTCCTCGAAGAGAGACAACTAAAGGATAATTTCGAAGATTTGCTCACTGCCATGCGAGTCGAGCTCGAGCAGCTCCGAAATGAGCGCGACCACCTCCGCGATGAGGTAGTCCCCTCCATGCAATCCCAGAAGGGTGGTAGAATCGGGGCCATCTTTGAAGAGAGCGGTTTCAACTCGAAACGGAATTCCATGGTCAGCTTATCTAGGTCGAATTCTTTGGCTCGCCTGCCGAATAAGAGATCAAGCTATGCTCAATCAGGCGGCCTTTCGGGCGAATCCCGCGAGTCCCTGGTTGACCGCGTCAAGGATACCGAGGCTCAGCGTGATGCTCTGCACAAGGCTTTGAAGAGCCTCCTTGACCGACAAGCACACCAAGCCCGCGAAAACGAGAAACGGATCAAGATCCTGGAATTCGAATTGCACAAGGCTGAAGAGGTCAACACCCCGCGCAAACTTGGATACCAAAGAGAAGTGCGGAACCTGAGAGAAGAAATAAACCACCTCCGTCGTCGAGCCGATGAAGCCTTGGACCAGAAATGGCAGTGCGAAAAGGGTCTTGGTGGCCTCAAGATGGACTTGGATCGTGCCGAGCAGGAGACCAGTTCATTGCGCATGCTGCTGCAAGAGCACGACATTGCTCTGCCGGAAGAACTTGCAGCCTCCAAGGACGGACTGTCTCACGTACAGGCCACTTCATCTTCCCTAGAGGCCGCTTACCAACAACTGCAAGCCGACATGGAGTATGCCGAAGCAAACGCCCCGCAATCCCCGGAAGAAGAACAGAGACTTTCTGCATCAGTCAACCGCACGGAAGATCTTGCTGGCCAGGTTCGACACCAGCTTGATACCAACAATGCTCTGCGTCGACGCCTTGCAGACGCTATCGCTCAGGGAGAGCGAGAACAAAATATGTCTGCCCACCGCATTAATGACATGCAGAGCAAGCTGAAGAGCTTGGAAGACACTCTGATGGACGCCCAGCACCAGTCTGAGGATGCGATGGCCAAGCATGAGGAGGAAATTCGCTCCCTCAAGGACAGCCACAACGCCCAGCTGATGCGGGCTAAGATGGGAATTAAGAGCCCTGTGTCTTTGTCGCCGAGACCACCAGCTACTCCATTCTCGGGATCGCGATCCCCTCGCCTTGACGTTACTACCTCTGGAGAGGGAGTCCCTCTGAGCCAGGTCATTCAAGCCGAGTACCTCGAGCTCAGAGTGAAGGAACTGGAGAAGGCTCTGCGCGATGCCGACTTTGAAATGGAAGAAGTTGTCCAGCGCATGAACAAGGCACAAATTGGAGTTGCTGAGCTCCAATCAGACAGGCAAGTTTTTCTCCTTGAGTATTAATTTACCAAAACTAACCGTATTGCAGAGACGAAGCTCTCCGTCAGACTCGCCGGCTCGAAGCCGAGATCACGGCTGAACGCGAAAAAGTGAAAAGCCTCATGGGTTAAATGAATCCTTGATTCTGTACACTATATATACACCGTCGGTTCTATATACATATACGAGTGATGCATCCTCCAGCATTAATGGCACCGGAACCGCCATTCAATCGGCGTTTAGTTCTTTTTTGGATATACTAATTTTTGTCCACCTTTTTTGCGATTTTTTGACATTTGCCCGGGGTTTATTATACTCCCGGGCTGTTTTCTGAGTTTGAATACCCATTTGCGCAATTTGACTCGGGTCATCTGAAAAGCAGCTGCAGTTTATTTTATTTTTCACGCAGCTAATGTCACGGCAGTTTGTATATATTGGAGTTTTTCTTCTTCTTTCTTGGGTGAGGATATTTTTATGGGAGGCATTTGTCATGTGTATATATACGAACATTTAAACACTATTTGCGCCCCATATTTTGGGGTTTGATATTGATTAATCTAATTCCAATGGAATTTTTGAATTAAACATGTTTTCATAACTCGTTCTTACTCTATGATCCAGATACAAATAAAACCATGCATCGGTCAGGTTGAAACTAAACGCCGCCACCTCCGAGCAGCTCCAGAGTCTTCAGCGACATGGCCGCCTGCAATGGCATTGGCGGCGTAGAGCTGCAAGGGTCCTTTGATAGCAATCCCAGGTACTCCGGCAGCCAAGGAGAGGAGGGAAGCTTGTAACTATTTCTTCTCCAAAGCAGCTGTACGCCGGATTGAATTCCTCGTCCAAGACAAGGAGTCTGCTGAAAATCACGAACTCGTAGATCTCTCTTGTGGATTTCGTTGCTTGGCAGCAGATATTATTGTGGACTATGCATATCGACAAGACTTTGGGGGGCTGAGTGCAAAGAGTTTCAGGCAGCCAGTGATTGATACTACCGACGACCTTGCCAGGATGACTCAATGGGCTACATATTTTAGGAGAACGTTTCTTGTTCTCGAGTCAATTTTAGGATGGATGCCAAACGCTCTTCTACGCAAATTGTCGCCGTAAACCCTAACCGTGAACCAGTTTGAGCAAGTACATATTCCTCCAGTCTTGACAACATCATAGGTAAATACTGATATTAATCTCATAGAGCTGCGCGGACAGCATTCAGAAACTGAAAAATACGCTTCTCGATCCTCAAGCAAATAAAAACCGCCAGGTGCCAAGGGATTCCGCGCTTACTGCTGAAGCTGTGCTTATACTGCTTGCTGGCATGGATACAATTGCGAATGCGTTAGTTACCGGGACATGGAGCGTGTTGCAAAATCCCGATATCCTCAAAAACCTCGTCACAGAGCTTAATGCTGCTTTCTCCGATGTTCATAACGATGTGACTACGGACGTGCTCCAAAATCTTCCATATTCAGTATGCCTGTGTTCCCTATTTCTAAAGATATGCAACATTCTCTAATGCATGACAGCGTGCCGTCATTAAGGAGAGTCTACGTCTATCGTACGGGGCACCTGGACGACTGCCACGTATTGTACCGCGCTCTGGAACCGCTGTAGCTGGACGAGAGATTCCACCTGGAAGCATTATCTCTCGCAGTAACTTTATCTATCATACAGATAATGAGATATTTTCTAGACCGATGGAGTTTATTCACGAGCGCTGGCTTGGCAATGACTCTAGATATTTAGATCAGAATCTACTTTCTTTTTCTCAAGGTTCAAGAATGTGTATAGGAATCAAGTGAGTTGTCACTATCATGATATAAGAGTGCAAATTCCAAACTTGTCATTACTTCTGAGTACTAACATGACTTCTTACTCTAGTCTTGCAAACACAGAAATTTTAGGGCTATCTTTGCCAATTGGTTTAAATTTGGTCGTCGCGCTCCAGTGCTGCAGTATATAAGAGCCGAGCCTATGAGATCACGGGAAAACTTTTTTTTAGACTAGGTTATTGAAAATCGCCCAATGTGCAGGATTTTGACTGAAAAGACAGTTGTCACTATTATCCATATCAGACTACACCCTTTATTACTTCGAACTGCATCAGCTACATGTATACTAACGGCAAGAAGTAACTATCTTGGGGCGCTTAGGGCAGCTTTTGCTTTATATAAAAGATATTCCACACAGTTCTACTTATGGAAGGTTATTATAGGAAGGAAAGCATTTCATTTTAGACCAACCTCTGAGCAAACAGTATGAAGTTTATGTTTTCAAATGTTCGTCATTAATATTTTGAAGTATAAAAACCCAAGAATATCACATGATAACACCGCGATAAGATCAGACGTTGTCCCGGCTTGGCGGCGACTGATAAATCCGACCTTAACTGTTGTCACGCTCAACTCCGCCGTCTGCTTTCATTCTACCCACCAGTTGATGAGGGGATATCCAGTTTCATTATCTATCCCTCAACAATAATCCGAAGGGGTCACCTTTGTCTTGTCTGATCGTCGTTTTTGTTTCGTTTTGCGCCAGCTGGCGTTTGTATGGCACGCGCCACCAACTGATCACCATTTCTTTTTGGCTCTTCAATACCCTATAAGAAGCAGTCTTGGGCTTCAGCAGAAGGCCTTTTCTTTTGCATCTGAAGCATTCAGCTCAAACTCTCATCTCGAAAGTTATCATCCATACATTACAACTACAAAATGGCGTACTTACAAGGTAGGCACGAGCTGTTTTATCCTCCACGAACAAGAAGTCTTTTTCGAGCTAACAATAACAAATAACAGAAACCATCCTCCCTTACTTTCGCGACTACTCCAGTACTATCGTGCGCAAGACGTTTACTTCGGCCGTCCCACAATCGACGATAAACCAGCTATCCAACATGCGCACCGACATTGTCGAGCCGTACATAATCCGACCGCTCGCGAGCCTCGTCGCTTTTTCTACAACAGATCTCATGTCGTTTTTCATCATGATCATCACGCTGTACATTTCGTTGCGAATACTCGATTATGCGCGGAGGGTGGTGGTGTTTTGGGTCATGCTGGTGTTTAAGCTGGCCTTTTGGGCGAGCGTGGTCGGACTCGGGTTTTATGTGTACAATGTCGGAGTGGCCAGGGCTGTTGCTGAGGCTGGCTGGTTCTTTGGACTTGTGCAGGGGTTTATTGAAGATTTCATGGCCAGGGCTGAGAGTACCAGGCAGATGAGCAATGCGGCGGCTGCTGGTGGTAGGGGTCCACAAGCGGTGTGGTAGGACGGAGAAACAAAAAGAAAGGGCGTTTACATTGAAGACGGGATGACTACGCGTGACGATTCATATCAAAATATTATCGGGTTTTATTTGAGCAGGATTTATCTCATTAGATGATAGCGTTGTTCAGTGCATGTAGCAGGTTTCTTGATAGCGAATGCCATTTGGTTGCTTCACTTCTTCAAGATGTGGTATAAACGTAGTATAACACTGTATATGTCGATCTCCGAAGAGCATTGCTTGGGATCGACGCTGTGGTTTTTTACAGAGCGGAGCTCTGTCAATGGATCTGGCCGCATTCTGTGTTGCGGCTATCGGCCTCTTATCTCGATGTCGTCTACTCTGTCAATCTCTGCCAGGTTTGACTGTATGCCAAGCGGAGGTCCTATTTGAAGATTATATGTCACTACAATCTCAAATGTCTGGGTCCTCCCAGTCCACTTCTTGCGCGTCATTTGGCTCACGCGGCTCCTGGGCTTCGTGGAATTGGGTTGCGTCGTCAATATGGCTCAGGATTGCGCCGACGCTGTCTTCATCCTGTGCGTCGAGCTGCAGAAAGGACACCATGCTGAAGTCATCAATCAGTTGGCCAACAGCTTTGTTCAACCGGTTGAATGAGCCGCCGCTCATCAGCGCATCTTTCGATAGCGGGTCCTTGCTGGGATCTTCGGATTCTCTTTGTTCGTCGTCTTCTTGGTCGTGGAGCAGCTGCACATCGACATTGGCAAACCTCTTCAGCTGGCGGCGACCGACCATGTCCTTGATCTGGTCCATTTTGCTGAGAATGTTGATGTGCGGCATCTCCAACAATATCATGGCGGACATGGCGCTCAAGGTGCCGGAAAAGAACTTGGCCTTGTCGATGACAAAGGTGCTCTCGAGCAGGTATGTGGCGCAAAGCGAGATGTTCAGCGGGCCCTGGCGACTGAGGAAGTTGGTCAGGGTCGGGAGGAGCGGGATGTGGGTGTACAGCTCGATCTGGCCGGGCATGTCAAAGATGATCAGGTACTCGTCGCTCAAGGGCTCCAGGGCCTCGGTGAGAAAGTCGAGGTTCTGCATGAGGAACTCGAAGCAGTAGATGAGCCCGCCGTTGGGGCCCAGCTCCAGCTCTTCCATGGCATCTTCGAGGGTGATCAGCTCGCGGATATCGAGATCGGGCTCGTACTGGAAGCTCTCGGCGGCCGGGTCCAGGTTGACGTAGAAGCAACTGCGGCGGGTGTTTTGCAGATGCTGGATGATGGCGTTGCAAAAGGTCGTCTTGCCCGCGCCAGCGGGGCCCATCACCAAAACTCCAAACTTCGACATGGTTCCAGTTCAAGTTCGGCCGTTGAACGAGTCGAGTGGGAGCCTTCAGGGCACAGATGTGGGGCGTGGGGTCAGGTCAGATCACCGGTCACCACGACGAGAGAAGGGCCGATTCATGGGGAATTGGCAGAATGTAGTACGTAGTAGGTTAATTTCACAGGCGTGAGAAACGAGGGGCCAATGTGCTTGTTGGTTCAGAGAGAGGCGGCGGGGAGAAGAAAAAAAAATTGTCGGGAAAGAGCACGACGCGGCCAGTCACGGGACGCAGGTCCGCCGCGTTTTGCTCTCTCCACTGTCCATTTGCCGGAGCCCTTTGTTGATGGGCGGAATAGTAGACAGGCAGACGGACAGTCTTGACTGCTCTTAATAATTGCATCGACAGGCGCATTGTAGCGCATTGCAGCGGCGCAGAGCTGGAGAGCAGACAAGCAGTGCGGGGCATCGGCCGGAGACCAGTGGATGGCGCCATACCTTCGGACTCCGTGCTCGGAGAAGGCGCAGCGATAAAATCCCAGCCCACTTTCTTCTCTTCGCCCATCAGCCTTCTTCTTCCTCTTCTCTTCCCCATCGCTGTTGATCATAACATTCAATCATTCAATACCCTCACCCACCCATCCATTACTTAATCTCCCTCTTCTTTTCTCCCCTTCTTCTTCCCTACCACATTCACAATGGGCAGCACCAACGGTACTTCGTCGGGGACTTTCCTCTTCACCTCCGAGTCGGTCGGCGAGGGTCACCCAGACAAGATGGCGTGAGTACTGGGCATTGCCAGCGCTTGAAATTACTCTCAGACTGATCAATTGCACAGTGACCAGATCTCCGATGCCGTTCTCGACGCCTGCTTGGCCGAGGACCCCCTCTCCAAGGTAAGAACTGTCGCCACATCGAGTCATCGACAAATTTTAACCAGTGCCCCCGCTGTAGGTTGCCTGTGAAACTGCCACCAAGACTGGTAAGTAGCCATGAACATTGATTCTCCGCCACAAGTCCGCGCGTCTAACATGCTCCCCTAGGTATGGTCATGGTCTTCGGCGAGATCACCACCAAGGCCCGTCTGGACTACCAGAAGATTATCCGTGATGCCGTCAAGGACATCGGATACGACGACTCCGAGAAGGGCTTCGACTACAAGACCTGCAACGTGCTGGTCGCCATTGAGCAGCAATCCCCTGACATTGCCCAGGGTCTGCACTACGACGAGGCCCTCGAAAAGCTCGGTGCCGGTGACCAGGGTATCATGTTCGGCTATGCCACCGATGAGACCCCTGAGCTCCTCCCCCTCACTCTCCTTCTTTCCCACAAGCTCAACCGCGCCCTGAAGCAGGGCCGCCTTGATGGAACCGTCCCCTGGGTCCGTCCTGACACCAAGACCCAGGTTACCATCGAGTATGCCCACGACAACGGTGCCGTCAAGCCCCTCCGTGTCGACACCGTCGTCATCTCTGCCCAGCACAGCCCCGACGTCACCACTGAGACTGTCCGCAAGGAGCTCCTCGAGAAGATCATCAAGAAGACCATCCCCGCCGAGCTCTTGGACGACAAGACCGTCTTCCACCTCCAGCCCTCGGGTCTCTTCATCATCGGTGGTCCCCAGGGTGACGCCGGTCTGACCGGACGTAAGATCATTGTCGACACCTACGTAAGTTGATTCACTTTCTATCCCCTTTAGACACCGTTGCTAACCCAAGACTAGGGTGGTTGGGGTGCCCACGGTGGTGGTGCTTTCTCCGGAAAGGACTACTCCAAGGTCGACCGATCGGCCGCCTACGTTGCTCGCTGGATCGCCAAGTCCCTCGTCAACGCCAAGCTGGCTCGCCGTGCTCTTGTCCAGCTGTCGTACGCCATCGGTGTCGCCGAGCCCCTCTCCATCTTCGTCGAGACCTACGGCACCTCCAACAAGACCTCCGACGAGCTCGTCGAGATCATCAAGGCCAACTTCGACCTGCGCCCTGGTGTCATTGTGCGCGAGCTCGACCTCGCCAAGCCCATCTACTTCCAGACCGCCAAGAACGGTCACTTCACCAACCAGAGCTTCTCGTGGGAGCAGCCCAAGACTCTCAAGTTCTAAGCACTGGCTTAACGACTATTTTCTCGTGATGATCTGATGACCGCTTTGTTTTCAACAACTCAAAGCACCCTTTCTTGTAATAGACATAAAAAAAAGCTCTCATACTGTTTTCCCTGATTATTGAATGCGGGTCGGCGGCGAAAATTCAACATGTGATACCACTTCATCATTGGCATATATGGAAGAACGGCGTTTTTTGAGAGGCAGAAGTCTCAACATTTTTGCTTCGGTTTCTGGGTTAGAAACTATTTACTAGCTAATACACATATTGTGTGATACTACTTTTTTAAATCGTAAGAATTAAAATGCTACGTAGCAAAAAAATTGCAAGTAGTCGTGGTTTAATTACTACGTAGTAAATAACGAGGTGCGCGGGGAAGTCAGCCGGGCCGAAGTGCGACGCGCCTCAGCTTGATCGTGCATACTGCGACGCGCGACGCCACTTTAACACTTGGTCCCGGAAAACGACAAAACGACAAGCGCTGCCACACACACGCATACCACGCGAACAAATCGCATGCAAAGCGAATGCTTTTTCACCTATCACGCCAGTGCACTCTCACAATGCCCCATCTGATGTCGCGTTAAATGGCTTCACGCGGGTTTTCGGGCGTTCTCGAATCGACGAGTCTGACCTCGCTGAATGCAATCCATGGCATCCCCGCGCAGCCCAGAAAACGCAAAATCGCCCAGATCGACGCTGATGGGCCGGCGGATACGATAATATCGATCAAGGTTTGTCTGAAATCTGCTCTTGTTCGTATTCTCTGACTAAGGGACGAAAAAAGGGCCATGCGTCGTCGCTATCGGACAACGAGTTCAACCTAGCACCAATCGAGCTCCTCCCACGCTCCGAATTGCCCTTTACATGGCTCGATTCCACAACGGCGATACAATCGGGGAATATATTCGTCAGCAACAATGAGCTTCTGGAGGACATTTTCTCTGGCACCAGCGGCGGCGAAGAACCGCTCGTGTTGGCGGCCCGGCTTGCTTCGAGCGGCGCGCTTTACGTGGTAGAACAGATCAAGAAGCGCATATACGCGCTGACAAAGCTGCAGCCTCATATAGATGAGGGCGAGGTTCGGGTTACCGCGAAGAGAGCCCGGTTTTGGAACTCGGTTGCGCGTCCGGCACAAGGGGCTGCGGACTGGAGAGAGGCGGCAAAGGTGCAAGATCCCGGCGACGACAATCACGGTGCATTCTTGAAGAAGGCGAAGCTGGATGTCTGTGTTTCGTTTGGAAATACGAGTGGTGGTAATCATGCGAATGCCCAAAGCCAGGAGGAACCTGCGAGGCCAGCGGATGACCATTTGTTCGTTTCCGAGTTGCAGGCATATGTCCATGAGCCGCCAGAAGACCATGTTCAACTGCCATTGCCCGAGGGCGAAGCAACACTTTCTGCTGAAACTATTCTGGACAATTTGAGGGTGCAGTATCTTGAGGCGCTTTATATCTCTAAGGTTTGTTATCTAGCCCTAAGCACGGAAAAAGCCTTCTATCTAACTACTTGTATAGACCTCAGTTGCATACTTTGCCAAAGGACCTTTGACCAGAACCCGCAATGCATTTCAAAACTCGAGTCCAGAAGGCAGTGACTATTCCAATCTTTTGGCATTCTACAGAGAATCGATTCTTCCCGTGAAGAAGATGGATACAAAGTACCGAGAGGGCCTGCCAATAATCCTTCAAAACATGGTCCTCGTGCTTTCAGAGGACGAACGTCCCAAGAAACGCAGGAGCAGAAAGAAAAAACTGGGCAAAAACGGACTGTACCCAGGAGAGGACGAATTCATCAAAAAGTGCTGGAAATCTCGGCAGTTGACAGAAAGAGGAGGACAGCAAGCAGAACTATCCAAGGACGAAGAAATCAAACGACATGTGTCTGAGTTGCGGCTCCGGGAAACGCAGCTTCAAATCCTGCTTATTCTGGAAGCCATTTTCCTAAAAAATACAAACCAGGATGGCAACGCAAAAGATGAAAACGCCTCCGGGACCAAACGAGAGAAATCAACAAAAAAGGAAGAAGACTTGAATGTGCTTCTTGAACTCCTGCTAGATCGCCTGTGTATCTGGCACGCTGTAAGCGCAGCAGAGAGCGTGGTTGCCGAATCCATCGGGGACGCGGCGGACAATCATCTGTCCGGGAAAAAGATCGAAAGCGATGCTCTACGAGATTTCTGCAACGAGGTCATCATTCCATTCTATGCCTCGCGTCTACCGGAGCAATGCAAAGCTATCAAGAAAAAGCTAGGCGGTGCCGTTGAACGATCTCCCTCACACCCGACTCCAGAATCCAAAAGCTCTTCCAAAACACAACAGACCGGAGCAAATGATAAACGAACACAGGCGCTGAAGCCACAACGACGAACGCTCCAGAGAGTCTTGACCGACGAACAAGCAGCCGCCGCGTCTCAGCGATCACGCCACCCATCGCTGAGGCGGTCCAGCACGACTCCGGCACTGCAAGAAGCCCAAGCCGAGTCAATGGAGCCGTCGCTTCCGTCGCTGGGAGGCAGTGTGCGAGGCGGTATCCAGGCAGCTCGACGGGTCGACAAGCGAGAAGTCGACCTCAACGCAGTCGCCAAACAACACGAAACCAAAATCAAGAAAATGGGCATGCTGATGGAGCAAAAGAAGGAGTTGGACGCCGCCATCAGCGCCTTGCGGAAACCCAACCGCGAGCTTGTCGCAAAGGAGCTCGCCGAGCAAGCTGAGAAGCGAACGACGACGACGGGGAGCGCACGAAAACCCAAGAACCCTGTTCGCAATCCATACGGACAAGGCGTGCAGGTCATGGCCACGCCGAAAGCGTCGAGGAAAAGGGACGTCAACAACGCGACCCTTCTTCCGCCTCCTCGAGGATTATCCTTGTCGCGCCGCTCTGGTGGGAAAGATCTAGGGACATCGCCGGCCCTAGGGAGCGACGTGTCTTTGGTTCCTCAGTCAAGTGCAGTGCGCTCTACAATATCGAGGTCTGTGGCTAGACGCGAGGTCAACGCAATAGACGAGACTCCATCTCGAGGCACTTCGAAACTATCAGACCCGCTGGGTGACATGGCGATTGAAACGCCAAACACTACGCAATACTCAAGAACGCTTTTCAAAGTCCCTACTCTCCCACCAGCCCCTACAACAGCTGCAACAACTGCAGCAACAACACAATCAGTCTACGACCAAGACCACGAAATATCCACCCCCGTACCCAAGCGCAAGTCTATGATATACAACAACGACGACCTGCGAATACCCGACGCGGCGATCCACGAAACCCCGCCCAGATCTGCCATGATACCCTTTTCTTCTCCGGTAGGGGCACCTCTTGTTGACGATACCCCGGTCAAGCGAGGCGTAGCGCGCCGCGAGATGATTGCTCAGAGGACTCCTGAGAAATCTATTTATGAGCAGTTGGGCTGGGATGATGATGACCTAGCTTTGTGATGTGATGATTATTATGACGATTTTTTTTTATTTTAAATATATGACCATATATGTGGATGCATAGAGTGGCGTTTATTTTTATTGTTGTTTGATGTTACATGTATCGCATGCATAAATATGTAGTGCTAGTTGGGCAACTGGTATTACTATGATGTTTGATTCAATGTTGTTCGCTATAGTAAGCCTTGTGCACGACTCATGGTGGTGAGTACGATACATCTTGCATCGCACTAGGGTCTGTAGTTCCCTGAATTTACTCAGCAGACTTTACTCAGTAACTTACATGTAACTCACAGTAAGCGATTGCTTCTCACCGATCGTATCGCTCGTTAAACTACGACACCATATCTCGTATAAACCACCATTCTCAATAATCAAACCGTTGACGTAGAGTTTGTGTTCCCCGACTCAAGCCCCAAAACCCTAGTCCAACATCTACGCGTAACTAAAACGGCGAGAACTTGGTCCTATTTCAAATTGTTCATGCACGATGCCGCATGACTTGCACCCGCCCCCTCAAGGGTCAACTGTCACACAAAACCTGCCAAGCCTCAAGGGCTTAAAAAAAAACGAATAGAAGCGAGTTGATTGGTGCGTCACTTTTTCGCTCTAAGGTATTAACGGAAAGTAACTACTCTGGCATGTCGGGATTAAATCAAACATTGCTATCATGAGCGTGTCAGCAAATCATATGGCAGCATCGTATTCACATCGGTCAGGTGAACGCCTAGATATCGTCCGGCCAGTCGCGTTAGCGGCGGGCATCGAGGGCTGGATTCTTTGCTCGATTCTTTGTTCTGTCATGTCCATTCCAGTCTGGACAAAATTGGTTCCATGAGATGGCTTCGGCATTTCGACGGTAGCCAAGTAGGGGGCTGCGTTATCTGATCCTAGTCCTCATGCGGGACGGGTGCGCAACATATCAGGCTGTGCACAGAAGAAGTTATTCAAACACCAGAGTGCATGAGTTAGTTGCCATTTATAGGCAAACGTAATTAGAAAGGGCCTGTTGTTGGGAACCTTATACCGGATGCTAAGGGCTGGGTTTAGTCCGTGAGATCATCCTAATAAATATTCCGACATGGGCCTTTTTTCGTTGAGTACTGTCGCTTCCCAGCTGAATGCATAACCCTGCCAGGGGCCGAATCTCATCACATCTCGCCCCAAAATCGGAACATCTTTTTCGTTCTGACACATCCAGCCGGAAAGTATCAAGTCGTCTTGGAAAAACAGGTCCGAGAGCCGTTATGAGCGGGACTAGATGATGTGTCAGATTGAGACAGCATCTGACTAGCAAGAGTCAAAAAAAAAAAAGACCCAATAATGAGACAATTGACGCTTGTGACCATTTGGCTCGTGTCGGTTATTTGCTTAGTAGGCGCGAGTCTGGACAAACCGGTTAGCAACTCCTCATGGAAGAATTACGGGATCGGCAGCGGAGATGATACAATAATCATTCCAGTGAGGACGATAATGGCGCTGGTCTTCTTTCTTTCTCTCTTTCAAGTAAACTCCGTACTGAGTACGCGATTACTGGTGAAAGCGGGTCTCGGCTGCAATACTTCGATTAATGCTGGTCGCAGCAGCTGATTAGCTCGGAGCAGACCCAAGCCAGGCTTGATTCAGCAATAGTGTGCTGCAAGGTCGACATGAGTCGATCACGAGGATGGACGTTCAAGGAGGGCATGCTCGGCGCGGATTGGTGGGAATGGGGCGGTGTTTGTCGGACAATCGGCCGTTCTTGTCCCTCTATCAATGGGCAGATGCGTAGGACAGACGGGATCCTCGAGAGAGCAAGGGTGATCGCCATTGATGCTCGGCTAGCGATGAGTGTATCTGAAAGATCAACAATTAAGGTTGATGTTGGAGGTGACGTTGGAGATGAATTTAAGAAGGGAAGGCGCAGTAACTGCCAGCGGTGATTCATGATCCAGGCAGGCGCGGCGGAGGCAGGAGCGACCGGGTACATCCAGTACAGCGAGCGGGTCCATGGTATAGAACGGATTCCTCCAGCCTGCAGCGGCGGTTAACGTGTAACCCCGGGCAAACGACGCTGCACGCCTCGAACCGTTCGCTGTGTGAGTATCTCCGAGTCCATCTAAGAATAATCATATCTGCCTTGGACGAGGTGATCTTGTACCAGGTAGCTACTTCCCAAAACGGCAATAATGCAAAAGTCTATACTACTGCAGTACTATTACTCTTATGGCTGCAAATGTGTCATCGTCATGGCCGATGATACTATTATTACCTTGATTCTGCTCTGAGAGCAAGACAGAAGAATGCACGGCTGGATGGTGAGACAGAGAAAGACGGCCGGAGGGGTAGCGAGATCTCGTGATGAACCCCGCCTTTTCCAGGCCGCATTCCACATACTATGACTACAAGTCTTGTCAGCAAAACAGCCTTGGCCATAGAGAGGAGTTCTATGAATGGTTATCATTGTTAATAATAATATATAATAGCATTGCTGCTGCTATCACCATTGTACTGTTTGTGACAAGAGGATGTAGAGCGAAGACAAGCCCAATGCGGCTAGCGGATCAGCACGGCGCGCACAGGCCAGGCCGTGCGGATCGGCCAATGGGCGGCGCTTGATGTGAGCGCCGACTGCGACGTCAGTCAACTTAACCAAAGCATGTAATCTTCTGTATTGAGGACATACGCGGCTGTCTCGCGCGGGGAAATTGTTCGTCATGATCCTGATACTAGTGACTAGCCCGGCAAACCCAGGATTATATGCACTAGCGTCTTCGCCCGCTGCGTCGATCCCAGGCAGCCAGCCCAAAATAGGGAATCTCCAAAGGCTGCTCTTAAGAACGGGGCCGTTTCTTGTATTTTGTAATATGATTGAATGCAGTCTGTATTATGCAGTGTTTTATCCCAGCAGCAATACCTGGCTAAAGTCTGAAGAAGTCGCACCCACGCGTTATCGATAATCAACCGCGTGGAGGCGATCTGCCGCTGCTGATTTTCTTCAAGTCCCCTCTTGTTTCTGTTTCGTGTTTCGTGTTTCTCGTTTCCGTTTCCCGCTTTGGTACTGTGTTGTGTCGAGGGACCACAGCACCCACTGACCGACTCATCTGTCTCGCCTCTTATCCTTATCCGTGCCCTATCCCACCGTTGTGCTGCCCTCGTTATCATCAAGCGAGCGTCGACAAACTTTCTCGCCGCTCCTTCCGGATCGGCCGGGGCTTACCCAATCACGCGGCCGTGGCGCTCCGCCTCCCGTCGCGAGAAGCAAGAGCTGGAACCGTGGGTGCTTCCTTCCTTCCCTGCAGTACAGTTGCCAGTACAGTTGCCAGTTACCACGAGTACACCCCTCGTTCCTTCCCTTTCTCAGTCTGTTTGCCAAAGGAAGGAGCGCCCTTGCCCTTGTCCTCACCCTGGTGCTTCCGCCGCCGGCTGTTCTTTTGGCCGAGCGCCGTCACTGGCTTCTGCCTCAAAACAAATCCGTCCCCCACTCCTCCTCCACCGCTCCTCAGTCCGTCAAGTCAGTGCCTGCATCCAATCCACCGACCGTGACAACTCACCCAGCTGAACCAGCCCTGCCCTGTCTGCCCTACCCGCACTGCGTCTGTGCCCGCCAGGCTGGTCTCGTCTGTTTCGTCTCGTCGCGACTCCAGCGCGCGCCGACCCGACTTGGCCTTGCTTGGCCCGAGTAAAGGCACTGTCGACCGCCCAGCATCCTGTGGCGGTGCGGCTATCGGCTCCTGCGCCACGCCTGCGCCACGCCTCCTCCCAGCCGCCCCTCTTTGGCAAAGGTTAACGCAACCGCGCCAACTATCGTCGTCGTTGCATCCGCCGTGTCTTGCCTCCCCCTTCGCTCGCTCATCCCATCAGCCTGCATGCCACGCCAGCAGCTGCTCCTTGCACTGCCAGCTCCGTCGCGGCCTTTTCGCTTTCGCTGCCGGTCGTCCGAGTCCTGCTTAACTCTCTGCTGACTGGCTGTCGCCTGTCGCGCCGGCCCTTTGTCTGGTCCGATCGCTTCCAACCGCGTCGCTGAACGCGAGCCCTCGTCAAAGACCCATCTCAACCAATCCACAAGAACACTCGCCATGTACAGCGCATCGCATCCTGTGTCCGCGCCGCTCAATGGCATTGGCGGCGAGATCATAGATGGCTCGGGCACCATCAACCCAGCAGCCCTCAACTCAGCCGGTACGTTATTATCACCTTGTCTCGCTCTCCATCGTCCTCCATCGTCCTGCCTCGGCAGCATATTGCGGTTTTGAATCTGCGCGATATTATCTACAGATAAATTACTTCTGTAGCGATTTCGTGTTGTTTCTGCGCGACGCGTCTCTTTTTTCCCCTGTTTTTCACCTTTTCTTACTAATATTCCGCTCTAATAGCAACACTTCCAGCCGGCGCAGTTGCGCCAGCTAACACCAGTCCCCGCGGAATCAAACGAAGTCGCTCGCCCGATCAGTACGCTGAAGGTGGTCCAGAAGGTGATCATGATGATGGTATGTGAAACAAGTCCCTTTTCTTGCGCCAAAAAAATCAAGCGCCCAACTAACAAAATAACGCCTATAGACGAACAAAACCGTCGAAAACGCGGGCGACCGCCAAAGACTCCTCGTGCGCCTAATACCGTCGCCCCTCCTGGAACGTATATACCTAACCATCCAGTCCCAGCCACACAAGGTCAGATTCAAACCCCCCGGATGCAACCACACAATCTCCCGAATCAGAACCCTATCTCTCCGCCGCAAGCATCGCCACCCTCGAAAACCACGCCGACAAAACCCCTAGTCAAAGCATTGCCGACGGTACGCGATCATACCACCGACACGCTGAACGAAGGCCACGACGAGTACCTCCCCAAAGAGTGGGATGACGCTGGCGAAAAGAAAGTCGACCAGTTGGGCTATCTGCAAGACACGCGCGAGTACCGCTGCCGCACTTTCCGCGTTCCGGGTCGCGGGGAAAAGCTATTTATGCTAGCAACTGAATGCGCTCGTGTGCTCGGATACCGCGATTCCTACCTGCTATTCAACAAGAACAGGTCGCTACATAAGATCATTGCCAGCCAACTCGAGAAAGATGACCTGATCCAGCAAGATATCCTGCCCTATTCCTACCGATCTCGCCAGATAGCTATTGTTACTGCGCGATCCATGTTCCGCCAGTTCGGCAGCCGTGTGATCGTAAACGGCCGGCGCGTGCGCGACGATTATTGGGAGAGCAAGGCAATCAAGCAGGGCTTTACTGAAGAAGACCTTGCCGGCGAAAAACGACCAGGTGCCGCAAAAGCCCGCGATGCCGCCGCCGCCGAAGCCGCAGCCAATGCAGGAGCGGGCCTTCCCGGGCTCGGGCATGGCGATATTGTCTACAGCACTGCGATTGAGGGCATGCCGCATCTCCCTCCCGGCATCAGTCAATCTGCCTCGTTGGCGCCGCTGCCTATGATACACCTGGCGCCTACTACAGAAGACCCACGACTTCGCGAGTACAGCTCCATGCCCCGTCCGAGACAGGAATTGACTGGGCAAGTCTACCAAGACCGATCTCAAACTAGCACAGCGGCCGAGATTAGCAATCAAGCGACGCATACCGCAGAGTTCAATAAAGTTCTCAACTCACAGCGAGCCTTCCGGCAGAAAGGGTTGGACGAGTTTTATACCACCCCACGCGAAGTCCCAACCACGTCGCCGCATATGGGACATGGGGATGTTACTGCTCCCGTTTCTCAGCCTATGCAGTCGCCCCAATTGGCTTCTTCGGCTGGCATGATGAGTCAAGTGCATCACCCGCAGCATCGTGGTGTGCTCGGCCAGCAGGCTTCCATGATGGCGCCGTCACAGCCCGGCTATACTCAACAAGCACAGCCTCATGTCGCTCAGTCCCCACTCGCCGCTGCGCAGGGCATGCGGCCGGATGCATTGCATTCTCGAGCATCGAACCCAGCGCTCTCGTCGGCTGCCTCGTCGCAAGCCCCTACGTATGGCTACCAGTCGCAGGCACAGGCGCAACAGATGTGGGGACACCCTCCTCCACAACCACAGCCATCCCCCATGGCAGCATCTCCGCACATGGGGATGCCACAGTACGCCGGGCAATTACCACAGCAAAGCCCATCTCCTTTGCCCCATGCTCAACAACCGCATCCGTCACAATCCCCACATAACCAGGCCCGGCCTGCACAAGCAATGCCGCAAGGGCTGCAAATGCCCCAACAGGTGGCACAGGCTGGTATGCCCTCTATGGGATTCCAGGGTGGAGTTGCTTACACCAATGTCCCCAACCCGAGAGCCATGTATGCGCAAGCGCAGAACCCCGGCCAACAATTTATGCCGGGGCAAGCAGCCGGCATGGGCATGAACATGGGTGCGGGTGTCGGCATGCCCGGCTGGCCATCTCCAGCCGGTGGGCACATGCAGCCCGGTCAACCACAGCAAGGCCAGTCAGGAAGTCCTCTAGGCGGATGGTCCAGCTATTAGCCTGTTGACTTTTAAGTAACTTTATATTTTCGTTTGTTTCCGGATCCACATCGTGTTTGTTTCTTTCTATTTTCTATATACCCCTGATTTGGTCTCATGGTTGGTAATCAGTAATGGTAATTTGCCTTGATCTGATCGTTTTGTTTTTGCTGGGCTCGGTACAGGCAGACGCATGAGAACGGAGGCATCTTGCATAGAGGGTTGGCGATACGTTCCAAGTTGTCTATATAACACCACTCTTGTTTACTTCTTGTGCATATTATTATTGTTTCACTGTTTATTCTCCGTCTTTTTTTTTTTTTTTTGTTTCTGTTAGTCTGAGTTGTTCGTTCGTATTTACGACCGATCTACGAGTGAAATTGATTTGATGATTGGCCACGAAGAGCACATAACGTTGGTTATTCTATACTAGTATAATCGTATCTCGTACCTCTGTTGAGTAGACATACTGAAGTAAACCTACTGACATCCACCTGTGGCAACCAAAGGCGTCGTCACCGGGCTTGCTGACGAACACACACAACCCGCCGTGCCCGAAGAAACTGGCGGCGCCGTACAATGCGGACTGACCTCCCAGGGCAGCACCGTCGTCGTTGGGCGTTTCGTCACTTCTGACCTGACCAACACAGGTATAACAGCGCCAGTATTCAAACTAAACACACGATGCCCCAGAACACGCAGAATCGAGGAAATCTCACCAGAGTGGCTAGTAATCGACACAAACAATTGTTTGTGACTGGTCAACGACCAGATCTGGTTGAGCGCGCGCAACGAACGCGCATCTTGGCTGGAGCTGCTTTCGCCAGTGACGCCGGTCCACTGCTCGTCGCACTCGGCGAAACCATGCTCGATACGGAAATCAGGCCAGGCAGCATGGATAGCGGTCTTGTTCCCGCGGCGGTCGCAGGTATGAATCGAAATGCCCTCGCGCAGGTTCTCGAGGACGAGTGGGCGTTTGGTTTTGGGCTCGTCGAGCCCGAAAAAGGTCGTGTTGTAGGTTTGCAGGCAGCGCGTCAATGGGCTTACAAAGTATGCATCGGGCGCGTGGATGCGTTCGATAGCAAAGCGTGATTTCCAAAAGTCATGCGCGACCTGGGCTTGGTGTACCCCGTTGGTGGTGAGACGTGCGTCGGACCAGCTGGCTGTGCCGTTGCCGTTTAGTTCAGCCCAGTAGCACTATATCATTCCTGTCAGCTTCCAATCTACATGGAAAAGGAAAGAAAAGGGGAATTACATTCCAGGCAGGCGTCCCGTAATACGTCTCGGCAGCGTTATGCCAGCCCTCGCCATGCCGCCCCATAAACAGCACCTTGTACTCGACTCCATGCTGCTCATTCAGACGCTCGACTTCGCGGTAGAAGCGCTCCCACTGCGTCAGCTTGGCAATGGACCACGGCGTGTCGGACGGGTATGTCCGGTTGATAAGGCCAAAGTTGACCGCCGTCTGTGCGAGTTTCGTTAGAAAACAAAAATCAATTCGATTTTTAAATCAACGTACATAGTCGAAAGTAGACGGGTCGGTAGCCGGCGCGTCTTGAAGGAAGTAGCCAGTCACGGCCGAGTAGTTCACATAAGGTTGTGGACCTGCCGGCGTCGCGATGCCATTGGCTGCTGCTGCTGTCAGCGAGCACACGCCCAGGGCCAGTGCGATTGTCTGCAGAAGAGGCATGAGGTGCAATTGTCTTCTCTAACGCGATTGCTTTGCCGGGGGGGAAAGAAAGAAAAAAAGAAGAAGAAGAAAAGAAAGAAACAAAGTTCAGGAGAAATTATCAGCTGTCGAGTCAGTAGCGTTACCGCGCTGTCACGTAATTAATCGCAATCTAGGTTTAGCCAACCAACTTCCCACGTGGCTCGCGGGCTCCACTCGCACCCCGGTAAAACAAATACGTACATTAATTACAGTCTTTAATTTATAGCAAGATGATGATAAAATGTTAATAGTTAATACATCGGGTCGTATATTATTAGGTAAGGTAACTCAGCCTGTATGAAATTCAGGCAGCCTCGGATGACACGCATCCACGAATCGTATTGGCAAAGAAAGCCAACATGACAATAGCCCCGACCCTATGCCCGGGTCGGCGAATTTCCATAAAAAGGGTATGTCCAAAAAAGAGAATAAACAGACAAGACATAAATAGGACACAAGTCATCCAAGAGAGGGAAAATGTAAAATGAACGCAAAATATGTGATAGAGCTCGTATGGAACACGTGATGAGTCTTGTGAAGAGTAATATATGTATGCACTTCCGTCCCGTCAAGAAGTAACAGCAGCCAGAGAAGAAAAAAGTATAGAATGAGTGTACATCGTCGATCAATATTATTAAAAATTACCATTAAAGGGTGTCGGAGAATTGAAGTTGCTTGGAGTTTGGTTGGAGAACGTGTAATTTTTCGGTTTCTGAGATGGCATCTGCTGAGCCACGGACCGGTGCGCTTCTTGTTGCTCGGGAAACTCCTGGATATGAAATTGTGTCATGCTCGTGTCGTCGCCAAGTGCCATTGTGACTGGTAGTGTCTCGGACTCCTTGTTCGACCCAAACAGAGTCCCGTCTTCGCCCAGGTTCCACTTGACCTCCGAGTGATTGTCATCACCATCATGTTCGTAAACATACGGAGGAGGCTGCGACGCGTGGAGGTTAACCGGGAACACAGACGTGTCTGGCGTCGAAACCGCCCAGCTCACTCCACTCAGTGGCCCATTCGAGATGGGTGAGTATTCCGCATAGGTGGCATATTGACCTGGGGCTGACATCGGCGGCGCGAGGCTTTGGTATTGGACTGCCGAGAACATTTCCATATTCAAAGGAGTCTCGGGTGGCGAGTTGACGTTAATCTGCATCGACTGGGTGGTAGGGAACACTTGCCCATCAGGGAGCCGCTGGGATGTCAGGTCGAATGCTGCATCGCGCGGCGTTGCGGGAAGCATGTGTTGCAAGTCGTCCGGGGTAAGCGGTGTTGGAGGCGCCAAGTTGCCTACCGAGGCAGAAGAATGAAGTCTGTGCTTAGACTCGGACCCAACAGCAGCATCGGCAAAACTCGAAAAGCCAAGCGGCGAGCGCTGAGGAACAGACATTTTTCGCACGCCAGCGTACCGCGATCCTAGGGCGTGAGAAGACTTAGCGTGGCGAAGAGAATGTGACGAATTTCCATAGCTTGGAAGTCGGGTTGAATTGGCTGACATGGGCGCAGGGCCGACGGCAACTCGAGAGGTAGTTCCAATAGCAGCCGGGCGGGGTCGCTTTCGACGTGCAGCAATATCCAGTTCTTTCTCAGGACGCCGCCACATAGGGCCGTCTCCTCTGTTTGTTGGAAGGGGTGTATTAATCCCAAAACTACCGATGGATTCAGCGAGTTCCTCGGAAGAAGAGGCACGCCTGGGTCCAGATTCTGAAGGCGGTTGCAGCGAGCCGTATGTCATGGATCCATACATTGGATCCGTCGGGGCGTTGGCAAGTTCTGTAAGACCGTCCAGCCTTCCCTGGATGTTAGAATGCCACGATGATTGTGTTTGCGAGTTCAGGCTAGTGAAGCTGTGAGACCCAGTCATATCGGAGGGCTGGGAGTTTTCAATGTGTGAAGCTGCAAGTTGATCCTCAGAGGAAGCATATGGAACGGCATTAAGATTGCTGAATCCGAAGTTTTCTTCGGGGCTCTGAGAAGGGGTCCAAGCGAGAGACGAGTCTCGGCTGTCCCATTCTGAAGGGCCTGCATTCAAGGAGTGTTGGGAAACACTGCTTGTTGCAGACAAGTTGGCTGAAGATGCATCCAGCGTGAGGTCGGCTGGACCAGTAGGGGTAGTCCTCTCTGAGTCTTTAGGGAAATTCTCTCGAGCGGCAACAGCAGCACTGAGAGCCCTTTGCAAGGAGGCAAAGGTCTTCTCGCGTGTCACGTCGCTTCCAGTCTTGGTATGTTTTTGGCGAGTAGCAGAGCGTGCCGATGTCTGGTGTCGATCGTTGGAGGTAGACTGCTGTTTGGGGGTCGACGCTTGCTCCTTCTCTTGGAGCGGAGTTCTCCGACCTCGGGCGTCCTCATCGGAAGCATTTTCCTCCTTGATTCTACCTTGGTCGTCTTTCTTTCCTGCCTCTCGTTGAATACGTTCGAATTCCTCCTGGCGTTTTTGTTGCTTTGCTTTAGCGCGCCGGTTCTGGAACCAGTTCTGTAGAAAATGGGTGGTTAGAACATTAAAATCACCAGCAATTGGGAGTCAGGAGAACAAACCGCTACACGCGGCAGACTGAGATTCGTCTGCATGGCTAATTGGCGCTTGGTGTTGCTGTTAGGCTTCGGGTGAGCCTGGAATTGAGCCTCGAGAGTGTCGACTTGGTCTTTCGTCAGGCGTGGCCGAGAAAGGTTCTCAGTATACTCATCGTAATCGTCCACCATGGGCATGTGGGCATAATCCATCATATCGTAGGGGTTGCGAGTGAGAAGGTAGCCATCCATTGAGCCAGCCATGGCAGGATGAGCCATTGGCGGACCGCAGCCCACCGGCTGCTCGATCGGGATGCCCGCATACGGGTATGGGAGGTAACCGTTCATTATTGTCACAGCTGACGAGATGTTGCGGTTGCAGGGAGGGAGGGTTAGTGGTCGGTTTCGGGGGGACTGCACGACGGGGCAGCTGAGACGAGCAAGCTTTATCTCATGGGCACACAGGTGGTGGTGATAATAATGACGGCGATGGTAATAATAACAAGATAGTCGACGGACGGTGACAATTAATGAACGAAAGGCAGGCGAGCACTTTGAGCCGAGGGAAACAAGAGTGTTTTTTTTTTTCTTCTTTTCTCTCTTTGTGTCGGGTGCAGGGCAGCAGAATTAAAGAAAGTGGTCAAAGGAAGGCAATGTATAGCAGCAGACAAGCAGGCGAGCGAGAAAGAGGACGAGGGAGAAAAACGAGTGACAGTAGGACGCAAGCGGTTAAGAGCGATTCCCGAGAGGACGACGATTGACAAAACTGAAGAAGAGGAGCAAGAAGGAAAGAAAGAACGACAGCAGGATAACCCGAAAGACGATAGACCGACGACGACGGCGAAGGACGCGAGAGAGAGAAAGAGAGAGAGAGAGGTGGACTTGGGCCCAGTCCGGCCCGCGGGTGGTGGCTTGCCCCATTCGCCGGCTTGACGTGGGTTAATTACGCCGGCGGGGCGTGGGAAAGGAGGCTGTCGTACGGTACGGTATGGTTTTTACAGTGCTGTGTGACGTTTTGCGTGTGCCACAAATGCGGATCATGGACTCACAGTGGCCCCCTTTGAGGAGAGATTTAGGCAGATAACAATATTTTTCTCATTATTATTATTATTATTATAGAGATGCACTCATAGTGAGTGCAGGGAACACGTACAAGAGTATGGAAACAGTATGGATCCTGGATTACACGGTCCTGTCTCGGTACCGCACTCACACACAAGAGCAAGAGACAAAATAAAGACGGCCCCAATGCCCCATCGCCCCTTCCTTGAGCTGCAGCCCCGGCACTCGCCCGCTGCCGCCCGCCGATTCGATACCAAAAAGAGCGCGCGCCAAAGCGGGGCCCGCACGGGGCCAGCGTGGGTCCTGAGTGGCTGCGTCCCCGGGTGCCGCGGGGTCGCTGATTGGGCCCGTGGCCGCCCGTCCCCTTTTTGAGTGACCCAATCGAACGGGTCAGGCGATGCCAAAAGCAAAGTGATCCGAGATGCTGCCCTCTTTCCTTTTTTTTTTTTTGGAGTTTTCTGTTTTTCTGCCCCTACGAGCACGGAGTAATGGATCATGATCTGTCCAGCATCCGGAGTATGGATGCACGGTCTCCAAGAAAACTACTCCTACTACTACTACTACAGCAACTACACCAGCGCATGGGCCAGTGGCAGATCCTGGATGTGACGCTGCCACGAGTCTGCCAGCCTGAGCCATCACATCCCTAGTCTCCTCTCTTCGGCTACTTCCCTGCAGGACATTCAGTCGATGACAATAATCATGGTATTCTCTGTGCCGCCCCAAGAACCGGCGTATCTGGTAGCGCAATCCCGGGGCATATCAGTAACTAGCAATGCTATGTATCTTGTATCCGTGCTCCGTCCCGGTACCACGGAGTTGTACGGAATATGCTACATCATGTAAGTACTGCCTTAGTACCAAGGGCTAAGCAGCAAGTACCTGATGCATGCATGCATGACCCCATGCACCAATCACCGCGCCAGGCAGTCACAATGCAAGGCTGCGGAGAACAGCCAACAGTGCCCAAAACTCAAATCCAGCAGCCTGGAAAAAAAAAAGAAAGAAAAAGACATACAAAAAAGACAAGATGCGGGTTCAATCAAGGTTGTACAGCCCTGTGCTGTCGTCAATACTCCGTAGTCATGTTGGGGTTTCTCCTGAGCACAGTTCACTGGGATATCGGCAGGAGGCCCGGCGTCCGTCCTGGTTGGCTGCCGGAAGCTCCCGTCTGGCCTTGCCTGAATCGTTCCTGCATTAGGCGGCCCCACCTGCCTGCCGCCTCGCCTATCAGCGCGCGGGCCCTGTTTACCCTTTTTTGATCTTTTTTGCCCTTTTTGCCCTTTTTTGTGTGCTTTCTGTCTTGCCTTTTTTCCACTTTCCCGTTTCTTCCTCTTGTCTTTGGTAATAAACAGTACAGACCCGGAAGATGCTTGATCCCCCAGCGATAAGCACATCTGACACAACTCATGGATACTAGATAGCCACTGAAGCACTCCGTACGGAGCACTCTGTATACACCGAGAACTCCGTCGCACTCGCCATTAATTAGGTCAGCTACCTCTTTGATCCCGAGCCGTGAGAGCGAAATTTGACACAGCCTGACGAATGACAGATCCGCAAGCCCCGGGGCTAAATATCAATAGTCGCTCAGATCAGCGTCGATCATGCTTGGCTTCGCTGCTAATACGATTAGTGCCATGCCAGCAGATCGGGAGGTAATCACCACACAGTGCACACCACACACATCGTTGGAGGCCTCGCTGGGTTGGCCCCCTTGAAGTGCCAGGAGTGGACGCCGTAGCACGGCCACTGCCACATGCTTTTCCCCCCACGATCGACCCCTAGGCCCTAAACGACCAACAACCTACAGCGAATTGCCTGACTCGGCTAGTGGTATCTGTCAGTGTCATGTAGTCTGACAGTCCTGTCAGCACGGCCATCTTGAATTCTAAGAATTTGTCATGCTTTCCCCTTCCGTACTACGTACTTCGTATCGTACCGCGTAATACGCTCCCGCACTGCGGTTGGTGGCTGCCAAGGTCGGCATCCAGATTACCGTACAGCCGTCAGGTATCTTACAATCTTACAAGTTACCGCACCTGCCTCAACTTTGAAGTTGCCAACTCGACCACGCTTTGGGCCCTGACAGGCGCCAACTTCCAACGCCCCAACAGCCACGCGCCGAGTTTTTCGACTCTTGTCAGACGTCTTGGTCGATCAGAACGCGCAAAAAAGGGGGGATGCTCGAGTCACGAGACCGCGACACGAAGTCCAAGAGACTCGACTTCACACGAGCCTCTTGTTGTTGATCCACCTCTCGTCCCAACTACGCCGTTTCTAGAGTGCGCTCTCCAAGGATCTGGATGTGATGTGGACTGTTCTCTCCAATCACAAATGTCAGCTAAGCGCCTTTCTTTTGCTTTTTTTGCTTCTCTCTAATCCCGGTCGCCAGGAATAGCTCTCGGACGACATCGAGATTTCTCCTTGTTTTAACCTCCTGTGGTCGTAGCTTCCAACTATTTGCCAGCTTCCCTCCTGGTTGGTGATGTCTCTCCATCCCTCGACGAGCACGGGACTCTGATCGGAAAATCCACTCGCTAGTCATTTCCGCGCCCTGTCGCCGCCTGCTCCTGTCTGTGCTGCGTCTGCTGCATCTGCGATCGCCCCAGTGGCAGAGTACCAACCGTAACAGGCCATTGCAGACCACATCGTTCGTTGCTTGCTTTTTCCTTTCAAGCGGCCCGGATCGGAATTTCTCCAGGAAAGTGAGCGAATCCACCCACTCGCGTCGATTCTATTCCAGTCTGTGGTCTATGTCCCGATCAACCCAGTGCTCTGGTAGGGCTTGGTGATCATCCGTCTGGGGCTTGGAAGCATGGGCCTTTCCTCCTTGCCCGTCAGTTGATCATCGCTCCATGACGGCTGATCAGACAAACCTACTCCGTACCTATGGTGTCATTCGTATCCCGTACTCGTCGTAGTCGTCTTTGCAATTGCGATCTACTGCAGTTCCATCCATCAGTGGCGATTCTACGGAGCGCAATCCAGATCGGCATGTGCCGGAACGCACCTTTAGGCTTTAACGTGTGTCGTCCGTCGTTTACCGAAAAAAGCCGTTCTGAATCCTGATAAACCCGGGAGATAGCTCGACCGCCTTTCGCAGCCACCAGATCAACAACGGGCTCATGAGGTGATGTCGTCCACATTTCCCGCCAATACTGACTCGACAGTGTCGACAGCCTCTTGTGTTGTTCATTTCCTCTTTGGGGCTTAGGTTTGATCGCCGTCGCACAGGTGGATCTTTTCGGTCTCCATTCATAGTATACGACTCCGTACATACGTACTAAGAACTGCCAGTTTCATTTCATCCCTGTCTCGGGGACCACCGATGGGAGCAGGTACCTGGTACGTACGTACTCCGTACCTTGCCTGCTTTGTGTCTGAGGGTTGGTGGGCTTCGTAGGTCAACGTGATGCACCCTTGCAGCACACAGACTGGACTAGCCTAGGCCACCCATCACCGTCCGCCGCCACTTTCCATTTTTCCAACTGTAGTTCACCTACAGCCGGCAAATTTTTCCTTGGCTGCGTTCGTTTACCGCCAATCTCTCTTTTTGATTTTCTGTGCTTGTGGTTTCACGCCTAGCCAATCGTTCTGCCTTTCTCCTCTACCCCGGGCTGGCAATATTAATCGGCGCCAACTCAATCTTATTTCCTTCCTTTTTCTGAACTTTGACAAGTTGGAGGCGCAATCACGCGCAAAATGTGACTACAGTACGGATACCGGCTCCTATACGTTTTTTTTCTTATTCCATTCGCCCTGTCGACTTCTTGAGCGCCCATGGCATAATATCACATCAGCACGACGCGGAACTCGTCTACAACATCGTGCCTCCGGCTTTCTTGGACTTTGTTTTCCTTTGTCGGTAGGATCGGCAGTTGCTGTGACGCTGTGACCGGTGAGCCACTTCCGACGTGCAGCAGAGAAAGGCCGGGCGCTGTGAGACGTGAGACGATAACCTAAAGTCGATCCGAGTCTTAGTTACTTTCAGGAATTACA
The DNA here is from genome assembly GCA_037040535.1 of Talaromyces sp. P118-02. Lineage (NCBI taxonomy): Eukaryota > Fungi > Ascomycota > Eurotiomycetes > Eurotiales > Trichocomaceae > Talaromyces > Talaromyces sp. P118-02. The sequence goes on from JAXQGY010000915.1 coordinate 254,500, forward strand.
TCCCCACAAGCAGATCATGATCAGCCTCTCAATGTAGCTTTTGCTACACTGCCAGATTGTCGAAGGAGTGCTTTTAGCTATTCGGGGTACTCCGTCTTCGTATACCAGCGCCAAGTTCAAAAACTGGAGAACTGCGACAATATGTATCTTTATTTAGTATTCTAGGACTTGATTATTTTCTTGTATCCACTTTGAAAGTTATCAGCCAGTGGCACGCACACCTTGCCAACTTCGTCTCACCAATTCTTGGTTACGCACGATGCAAGGTCCGTCGCACCAATCATCCACACACAAGCACGAATGATCTGCTGCAGCTTATCCTCCTGGCAAGCCAACCTTTATTGCAGGGCATTGCTAATTTCAATCTCCACTTTGCCATTCGACGACTTGAGCGCCACACTTTGCAAATCCTTGACGATCCAGTCGGCCCCCGCATCTTTCAGTTGCTGGATAGTGTGCGTGGTTTCCAGCGCAAGCACCTGGAATCCCGCTGCCTTTCCAGCTTTGATACCCGACGGTGCGTCTTCAACCACCAGCATCTTGCCCGATTCTCCCAGGTTCAATCGCGACCGACCAAGCAAGTAGCATTGAGGGTTTGGCTTGCCTTGCTCCACATCCTCTGCTACCACAAGAAACTTGGGGTGGGCCAGCTTGAGGACTTCCAACCACCCTGTGACCAGCGCCCGAGTGCCAGATGTAACCACTGCCCAAGGCGCACCGGCTTCTTCCAGCTTGTCAAGAAGATCCCGCGCGCCGGGAATCTCAACGGCGTCTTGGCCGTAGTTGCGGGGCAGAGCTCCCTCGATCTTGCTGACATCTATAATCCAGGTCCTCGTGTTAACGTGACTACGTAGTTTAGTTTCTAGCAGACATGCATCCTTTTACTTACAGTCCCAGTTGGCTTTGCTGGGGTCATACAAAGCCAGAGTATCAATGCTCCTTCTGCCATGCGAGGAAGCCAAAATGACTTTCGGGTCTACACCTAGTTCCTTTGCCAGTCTGAGATATTTATATTAGTTTATGGGGGAGGACTGAGGCGCGAACACCACTAACTCGTGCCAGTGCTTAACGATTGCTAGTTCCAGATCAGCCTCGACTTGAAGAATGTCTGTAGAGCTCACGTACCATCTGTAGAATCTATAATTGTGCCGTCAAAGTCAAACAACAGGCCATCAAAAGAGAGAAGCTGCGGCGGGGCAGAGTACGACCCATGACCAGCGGTAGACATGGCGACGGGTTTGCGTCTCTATATGAGAAATAGGAAAAGAGTGTACAGAAAAAAAGAAAATACAGAGAGACAATTAATCTTTGACTTTTAAAAACACACACAATGTGCCGATTAGTTTTACGTATAGAGGGGAACAGGTCGACTCCGTTCGGGGCTCGGCGATACGGATGTTCCTTATCTTAGCGCGGCGAAATCTTGGCCCTCCACAACTCCGGCAACCAAAAAAATCGAGGCGAGTCGGTCTGCGATCGATCGCGTCTTGCATTGATTATTTTGTTGTATTCCGTTTCCTTTTTTTTCCCTTGTTGTGTGCTGGAAATACACGAATCATGGTTAAGCTAGGTATGTGGAATTGCCTCGAACGTCAAGTCAACAATGAGGCCGCGAAAAAAAAAAAAAAAAAAAAAAAAGCACATCACTGATAAGCTTGACGATACAGGAAAAAAGTCCAAACGGACGCCCGTACGTCTACGACACAAGATTGAAAAGGCCGGCGCGGCAAAGCAGCGGAAATTAAGGAAGCAGGCGAAAAAGGTTGGTTTCCTATCCACAAGAAAGACGAAATAGCAGTATTGACTGTTGTTGATAGGATCCTACATGGCGCTCCAAAGTCAAGAAAGACCCGGGTATCCCCAACCTGTTCCCGTACAAAGACAGGCTTTTGGCAGAGATTGAAGAGAAGAAGCGACTAAAGCAAGAAGAGCAGCTGCGTGTTCGCGAGGAAGCTCGTGAGCGTCGCAGGGCTGAGAACAAGGCGGCTGGTATTGAGCAAGCCGAAGACGACGAGGATATCCTTGATGATGACGACCTGGACCTCGACGATGACGATGAGATGGACGAAGGAGGCGATGATTCGAATCCAATGGCTGCGCTTCTCGCGTCTGCCAGGGCCAGGGCCGCAGAGTATGAGGACGATGACGAAGACGAGGATGACGACGACGACGAAATGGGCGATGGCGATGACGATGAGATGGACGAGGATGGCGAGGAAGGAGCTGGCGCAGCCTGGAATCAAAAAGATATCCCCACGCTCGCATCACAAGTCACATCCAAAGAAAGCTCGCGACGGGCGTTCGACAAGGTCTTCAAGCAGGTTGCCAGCGCCGCCGACGTGATTCTCTACGTCCTCGACGCCAGAGACCCGCAGGGCACGCGATCCAAGGACGTCGAGCGCGAGATCATGGCCGCCGAATCGGGCTCCAAGCGGCTCATCCTCATCCTGAACAAGATCGACCTGGTGCCTCCGCCAATCCTGAAAGCCTGGCTCATTTATCTCCGACGATACTTCCCCACGCTGCCTCTCAAAGCGTCTAACGGCGCACCCAACGCACACAGCTTTGATCACAAGCAATTGAGCGTCAAGGGCACCTCTGAGACGCTGTTCAAGGCCCTCAAGTCCTACGCGCACACCTCTCAGCTGAAACGGGCCATCTCCGTCGGTGTCATCGGCTATCCCAACGTCGGTAAATCGTCCGTCATCAACGCTCTCACAGCACGCCTCAACCGCGGCCACAGCAGCGCCTGTCCAACGGGTGCCGAGGCTGGCGTGACAACCAGTCTCCGAGAAGTTAAGTTGGACAGCAAGCTCAAGCTGATCGACTCGCCCGGTATCGTCTTCCCGAATACGTCCAACAACAAAAAGTCGTCGTCCAAGAAGGAGAGCGACGAGGCCCGTCTCGTGCTTCTCAACGCCGTGCCCCCGAAACAAATCACCGACCCGATCCCCGCGGTCAATCTCCTGCTCAAACGCCTGTCGAGCACCGAAGCGCTCTTCCAGAAAATGCTCGACATGTACGGAATCCCCCCGCTATTCCCGTCCAACGGCGACAAGACGAGCGATTTCCTGATCCAGGTCGCCCGTAAGCGCGGTCGTTTGGGTAAAGGCGGCGTGCCCAATATCCAGAGCGCGGCGATGACGGTCATCAACGATTGGCGTGATGGGCGAATCCAGGGCTGGGTTGAGCCGCCAACGTTGCCTGTCGTGGGCGTCTCGACTGACGGCTCTGCTGCTGACAGCAACACAGCTGGCGCAGATACAAAGGAGATTGTGTCGGGATGGGCCAAGGAGTTCAAGATTGAGGGTCTTTGGGGTAATGGCGAGACGGGCAATGAAGACGAGATGGTCGAGTAGATATATCCAAAGAGTGATTTTGTTTTACTGGATACCTAAAAAAGGGATGTTTTATGGCGTTACAGTCTTTCTTTTAATGTTACTCTAGAGTCAACCAATTCATATGAATAAATGCAAATTCCATCATGATAGGAAATGACAGCAAGCTATACCATAATTCATGCATTCTCATTACGACCTGTCTACCAGATAGTGCTCCTTCCATTCAACTATGCCAAAACGCTCAAACAATTTAACCAAGTCCCATGTTGGAACGCAACTGCGCCGCCGGTCCATCCTCATCTTCCTCGCTGTCACTGTTTCCCTCTACCTGGCGATCTCTTTGGTCAAGATCCTCAACCCGATCGAGATCCTCGGCGTCTTGCGTCTCGTCACCCCTGTCATCGTCTTCTTCTTCCTCTTCCTCTTCTTCCTCGTCTTCCTCATCCTCATCCTCGGCGTCTTCAGTTTCGTCATCATCCACCTCTTCTTCAACTTCCGTGTCATCCGTCGCCGGAACCGTCTTTTCCTGCCCGTCACTATCCCGTTTCACGCGTTTCTTTTCCCGGATTCCTGCATCTTGCTCGCCATCCTTGGCGGTAGCCTCGCCTGTTGTTGACACCATCGACGCATCTTCAGTGTTGCCTTCGGGTGCAGCTGCTTTCTTTTCCTTGGTTGCCCGCTTCTTGCCTGCCTGTGCTTCGGTGTGGGCTTCTAGTTCTCGCTCGAGACGGGGGTGCAGGGAATCAAATTCGAGTTCAGAGAGGACGGATAAGACGTCGGACGGCGCAATGGTGCGTTTGAGCGTTGCGTCGTTTGCACTAGATAGATCACCGATAAGCAAGTTGAAAGATAAAAGAAAATAGTAAGAATCTTACTGTGAAGAAAGGTACGAAACAAACACCGTCGCTGCCTTTTGAATCGCCAAAAGGGCGTCTTTCTGGATCGTCGTGTTGGGCGGCAGCACGCTTTTGGCCAGGCGTTGTGTTACAGAGCGAGGAAGAAGAAGGTCCTTTTTATCAAATCTTGATCAGCAAATATAATTTTCCTTTGGCAAGATATCGTGGAAGAATTACCTCGACATTGACTCCATCGGCCTGGGCTTTTAGCTGCTGTTCTGTGCTCTGCACGCCCGCGCTGCCTTCCTCGCCATCGGTCGGCGGCATAGACGATGTTGACTTTCGAGGAGGCATTTCTTATGACGTTATCGTTGATCGACCTGACTTTGTGTCGCGGGGAAGGCGGGATATGAGGTGAAGAAATGACGCGAAACGGCCGCTGCCGAAACAAGGCCAGAGAACGACGACAGATGATCTCAACCCCAGAAGAAGAGGAAAAATCAATGCGAGATTGTCTGTCTGAAAGAAGCTGAAAAGTTGCAAGGTCTTTTGTTTCCCTGACTGATGTCGCAGTCTATTCGTCCGGGTTGCAGTAGATCAGAAGGTAGCTTTAAAAAAAAAAGGTGCGCAAGTCTGAAAGGCGCGACGCGACAAATATTCCCATTTTCCGCCTAAGGCGCCCGCTCCGCCGTAAGCAGGCATCATACACGTAGTTCAGACTGGTATTCGATTTCTGTGATTTTGGTGTTATTTGCTTGGTTGGGGGAAATGTATATTGGTTTTTGTACTATACATGTGATCTGCATGTGTCGTTTGTGCACATCAATTGGTTGATGGGGGTTGTGGTGTACACTTTTTGATATATATATATTGGCGTATCCCACTTGATACCAGCATTGAAAACTGGTTTTTTTCTAAAAATTGAAAATGTACATATACATAAAAGTCCATTCAATCGATACCAGACATCAATTGATGTAGTGATCGATGCCATTTCCCGATGGCAACGCTGGACATCAATCCAACGGTTCAACACTTGACATGCGGACCTCAAGCTTGGGTGCCACATGCAACTTTGAACTACATGTAATCGACATTACATGCAAATGTTACATCGATTAACAGCAGTTCTGAACATAATTTGAACATTAATTGATGCTACCAATGACCAATATCAGTAGCAGTGCCATGTAAATTCAATTTATTAAAACAACAACAACGCCTCAAGCCCAATGGCTCTCCGAAACACCAGACTCCACCCATCACAGGTCATACAAAATCAAATGCACCCATGAATCAACAATGAATCCGTTCCACATTCCATAAACCAACAACGCCTCAGTAGTCAAGCGACGCCTGTGCGTCGAACTCAAACGCCATCCATGTAAGCCGGAGTATTAGTCTATTCTGATATCATCGCCACATTGATGCGCCGAACCGGTCGAGCTAGAGCAAGACTGTAAATATACTGTACAGAGAGAAAAAAGAAGCAAGCAACAAAGACATGATAACAATAAAAATTGCGGGAAGAATCAATTGACGGACACTGTCACGCCACGCCCTCAGCTGTTTGCCCAGGGGAGATTGTATTCTCATGGCAATCTTGATAGACTTGATTGCCTTTGGCTGCGGCCTCATATGCCTCGCCAACCAATTTCGGAAACATAAGTGTAGGGTTGTTGCGCGCTCCATATTCGGGAAGGACCTTCATTGCATTGGAAATGCCATCGAGCTCTGACTTGACTTGCTTTCCCAAGCCTGAGGCCTTCGGCCCCTTGGTGACTTTGCTGAATTCCGTGATCTTGGATGTCTGTTGTTTGGTAGCACGAGGCTTCTTGGTTGTATTCTTAGACGTGTTCTTGGAGGCGTTCTTGGGGGCGTTCTTGGTATTGGTCGGTTTCTTCTTATTGTTCGTCTTGCTGGCAGCCAGCATGTCGGTGAGGCTCTTTCCTTTGCTCGCGGGATTGGTGACCGCGTTGGTTGGTTTCTTGTGAGCAAGCTCTGCTCCGCTCTCGTCGTTATTCGATGTCGGGGTGAGGAAGCCGTTTGTCGTCTTGACCTTCTTCTTCGGGGTCTCAACCACAACCGAGATCTGGCCTTGTTGTTTCAAACGTTCAATCTCCGAGGCTTCGCACTCTGCAAAGGTATCGGGCGTGTCATCGTTCCATTTCTTCAGAGCAGCGAGGCGAGCCACCTCTTCACAGTTGCCCTTGACAATCAAATCCCAGCAATCTTCAAACTCTTTACCGACGGGAGGCTCGTTGTTGATCCACATGGCCACACCATTTCGCCGGCTCCGAACAACCTTGCATAGACTCTTGACGAGGCGGCGCACGCCGGGGATCTTCAGACTAGTCCCCACAACAATGACGGCATCCGGACGTGAACGAATATCGGAGTTCATAACAGAGGCGATAGCTTCCTCATCGGGGTTGTGTTCGTTGTACAAGACGATGCGAGGTCGCAACTTGCCCACGCCATGGCTTCGCTGTCCAGTAGTGGTGCGCAAGTCGTCGGTCTCGGTGCAGGCCGGGCAGGCGGGGGCATCGGGCCCTTCAAACAGATCTCCATCGAACTCGCTCAAATGGCGACATTTTTGGCAAACCATCTTTTGTAGACTGCCGTGCAGCTGAATGCAGCGCGGCCAGGGACCCTTTGGACCTAGAGGAACCTGGGTGGCCAGGGGTGGCATTGAGGATTCAATGCAGTCAATGTTCTGCGTGTAGAGGCGCGACAGTCGGTTGTCTTGGGCGATTCTTGCTAGCATGTGATGGAACGCAGTGGGGGTTGATTCGGCAGCCTCTTTTGACAGAGTGCGGACCATTTCGTGGAAAGAAGCGGTGAGAGAGTCATCGCGGTAGACGGCAGCATCAAACAGCTGCTTGCCTGAAGCCTTGAGGTTGTGCTTCTTCTGCACGGATTTGAAAAGACCATTGGAAGAGCGGAAGTCGGGGACTGCAACGTGGGTTGTTAGCCAAGGAAACAACTTCCAAGCAGAGGACAGGTAGTAGACTTACTTCCGGCCGACGTGGAAATGCCAGCACCGGCGATCACAACGATCTTGCGGTGTGTGCGGAGGGTTTTGACCAGCAGGCTGAGCTGGTCGAGTTGCAGCTTGGACGAGTCGTTGAGGTCGAGGTGCTGGGTGAAGCGCGGCGTGGGCCCCACTCGGCGTTTCTTTCTGGCCGGCTCGTCTTGGCGCTGGCTGCTCTGCTGCTGCTGCTCGTCCGTGGGCGGCGGCGATGGATAGAAGCCCGGCGGCGTCTGCGGCGACACAGGAGGAGAGCTCAAGCCAGAGTCGTCAGAGGCATATGCAGAGTAGCTGTAGTCCGAGGAGTCGTTGTCCAGCGGCGTGGGCGTGGGCAGGGGCAGGCTGGCGGCCATGACGAAACGGGCTCGACAGCGAGCGACCGTGGGCGATGCTGGGAATTAGGGGGAGAGAGAGGAAAAATGCGTGTACGTGTTCACGAGGACATTGAAACTCGCCAGGTGAAAAGACACACAAAGCAACGCAGAGCCGGCGCTGGAAAAAACAGGCAATGGGGATGCGAAAATACGGAGTTGTTGTGGGAGGAGGAAAGGAGGAAGGAAAGAAGAAGTGGAGGACGAAGGAAGGAGGGCGGTTGGTTGGCAGTCGTCGCGTGCAGAGCCAGAGCGAGCATCGACGCGGGTAAGAAGAAGAAGAGAACTGGGGCGAGATGACGGGCCCGTGTGCGTTGACTCTTGTTTATTTTGACCCGCTTGCTCGCCGGGATTAAATTGCTGGCTTTGATTGAGCTAGTTCGTTATGTGGTATCAAGAGGAGAAGAGGAGCAAGCAGCCGGATGTGCGCCCGAAGGGGATTAGGCGGGGAATCTGAGTGTTACTCCTGTATACAGTTAATAATTAACTATAGCACATCTACAACGATCAGTCGTAGTTACTCCGTACTATGTATGCCATGCTATATATGTATACTATGTGTAGTTGTGTTATAAATTTGAATTTTCCTGGTCAAATCTGGGAGAAGTTAGTAGCCGCTGTTTCCGGCCTTGTGATTGGAGCCGTTTTTTAGCTTGTTATTGTTGTCTTCCTGAGACAACGTGTTTGCATACAAACAAAAAGCACGTTTCGCGCTGCTGCAGAGTTGACATTCCAAGTGCAGAACTGTCGCAAGATGTAACGGCCACTTAATCCCTCACCATTCTGTCGACAGTCTCGTTTCAATCGTAAGAGCCAATTCTGCATACTTCAGCTGTCTTCTCATTGGCTGCTGGTTGTCCGGGATACCGCGCCTCGGTCACGTGCAATGCCCCGCAGCCAGGCTATTATTGGACAGCAGCTTTGCGCTCCGGGGATCCCGTGACTGCCATATTGGGAATAGCGCGGGTCGCGGCTTCCGCAGCGGTCATCAAACCGTAAACGGTTGAATTGAGCTCGTCCAAAACAGTTTGAAGCAAACGAGCAACTCGCCGTGATGGAGGCGAATTGACATGGCTTGGATGGTCTGACTGCATATAAGATTCTACTGGGTGCCGACAAGAGTCCTTTGTTCCTCTGGCATTCCCTGTGCCTCTCTTGACTGAAGCTCGCACTCGCCCATCCTGAGCTAGTTACACATACTATACGCTTCATCTTAATGCCGCTTTTGAATAGACGAAATGCTTTGATGTTGTCCTTCAGCCTGCTGTATTGAATCTATCCAAGTTTGATTTCACAGGAGCTTGCATCCGGTACTGTGTAATGCCTATGATCATGGACGAAAGCCTCGATGTCGACGATCTCTTTGGAGATCCTTCTTCCCTGGAGTTGGGACTGCCAGCTCCACAGACTCCTAAAGGCCTCGCGCAACGGCTTGATGAGATGCGAGTGTTGGGTTGCTGTCAGTATGTTGAGAAGCCCTCTCTATGCGCTGCCAAGATCTCCCCCGACTGACAGAAACGCAGGAAGATTGCCTGGTCAAGACTGGGCTGCATTGCATACATATCTCAGGATGGCCTCAGTGTCACCGTTCGCCATATGTTATGCAACCCCTCTGATGGAAAATGGGTGCTGAGTGAAGAATACCCACTCAACCAGCTGTCCGAAGTTCACGGTGGTCAGTTGTTGGCCCATCTGAGTTGGAACGAAACAGGAAGCGACCTGGCCATCTTTGATACGACAGGCCGCATTTCCATCTTCTCCATCTCGACTGCTTTGAATAACGTTGCTATAAGCCGTCAGACCATGCTCGACCCGTCCGATGACAATGCCCAAGTCGTTGGATCCATGTGGATGAATCTGAATCGTGCCGTACGTCTCTGACAAACTAATTTCAAATCGGCACGGATGACTTACCATGCATAATTTAGGTCCCTGCTTTCAATCAAGCAGCCAAGTTGAATGGAAGGTGGAATTACTCCCCTTTTCAGCGGAAACCGATTGGCCCTTTCCATCCCGCTGGCAAACCAGCTCTTCTTTGCGTGACTAGGGCTGGGATCATCAAATTGATATACCAGAACCCTGACAATAGATGGACAGAAGTTAATGCCGAATTGAAGACTATTAGCCAGTCTGATCGTATTTTGACACATGCCGCTCTCTTGGCTACTTCGAGTATGTTTTTATTCTTCACTTGTGCGACACAGCATGGCTAAATCTTTTACCTTACTTTTAGATGGTATTCTTGTCGCAACCCACTCTCTCTTGGAAAAGATCAGCCTATATCGAATCGACATCACTTGGACTCCAGCGCATTGGGACCAGACGCAACCCAAGCAGGCGTCCGGCACACTAGGTTTTCCCGTACCAGCCTTTAACATCACTCACAGCAAAACAGAAAATCCTGGTAGGATATTCAAGACAAATAACCACGAAACTGGAAATATAGGAGACCCTGCTCCTTACCAAAACTCCCTGTACCAAATCACTAGCCTGGATATCATTTCCGGCCAGCCAGATCATGCCGGCGGCTCATTTTCTGGACCATGGATTCTTGCTATCTATTCGAGCCCAATACAAAATACCCCCCATGATGTTCGACACCAGGCGCCACCTTCTTCCATCATGGTCAGGTGGCAACTAGAGAGTACGACCTTGAATCTCCACCCCGTATTCGAGGAGCTGGTCCAGAAGAAAGCCAGTGCTCAGAACAAGGTAACGACGGATCCCAATAAAACATGAAGAGCATATATTGACATTTTTTAGACAAAAGTAGAAATTCGACGACTAGAGGATATGACCTTCGATAGATACATAGTCTCTGTCGATCAAATTGAGTTTGGGAATGTTCTCGCAGTGACATATGACGATAGCTCCATCGCCTTTTTCAACCCAAAGACTATGGCTAGCTTTATCGGAACCGATGACCCTAGTACAGTGACCAGCATGTCTCAAGCAGGCTTTCACTATCCTCTTGATGTGTCCGGTTCGTGTAACTCTCCAACTTCCTTTTTACGCACCTAATCTCTGTTAGGTCTCCACACATGCTTCTCTCCCAACGGCTGCATTGCTGTTGTTCTAGATGGCGAATGGAAAGCTCGACTTAGACATATGGAACATTCTTTCCACACAGAAGGAGGGATATATGATGAGAGTATGTTCGATACACCTTTACGTACATCAGCCAGGGAATCCGAGTGAAAGCTAACACTACCAATAGATAAATATTCTGCAGGAATCGCCGCCCTAGCGCTCGCATTCTGCCGTGGCTGTGCTAGTGAATATAGCACTGATGATATTTTTACGGTGATTAAACGCAATATAGCCCCTGGTTAGTTTCCTTCATACTGTGCAAAGGGTCGCACTAAATTTGAAATGAACCAGATGCGCAGAATACCGTTGTCAGTGAAGTGTACCGAGCGTTGCCTATTCACTGCAACTTCACCACCGAACCGGATAGGCTTATGCAGCACCACTACGTTCCTCGTTGTCTAAGTATGCAGGCCGCACTTGGCTTCCAGAATCATTTCACATCTCGAAGTCTATCGTCGTCTGTTGCGTGGGCAATTCTCAATTTTCGACACGCATCTATCCTATTCGTCTATTTCATTACATACAGCAAGACATTTAAAGACCAGGAGCCATATGATCAGGGTATGCTTTTATTTTTCTCTCTCCATGTCCCGTACACACTGACTTTTGTGTGCTTCAGATGTTCTGCGAATGGTACACGGCAACGTGAAATGGGCCTTGGACTTGATTCTTTATGTGTTGGATGATTTATTCCAGCTTTTTCAGGAGTTTGAACCGGTTCTCGACGACCAGGAGGCTTTTGCACAGAAAGGTAAGGAGAAGTTTACATGGCCATGTCCATTCAGCCAATGGCTAGCATACTAATAGGAAAGCAGTGAAATCAACATCATCGCTTTCTCTCACACTTGTCCTCTCAAGCATGTCTCGGGCTTTCCTTCACTTCATCTGCCGAGGATTGCGCGGCTTATCTTCCGGTCACACAATGTTTCCTCTCTCAGGGGATGCTCGTGCGTATTATGCCGAATTCTTCCAAATGATCAACAATTGCCCAGTTCCAATCAACATCTACGAGAAATTCTTGGTTGAAATCGACAACGCCGTGCGCTTTGCGTACCAGGGCGCCGGGTTCGAAGACAACGAACGTCGTGCCCCAGAGAAAGAACTTTTGATCAACTCTCGCATTCCTGCCGTTTTGGTTCCTGCCGTCAGCACCCTATTCAAACAGATTATCCCGGGCACGAAGCCCCAGATCGACCAGATGGCCATGTACCTCACCGACTTCAGTTGGCTGGGACTGTCTTCTGATCGTCGCACTGAACATCACCGCCGGACCCGGCAAGTCGACGTATTGAGAAAGGTTCCTATGCGTCGGTATGACGATGCAGTTGCTGAATCAGGTGCGCCCCAACCCAACAAGGAAACACATCGACGCTGCATTCGTTGTTGTGAGGTATCAGGAGAGCCTTCGTCACCTAGGACTGCACAATATTACAGGTTGGTTCTGCGAATGCAACTTATCCGAAACTGTCTCTGCGGCGGAATGTGGACGTTTGAGGCTGGGCCTCCATCCTTACAGGGCCAAAAGGGCAAATGATCGAGGCGGTTGTGATAGGAACCAGTATATAGAAAACACGTACAGCTGTGCTAGATAACTAGGATAAGAATTATGTCATGTCAAAAATTTCCATTGCTCATATTAAGATATGGAAATATGAAGTCTGCATCTCGTTTTGTTTTTTTAAGATACAATTCCCGCTCTTTATTTTATGATCGACCCATGAAAAAAGGGAAAAAAACAACCCATAATAGATTCGTCGACGGGAATCAGAAAACAACCAGTGACAAACTACCCACGCCCCCAACGACACAGTCATGAATCACACATTTTAAGCCTGTTAAAAAAAGTTAACACCGTAGTACTTCAAGAAAAAAAAAATCCATTTCCACAAACGTACCTTAACAGCATACTTCCGCTGGGGGAAGTGCACGTTCTTCTTGCGCTGCTTCTCGGTGATGAGAGAAGCCTCGTGCTTGGTGAGTCGTCGACGGATAGCACGGGTGTGCTTGGGTCGGAGGTCAAGAGGAAGGTACTTCTTGGTCTTGTAGAAGAGGCGGAGTTGAGCGCGCTGGTTGGCCTTGATGACGGTCAAGATACGGGCGATCGACTTGCGAACATCGTGGCTATATTAAAGATCTGGGTTAGCCATTGCTCGCGCACACAAACTGTGAAAATTATTCCTCATCCGTAACCACACGTCCGAAAAGAAGGAGCGTTTCGCAGGGTTGCCCGAAATTCAATTTGTTCATCGTCTTGTTTTTTTCAATTGTTTCTTTCTGTGTGTTTCCCTGGAAATGCCCCTCCCTTCGATTCGGTGTTGTAGACTTCGGATGTGGTGTATAAAATCGACGATTCAAAACGTACATTCTGTTCAACTTGGAAGAAGCACCCTGGGAGATCTTCTGAACACGGAGCTGGCCGAGTTCGGTCTTCAACTCATCGAGTTGCTTGGAGAGATCATCCTTGCTCTTTCCCCAGAGCTGACTGGTCTTGACCTTGGCGCTCGACTATAATTGCAGAAGAAAAAATAATCAGTATTCGTCGTTGTGGTTTCTTTGATTTTCTGGAGAGAATGAGCTGGCGTTCCCAGGAACATACCATGTTGTGCGGCTGCGAGTCGTTGTCGTTGAATTGTCGAGTTGGAGGATTGAAGATAGCAGCAAACGTCGATTTTTGCGGGTTGTGGGACTAGGGCTTCTCGCGAAAGTGAGCGTGGCGGCGCTAGTCCGCTTTGGGCCGCGAGTTTTCGAGGTGGCTTAGTCACGGTGAGCAAGTCACGTGCCGGCACTGTGGCTGGTGGGACGAATCCGGCATATGTCATTTTACCTTCTTGCCTCGGGGGGACGGACCCATAGCGTTCAGTCCATGTTTTGCCGCCTCTTTCTTTAACGGGTTATTTGTATAATTTATTCGCCTTCGAGTAATCTCTGTTTCTTCGCTGTCACGGTACCCTCCTCTGGGTTATCCATTCTCTCAAAATGACCACGTCCACTGGCGGCGGATGGGCTCAGCTCCGACAGCAGGCCAGGTCGCTCGAGACTCAGGTACAACCACTCTTTCTGACCCCCCTATATCTGGGACTGTTGCTCATGTTTCTACACGTGGATATAGACCGAAAGCCTTTTTCATACATACTCGCAATATGCATCCATGTCACAGCTCCCTGCGAAACCGTCGGAGGAACAGCAAAGAGTCGAGGACCAAATCCGGGAACTCCTCGAAAAGGTACGGATGAGTCCACAACACATAGAAACCCCCCAAGAGAGCACGAGCTAACGACTGTTTTACTAGCGCGAATCCCTGATCAACCAACTCACCCGCCTGCTTGACTCAGAAGCAAGTCTTACCTCCTCCGGGCTAAAACAAAACTACCTGGTGCGCCATCGCGAAGTGCTCGTGGAACATCGCCGGGAATTACAGCGTCTCTCTTCGAGTATATCCGAAGCCCGCGACCGTGCCAATCTTCTTTCGAATGTTCGCTCCGACATCGACGCTTATCGATCTTCCAACCCGCATGCTGCAGAGGCCGAGTATATGCTTGAGGAACGAGGGCGTATCGACAACAGTCACAATATGATGGACAGGGTTCTGTCCCAGGCCTACGCTGTCAATGAAAACTTCGGCTTGCAAGGTGAAACCCTAGCTAGCATCAACCGGCGCATTGTCGGCGCGGCCGGGCAGATTCCAGGCATGAATTCGTTGATCGGTAAAATCGGCGCCAAGCGGAGGCGAGATGGCATTATCCTTGGTGTTTTCATTGGGTTTTGCTGTCTCATGCTCTTCATGTTTAGCTAATTTTCACGGCATCGAGCTGGATCTCGGGTATGCTCTTTCGCGATTGACCTTTTTAAATGTTTATAGTATGGGAATGGGTCTGGCGTCTGCAATTCGGCCTAGTCGGCCAATTTGAAGCGGCATTGTTTTGTTTTAAATTGGATATATGTACAGTGCATATAATAATTATGGATGTGGTTAATTTATGGTACATTGTCTGGATAGTTGTGATGAGATGGGAGATCGCCTGGTATTTTCTCAAGCAGCAGTGTTATTTTGCAACATCAAGAATTTGATGCCACACTTTGATATGGAATCACCCTAGGCCTAGACTTGCCTGATGTCTTCTCTCCGATGACGCTCGATGGAGTATTACTTCTCTCACGAATCAACTTTAGAAGACCGGCATTCAGCGACTCCTTCTCATCAGGCTCTGCCGATCCACTGCCAGCCCACCGGATGTGTCCGGCATCATCTAGGAGATAGACGTAGCCGACCTTGCTGTTGAGCATGCCGATTGCTTCTTTCATGGCACTGGTCATGCCCTTTTGCACGAGGAAATATCGATCATGTTGTTCGACAGGCAGCTGTTGTCGCATTCTCCACATGAACATCTTGACCAACCACGCTTTCAACTTGCTCTCCTCCATGTTGATTGATACCCTCTGGGCTATAGACATCTTATCCGTGGCAAGCGCCTCAAAAAGACCCGGATTGTGTTTCGCATCTGTGAATGTGGCGACTTGCTGTTCGGCCCATAGGCTAGAGAACAAGCTCACGACTGTGATTTTCCCCTGCGTAACCGTTGTTGTGTCCTTGGGTTTGTTTTTCGATGCGAGCGTGATGCCGTAGAGATTGGGGAAGAATAGCGCTAGGTCTCTTTTGAATAACCGTGGATTTGATCTGAACGTCTTGCCTTCGTTATACCGCAGGTTGGTCCATTCTCGAAAGTAGGGTTTAACAAACTCCTTCTTCCTAGTCACGCAGAAGAGGTTAGCACACGCACTCCTGCAGAGTCAAACCGGGATGGATTTCTCACAGCTCATTGCGTCGCGCAATATGCTTTTCGCGATCGACAAAATCATCACGCCGTTCTCTCAACGAGCGCTGATCGATTCCAGTATTTTGCCCCGGGAATGGAGGATACGAAAGGCCAAGGGGTCGGTCGAGTAAGAGAGGTGCTACTATCTCGGATTGGGTATTCTTCGATGGTGGTGGTTGTTCCGTCGACGGCGGTTTTGAAGGAGCTGCGCTTTTGTTGCTGGCATAGCGGAGACCAATCTGATGACCCCTGGATGCCTGGAGTTGGCAACGCAGACAGCGACTGTCTCTCAGGAGATAAGATAGGCGCGATTCTACTGCAAGCATCATGGCGGTTGGTTGCTGGCGGGCTCGCAAGGTGCAAAAGTGAAGGCGCCAAAACGTGCTTTGACGTTAGCGCAGACCCGGAGCTTATACTACTAACTCCACCAATTCTACAACTTCCAGCCAGCAGAACTTGTGAGTGCTGGATTCAATTGATATAAAAAATTTTTTTATTTTATTATAGGAATAAATTAAATGACTTTCTGTTTGTATTCTCAAGCTCAACTGATGTTCGCATGATTTACCAGGCCTTTTCTGGTTTCTTGTTAACGCTTGACGTCACTTTTCATTATACGCCGCTTACACAGTAAATTCAATGTCGATTTATTCAAGCCTAAATCACGGAAAATAAAATAAAATACATATATGTAGAATATTGAGCGTCATGTCTTATTACTTGTCGCGCCGACCGCGAGCCGCAGAGTTTCCGCTCAGATCCGCAATAGCCCTAAATAGGTCTATTAGTATTTAGTTTTAAGCATTTATTCATGAGGGGTAGGTGTGATTTACAGTTAAGATATTCTCAATTTAACATCAAGTAATAACAAGTGACCTGAAACGAAAGTCACAGGGATCATGAATAACATATTAAACCGCATCTCTCGCAAATCAGCTGGAGACGAAGTCCCTTTTATACCGGCATATGAGGTTAGACAGCGAAATGGAAAAGACAAGACCGACTTGTGTATGTATGACATAATGCTTCACTGGCAAAAACCTGATATTTTGTCTAGGGGTCGTAATTGATGATATAGTCTACGATTGTTCTACCTTTGCTCGCCGCCATCCCGGGGGAGAGACGGTAATCAAAAACTTTGGAGGCAAAGATTGTACTTGTAGGTGAAACTGACAAATTATTCGTCGAGAGGAATTTCAATTGTCTGACATCTTATTCCCCTCACTTTAGGGCAGTATCGTGAGATCCATGGCTTTCGAAGCAACAATGCCGCCTCTCAATGGTTGTCCAAGCTTAGAATTGGCAGGACCAAGGAGGTAGAAAATCCATATGATAAACCCAAGACGGAGCATGTTGAATTTATGAGACTTTCTATCACTGGGAATACGTAAAAGATAGGTCAAATTGATGTATTTTTCTTATCAAGACAACATGAACTTTTTCACCCTCCTCGAGTTTTAAAATATTGCCGCTGAAAAGTCGAGAGGATCCCGTACAAAAGCCTCCCAGTCCATAGGATTCACAAAATCCGGAAGACTGAAACCATTGTCAATATTATTCTGCCAATTAAAAGACTCATTCACGTTATGATAATCGGTAACAACACTCTGTTGTTGTGTAGTTGGCTGCTGTTCCTGCTCTCGGTCGCATATCTGGTCCGTCAGCAGCGATTTTCCTAAAAGAGCGGCATCCTGCTCCTTTCGACGCTGCGATAGACGAACAAATAGCTCAATAGTCTCGAATGCTTGGTAGGATTTCGGAGTCCCAAAGTGATCGGCGGCCTTTTTCAGAACGGCAACAGAATCGCGGACGTGCATCAGGGAATCCGAAGTGTCAATCACCAAGAGGATACAGGTGAATTGAAAAGGCACGTTATTGATGTGCCACCAGGGACAATTTGAATCGATACATCGACGAGATGCCTCAAGGCCTCGGCGCCCGAGGTTAATAACCCGGTCAACGGCCATTTTATTGACACTTAAACCGAGAAGTTGAAGGCGCCTGTAGATAGTGAAGGCCAAGACACTCTGGGAAAGAATAAGCGCATCGACTCCTAAATCATATTTCTCTAATTCTTCCAAGAAGTTTTCCAAACTTGCGGCTGGTATATCATTGTTTGGGTCTAGGTTTTCGGAGATTTGGAACAGAGAAATCAAGGTAGAGGTATAATCGCCGTCACGGCTCTCTGGTTTAGGGAGGGGCCAAGAAGTTTCACGAAGAATGACCCTTGATCTCCCGTACTCAAAAGAAATCCAGGTATTCAAGAGCCTTGCAATCCATATAATTCGCCTCTTTGTTTCAATTTCCTGGTGGCCTGCACTGCTCGATGATGGAGTGGCGGTGTCGGCGTAAACTGGTGACACGATACCAGTCGCGGATTCCTGGTGTATCCCAGTTGCTTCAATGATATGAAGTGCAATGCAGCTAGCCATCCATGCTGCATGCGGAGATATGCTGCATCGCAAGTATAACGTACGCAGAAGCCAACCTGCCGCGTCATCAATCCTGGGCTTCGCGATGGTGCCAGATGTCTCGAGGATCTCCTTGGCACATTCGACTAGATGGCGCTCCTGTTCCCAATTTGCCTGAAATGAGAATAAGGACCCTAACGCCGCAACTCCGCATAACACAGGGTCATATTCATTCGTTGCATGGGGATCTTCCCATCGTCGCTGGGCAGTCGCGCATACCGTCTGCAGATCTAGGAAGCCATAAATTGGATGAACACGTTTCTCATAGACCTGACACAGCTCTAGCCAAGAAGTATACGGTAGAACCCAAGTGATACTCTTCTCAGAGCGCCGCGGGCTATGGCGGATACCCAGGTTCCAGCCGGGACAATCTCCCTGTTGCGCATTGTTTCTAGAGTTCAACTTCAAGCCGAGAGTACGCGGGAAAAGCACACCGGAGTTAGCTTCCATGTGCCGCTCTGTAGAAGCTGACTGAGCCTGGGTAGTCTCGTGACTCTCGTTATTATTATTGCTGCTAGCATCCCCGGCATTCTGAGGAGAAGGCCTGGCCGGTAATTCCCGCGGGGATGTGCCAACTTGGGCATTGGCATCCTGATACTGACGCTGCCGCAGCAATGCCGCAGCTGACTTTCTTGGACGAGGCGGTTTATCGTAATAACATTCATAATCGTATCGGGTGCAGGTTGCGCAAGGGTTTCCTCCATCGCACTTCCGCTTCCGCACCTTGCATGGAGTGCAGGCCAGCCTGGTCCGGTTCCGACGAGCGGTTCTTGCGTTCGCTGGTGGGAGCTGGGGTGGCTCTGCTGGGTTGTTGGAATTATTCATATTCGATTTGCATGCGGATGCCTTTTGATGGATGTAGTCAGGAAGACGGATGTTGATACTTCAGCGTGAGATCTTCCGCAGCTTCCGCTTATCCGCTCGCCGCTCTCCCGCTCTGTATCCGCCATGATTGGAGTAATGTCGAGCTGCACAAGAACTCTGTAAATTCCCTTACAATCAAAGTTGGGCCCTTTTGGTTAATGGGTTACATATTTCAACTTCAAGTTTCAAGGCTGTATAATTCATTTTCGGTTAGGGTACAACCTGTTGCCCCCCAATGGGCCAGATTGATTTAGATTTGGTCCAAAAATGGACTTCTATTCTCGGAAGCTGTAAGTCACGTCTTAAAGGAGCATTCACAGAGTCAATTTATTTTCATTCAGTGCATTTCAATACATGACAATGGGGTATGTGCGTTGTCTACTTCAGCTTGTCTAGACCGGTACTACGAGACAGGACCTCATCCTAGAGAACTCGAGTCAGACCAGTTGACTATCAATCTCATTAATAATTGCAGTAAGGAGCAAACTTACCATCGCAGAACTCTCCAGATTTTTAATTGCATATTTTGTCGACTCGGCATTTTCGCCACACCAAAACTTGTCTGTCTGGCCCTGGATGATTTCGGTGACCACTTTATTCGAATACTCTGCCAAATCCATTCGTGGCGTTCCATCTTCACCACGCGCCATAGCAGCAGCAATGTCTTCAATAGACTTGTAAAGAGAGCCGTCTGGAAGCTTGAAATCCCCAAAGTACGTTTGACCCATCGTTTGGACCGCCCCTGTGACAATGGAAATAACTTTGACGTTGAACGGAGCTAGCTCTAGCCCTAGGGTCTCGGCAATTATCTCAAGAGAACGTTTTGTTCCCGAGTAGGTGCCTAGAAACAGTGGTTAGTCCATTTTGTGTAGAACGACGAATTTCCTGATGAATCGGGAACACACCCATATATGGAACATGGAGATAACCCGCGATCGAAGTGATGAAGGCCAACATTCCTTTGGCCTGGATAAGCAGCGGAGCAAAGGCCTGAGTAACCGCTATTGGCCCCAAAACATTGGTCTCATACAATTCCCTCGCGGCATCAAGGTCTTGGTCCAGAATGGGCATGAAATGGTTTCGACCAGCGTTATTGACCAAGTAGTTCAAAGACCCGCCTGTCTGATCGCGAACCTTTTCTACTGCCGCTTCAATCTGAGCTTTATCGGTAACATCCATGGCCAGTAGAGTAACGTTTTCCAGATCCTTTAGTTTCGACATCTTATCGGGGTTACGGGCCGTTGCAAAGACATGGCATCCTCGCTGTTGAAAGGCGACGGCCAGGCCGTAACCGATGCCATCGTCACTGCAGCCTGTGATGAGAGCAGAGCCTTTATCAGTCATATTGATTGTGTAGGTATAATCTGGAGGGAAAAAATGCAGTCTGCTGTTCAGTAAGCCCCAATAGAGGAAATCGTTGAGATTAAATAGTAAGGTGGGGCATACAGTATTAATTGAGAGACTAAAGATGAGTTTTGGCTTTTAAACAACCTTCGAATTATGATTAAAGTTGATATTTATTTGTCCCCGCTTTCCACGCTAAATAGATAGGATTTAGCGAGGATGTTTCGTTACGAAATTCTTTGAAATTCTTAAAACCCTACCCTCACGTGAACACTACAAAAGTTGACTTAAATGCCCGCATTATTTCAATAAATGAGTACAAGGATCAAATGATAACCCATGTACAGCATTCAATCAATTGTAATACCATATAAAAAGCTCAGCAACGCAGCGTAATTAAGTAAATCCAAGGCCAACAAACTACATGTATATTTGATGTAGCCAACCAACACCGCCAGACATCCTGAACATCCGTTTGGCTGTGCGTGTATACCACGACCGGCGTATAAGTACGACCGGTGTATTAATGTGTAATAGTAGCTAATCCTAGAGTAGGCTGAGGATTAATTTGCGAAAGAGCGGAGCCACTTTTAGTCTATACTCGTTTATCGTACAGTGGAGGAATGAAGTTTTGAATTCAAAGCTAAAAGAAGTCGTCAACATTGGATTCTTGCTACTTTACTATTTATCTATAACTGTTTTTAATAAAAGACATAAAAAAGTTATTACTAACAAATTTTAAAAAATAATATAAAAGAAAATTAAATTAATAAAGCAGCATACATATATTTTAGGAAGTAATATGCGGCGCTAGTATTAGCGTTGGATTCAAATAATTGACTGTATAGCCGTCTAGTAATCCTGCATATGCTATTCACACCTCACTGTACTATGTAGGCTGTGGTGATGAGTGCAAAACCACTTACACTAAGGCTTACTCTTCTTGCCAGGGAATGAATCTGGAAAAATGTATGGTTTGTACTCTTAGCATGCACTCTCTATGTCTCTGAAATCCCAATTTTGGGTAGTAGGGGTGGAGGTCGCCACAAATGCAAATTAGGAGACGCCTTTCTCTTTGGCCGTCTGTTCGACAGGCTACAGCCTGTGGCCGATGGATATACACGGCATCGAGTGCAGGCTGTGCCAGGATTCCTCACTTGCTTGCGCCCTATTTCAGAGTAGACCCAACACTCCCTGTCCGCTTGTTGGCAGTTTGCGCATCTATCATTGCCTAGGAGTTGTAAACCGAGTTCCGTTTCCATAATTCTCCCAACATTACTGACGAGGTTCCGGCTGCCCTGGTGTTCCCGAGCCCATTCGTACCACCATTTGCCATCTGCGGTTGGTTCGTACGGCTCATCGGTCTTTTTGCCTGAAGGGGCCCAGTGCCACGGAATACGCTGTGAATTACCGGATTGAGACCACTCGTAATCGGGGTGCGAGACGCGACGGGCAGAGACAGCTTGTGGAGGAGGAGCGGTCGGCGAGCTGTGGGCTAGTTAGCATAATAAAACCTCTTCTATAGGAATCAAGATACTGACGGTGTAGTTGTGGTACTCTCTATGGTACTCTCCATAGCACTTTCTGTGGTGCTTTCTGTGGTACTCTCTGTGGTGCTCACTGTGGTGCTTTCCATGGTACTCTCAGTTTCGATCAATACAGGAGGACTGGTCGGCTAGTTGTAGCTGTGAGTAGGTTAGCATAATATACTTTCTCTCATAGGAATCAAAATACTAGCCGTATAGCCGTAGAACTCTCAGTTTTAGTCATATGTACAGGAGGAGCGGTTAGCAAGCTATAAGTTGATTAGTATAATATAATCTCTCGTACAAGTTGGCTCACAATATAGTTGCCATGCTCCTAACAACCCCCGCCCAAGGGTCACCAGGGCTATCGACCATGATGAGTGCTATCCAGCTCTCAACATAAATGAGTCAGCTTGGAGGCAATCTCTGAATGTTGACTGGAAGAAGAGACCGCGTTTGCGCGGCATCACAAAGGGCCCCGCGCTGCCTAATTTCTCAGGCACCAACAAACCGCTATACTGGCCTAGGCCCTAGGACTAGTAAGTCAGGTGACGCCAATGGACCTGCCACCTATGACCTGTCATCTGGGAAAAAGCCTGTGTCGACCCTTGCATCTTGACTCTGTTAAGAGCTAAGATAACTTGCAGTCTTCGCTGGGCAAGTTCACGAGCCAATACCATGTAAGACGCCTAAATCCGATCATCGCCCCTTTTTACTGTTTGTAGATAACTACTTGGCCTTATCGATAACGATAAGATCGGCCGGCCCCGATCGGCCACCGGCGAGATGCTAGGTATATGGATGTGGTCTACCCCAGAATAAGATCTCCGAGAGTTTGCATCTGCTGTCTCTGACTGCCTCTATCCAGCTAATAATATGGCCGGCCCTTCGGAAATTCCGTTGATCAACATCAGCCCTTTCCTCGACGATTCAGCATCAGCCGTATCCCGCGATGCCGTGGTTGACCAGGTCAGAAATGCTTGTATGACTTATGGGTTTTTCCAGTTGGAAGGCCACGGGGTTCCTGTACATCTTCAGGAGAAAATTATAGAATGCGCGAAGCTGTTCTTCGACCTCCCCCTGGAGAAAAAGACCGCGGTGGGTATGGACAAGGCCATGGGCGAGTCAAATCGTGGCTATGAAGTGATCGGAGGACAAACGTTACAGCCTGATACACTTCCCGATCTCAAAGAGGTGAATTAAACCTAGTTATTACCCCCTTTAATCCTAGTTTCAACGCTGCCATAGAGTGTCGTTCCCTTCGCTCATCTTATTTTAGGGCTTATATATCGGAGAAGAGATACCGTCTAATGACCCCAGAGCAGGGTCTTTCTTATGTGGACCAAACCTTTGGCCTGACCTACCAGAAGAAAAATTTCGACAACCGATAGAAGAATATTATCAACGCATGTTGGCATTGGATCATCTGCTCCTGAAAGTTATCACTTCGGGCATGCCCTACGCCCCAGAAATCATGGCAGAGTTCACGGCTGATCCGAATGCAACTCTTCGTTTGCTCCATTATCCACCACAAAGGAGCAAAGATGCTAGGCAACTCGGCGGTAAGTTCATTCCTCTGCTATATATCCGAGTATTTACAGTTGTGTGTGTGTGAAGACTGACTCACTAATAGCCGGGGCGCATACTGACTTTGGATGTATAACATTACTTCTCCAGCAACCGGACCAAACAGGCCTTCAGGTTCTCTATCCACCTACAAACTCATGGATACCTGTCCCTGCCGTTGCAAACCGATTTGTGGTAAACGTCGGCGACTTACTCCACGGCTGGACCAAGGGAAAGTACAAAAGTGCTCTCCACCGAGTCATCAACGATGGGCCGGAGCATCGTTACAGCGTTCCATTTTTCTATACTGGGAATCTTTCTTTCAAGCTTAGACCGCTTGATGGTAGTGAGGATGAAAATGCTATCACGGTTGCGCAGCATGTAATGAACAGGTATGCTAAAACATATGCTGTACAATAAATTCATCGAGTATAATACAGCAAGGACAGCTAGCTACCTTAGTATACGTGTGTTGGGATTTAATTAGTTAACAAACTCTTTAACCACCCTGGATGTTGCCTCCAAATCCTCAAGGACATGCCAATGCCCGACGCCGTCTAGAATCTCCAGTCGTCCGTTTGGTAGACGGTCTCGATATTTCTCGACCAACGCCACTGGTGAGATTGGATCGTCACGCCCTGCTATAATCAAAGTTGGCATTTGCAGAGTTTCGACTGCGATCACTGTATCTCGTGATTTGGCTAGCGCAATACACCCTTTAGCATAGCCTTCTGGATGGGTGGAAATTAGATATTGTCGAACCCCAGAAAGAGCCAATGGCCGAGAATATCGAGTCAGCGGCGACGTAGCTGCCATTGCTGTTTGCTGTGCTACACCGGAAGCTTCCATGCCAGATTCTCTCACCCGAGCAGCACGCTGTGTGAATAGATCTACAGCTGGAGCGGGCAATGGAGAGCCTCCTGGACCCAGCAGCAGAAGTTTCGAGACTAAGGAAGGGCGTGTCTGCGCAAAATACATGGCAATCAGCCCACCGAGGGACCAGCCAATAATAGTAGCATCATCAACACCGGCGTCTACTAGTAATGACTCTAGATCCTCTGCGTAGGTTTGCAAAGTAGCGGTTTTCGATGCGCGAGTGGGAGTCAGACCGTGACCTTCCAGATCGTAGAGTATAATACGATGTCCGCTTTCTTCTAGCCCTGCAGCTTGGATCAAAGGCGAGTAGTATTGCAAACTAGCCCCGAGACCGTGAATGAAGACAAGAGTGCCCTTCTTGGTGTCCTTTGGGCCAAGTTCGCGAACATTGACGTATTTATCTGAACCAATACGCCTCAAAGATGCGCCTCCCCAGGTCCGATCCAGATTATGAATGGGGATTCTGGTTTTGCTGAGAGCCTTGTTAAAGTGAACATTTTCAGAGGATGGCTGTGCAATCCGATTAGACTGCTTTCCAAGACCGGGAATGGCCACTTCGACTGGTATTGCATGACAAGTCAGTAAAATTTTCACATGTAATGTTAATAATACAGGATGGTCCTTACCAATGTCTCCAGATCGAAGAAATTTCGGTGGACGGAAACCTATTCCTACGCCGTCTGGAGTTCCTGTCGCGATAACATCGCCGGGCTGTAGAGTCATTCCACTAGACAGGACCTCAATAAGTCGAGGAATACCTGCGATGAGGTCGGCTGTGTTTCCTTCTTGACGCTTTTCACCGTTCACATAGGTCTGAATTTGAAGCTTCGGGGGCAATGCAGCTGCCGGAACTGCCACCGGACCCTTGAAATTGATTTATCAGTATGCTTTTAAAAACATAAACAGGAAAACCCCAAATTATCGACATACCATGGGGCAAAAAGTGTCAGGGGATTTCCCAATGAAGAACTGCTGGTGGTCTTTTTGTTTTTCTCTGGCAGTAACATCTAGAACTAGGTTAGGGAGGAATCTATGTTTTTTTGTAGACATGAAGACAAACCATTGATAATTGTGTATCCCCAAACATACTCCATTGCCTTTTCCGCAGGAACCTCAAAGCCTGCTTTGCCAATAATCACCGCTAGTTCTCCTTCGTAGTCGATGGTCTGCGTAAATTTGGGATGTGGGAATATGTCTTCATCGGCAGCAATAATACTGGTGTTCCGCTTGGAGAAGATAACTGGAAGCGGTGCTGTACATTTTTAGTAAATAAATTGATCCATTGTAGTGTTTAGTTTGAGGAAAAGTGAAACTCACCATTGATTTCTTCGTTGTTCCTGCTGTATCCGCTGTCCTGATACTCCTTGGCATGCTTGCGGTAATTCACACCTATGCAAAGAACGTCTCTTTCTGCAAGGGGAGGTAAAAGCTTTACGGAACCGAGAGGAACAGGCTCTCCAGTGCCACGAATAGTCCCTTCATCGCCAAGCTCGATCACTTCGTACATATTTCCAAGAGGGGAGCCCGATGCCATCGATAATGGATAAATTTTGCTTTCATTGAAATCCAGATGGCCAATTCGGGACCTACCATCGCCATCTGCATAGGAGATGTAGTTGAAGTACTCTTTTTTCTGCACGGATTCCGTAGACAGTACTGTACTTGGCGATGGGGATAGAGATTCAGATGCCGATATTTTATGGAGTCTGCCGTTTATCATGATCACGTTGAGCTTAGAATGGTCCTGCAGGATGGTAATATCTTGAAGTGGATCGCCGTCAACAAGAAGGCAGTCTGCATAATAGCCTGGTAAAATCTTGCCGAGCTCATCTTCCTGCATGAATAGCTTCGCAACACCAGCAGTCGCTGCAATAATCGACTCCATTGGGGAGAAACCCAGCAGTTTCACAAAGTGATCAAGGTCTCGCGCATAAGTTCCGTGTGGGCACCAGGCAAAACCGTAATCACCTCCAGGAAGTATTGTAATGCCGCGTCGGCGCATCTCCCTCAGGGCTCGAATGGCGATCTCGAGTTCTTTTTTATACCCTACTTTCTCCGCTTGCTCAAAGGTATATCCGAATGGTTCGGCCTCGTGCACAGTAGTGTAAAGCCAGTTAAGGGCCGGGGCCACGACGTGCTTGTGCTTTGCTTTTTCCAACAAATCCATGCCTTCGTCGTCGATGTACGATGCGTGGTATATAACGTCTACACCATGCTTCACACATTGGATAATGGATTCACGAGCTCGAGCATGAGAGCAAACGCGCAGTCCATGTCGATGTGCTTCGTCAACGCAAGCCGCTGTTTCTTCATCCGTAAAGTAGCTTTCTTCAGCAGACCGAGACTCCATTATTGCCTCGCCGGACATGCTCAATTTGATTTGATCAACGCCCAGTTTTGAATGGTGCCGAATGACTTCGCGCATTTCCAGCGGTCCATCAGCGAATGCAGTGATACCGGATGCCAGTTCGGCATCGCGCTTTGCAATCTCCATGGCGTTGGCGAGGAGTCTCGGGCCGGGCAGCTGCCCTGAATTAATCGCATCCCGGATCACACAGTCCAGTCTGTTTTTGGCTGATGCAGCCCCGTAGCACATTGTATATCCCGAGTCGATGTAACTGAGCGCTGACTTGGCAGTGATTAAAGTGTGTTCTTCAACACCAACATCCCCTAGCAGCTCTAACGCGTTGTTGTTCCACGTCAAATGAGCGTGTGCATCTCCGAGACCAGACATGAGGGTACGACCTTTGCCATGAATGACTCGGACCCGGTTGTCTTTGCGGAGTTCTTCCACATTAGGGACTTTTCCCACGGCGGCAAGTCGCTCCCCCTGGACCAAGACGTCTCCATTGTAGGGCTCACGTCCAGTAGAATCGATTATCCTGACATCTAGAAACAGAATCTGGGAGTGGGGTGAAGTGCCTGATATTTTCCAGGGTTTGGGCTTCAGATTGGGAGCAAAATTCAAGTCATCGTGCGGATATCTTTTATCCCAAGTAGTTGAGGATACGACGCTGTCAGCCCATGACGTAGTACCGGATGAGTTCATGGTGTTTGAAATGAAGAAAACCACAGATATTGAAAGATTTTGTGAAATATTGAGTGTAGTTGCTCGTAAAAAAGTCTGGGGAACAAAGCATCTCTTTATAGCTTACATGCTCCATAGAACATTCCCTCTCCGCAATATCCGCCAAACCAAGTGCATGCCCCCGCCTTTTCAAGTCGATCTTCATTTCACCCCGCATTTTGTCCTATTATTCTTGGGTAACTAAGCTAAGGAAACCTGTTCAGTAACCCCATGGGGTTTGATGAGCGGCCCGGAGCGGAAGGTATGCGGGTTCTGTGTGCCGCCTTTCCGGCCTCATGTTCAATCTCCAGGATTGACATCTTGAGTTCAGATGTTGCCTTCATTAGCGAATAGTGGACTCTTAATGGGGTCGAGTAAAACCGAGCGAGCTGGTTTTTATGTGTATTTCTAGGTAATTGAAAATGATGTAGTAGAGACAAATCACTCAAATTGTAGTAGCTATGTCATATATTTATGCATCTATAATTCTATACTATTAATTCTAATAAAAATGCTTGATTTCCATCAATGTTGTTCAGCCGTATACTAAAAGCCACTTCGACTCTTCCCTTCCTCTATTGAATGAAAAGTTCATTCTCGGCATCTGATTATGTTGCAGCTGCCTTACTGCGCGCCCGGAAGATATGCCCATATCTATAAAACACATATGGAACTGGTGTCATAACCAACGAGATACACCCCAGCAGTGTCAACGCCCAATGTACGCCGAGATTTTTGTACATGGGCAGTGTAACCACCACCATGACCCCAGATGCGATGTATCGGAAGAACGTCGCGCTGACAAGCGCACTAGCGGCATATTCCTCATATGTATCGATGAGATACTGATAGCTTGAAATGAAGATTCCCTGCACCGCAAATCCAAATGCTACCGACGATACCAGACTGGACCAGTACGAGATTGACGGGTAGCTTGTCCAGCCCATCCAGAATAAGGAAATCGGTAGCCATGGAGCGCCATACATGGCATACCACAGTCTTTCCTCTGGTTCCGGATGGCCCTTGTCAGTCTTTGCAGCTATTTGTATTGTCTTCTTGTATTTGAAGTACACATGAGGAATGATAGCGAATGCAATCAAAAAGCCGACATTCATTCCAATAAACGCGAGGCCGACAGACCCCTGAGAGAAGCCATATGTATCCCCATAGATAAAGTCATATCCAGTCAAAAAGCCAAAAAGCACAATATACACGACGACGAGATACATCGTGAAAAGGGCAACCATGAGTTCACCGAAGAAGAGTTTGAAAGGGCGAGAGCAGCTACGCAGTAGGCGAGCAGAGAGCGAGACCTGTCTGAGTTCAATGGGTGCTTTGAATCGAGAATCACCAGTGATAGAGCGTAGATGACTTGCTTTCCACTTCAGAAGAACAGGTGTGTAGGTCTCAGGCACGAAGAGGAAGATTAAGCCGGTGATAAGACCGGCCAAGATCAGTGAGGTCCATTCTGTCCAGCGCCAGCTGATTGCGCTACTCTGACCGATAAAAGCGCCAACCATAGGTGCCAGGAAAGGGCCGAGAAAGGAGAGCGAGCAACAAACGGGGAAAGCATATGTTCGCTCCAACAGGTCGAAGATGTCGGACATGCTCCCGCCAAATGTCGTTAGAGGAGTACACCCGAAAAAACCGGCAAAAAAACGAAAAGCGAGTTGGGCTCCAAGGTTTGGAGATAGACCGGATGCCATCAAAAAAACCATCAAAAGCGAAAGGGTTATTAGATAGACGGGGTTGCGGCCGACAGTCTCGGAGAATGGCGCTGCTATTAGCGAGCCAAAACCAAAGGCGATCAGGTAGAGGGCAGTAGCCAACGACTCGGCCACATCACTGACCCCAAACTCTGCTTGGACTTGTTTGGTAACTGCTGAGTCTATAGAAGAAGCCCAGCTGACAAGGAAGCCAGTCATTCCGACAATACCCAAGGTCCTCCATTTCTGGGACAATGGCCAGTTTCTCGGATTCAGTTGATCGTCGTCACCGTCAAAACCAACCAGAAAATTTTCTCCTGGATCTCCAGTACCGGGGAGAGAGCCTGAAGGCACCACTTTGACACCAGGGACGTGGACTCTTTGCCCATTACGCAATGTTACTGCCGTTGGTGGACTTGGTCCCGGTTTCTCTGAACATCCATCGTGAGCAAAAGTTTCACGCTGGGTAGCCCTGATGTCTATGAACAGTCTATCATCGTCTCGTATCTGTTCCCCAGAACTTTGTAGCGATGAATCAACATTATAGCTCTGTTGAGGGCTAATTATCTGAATGCTTTTCTCAAGGTCTTTCCTGAGACGTCGGTAGCGAAGAATTGACTGCATTTCCACAGGATCGGTAGAAGCAAGTACTGTTGTGCACTAGCGGTGTCTGAATCGATTATTCTATACCAGTTGAATTTGGAAGTTAGGGCTACGCTACCGACTTTAAGGTAGGTTGTACCATCCGCTCAACCCGCACCGCTTCCGCACACGTTCCGATCGTTCAACTTTGCTATCCGACAAAGAGAATTACAGTTCCGACACCTTCGCCATCAAATTTAATTCGGGAAGTGCCCTCGAAAAGTGGGACTATTTTCTCTTCTAATCGAAAGTATCTTGGTTTTCTTTGTTGGAAGTAAAACGACTAGCGGTCTTGATACCGCAGATTCCAAAGCTTTTCTCTCGACGTGAGCGTGTAATAAATTCTATCAACTCGTATATTTTTGCAAAAATCCACGACCTTCAATCGTATACAAGACTACTTGAGGGTATTGTCGTTACACACTTGAATTACCGTTGTGCATATCTAAGCCAACCAGAACTCTCAAACCCGGGGTATTTAACACTAGTATTTACACCAATCCCATATAGGAAGGCTGACTAACTTATTCTGACGACTTCACTTTTCATGTCAACTTTCAACTTCGATCATACGACGCGCGCGCAATTTGTT
Source organism: Talaromyces sp. P118-02 (assembly GCA_037040535.1). Lineage (NCBI taxonomy): Eukaryota > Fungi > Ascomycota > Eurotiomycetes > Eurotiales > Trichocomaceae > Talaromyces > Talaromyces sp. P118-02. The sequence continues at coordinate 284,637 of JAXQGY010000915.1, forward strand.
CAATGTCACACTAGTAACAGGCTCGCCCATACTTCACATAGAGATGGCTGCCTGAAGAATTGCTTCGAAGCCTGTTCTGCGTTACGCATCAGCAAGTTGATACCACGGTTCTTACTGCTTTAGGCAGCACTGCTCATGGCTCCTTCCTCACACATCATGTGCACTCGAGTCGATGGGAGCCTGCGGAGATGTTTTCAAATAAAAGCAAGTTTTTCCGCGACTTGGAAGAGCTGGATCAATTGAGTGACGACGCTCAACCCAACGCGGCCGACTTTTCAACGCTTCTGAGAACATTCAGTTCTCCTGCAAGATCGACAAAGGTTTCCAAGTTAAAAAGCGCTCCGCCGACCTTTTCTCGAGCTTCATCAGTACCTGAACTTCCGGTTGCAAATTCGAGAGATGATAAACCACGTCCTAAGACATCTGGTGACACACTGAGTGAAGGCAAGAGCACGAACGATAATGCAATGAAACGGTCAATTGATACTTCCAATCTTGGGCCACGCGGAGGCTCCAAGAAGCGCCGGACGGAGTCCTCAAGAGTCATTCCTGAATCAAAGAAGATTTTCAAGGGGCTCACATCCTTTTTCATACCGAACAACGGCACTGCACCAGCTCGAAAACTGCGAATCCAGAGGTCACAAGAATACGGAGCTCTTTGGGCACAAACTTGGTCGGCGGATGTTACCCACGTAATTGTCGACAAGGGACTCAACTTTGAAGAAATTTACAAAGTGCTCTCTTCTGAGCAACTCGCTGTAAGTGTCGGGTTTGTTTAATGCTTGGTTTCTTGCTAACAGGAAGCAAAGGGGAACCCAGCGATCGTCAATCAAGACTATCCTTCAGATTGTCTTCAGTTCGGAAAACTTCTGAGTGTCACGCAGTCTCGCTTTCGGGTAGATGGTATACCAAGCAAGGAGACCAAAGTCGATTCTCCTGTCACTTCGACAGCAAGACCGAGTTCCCCGCCCATCAAAAACTCTCGGCGACGTAATCAGCGCTCACCTACACCTAGCCAAAGAGAGGATACCTTTTCGTCCGCTATTACGGCAGTCAAACAAACTGCCGATGACACCGCAGACTTTTCAGAATCAAATTTCAGCCATGACGTTCTTGATGCTATTGTGCAAGAAGTCAAATCGGTGAATGACCTGGTAAGTCAAACTGATACTTTGTCCATGCTAAAGCCTGACTAACCGTTCACAGCCTCTTGATGAACACGATGACGAGCGCATAGTATATTCCACATTTCAACATGGCCTAGGAGCCGAGACTCCAGGCAGCGACGACACTACCTCGAACGTGAACGTTCCAGAATGGCAGAAGAATTTCACTTGTATGCAGAAGCACGATGGAACTGCCGCCAAGGGAAACCCAAACACGCGAACAATCGAGATACTGCAAAAAATGGCAGACTACTACAACAAAACGGCCGATAATTGGCGCACCATAGCCTATCGTAAAGCAATTGCTGCTTTGCGGAGACAAACCACCAAAATCAGCACAAAGGCACAGGCTTTTGCTATTCCCGGTATTGGAGATCGTCTGGCAGATAAAATCGAGGAAATTGTCTCTACTGATCGCTTACGACGGTTGGAGAATACAGATGTTACCCCTGAAGACAAAGCGTTGCAGTTGTTTCTGGGTGTCTACGGCGCAGGATTTGCGCAAGCTTCCAAGTGGATCGCCAAAGGCTATAGATCTCTGGAAGATCTCAAGACAAAGGCAGACTTGACTACGAATCAGCAAATTGGAGTGGATCGCTATTATGACTTTCAGCAACGCATCCCTCGTGACGAGGTTTCAATGCATGGGAAAGTTGTCCGAGACGCTGTCCATGCAGTAGATCCCAGCATGGAAGTCATGGTTGCAGGCTCTTATCGACGCGGGGCGGCAGACTGCGGAGATATTGATGTATTGATCACCAAACGCACGGGCACTCTTGAATCAATCAGAGCCCTGATGCTCGACCATGTGGTGCCACGACTTGTGGCACAAGGATTCTTGAAGACCAGCTTGGCGGTCACGTCGCGTGACGATGGATCTAAGTGGCATGGAGCTTCAGCCCTTCCGGGCAAAGATTTATGGCGCCGGATCGATCTCCTCTTTGTGCCGGGTGATGAACTCGGCGCTGCCTTGCTATACTTCACGGGAAACGATATATTTAACCGAAGCATGCGGCTGCTAGCCAGGAAGAAAGGCATGTGCCTCAACCAGCAAGGGCTGTACAAAGACATTCTCCGGGGGCCCAACCAGGTTAAGACGACAAATGGCAGTCTGCTAGAAGGACGCGACGAGAAGCGAATATTCGCGATTCTGGGGGTGCCGTGGCGGCCGCCGGTGCATCGTGTTTGCTAGCTAAGCGAGAATCAAACAAGCAAATTAGACTCTTGTACTAATATCCTTTTCGTAATCGTATCGGACGTAGAAAACAAACGGGACCAAATTAGATCGGAGCCGCGGATTGGCGAGGCAAACACAGGATCTCGTTGCTGCTGGCGACGCTAGTTGAGGCTCGTCAGTATTGTGCAACCACACTTTTTTTATTGTTCATCGCAACTGGGGCAGGGAAGCAAGCGACACGGCCAATGGCAGTCTGGCTGGTGCAGCGGTCAAGCCAGCCGGGCGTGAGGAAGAGAAAGCGTAGACAATGAAGCTGAATAACTTGAAGAAAGACAAGCAGGCGTCGCGACGAAGCTATTCCCAAAGCGAAGGCGGTGCCGGACGCGCCATCACCGCCTCGACAGGCGCGGGTGCGGTGAGCGGCGGCCAGTCCAGTCAGCGCCGGGTGCCCAGACCGCCCTTGCCTTTTTTGCCGTCGCTTTCGCTTCTTCGCCGTCAATCTGCCCGTCAAATAATAATAATAATAATCGTCTTCTCCTCCACCAACACCATCCTGTGGTCGCACATCACACCACGCATACAAGCAACCCCTTTCTGCTTGATAAGAAAGAAGGAATCTCTCCCCCCGGCGTCGCTTGCCAGCTCTCTGCAGCGCCTCGCTGTTTCTGCGATTCGCCATCGTGATTTTCCTTTCCTCCCCCTCCCCACCCGCGCCAGTCTTGTCGCGTTCTGTAAGCTGCCATCGTCGCTTTTGATGTGAAATGCTTGAGCCTTTTTTTTCACTGACGCCTTTTCCTGTTCCTCTGTGACAACAGACCGTTGCTTTATCTACTCACCATGGGTCGTAAGCCCAACCAGCTGATTCTCGAGTTTTTCACGCGTGGCCCGAAACTGGAGGACGCCAGCAACAGGTACCAGCACACCTGCAAAGCATGCGGCGAGAAGTTTCCCAAGGGCCGGATCGACAGCCTTACCAATCACCTGGTGAAAAAGTGCCAGGCCATCTCAATGCCTACCCGCCAGTCTGTCGTCATGCGCATCCATGACCTCCCCGCCCTCGACGACAACGATCCGAACAAAGCAGCCGTGCTCGCGAGGCTTCAGAAAGGAAAGAACACAGATATGCCATATTCGACGCGACCGGCTTTCGACGGTCTGAATGTGCTGGCAGAGGCCTCCAGGCAAGTCGGCGCATCCGACCAGACCAAGCGTGGCCCGAAATACACCCAGACGATGACTGTAGGCGGAAAAACAGTGATGATTGATCCTGCGCTTGAGGCTGAAGCATTTCAAACACATGAGGATCTAACAAATGAAGCCGTCCTAGCAGGAGGTGAGTGTGCAGAACATCCTACGAGGCTTTATGACTCCTCTCTAATTATATAATCCTTTCCATAGTCGCTGCCGCTGCTTCCATGACTCCGACGCCTTCCGTACATGGTGAACAGCCTTCCTCCGACCCAACATCGATGACTCATAACGACAACCTGGCGGTCGACGTGACTACTACTGGAGCACAGTCCTCGTCTCAACTGTCGCTGATCGCGGCCTCTGCCAGTGAAATGGCTTCACAAACTCTCGCCATGGATAATGACACGGCATCGCTGCCAGATGGCCTGCCACGGGTTGGATCAGCCTGGCCTGATCATCAGTTATCCAGCACAGACCAGTTCCTGCTCGAGAGTCTGCAGGCATCGGATCCCTCCTTAGCAGCAACCCAACGCGCTGCGTCCTATCCTCGACCAATTGCAATGAATCCAAACACTCAGACCAAGGGATTCGTCAACGACTTTGGCACTTCTTCCAAGCCGGCAAAACCAAAGGTTCGTGGAAGGTTCAGTCCAGACCGTAGAAAGGAAGTCCAGGAAGTGCGCAAGAGGGGCGCGTGCATCCGGTGCCGCATGCTCAAGAAACCAGTGAGTCACGTTCCTTTTATTGCACTGTCGTTGACCGAAGACTAATAATTTGAAAGTGTTCTGGGGATAGCCCTTGCAACACGTGTGCATCTGTTGAAAGTGCCCGGTTATGGAAACAGCCATGCATCCGCACCCGTCTTGTCGAGGAATTCGAACTGTACAGCGCTGGTAAGAATAAAGAGAATATGCCATTGTATTTCCCCAAAGAAATTTCCCGCTAACTCAACGCAGGACTCCATACAACCCTGGCATACCACGACGTAAATGCTACCAAAGGGCAATGCACCTTTGAACACTATCTTGGGCGCATCGAGGCTACCCATTTCGATGATAGTCTTTATTTCGCAACTTTCACAGGTAGAATAGGCCACAAGGCCAATCTATCAACTATTGACCCTCAGCTACAAGCATTGGTTGAGGATGGCCAGTTTTCGGGGTCGACCCAAGAACTCTATATGCTGGATAACGATGGGGACGACCTTCCCGGAAAAGTGGAAGTCTACATAAAGAGGATGGCGCCGTCTTTCATCGAGGAAGAGCGGTCGATCTTTATGAAGCAGACTCTGGCTTTGGCCTCACAGCTAGCTCAGGAGAAGAAGGTAACCTCTTGACTCGTACAACGCGTAAATAACATACTGATGAGCTTCTTTTAGGACATGCTTCTCGAACGTGCATTAGAGCTATGGTATTCAACCCACGTTCTTGTCGACTCTGAAATGGAATGGAGACTTTTTTCCAATTCTACTTTACCGCCAACACCGACCAACACCTTGGCTCCGTCAACTGACGACGGTCGAGTGCAAATTGACCGCAATATCAATACCGAAACCTATAACCTTTTGTGCAGCCAGCTGCGGGGGGCTGTCGAAAAACGGGCAGGCCACCTCAGTAAGGTTGTGATGAACGAGTTGGAGCGCCGTCTCCTCCAACGTCATCATAGTGGCTGGTTCGAGACCTTTTTGGTTTCCATAGTTCTTCTTAACTGTGTAGAGCGCGCTTGCTGGCTGTTCACGACCTGGGATGATGAAGCTTTTGCGGGAAGGGTGAGTTTCGGATGAACTTTTTTTCTATAAATGCGCTGACGGTTATTGCGTAGTGGCCCCTAGACAAACGACCGCAACAATACGCCAACCAGGGCGCAAAATTTTCCGACATCCTACACATGCTGTTGCGAATGCGCAGCCTTCCTCCTAAGACCGTCGTTAACCCAGAAACCGGTCTTCTCAAAGCCGCGGAGAATAGTGACCCAAATGCTGCCGTATGGTTCGACAGCATTCAGCTTTCGCGTGAGTTTATCCAGTTTCGATCTCTCATGTTCATATTCTAATAGGAGTAGCTATGTATCTTGAACAGCGTCGAAATGCCGAGTTTGACCCGACAGACTCGCGCTCCTTGGAATTAAAGTATGCGTCAAAGATTCTTTTACCGCCACCGACAGTCTAAAACCGGTTATCATTGCGATGACACGACCCTAAAATTACATTTTTATGAATCCGATGATTACCATGTTTTTCCTAAACAAGAGAGCACTTTTTCCCTTTCTGTCTACTTCTGTTTTCGCTTATTAGTACAACCCCTTGATCACTGTATGACCCTCAGCCCGGGGTTTGGTGGCGTTTATTGACTTGCAAGATGCGTGGCTATCTGAATTGTTTTCTGCAACTAGACGGGTTTGGACGTTTATGAGTCGAGTTTAATTATTGTTGTCGTTGTCGTTGTCATATCGCGATGGTCGAACATTCGTAGATGAGACTAAGACAAATATCTTACTTCAGGTTCACAATCACATCCTTAGCATAATGTGTCTTCAGTTTATTCAGAATGATACAGATATTTTAATGTTATCTTCCATTTTTATAGTTAGTTGGTTTGTGGGAGGCCTTGCGGCAGAGTTTACGCCTTTAAATGATTTTACCAACATTGCACAGGAAAAAGTGATATTCTCATATCCTTGACTAAATCAAGCAAGCTCAGAAAATATTCCCGCAAATAATGATTGCTAGTTTTAAATTACTCGCAAGACGAAAATTACTTAGAAATAAGGCAAGGAATACTGTCAGAGGACCTAATGCTACTGCTACTTCATACATGTATGTAACGACTGTAACGTCACAAAACAGACCCACGTAGTATTTTACGTCGCGCCTTATCAGTGATTACAAGAAATAAACCTATTTATAAACTCTTAGAATACGCTCTCCCAAAAGTTTAAGTAGACTTTTCTTATAGAAAAATCAACTATCACTATCAATATCGAAAATTTCGATATACTCTGAATAGCTCAGGGCCAAGGAGAAAGCCTCCAACATGGACCTCGAAAATCCACGCCATCTCGTTGCAGCCACACGGAAAGTGAAGTCTGAATACCTCGAAGGCGCTCATAACATCCCGATTTCAACCTCACAGGCTGCAATAAACCGAGATGATCCAGTCAAAGGCCCCGTTTGGGTCAGCAAGTTTACCATCCCGAAACCAACCAGCGCCACATCCCGAGACTTCTATCACTCATTGACGAAGAAAATGACAAGAACGTCCCTTACGACCGGCCAGATTTAGCACCTCTCTCTTTTTTCTTCCTTTTTCATATCCGGATTCATCTATTATTTATCAAAAAGGCAAATGCTTCACAACTGTCAATCAAGATTATCAAGAGGATATTCCCACACGCATTTGTAACAATAAATTGATAAATATCCCCCTTCATCTGTTCGTGCTATCCAATGGCTGGTCTTTGATCTGCTCCAAAACAACTGCATAAAACCTTCCATCCTCACTTGGATCATGATATGGCCCAGCGGCAACAACAGCCCTTATTTTCCAGTCAGCATTCCTGATACAAAACTAAGGAAGAAAAACACAAACCAATTCTTATAGCGCGGAGAATTAAAAACCTCGGTGAACGACTTGATCACTTTCAGAGGCAAGTTCGACACCGTCGTCGTGCAGCCTGGGAAGTACGGTCCAGAGCCCGCGATGGGAAGTCCCTGGGTGTTGACGGGTGCATATGCGGATTCAAGAGCCGGCGATTTTGTCTCTTGGAAGATGAGGAGACGCTTTGGCCGTTGTTGGAGAAGTTGCTGCTGCTGTTGCTGTTGGAGGAGATTCTGTGGCGTTGGAGAGGCTGCTGCAAAAGGGGCTTGAGAGGAGAAGCCTGGATATGGAGATGCAGGGTCCTTTTGCGGAGTGATATTGGGGTTGGGCATGGCCATATTGTTTCGCTCTTTGCTTTTTTTGCGGTTGTTGTGTATGAGGTTCAGTTGATGTTGAGAGGCCGAGGCGGGGCAGGGGTCCTTAAAAGGTCTGACTCTGGACGATGCCAGTAACAGATGGCTAGATGTCAAAGAAGCGCAAAGAATAAAAATGACGTCGGATCTGCTCGATCCTTGTCCCCTGATTAAGCTCGGGATGGTGGGGCACAAGCTGCAGCCTCTGCCGCTCGCCGCCACGAGGCGCTAGTCCAACTTGACTCTACAACACATGGGCTATGCTAGGTACTAATGGTATACATCTGAGTGGTTTCAGACAACAAAACTATCAACGAAGTGCTTGCGTATATATAACAGCAGGGTATTCCATAGCTTTCAAGTTAAAAAGACATATGATATCGTCAGAAAAGGGTATCAAAAGAATGAAGAAGAATTCGAATAGAAGAAGAAAAAACAAGCAAAAACAAAACACGTATCAAGCGAAAAGAGTTTTACACATATTACATGCTTCAATCAAGCTGGCCGTCGAGAGCGCGACGGGCTGCGTCGAGTCGCCTGCGCAGCGTGCGGATATGCTTTGGATCAGCATCAGAGTCGGCAGCCTCATTACTAGGCAGGGTCAGTTCCTGCAGCTCGGTGCAGACTTTGCCTAGGCTCTCAAAAAGTTGTTCCAGAACACGGGTGTCGTCCGAGTTCAAGCTTGACGGCGGTCGAGAAGTCGACATGGAAAGCGTCGACATAAATGCGTCTACTGGTGTTGTTGGAGTCGATTGCTCGCGAGCTGCAGATCCCGGGGGTGTCAAAATGCCGTTCCCCGAAATCGTCTTGGCTCCTTGGTTATGCGGATCATTGGACCGGCTTACCACCGTCGCTCGGCGGCTTTGAACAGGCGTGGCTACGTCTGGATCAATGTTAGTTATGGGGAGTAAAAAGCCGCCGCAATCGCCAGTGCTTTGCTTACCATCTTCGTTCTCGTCCCAGCCAAGTGCTTGGTCTATTTCATGTTGACCGTCTTCTCCATCGTCATCCTCATAGTCAGAGTAGGCATTTTCGGTGGCTGTCGCGAATGTGGCGAGGGTGGACACAGAATCTCCACTGCCGTGTCGGCCGTGTTTCAGTCCTTGCTCAAGTGGCGGTCTCGTCGTTTCTGTCGAACCCGTAGAGCCATAGCTGCGCCGTCGCATTGATTGAGAGTAGGTACCAAGAGCGCTGTGGAGATAAAAGTTCTCGTAATCAAAGGCATCTTCACGCTCTTCGTGCGGAGTTGCTTCCGGTGCAGAGTCAGACGGGAAATCCTGGAATTCTTCATCGTCATCATCAAATGGTTCGCTCAGAATTCTGTCCAGTGCTTCCCGGTCGATTTCTTCGTCGTAGTCACCTTCCTCGGCATCCTCATAGGTGCTATACATCGATTGAGTGTCGTCTCCGATGTCGTACTCATAGTCCGGTGCCCGATGGTCGAAGTGCGCGCTTTCTTCTGCTGCACCGTTTGCGAACCCCTCTGCATGATGCCTTTCTTCTTCAGCAACCAGATCTTGATAATTCTCTTGCTCAGTCGAATTTTCTGGGACCCAGCCATATCCAGCATTGTTACTTATATTGGGGCTTCCTTGTTGGTGCTCCATCGCACTGGTATACCATTGTTCGGCAGCCGTGAACGGGCTTGGAGTACGCAGACTCTGCAAGCTTCGGCGCCGAAGGTTGTCCTCCTGTGTCTTAACTTTGAGTAGCGCGACTTTGGTCCTTAGTCCTGCAGCCTGGTCCTTGAGATCACGGACTTGCAACTGTGACTGGGCGCGAGAGGGCGGTTTCTCTATTGGGTAAGCAGAGTTGAAGTCCTCCATGGACGACATTTTTGTCACCCTCTTTGGTGATGATATCCCCAATCCCGATGGACCTTCGTGGTCAGAATCCGATCCATAATAGCTTTGTCCGTAATTGTCGCCTTCCCGAAGCGAGTCCAGTCTCGGCTGGTAAAATCCAGATGCTGATTGACTGTTGCCGTTGGCGCGTGGAGAGTGACTTGGGAAAGAGTTTTCGTCCGCATCATACCGCGTCGCATTGAAAGAGGCCAAGGCGCTCATTGATCGCGAGAGCTGCAATGTAGAAGGATTGGAATCGGCGCCTGTTGGTAGATTTGTTTCGCTGTGGCCCCTAGAATGACCGGATTCTTGCGGTGCTGTATGGGCGGGACGAGGTCGAAAAATCGAGCTTCGGCGATCAGTTTGCGAAATCGATCGGTAAAGCTCCCCGGCTGGCTGAAGATTTCGAGCCGGTAGAAGTGATCCCGAGGGTAAAGGCGATGTCGACTGCAATGATGGCGAAGGCGTCAGGCGAATTGATGAACGAGCTCGGGTGAGGTTTCCTTCCATGAGCTGTTGATTGTTTAGCGGGGTTTCTTTGTTCTTTCTGGCTGCAGAATGGAACTTACAGTCAATCGTTTCTTAGCATTTTCCAGGATTCGCTCTGCTTCACTGCTAAGAATAGCGGACGAGTTTTCTTCAAGCTGGGGGTCGCCTGAAACCAATGTGTCGCTGGTCTGGGCTCGCGCAGCCTCTATACTGCTCTGGCTCGCATAGCTACTGCGCTTGGAATCCGGTCGAGCTCCATTTTGGCGGTTTTCTTGCGTACCGCGGTTCAATTGCGCACTGCTCGCGCTGATTGTTGAACTGGATGCGGTGCTGCTAGAGTCTGTTTCCTTCTCCGGCACGGCTAGCGCATTTCTTGGGAATCTACCTCCGAGAGCAGGGGAGATGGCTTGTATGTCTTCTTCGCCAATATCGGACAGCGGCCGGCTGGGGGCGTGGCCCTCGTACGTCCACCTAGGGCGAGGAGGGCGAGCAGGAGCCAAGCCTGCGCCGCCAGTCAGGTCTCCGTGGTAGTTGTAGTCAGAGTTCTGATAATTAGACGGTAGCAGCTGGCCATTTTGAGACGTGTGGGTTTCCGACGAAGCGAAACGGAATGGGGGGGACGGCGTCGACGATTCGCGCTCGCTCTCGAAAGGGAGGATCATGTCAGGGTTCGTCAGTGTCGGCGACGGCGGCGCTTCGGCAGGCACATCTGGGCGTTGTGTGACTTGTTCGACAACCTGGCGCTTGCGCTCGCTTGTATCGAAGCGGTTGGGGATGAAGTTGGACTGGGGGCCGTAGTGATTCGTCGCCATGGTGGAGAGTGTGCTGCCAGACAGCAGCCAGGGATGCGGAGGGCAATTGGGCTCCAGGGGGCCTGGCAGCGCTGGAATTGCGATCACGAAAGGGGAGAGGGAGAAAAACAGGTCACCTCTGCAAGCCGCTACAAAAACATGCCCCCGATAACGACATATCCTGGGCGCAGGTTAGCGGGCGTGTCGCGCGCACTCAACGACGGTCAGTTGGTTAGCAGACGCGCGTGGCCAACAAGAGATACACACAGTAAGATGACAATATAATGAACAATTCGCCGGCGAGAGCTTCTTTGTGGTCGCAGAACGTGCAGGCAGGGGAAGAAAGGGCCAGCAGGGCGCTACTGCTCGCGGCCCCCAGGAGCAAATGCAAAAAAAAGGCGCCCTGGGCCGGCCTGAAAGCGGGAATGATCCGTCGCCCGAGGGGGGCTCGAAGCATCGACTGTGCTCCACCGGGCTATTAATTTAAAAAAAATGCGATTTCTCGGCGTCAATTGTGTGCGTGCGTCCTGCAAGAAAGAACAGCGATGCTGTGTCGGGAGGAAGGGAGCAGACGAAGGGGCTCCTGCAGGGGCCGCCTTGCCTCCACTGCAAGCCTCGGCACTGTGCAGCGAGAATTACTTGGTCTGCGCCTATGGGCTTGCAATAATTGCAAATTCAATTTTTGCTAGCTATCTATAATATTTACCGACTATTCATGCTGTGTGGCACGTGTGCCAATCGAAGACACCCCTAAAATCACCGTTACGCTAAAAAATCCTCCAAGGAGTCAGGGATTATAGTCCTACTATGTCTTGATACATCTACATAGAACCAACCCCTGACAAAGCAATAAACCTATGTATGTATGGATCCTAAATAACATTGAAACGATGCTTTTCCGTGAACGCGCGAGTTCATTATATCTTCGTCAAGAGCAGTTTGGCGCCACTGCTTGCTGGGCTGGCTTTCTTTGACTGCTTCGATGAAGCTTCTGGTGAGGCTTTGGCTGCCTTCTCCAACGCCTTCTTGTTCTTTTTCAAAATACTGAGCAGTTCGTCCTTCTTCTCAAAGTCATCTGACTCTGCCAGTGCGACAACAACAAATGTCTGCGGCCCAGTCGCCCAGGACATGATGTCGTCCTTGATACTGTCGTAGAGCAACGTATGGAATCCCAGTGGAGGGCTCACTTTCTCAATCTTGCCCTCGGCGCTGTTGAACCGACCGCCCTGGACGAGAGACTTGAGCATCCGGCCCACAAAGGGCGAATCCTGCGCCTCAGCCTTGGATTTGGCCGCAACAGCGACAGCACTGAGAGCCGCGTCCTTGTCGCCCTCGGCACCGAAGAGCACTTCCAAGAGGAATTGGCAGCCAAAACTGGTCTCCATTAGCGACTCGGCGCACGCAGCGATGAACTCGAGAAGATTCGGGCTCGCCGCTTTGACGAGCTCCTGGCGACGAATAGATGGCTCTTTCTTAGACGTTTCCTTGCGGATATCGAAGACTTCCTGGAGGATTTCCTGATCGCTAGCCGGAAGCAGCCATTTCACTTTGTCGCCGGCAAACGGATACAACACTGGAATTTTAGCAATGTTGTCGTTAACCTGCATCAACAAATCTTCGTTGCGGACTGACTCGGCCGCATCCTGGCTCAGCAGCTCTGGGAAAACAGTTTTGGCAGTGAGCCTGGTGTCGTCAACCACTTCAAACGCAGCCAGGATGACTATATGCGCAGACGCATCGCCGGCCATGGCCTTGATGGTATCGCGGTAGAATCGTAGAAGTAGCTTGCGATCTTTAGCGGAAGAGTATGCAAGACATAGACATGTTAGTCTTGCACCGGATTTTGTAAAAGCCAGGTTCTTGGCCAGGTCGCCCTCTTCATCGCCCTTGATCAGCTCGATGAACTCGCTTGCATCAGAGCTACCCGGCTTCGTGTTCAGGAAATACTGAAGCATTGCATCGTGCAGCATCGTGAACCCGGTAGACTTCTTCTGCACCAGCTGATTGATGAGTTCAAACAAATGATGCATGATTGGCGGCTTCTTCTCGGGGCTCTCGGCAATAATTTTAGACAAATCGGCCGACACTTCTGAACTCTTGGTGGTGTCCTTGAAAATGGCAAACTCGGGGCCATACCACTCCCGGAGCAACTGCGCCTTTTGTTGCTTGCTAGCAGCGCCTCGGTAAATGTCATCGAGGATCCAGGATGCTTCAGGGTGCTTGATAAGGCGCTTGACGTGCCCATAAAACTCAGGAACGATTAGGTCTCGAATCTCAGTGTCTCCATGAACCAACATCTTGCCAACCAAAAACTTAGCGTACCGACTTTCGGCAAGATCTTTGAATTTGCCTTGGAGCTCGCGCGCAATGAGCTTCCGTTGATCGGGGCTGGCGTACTTCAATGCGGTCTGAATAACTCGCACAGAGTCGTGCTTGAAAACAAAGTCGCTCACTCGACCGGTGATGATTTCGTAGAGTTCGGCGACCAATGTCTTGCGCTCATCACGAGGCACGTGGGACTTGCGACGAAGTCGTTCCCATAGTTTCTTCGATCGTGCGATAATATCTGCGTTGGGTTTCGCCGCCTTGCGTTCCTGGGCAAGGGCCCTTTGTTTGGCATGAGACTCACGAGAAGAACTTTCTGTAGATAGAGTAGTAATGTCAATGCAGTGTCCAACTTGCGGTGAAAGAGCGCCATACTGTTTTCAGTGTTATTTGAATGTTCTCCGTTTCCTGACAACTCGGCTAGATCCTCGTCTTCGGACTCCTCATCTCCTTGCTCCTCTTCAATTGCATCTTGCTCGTCATCCATCTCGATATCTGAATCGTCCGCCGAATCAGAGTCCTCACTGTCGTCTTCGTCGTCGTCGTCGTCGTCAACCTCCTCCTGCTTCTTCCTCTGCACTTTGTTGGACGATGTATTTTTTTGAGCAGCCTTAGCAAGCTTTTTGTCCCTGTTCATCTTGCGAGAACCTCGTGTAATGCCTTTTTTCTGGAAGGACGGGGGAAGATAGTTTTTTTTCCCGCCTTTTGCTGCTGAAAAAGTGGTGGCATCCTTGACCTTGGCACGTTTGCCATCTCGGTCGCTGGCCGTCTCGACTCTGCGTTTGATTCCGGGCATGGCGACAACTGTGGTATTGCACGAATTGTCGAAGCAAGAGGGTGTGCGATAACCACCGTGCTCAGGATTTACCTCCGCTGGATTTTTTTTTCCGGCAGAATCAAGGGCCTGCCTCCCGCAGGCGGTGTAGACTGTAGAGTTTGCTTCGGTCCACCAATGGGCTAGACCATAAAGGGACAAGCCTGCCGCAGGGGAAAAAAAAAAAGATAAGAAGACGAGAGATAGCAAAACGGAAAACCAAAAAAATAAAAAGAAGAGAATGCAGTTGAACAACTTAATAGCAAGTTGCCTTGCAGCGGGGAGGTGCGACCTGGCGCCGCCATCGCAGAGTGGAGAGCGCCTTGCAGAATTGCTTCCCTGAGGAATCATCTCCATTGCTTAAGGCAGCGCAACAATCGTGGTTATCCAACGAGTTACGGCTGCCGCTCCACGATTCGAACCAGACACGCTCACCCGTCGATCTAGTCTAGCAAGGTTTCCCGCCGACAGTTGCCCTTCCACTAGGATATCCGTCACAGATAATCGGAACTGTCCAAATAATGCTCTATGAACCATCTGCGCTCTATTTTTCGTTTTTCAGTGATCTATAGGACAGGCACAACCTAGAACTTAATTCATTAATGTTGTTTACAACGTCATCGCGCAAAATAACGACCATCATAAGATTCATGCATCAAACCCGATCGCAGCCAGGGGAAAACCAGATCCAGCAGGGCCGCGGCCGAGCTGCACCACGACGTAATCCTCAAGCCACCCACGCTTGCCTCCCCCGCTGATCGTCGGGCTGAGCACCGCATCCGACGTTGCGATCGTGCATATCCTTGACAATCGTCTCCATCTGGAGTCTTGGACAGGCCGAACCCAGTGAAACGTCTCTTGGTCATGTGAGAGTGCTTTTCCGTTCTTACTATTCGACTACTCCTACTGGATTGTAACTTTTCTCTTGATCCTCTCCCGCACGCTTCCCGATCTACCCACCCCCGTCAACCCCTTCCGTTATCGATAATGCCTCAGCTTCGCAATCTATTGGCGCGAAAGCCCACGGCGCCTGAGAATGAGGGCAAAGAAAACAATGCGACGGCGCAGGCGCGCTTATCCGTCGAGAGTCAGAACAGCGGTCCATTGAATTTCCGCAAGAGCAGAGAGGAGGTTCCCAATGAATATAAACTGTGTGGTACGTATAAACCCCCGCATCATACAAAGTGTAAAAAGAAACTGACAGCATATCTGCGCCAGTGGTTAACGATAGTGGTGTCTACCTTCCGGTATTATCATCTCTTGTCGATTCAGTCTCTCGCTGGTGACCATCAATTGCTAACCACGGACACCGGGTAGCCCTCTCCCCCTGAGAAACAGAGCTTTTGGCACAGATACCCCAATTCCCCAGGGTCTTCGAAGCATCGCAACCTCGTGAACGAGAACGAGCCATTCTCCATAAGTAGAGAATCGTTCGACTCTTATCGGCGGTCCTTTGTACGCAAATACCCCACCCCTACGGCCTGTGCTTTCTAACTCGTGTGCGCCGCAGGATATCTCCGCGAGATCTCCAGTCGTCCAACCCGACGCCCTCCCGTCTCGTACCTCTTTGGACTCTCGCGTCTCCCGACAAAATGGGCGCCTCTGTGCCGGAAACACATTTGAACGTCCCCAGTCCATGGAAGAAGAGACATTTGAGGAGGTAGGACTGGCCGATGAGGATGTCAAACCGAAGAAGAAAGGTCTTTTTGCTCGCTTTGGAGACAATTCGTCTGACTCAACCGCCAATAACAACCGGCCACTGGGGTTCCGTCTCCCAGGCCGGAAGCGTGGTCAAAGTGGCCAAGGCGCGGAGCTTGGAAGCTTCAAACCCGAATCACCCATGACAGAAGCCTGAAGTGCAGAGTAGGATTTGCTGGTTCAATTATTGTTTTTTTTAACGCTTACTTGTTTTAATCATTCATGGCGCATGTATGGACTGGTTTCATAAAGCACGCTCGTTGACTGTCCGCTGGATGGCCAGAGTCTAGACAGCTAGGCACTTGTGGACAAGCTACTGTCGAACTGGGTTCTTTGCAAAGTTTTGACAACTTTTTGTTGTTTGTGGTGTTTTTTTGGGGAGAGCTTACTCCCTCGTGGTCCAATACGCAAGACCGCCCATCTGATTACAGGTTAACAGACCAGGGTTAATGTTATATAGTAATGTGGGAATGTTTTGAGGCGCGGAGACATACCGCACCGCGTGTACATTTATACATCCATATATAGGCGGGCGGTGAGGTCACGCCCCGGTGGAAAGAGCGCAAGGTGAAAGAAACTGCCTGGGCCACCTTGCTCCGTCCCCTCTTCAACCCTCAATTTGCACAGCTACTTTTGCAGTTTCATGTCAGCATTCTTGCTCTCTTTTATTAGCCTGCCGAATATCTTAGTCCTCGCGGACTTTTGCTTTCACAACCATGGCTTTCTGGGAAACATGGAAGCCCTGGGAGAAAATGGTCTTTGTGGGTGTTCAAGGGCCTCTTATTTTACATCGTTAGCTGACTGAAATTTCAAACCAGGTTCTTGCTTGTGCTATGGTACATCCTCCATTCTTGAACGAAGCGAGAGCGTCCCTAAACGATATAGGTCGCCGTCATCGTCACGGGATTTCTTATGGCTTATTTTAGGAGGTGGAGGACTCGCTCATACACCCAGGCCTCAACAGAAGAGGCTCATCGGAACACCATCCTATGGCGGCAGCAATTCAAGGTTGATGATGTCCCATTCGGTGCTCGAGCACTCGAGACTGGCGTCCCGGTCGAGGGCATTTATGCCCTTGGGCAGCAAACACCCCGTCGCAATGTGCCGCTTCATTACAACGCCGAATCCTCTATGATGAGTACATCACCCAGCCCATCGCCTCCACGAGCTTCTCGATCCAGCCAGCTGAGTCGCTATGCGTCTTACTCTCCTCTCTGATCGCTCCGCAAAAGCAGCCAAGTATGTTTGAGGGTGTTCACATTGAATTCTTAGCATCATTCTTACTGTCTCAAGACCTTTTTTGCTTTACGCATCAAGCGACAACTGAATTGACAGTACCGTTTTGTCCTGAAGGATTCGAGCAAGATCACAAAGTAGATACTTTATCGGTAACAAGCAGCATGAGGGGATTGGTGGATATTTTCAACACAGAGGGAACAAGAATGCACAACGGGGACACCGCATGCTTAGAGTTTTATTCTGGTTCGGCTTTCAAAGAAATGATCGTTTGGTAGTATTCGAATAGTCAATAGCATCATGATATCTTACTGTTTAATGTGTTTAATGTATAACTCGCTCGGGCCAATCAGCGTTGCCTGTTGGATCAGTCGCTGATGAACCACGTGACCACGCGTTGTTGCCTGACGCGTCCTCGCTAGTCAACACCGACTTCGCCATCAACTGATTCATTCGTTCGAGGTCTTTCACGGCTGGACAACTCATCATAAGAAAAATCAACTCTTGACGGATACCCAGGAATACCTGCCAACTTCCAGGGCTTAAATTCTCACCGGTGTGCAAGGACGCGTGGTCGACTGGGAGTTTCCTGTAAGCGACGCGACTCTGGAACTCGAGCAGACCTCTAGCCAACGAGTGATATACACCTGCGAAAATGACTACCGACGCTGAAGCCCGGATGGACTATGATGATGCTGGACTTCCAGGCCCTGGTGCTCCCACGCCTATTTCTGCTCTCGAGGTACGTTCGCCTGGCATCAACCCCGCGTTGTTATTTAAGACAATAATCTAATTGTTGCCCAGGGTATTGGTGGTTTAACCGCGAGAGATGTCAAGTTGATTATTGATGGGGGGTTTCACACTGTTGAGTCGGTTGCATACACGTAGGTGTCATTCCAAGTTTGGTTGTCTCGCAGTTCTGATATTGTTCGTTTAGTCCGAAACGAGTTTTGGAGCAGATCAAGGGTATCTCTGAACAGAAAGCCACCAAAATTTTGGCTGAAGGTAAAATTCGAATGTCGACTCTCCCCAATAATAAAATTACTAACATTAGAAAACCCAGCTACCAAGCTGGTCCCTATGGGTTTCACGACCGCCACAGAAATGCACGCTAGACGAAGCGATCTTATCTCCATTACCACCGGTTCGAAACAATTAGACACTCTTTTGGCTGGAGGAGTAGAGACCGGTTCAATCACGGAGATATTTGGGGAATTCCGGACGGGAAAAAGTCAACTGTGCCATACTCTTGCCGTTACGTGCCAGCTGCCATTCGACATGGGTGGTGGTGAAGGAAAATGCCTTTATATTGACACCGAAGGCACATTCCGTCCAGTCAGGTTATTGGCCGTTGCACAGCGATATGGCCTTGTAGGAGAGGAGGTCCTGGATAACGTTGCCTATGCTCGGGCCTACAACTCAGATCACCAGCTCCAACTTCTCAACCAAGCGTCCCAAATGATGTGCGAAACGCGATTCTCACTGCTGGTAGTCGACTCTGCGACTGCACTATATCGAACCGACTTCAACGGGCGTGGTGAATTGTCCAACCGTCAGACCCATCTTGCCAAATTTCTGCGAACGTTGCAGCGCCTTGCCGACGAGTTTGGAATTGCCGTAGTCATCACCAACCAAGTCGTCTCTCAGGTTGATGGAGGCCCAAGCTCCATGTACAATCCAGACCCAAAGAAACCGATCGGAGGAAACATTATCGCTCACGCAAGCACGACTCGACTAAGTTTGAAAAAGGGCCGCGGGGAAACCCGAATATGCAAGATCTACGACAGCCCTTGTCTGCCCGAGAGTGATTGTCTGTTTGCGATCAAAGAGGACGGTATCGGTGATCCTAGCCCCAAAGATCTAGAAAACGAGTAACGAAAAACGTTGCTCTCTGCATTCTCAACATTCAAGTGATGATCACGACCTGTGTGTATAGTTATTATGTTTTTCTCAGTATTATTTTTCGCATGGCACAGGAGCAGTCCGGTGGTACAATATGTATGAAGATATATTTTCATTCCATGGAATATCAGCGCACACCGCAAATCCAATAATCCAATAAAGACTTATACATACTCTGTAAATTCAAACCGGCAAATCATAGAATCAAGTAAATGTGTGCATGTACTCTGTAGCTAAAATCGGTTTGGCGTGGTTGTCTCCACGGAAGCGCGCGCTAGTGTTTAGCCCGCCTGAGGCTTTGGCGTTTGTAGCTCTCGCCGAAAGCTCCTCCGCTATCAAACCTGTCGGCAGAGAAAAACAACCGTCGCGCGTCCACAAGCTCACCCTGTGACGACGAGCATGGCAGCCTACGCCTGACTCCTATCCTGAATTCTTTGCTTTTAACCAACACAGCCGAACCATGGCAAAAATTTACAAGGAAATCAAGGTCGACGTGCGCCCGGCCGCAGCAAGCACCGTGGTCGACATCCAAATCCCCACGCAGGAAAACTCGCAGCGGCGGGCCAGGTTGGCTCTCTCCTCGTTGACAGCCCAAGATATACCGACCATCAGAGACGAAGAAGATTTCGCGCGACGATACTTGGCTACGCAAGGGTCCCTTTATTTCCGCCAACGAAAGGTCTATCCTCGTACGTTCCTCTGGCGGGTAGTCAATGACAACAAGGTGCTGGAGATCCAGTCTGTGGACATATCCAAGAGTGTTGTCGATCACCATGAAGCGAACCTGGTGCTTCGCTTCGACTTTCAAGAGGCGATAATCCCGTCTGGCGTGGCACTGGCAGACACCGAAGATCATGAGGTGCTAAATGTCTTTGTCTTGACCACCTCCAAGCACCTGTACACGCTGAATCTCCGACCAGAGTTTTTCCGCCGTGTGTCATCCATAGACGAAAATCTCCAAGATTGGTGCAAATCGTTTGTGCCTTCGCCTCTGTCTTTCACTCAACCTCATCGCTTGCACGCTAGCAACACGACCGAATTGTTTATCGCACTTGAAAACGGCGCTCTTTTGAGATTGACCAGGCGAGCTGGTGATGATGGTAGGCCAACCAGTCCTTTATTTTTTGCTGTTACTTCATCTTACACAATTCCATCTCTAGGGTCGCACTGGTCGCAAATTACCTTTGACGAAAAGTCCTGGGGAGCATCACTTCGTGGGCTCGTGCCATGGAATGCCCAACAGCGGATAACGTACAATGGGCACAATCTCGACCCTAACACACCGAATGCGATAGCAACAACTTCAGACCAAACCTACGTCTTTGCAGTCTGTCTGAACCATACACTAAAGGTTTGGAATCTCGCGACAAACAGATTGGTTGGCTCGAAGGATCTTTTAGATCGCCAGTTACCAAAACAACAACAGGATTCGACGGCATATTTCCTCAACCCGGCGGATTCTGCTTTCCTTCGAGTTTTCAACGCCGAAAGGGCTATGGATGGAGGATATCGTTATTACGTTGCCACATATACCCCCCATGAAGAGGGGAAGTTTAAGTTCTGGGCCGTCAAAGGGGGGTTGACTGCACCATTGTCAATCGAGGATCTATTCCCCCAGGCTGCTTTCAGACCTTTAGACCCTGATACGACTGGGAATATGTTCTGGAGCGTTGCCGACTTTCAAATACGTCCAATGGAGGAAGGAAGACGAATGGAACTCTGGGTTCTCTGGCGCAACAACGATCTGTACCAGCTCTATACGCTACATTTTGATTTCGAGAGCCTACAGGAAGACTGGTCTGGAAACTGGACATCGACGGCCTGGGACACACGACGTAACGAACCAGCTCCTTCTTTGATATTATCAGACACTGTCGACCCGACGGAGAAGTGGCTTAAATTTATATTCCACCCAGGTCGCTACACACCTGAAGTATTAGAGACAGCGCTCGTTTCGTACCAAGAAGCCCTGAAGCCCCGCTCTTCTTTGGCCTTTCCTAAGCGGAACGCACCATTGCAAGAACGGCTGTGCTCGACGATTGCGGCATCTGTATCATTACGGAAGTTCGCTGACGACGATCTAGACTATTCCAAATATCGAACAGATACCGACCACAAGTGGCGTCAGTTCTGGCAGATTGCCCAAGAAGTCAACGGCCGAAGATATGAGCCTATATCCTTGGCATATGATCTCTACAGTGACCTTCCGTGGTTGATTACTACCGACACTTGTGCACTGATCAGGGAATGCAGTGCCACTGAGCTGCTGTTTCACAATTCGGTTGCGGATTTGCAAAACGAATTACCCAAAGTGGCAGATCGATGGAGACACCGGAAGCTTGAGAACGAGATTGGCAACCGATACCACGAGCCCAGCCACCTCATCAAGGTCGCTACTGATTTTAGGAAACGTCTCCCTGCGGCCGCACTGCGATCAGTTGAACAGGCTTTGCAGAGTGAACTGTTTCTGGAACCTTTGCTATCGGCCACAGATCGACTAGGAGCCTTCATTGACCGAACAGAATTAGGAGATCAAGTATCAGACGATACCTTTAATCTCCTCTGCTCCTCTATGAACGAACAAATGAACATTTACAAGTTGAAGAGGGAGCCATTCCAGGACATCCTAGATAAACTGCCAATGGGGTTCACGGCCAAAGATTCGGAATTACTTTTTACGGCATTTGGAGTCCGGGCTTTGACGAATGGATCCCAGGAAACAATTTGTCACACGCGCCAAGTCTTACTCGATCTTCTCGTATTGGTGGTCTTCATCGGGGGCGAAATCACTCAAAAGCCCGGCTCATCGTTTGATGCATCAGAATTGTTCCCGTTACTCATCGATTTTTTGAAGGAGTACGAACTCCTGTACTGGCTCAGCTCGAATACCCGAATTCCACCAAATCGGAGCCAGCATGATGCTGACAAGGAAATCAAATCGAAAGATGTTGGCGCAGTCAAATCAATTCTCGAGGACTTCTTTGTTGCCAACATTCGACCGCGACCTAACATTAACCTTCCTCAAACCTTTAATCTAACCCAAGGTATACGGGACGTCCTCTCGTGGATCGTTCGGCCCGGAGACGTGATGTTTTCTAACGTCTTAGTGCACATACAATGCGATCTGATTGCAAACGGCAATGTCGAACTTGCGAGTGACTTCTTACGCTTTCAACCTAGCAACGCCTGGTCAAGCTATGTCAAAGGCCGATTACTCGTGGCCAAGTCGGAATTTGATAATGCAGCACTTTACTTTCAAAAAGCTGCTTTTCTGCTTTGTGAGTGTTGACTGCCTGAATAAAATTGAGTGATCACTGACCGATCCACAGCGTCTGGGAGGGCCCTCGGTGACTTGAGCGAAATGTCGTCTGGTCTGCTCGGTATTCTTGACGCAGATAATTTCAATAACGGCCTGCCGAAGTATTTTCAACATATTCTCAGTGTTTTCGAAAAGGCTCAGTCTTTTACGCATATGTCCGACTTTGCTTCGTTTGCGTTGCAGGCTTTAGAGGCTGATAGCCAGTATTCTCACGACGATCCGGAATATCTGAACATTCGGACCGACGTTCTTTCGCGACTGTTCTACGCGTCGTTGAAGACTTGTCAGTTTGACAAAGCATATTCGGCCCTCTCGCGTTACACAAACACTGCTTTACAAAAGTCGGCGCTTGCTGCTCTCATCACCGCCATCCTTACGGCACACGGGCCCGGGATTTCCGGTCTCGAGCAGCTACTCCACCTTCCGCTTGGAATCACGCCTAGCCTCTCATCTTATGTAGATGAGTGTCTCCTGTCGCTTGCAAGGAAGCAGCCTTCCCTCAGCTCTTCCTTAGATCCAGACGATCTATGGTGGGAAGGGAACGATACTCCGGACTATCACCGTGTGTTGCATGCCTATCGCATTGCCCGCAACGATCTTCGCGGCGCGGCCGAACTGGGATACCAGACAGTGCAGCGGCTTCGAGATGCTCGGGATACTCCGGTTACACAGTTGGCACTTATTCGACGTGGAAGGGTTGATGACGATGAGTCTAGGCGGTTGGTAGAGGAGGACGATCTCGAGAGCAAGAAGATCCGGCACGAGCTGCTATCGCTAATCAATCTCTTGGCGTGCGTCGACAAGAACGAGGCATATATTCTGGTGGAGCTGGATCCTACCCCGGGCAGTACAGAAGCGGCGAAGCACAACGACGACGACGATGTGTTTATGGACGACGGCCACTCGCCTCGTAGCCCTTCGAGCCCTTCTGCTCGACGACGCAGTAGTGGCACTGGATCAGCCGAGGCCAGCCAGCAGGCCATTGGGAACAAGAAACAACGTCCGAGTCCACAACGGGCGATCGTGACCCTGGAGCACCTTCGCCGCGAATACCAGGCCGAGCTTGACCGAGTGAGCCGGATTCAACGAGGGGACTGGGAATTTGGTGCTGTGAAGGATGACATTGACAATAGCTTACTCATTAACATTTGAGGGGACTCGTTGCAGCTGGTAATTTAGTTTCCATTACATGTATTAGCGTCGTTCATCGTTTTTCTTCTTGATTTTAGGGCTGGGCGGTCAAAATATTCCAGGAGCTTAGGTAGATGAAACATTAAATTGGGGTGTTCTTTTTTTCCTCCTCGTTTGTTCAAAGATATCAATTAAACCTTTGTTTATGAAACTGAATATTTTTTACTTCTAGGTAGATCAAACAAATATGGAGAAAGTAACGTTGTGATCGACGGATAGAACAGCGTCCGAAATCGGAGGAGGTATATTAATATTCAGTCGAGTAGAGACTGGCAGCAACCAACACAAGTTGAATCGTCACTTGACCGAGATTATTCACTTTCAAGGTATAGATACCAAATAGAAGTCATAGAGCGGTGACAATATTACATGTATTAAATGGGAAAAATATAAAAAGCATTTGTCTCCTGCAGAATCTGTATTCGCACAGACCACTGATCGCCATAACTTTGCTTTTATGAGTGATATTATTAGATATGTTATGCAGGAAGTTTTGCTCCGACTGGTAGATAAGAAAAAAAGTAACAAATTCGCTAATATACTTTAGCACTTTTTGGGTAAATAAGGCGTTATATCATTTATAAAATATATCCAACTTAATCTTTATTTTTATTGAAACCACTCACAATCAAACAACTTTAACAGAAGAAAGCAGAGAATAGATGCACAATACATCAAAAACCGTTGACCTTCTATAGAATACATGCCTGGTAACCTAAGTTACTTTTCAACACCATCCTTATTTGTAATAAACATGGCATATTCTTAGACTATATTAATCTATATATGTTTTCTATTGATTTCCTTTCTAGTACATGTACATTGTCACCTTGTACTGTAGAAGCCATTATTATAGCCAATTAAGAATCTTTTATACATTTTATCCCTATTCCAAACTGTGCAGTTGCCTGCTTCGGAGTACGTCAATTGATAGTAAATATACAACTCAATACAACAGACATGTAAATGATTATAGTGGAATCAGATTCTGCATATTGTATAGCTGATCCACTAAACCCGGCCTGACAGCTTCAAAGAAATCCCGGGTAATCGGCATCGCGGCATCCACCGGGAGGGCCTAAGTAATCAGATTTTAGCAATTGGCCTATGCACTAAATCCGAAGCAATCAATCAGTCACTGCGTAAATCTGAGGATTTGCTTCTAGGATTATAGCATGCATATTATGTTGGTTAGCAGCGCAGATCATCGGCCGTTGTCTCCGCATAGGTCAGGTAAACCCCGAGTTCGGCTGTCTGCTACCGTCCGTCATCCGGAGTAGGAAACATTGATAAGTCGCTGCCGCCCCGCATCAACTTTGGTGGGTTTTGCTACTTGTTTTTTCGTGGCTGAGACCAATTAATTAATCGGCTTTCATTCTTGGTCCTGTCTTGCTGGGCTGGCGGATCTAATTTCTTTGCTATTTTCTACTAATCGGGGCGTTAGTCCCGTTCAGTACGTGATATATACGTCTCGGCCTATCTATGTCTATTGATATAAGCTTCCAATTGTTTATTTCACGCTTCAACATTTGAACTCTACACCAGTTTATGGAAAATTGATTACAATGCCCGAAAACCCTGTCACAGAGCGCTCTAGCAGTAGCCATGACGACAATTCTTGCATTCAAGATGCGAGCGCTGACGAGTCTCGCGAAACCGGCGCCATAAACCTAGAGAAACAAACCACAGCCAGTTCCACTGCTTCCGCCTTGAACCAGCGTGCCCAGTCCATCATATCAAGGATCAGAAGCCGCGAGCCTGGCCAGATCGCCAAGTTCACTCATCCGCTCTCCCATACCAGGACCTCTCCCGAAGTCCTGGTCGACTTTGATGGGCCCGACGATCCTTATCATCCGCGGAATTGGGGGTTTTACAAGAAATGCGTCACTACTGTGTTATATGGCTTGACCACGATGGGTAAGACGATCTTTAAGATTTTCAATCCATTCTTTTTAATCTATTCTTCCCTAATTAGCTAACAAGTCTCTTCGAAATAGGTGCTACTTGGGCTAGTGCAGTGTAAGGACCTTTGTCCTAAATTTGATTGATGATTCTGTTTTTCTGACAAATGTCACAGTTACACACCGGGAGTATCCCAGATAAGTGCCGATTTCAATGTTGGACAAGAAGTCAGCCTGCTTGGTGTGACATTTCTCCTTCTCGGCTTTGCCTTTGGTCCTCTGATATGGGCGCCTCTGTCAGAGTTGTACGGACGTAAATCCGCCGTAATCACACCTTACTTTATCGCTGCTGTCTTTTCATTCGGTACCGCGACAGCAAAGGATATCCAGACAGTGTTGATCACGCGGTTCTTTGCCGGATTCTTTGGATCGGCTCCGGTGACAAACACTGGTGGTGTGCTTGGTGATCTCTGGTCACCGGAACAGCGAGGTGCTGCTATAGTCGGATATGCAATGGCTGTGGTTGGTGGTCCTATTCTTGGGCCCATTGTTGGTGGTGCAATTGTCCAGAGTTATCTGCGATGGAGGTGGACCGAATATGTTAGTACTTGTTTTATGGAGGCTATTTGCGTATATCTAACCATTTATAGATTACCGGCATTTATATGATGTTCATCCTAACTTTGGACGTCATTTTCCTCGACGAAACATATCCACCTACTTTGCTCGTGAGCAAAGCTCGACGGCTTCGATACGAAACAGGGAATTGGGCATTGCATTCCAAACACGAGGAATGGGATGTCAACTTCAGAGAAATGGGCAACAAATATCTCATCCGGCCGTTTGCCCTGCTGTTTACTCCTATATGCTTCCTCATCGCCCTGTATGCTTCGTTTGTTTATGGTATTCTATACCTTAACCTGGCTGCGTTCCCTATTGAATTTGAACAGGAACGCGGTTGGAACCAGGTTGTCGGGGCATTGCCTTTTTTGGCCCTCTTGGTTGGAATCTTTATTGGGGCATTTGTCAACATTTTCAATCAGCGGTTCTATATCAAGAAGTTCAAGGCAAACAACAACCAACCCGTCCCCGAAGCTCGCCTCCCTCCGATGATGCTGGGTTCCATTGCATTTGCAGCGGGCATGTTCATCTTTGCCTGGACATCTAATCGAAATATACACTGGATTGCCCCCGTGATTGGGGCCGTCTGCATGGGTCTTGGGTTTTTCACCATTCTCCAAGCCGCACTGAACTATCTCGTTGATACATTTTCATCGACCGCGGCGTCTGCAGTCGCTGCCAACACGTTTCTGCGAAGCGTCTTTGCTGCTACTTTCCCGCTCTTCACCGATGCAATGTATCATAACCTTGGGATTGACTGGGCTGCCAGTGTCTTGGGGTTTATTGCCATTGCTTTGATCCCGATTCCATACTTGTTTTACATATACGGACGAAGAATTAGAGCGAGAGGGAAATGGTCGAGGGCGTCGGTTTACCCAGAGTAAACCCTGTTTTCTTTTTTCGCCTTTGATGATTGCCAGGGACAGTCCTATTTGTCCCATGATCTGTTCAAATACTGATTGGTACATATGTATAGACTTTAGATGTGTATATAGCCGGAAAATATTAATGTGAAGTAATTAATTATCTATATCAAGTGAATCATTAACCAACCAGTGGACAATCAACTACAAATGTTTAATGTTGCACATTTCACAGTAACATCTGAAAAAATTAACATGTAAACATTGAAAATATCACTTGACATACAAACTACAAGACTAGAGCCACAGATAATGATATATGTTCATGTAATAAATTCTATCATCTTAAACATCATTCACCATGCATATGCAATACATGTACACTCGATCCTTTCGACATCAAACCAAAAACCTGGACCGAGACAAAAATTCTATCATGTCTGTTCTTGCAAATCCAAAAATAAGTGAAAAATAGGACCCATCCCCGAGAAAAACAATTGACTAAATACAATGTCAAGTAGAGGCAGCGGCAGGATGAGCGAGATGCCACTTCCGAACAGCCTCCTTGGCAGCTGTGACCTTGAGGCCGACTCGAGTATCAAGATCGTACGATTCCCATTTAGCGATCTTTTCGAGATGTTCTTCACATTCCCGAACTTTCTCGCGCTCCACTTCGTCTTCCTCCTTTACATCTAATTCTGTAGACGTCCTTGACACAGTAGTTTTCAAGGCAGCTTCGCTTCGGCCGTGAGTCGCCACGTAGCTGGGACGCTCCATCCATAGATTAGAAGCCAGTTCAAAATGTGCCACGGGCAGAATCCAGTCATCCCGCAGGTGGCCTTTGAAGATAGTTCGGTCCTGAGGAAGGATCTTGTGCAGTAAGATCTCCTTGGCCGCTTGGTGTTTTCGTAACGCGCGCAGGACACCTGCTCGAAGCAGAGAGAGAATGGCCTTTTCATCCTCGGTCTCCTTGCTCCATGTCTTGTTTGCCTCGGTCTCGGACCAGGACAGATTACGAAGGGAATCTTCCAGGCCTTCTTCTCTCATGCGGTTGTAGCCATTCCAGAAGAAAATCATCTCTTCAATTGGATCCACCCCGACTGCGTCCACAAGGTCAACCTTCCATTCCTTGGCCCTGGCTTCCCACTTGGCCACTTTGCGGGTTACAAAGACATCAAATGGGAGTGGACGAGCCATCAGGCGTTTCTTTCCTGCTAGTGTAGGCGCCTTGCGCAGATTTTCTCTAGCCTTTTCAGCATAGACAGCAGCGTCCTCAGCACTGGTAGCGGATTTCTGACGGTATAGTACCAGGTAGGCGGCTCCAGCAATATAATAATATAGAGCAGGAGACCAAGAATTAAGTTCAACACACTGTAGAACAAATCAGCAGAAGGAATAAAAATATTTGATATCTTACTCACGCTGATGAAGGATTCCGCGCACTCTTCATACCTGTGCAAATACATTGCATCCAGGCTTTTTTCAAAAGTTTGAAGTCCTTCGACTTGTTTGAGCGGGCTTTTGTCGCAGTGCTTCAACATATCTAGCGCGGTTTCCAAATCCCGGTTGGCGCCTTTCATGCGAGATTCTTCTAGTAGCCAAAGTTGACTGTTTGGATATCGCTTTCGCATCTTTTGGAGCAATGGCGTTAGGCGTTCCACTGGATATCCTTCAACTTCAAGTTCGCCCTCGTTTGTAGCATCGGGGATAATATCGCAAAATCGGACAAAGCCATTGTAGTATCCCAGGATAGCAAACGCAGCGATAGCCCCAACCAAGCTATCAAACTTGCTGGCTTGCCAAAGCATACGCAATCCACGTTCCTTGTCACCCCGGAAACCAATAATGGCGAGCAAGCGGCTAAAAGTGGGAGGAATCATCGAGAGGATCAGGAGAAGCACGCCGAAGCACAAGCTAGCACCAGAATGTATGAAAGCATCGATCGGGTGACTGAACTCGGCAGAATTGGGACCGTGGCTGAAGGTCTCACCGAGTGGTGTGCCAGGAGTACCTGGGCTTGATGGTGTGTGAACCTTGTCACCTACGCTCAGCTGCATAGTTTGTTTGGTCAAGTCTTGGGTGGAACTATGGGCTGACGAGGGGGTTGACGATAGGGCCTTGGACTCTAATTGCAGTGCAGTTATGGGGGTCACCTTCGAACGGGTGGTTTGCAAGTATCGTTCCTCCATTCGGAGAATGCCATCCAAGGCCATGTATGCTTTCCGCATTTTGTAGAACCCTTTGAGACTTTCCGTGAGGCTTTCATTAAGAACACCCACAACAGCAGCCATAATCTGCACCATTGCTTGACAAAGGACATATTCAGTACCTGCGTCGTATATCTGCGAATGAAAAGCAGTCGGATTCGAACTATGTACTGTTTTCTGTTGGTCATTATATGCACTATTCTCGGCATCCGCGAGGCGTTCAGCGGCTAAACCCCAATATTTAGTGATTAAAACATGTCTGAGCAGTAGTAAACCGTTTCTGACTTACCCTGACGCATTATTTCTTGTTCGAAACCCAGGGTCGCGCGAATAAAGCCAACCACGCCCTTGCCACTCTGCGTGTATATTAGTATGTAGTAATAGATTTAATAGATATGGAAGATGACGCACTTTGTGGAAGGTCGAGTCACCTTTATTTAGGCCTTCTTCGGCGCCTTCGACATCATCATTGAGAATCAATGTGGCCGCTACAACACAGCACATTAGCTTTTGGCTAAACCATGCATGAATCTAGAAGATTTACCAGCCATAGCACTTTCAACTATTCAGAGACAATCAATTAGCATCAGTGATAATTTAATGACCAAATACAACATAAGAGGGGGTAAAACGTACGATCTTGAACCTGCACCGTCGAGTCGAGTGACTGCGAAGATGAATTGCCGGACTTGCGGCCATACAGCCACGATCCCACGCGGTACATCTTGGACGGGTCCTGGTTTACAGACTTGAAGTCTGCCTAAGCCTCAGATGTAAATATGGTGAAAATCCAAAATTGACCAAAGCCTTGATAAGGTAATATGGCCGGCGAGAAAGTTCTGGTTTTGTTTTTCGAGACTCAAACAGATCAGACCGAGAAGAATTGCTTGACAGCTCAGAAGTGCGTTCTACATAGGGAAACTGCTTAATTTGCCTCGTCCATGTATTGTGAAGCCTAAGCCGGACGGAGGATAGATTGCTGCAGATAGCCGCCGAGCTCCGGATGTGGATGACGGTAACGGCGTGATACACCACTTTAACTGACCAAGGCTGGGACCAGCCGCAAGAATTCTGCTGTTTCCGAAGAATAGAAAGAAAAAAGACAATAATGAAAGAAGAATAAGAGTCAAGACTGCGAAAAACAAGGCGCTGACGAGATCCGCCCAGCTGAGTGATGTGGCTGATAGGCGAACCTTGGGGCTCGTGGCTTCTCGGCTGGTTAAACTCCGATCTGCCCAGGCCGGGACTTCGGCTTCCAAATCATGCGTCGTCCTGGGACAGTAGATACGTTGACAACATGCTTCGACAAAATGGCAAGTAGCAAAATCCTGGCTGGATGCAAGGTTGACGGAGAAAGAGGAAAGAGAAAGAGCGAAGAGCGAGAGCTGTCTTTGTCGGGCAAGTGCAGGGCATCAGCCACAGCCACCAGCCACAGCCATGGGGCCGGTCTCGCCTGACCGCCTGCCCAATAGGATCACGCTTGACGACATGCATTGTCTGGCCGCCGTATTCCTATACCAGTCACTCCAGCATTCGTCCTGCCAACAAAGAGCCATCTCGCTCGCTACAGACGGCTGTTCGTTATAAAGACCGATCGGCAACTTGCTACTACTCTCGCCCGGCCTCACCCCCCGCTGCGTGGCCGTCCTCGACCCCTCTCTAGCTGCTTACACACCTCACGCCGTCCCGCCCGCAATGTCGAATCCAAACACAGCTGAGACCGACGTCTCGCAGCAGCCTGCTCAGCAGAAGCAGAACCCTCCCGTGCTCGAGGAGGATGACGAGTTTGAAGACTTCCCAGTTGAGGGTGAGTCCTAACCCTGCCCAGAGCCGTGGTCTTGTCTGTTGCGTACACCAAGCTCCAGGCCGTTTGACTCTGATCCTGTTCTTCTCATTCTTGAAATCAATTTCTTACATTTATTTATAGATTGGCAACAAGACGAAACCGAACAAGCTCAAGGCTCAACGACAACAACCAACGGCGATAACACGCACCTGTGGGAGGAAAGCTGGGATGACGATGACGAAAGCGAGGACTTTTCAAAACAGTTAAAGTAAGACATATCATCTCTTTCTTTCTCCCCGATAGATAAAACCCTTGCTTACCCGTTCTTGCTTCTAGGGAGGAGATAAAGAAAGTCGAAGGCGCCAAATAGATGAAAGCTCAGGCCAAAGAAACAGGAAACGGAATTAGGACGATGGAACCAACTCCCCGCGAAACAACATGCTAGATGATAGATCGATAGCTTGATAACGACCAGGCGGGCAAAAATTTCTTACGTCAACTTTTATCCCCCCATGTCACACAAACTAGCAGTCATCGTAAGGCCGCAGACGATATTACTTGATTCTAATGAGACCATCCTCGTCACCAGACGAATTCCATGTTGGCTAGGGCTTATTTACTCTTTGGGGTTTCTTATGCTGGGTCCTCGTATAATATATATTCCAATTCACACTCTTCGGCTACCTAAAGATTCGATATGCTTTTTTCTGCGAGTAGCACCGAGTAATCAGAACGTGATATTGCTAGACCTGGAGTCACTGGATTCTACTGGCAACTAGAATCCTTGGCTTATACTGGGGCAGAAGTTTTCGGTATTTCAATTTTTTTTAAAATGAATATATGTATTCGATATTACAGAGAACCTCACTTGTATCTTGGTTTTTTGGATAATAGAAATGTTTACTTACTGGACAGAGCAGCAACACCAGGAAGCTCCTTACCCTCAAGGAGTTCCAAAGAGGCACCACCACCAGTAGACACGTGGCTCAGCTTATCCTCAACCCCGTACTTGGCGGCAACGGTGGCAGTGTCACCACCGCCAATGATGACGATGGTACCCGATTGAGCCGCGTTCACAGCAGCGTCCAGGGTGGCTTTGGTGCCCTTTGAGAAAGGCTCCAATTCGAAGACACCGGCAGGACCGTTCCAGAGGATAGTCTTCGACTCAGCAATTGCTGTCTTGTATAGTTCAACACTCTTCTCGCCAACGTCCAAACCGAGCCAGCCATCGGGGATACCGGTTTCATCGGTGGCGTATCCAACTTCGGCATCAGCGCCGAACTTGCTGCCGGTGACATAGTCAACAGGCAAGATAACCTTGACGTTGTTCTTCTTGGCCTTCTCAATCACATCGGCGACAATCTTGCTGCCAGCCTCGTCGAACAAACTGTTGCCGATCTTCACATTCTCGAGAGTCTTCTTGAAAGTGAAAGCCATTCCACCGGTGATAATCAGGGTATCAACCTTTGGCAAAAGGTTGTCGATGAGTAGGATCTTGTCGGAAACCTTAGAACCTCCCAGAATGGCGAGGAAGGGTTTCTGAGGGCTCTCGAGGGCCTTGGCAAAGTACTCAAGCTCCTTCTTCACAAGGAAACCAGATGCCTTCTGGGGAAGGTCAACGCCGACCATCGAACTGTGGCCACGGTGTGCGGTGCCGAAAGCATCGTCTATGTGGGTGCAGAGTCAAATTAGCGGAGTGCCTCTTTTTTCGAACTTATCAGTTTCGTGTAAGTAGACTTACTGATGTAAATGTCACCCAAAGCAGTGAGACCCTTGCGAAATTCCTCAACCTTGGCCTTGTCGGCCTTGACCTTGTTGCCCTGCTCGTCTTTGGAGCTGCCTTCCTCCTCGGCGTGGAATCGCAAGTTCTCCAGCAAGATAACCTGGCCACCAGAGGCCTTGTTAACGGTCTCTTCCACCTCGGGGCCGACAGAGTCGTTGGTGAAAATAACGGTGCGACCCAGCAACTTCTCGAGCTCGGGGACAACAGGCTGCAAGCTGTACTTGGGGTTGACCTTGCCGTCAGGACGACCCAGGTGGGACATCAGGATAATTGCTTTTGCTCCATTCTCAATAGCGTATTTGATGGTGGGCAAAGCGCCAACGATACGTTGGTTGTTGGTAATTTTCTTGTTGGCATCGAGGGGGACGTTGAAGTCGACCTGTTGCGCACAAAGGCTGCTGTTGGCATATGGTCCAAGGGGTGATACCGCCAGAAATGGGCGTCAATTGACTTACTCGGATGAGGACACGCTTGTCCTTGACATCAACGTCAGTGATGGCGAGTTTGTTGGAGAGAGACATGGTGTATGAGAGAGAGAGAGAGAGAGAGAGAGAAAGCTAGGTCGTGTTAGTAGATGACGTCAAAGAAGCGACGACTTGTACGCGCGATCAAAATACTTACTTCGCTGCAACAGAGTAGGAAATAGTAGAAAGTTCTTCAATCGATAACCGCGCAGCAGGCAACCGACCGTAGGAATTGTTAATGCCTTTTCTTGACCTGGCCAGGAAAAGAACGAGGCGGGGCACAGCTAAGAGTTATACCTTTGGTGGGGCTTCGGTGAGAGACTTGGTGGTGGGATGTGCCCATCGCCGCACTCGGGCTGATGCGGGACTGATGTCAATCGCGCTGGAGGCGTCACGCCAGCCTGCGCGGAGCGGATCGGGACGCTTGGCTCCAGCTCTTGAATAACGAGGATATACAGTCTAGATTATTGGCTGCACAGCCAGGGACCGAGGCAATCGACAGCATCTTTTTGCCGAGCGATCAACGGAGTGACGAGAATGCAAGACCTTGGCAATTGAACCCTATGAAAGCAAATCGCACCATTTCCCTCCTATAACTGCATGCAATATAATTGTCCAAATACACCACACAATAGACAACAGACAACCCGAGACCGAAAGACACAAAGACACGAGGTAACGCCAGATGCTCGATTGCGCCGACACGTTTAGGTTCTTTCGAACACAGAGAAAGAAAGAGAGAAAATCCCACAGAATCCGAGTCAAAATGCTAAAAGGACACCCCCAGATGTGTTGTGTTCAAAACCGGACCATCGATCCTGTCGATTGTGTCGAGAAAATTCAAACTACTCTTCGTCGGAAGAGTTGGTGAGTGAGAGATATGCGGTCCACGCAATACCGATGGAAGAAACAAAGGGCTAGTCAAAATCAATTAGAATGATCCGTCAAGACTTTTTAGTATTCACGGTCTGCTTACAATCTGGAATTGGATAGGGACCACTCGGAAGTTGAGAACTTGGACCGCCGGCCAAAGAATGAAATTGGCCTTGAGAGTCGGGAGATATACGTCGCGGAACTTGTTGGCCAAAGCCCTTCGGCCTCCGCCTTCTGCAAGAGTCATGAATGTGAAGAAGCAGAACAGACCTGGTGTTGTTAGTGTCGAGAACGATGCAATAGAACTAGGTGTTTCCATACCGAACGGTGCGAAAACCAGCTGGTCGAGCGCCACTCTCTTCAAAGCAGGACCAGTGGCCGATTTCTTCGTGATGGGGAAAGCACGCGACAAGAATCCGAACCACTGGAATTGTATGGGAGCCATGAAGAAACCGTAGGCCATGAACCTGGTTATACGCTCAAAGTCGAACGGAGGAGGCCGAGTCCTTGAGCTTCCTAGTTCTCCCCATTGCGAAGGCTTCTCTTTGTCGAAATCGTGGATTTCGATCGAGATAATCCCGCTTTCCGAGTCCGACGAGCGTTGCGCCACCCGGGCTCTGAACGCTGTGATAGTCTGTGCCACTGTATCCGCGATTCCACCAAGGACCTGCCCGCAATTACGATTAGTATAATTGAAGAGAGCCTGGGCTGTAAACTCTAATACGTACGGCGTTCGTCACCATGGTGGTCAAAACTGCACGTAAATGATTAGCCAACTTGCCATCTAGATGACGGCGTCTATGTATCACTACATACCCGGCTTCTCGGCATAATATGTGTTGAACTTGGCGGCGAGCCTCATGGTAACAGCCAGCTCGATGATGAATATGATGGTGTGGAGTAGAGGCTGTGCAGTATTAGTTGGCACTGGCTCACCACGGCCTCAAGACATGCTGTTGCAGGGGAGATTTTACCAGGCGGCCGTAAATGTACCTCCGATTCAAGCCATTCAAAACTCGCCGGCGAGCAGTATCGATTCTGTCGAACATGGCGAAAGACATAGTGTGGGCGTACAAAATCCGATCAAACGAGAAGCCGGTCGGGAGAGGACCTCAGAATGACGCAAAGGCTGAAAACGGCGGCCAGGGAAAACGACGTCCGGCGGGGAACTTGACGCTGTAAATTTCGCTGACAGCAGGCCCCTGAAAGGAAGTTCTGTGAGAGCAGCCGAGATGGGTTGGCAGCAGGAGGCGATGTGGACGGAGGGTAAAAGAGGATGCAAGAAATCTCTCTTGCGACAACGCTGGAGCGACATATCGACGCCCGTAGGCTGCAACGGGCCAAAAAGGCGGGCTGGGCTAGCCTAGGCTAGGCCGGTGCCACTCAGGGTCCGGCGCCTCCGGTCCCCCGCATAAGATGTTTAATGAATGTTTTTACTCTTCTATAGAGTAGGCTGTAAGTAAACCGAAAAACTTGATTTTCTGCAAGAACGACGTTGATGAAACACCAGTGTTCCTTCCTGTGTTGCCTGGCGGTGGCCCAAACAGGCAATCGCTTGCCTCTTCTTTACCATGGCAGAATGTAAGTGAATATCAACGTTCAACGATTGACTAAGTGTTAATGATCATCGCCTGTAAAGGCGGGCTTTGCACAGACGTTGGCATCTATATTACATTCATTCCTATTCATGTCTAATTCATCGTGCCCACACATTAAAGAAGACCAACACGGAGCCTGCCGTGCCCGGTACTCATCTACGTCTCCTCATTATGCGCTGCCTTCCAGAGCCACAATGTCCGGAAGGTCTCTAATGTCGATGGTCTCATTACTGTTCATATCCACAAGCCGGACCACTTCGAGGTGGAGCGATCCGGTGGCCAGGGGAAGGAAAACCAGCTCGGCCGAGTGGCAAGTCCCAGGGAGAAGCGGTCTGTCAATTGGTAAGCCTGTGCGCATGTAGTAGAAATAATCAACGAAGACCGAGAGAGGCCTACCCTATTCTAATATCGGTGCTGAGACAAATCAAGTCTGCGTCCTGCCCGACAGCATTCTTCTGCAAAGCATGGATGATGCTTTCGTCCGTGACGGCCTCTGCCAGGTGGTCTTCCTTTCTACTCGTCACCGACGACGATGATGGCCTCGCAACATGTTTACGAGGATCGAGCCGCTTCCGGCGTGGGATCGCCATCATCGCAAATTTCCGGGGAGCCATAGAGCGGTTGACAATAAACACGTCCCACTGAAACGGCTTGCCAAGTTCGACTGAGGCCGGCCCGGAAAACGAGACTGTAACGCCTCCTTGGGTTACGGAGTGAGCCCGTTCCCGATAGGAGCTGCGATTTATTGCGCCTGTAGATGAAGAGCTGCTGTGCCCAGGGGCCACCGGCAAACTAGCCGGTCGGTTGTTACGCTGTAGAGTCTGGCTGGGCCCGCCAAATGTAGGATTCAGCGGCGTGGAGAAATCCACGTTGGTTCGCCATTGCATAGAGATTCGCGGCTGGCAATCATCGGATAATTTGATCACTGCTTCCAAGGAAATATCAAGCACGCTGACCAAAGCTGTTGTCGAGAAATAAGACTCGGGCCCGTACTCAGGAATCAGCTTGTACATGAGCGTAACGTCATCTCTGGGCCGTAGCACGATGGGAGGCTGCAGCTCGGGGACGTTAGATAAGTTCTCAGCGTGTCCATCGCAAAGAATAACATCCGCTTTGTCGAAAACGATATCGCAACCGACAAAAGGCGTCGCTTCCAAGTCAAGACTTGCAATTGTTGTTGGTAGACTAGAGAAGGTATTAAGCCGGGAGCAGCGTATCCTTGCACTTGCAGCTGGTACAATACGAATTGAATTGGGACTTTGCTGCCATATGTTGTAAACAGGAGCTTCCTTTTGCGTCGCAGGAACAACACGAAGAAGCCTTGATGCCGGCAGGTACGGAGCGACGGTTTTGAGGGATGGGTCTGTCGAGAGCGCCTGTAATACATTTGCGGATGCCGGAACGGTGCTCGGAAGATAATCGTCTTCTTGGAGGGATTGCTCTGGTATTTCCGCCGTCGTGTTCAAAGTCGCGGCGGCCGAAAACGCAATGCTCGGATGTTGGATACGAATTCGAGGACGGCCTGCGATCAGTCAGATTGAGCCAGCACCACGTATAGGAAAGATGTGACGCACGGAGAAATGCTTGAATCTTCCAAATAACATAGACATGGTTCCCACTTCCCTCGTCCCCTTCGAATATATTGACGACAACCAGTGGCTCTTCCTTGTCATTCACAACCCCCGAGAAGACCAGGTCCTTTGTCGCTGGCGATGGCTCCGTGGTGCCGGGTTCGGTTGGATTGAAGGCGAATGCGTCTAGACCAATGTCCAATTGGGGAATATGAGCTCTCAATGCATTTTCAGAGCAATTCGACAGCCGTAAGACAACGCGCACCGTAACAGTCTCATCTGAAAGCACAGTCAGGTTAGTTTCTAGGGCGCAACCAGGGCCAGGAAGCAACGGTGCCACCTACCAAAGAAAAGTAGGGAGCGCTGGGGAATAGTCTTCAGAACTGAAGTGAGATCCTCAGCGCCCTCTTCAAGAGCAGAGCTCAAAGCTGCCTCGATATCGACATCAGGGGCATGCGGGACCACCGTCTCGAGAACTGCATGCCGCAGAAACTCCCCATGGAGGCTAGGACCCAGCATAGTTGGCTCGGCTGCTCATGCTCAGGAAGCAGTAAACAGCTCCTTCACCGACCGCGATTGTCCAGAAACAGGACGAGCAAACAAATAGCCAGGTTCGTGCAAGCAATGGCAGGTGGGTTGGGAGTGGTGCCAACTAAACACTCAGTGTTCGCCGCGGGTTGTCGGATGCGGCTAGTGCGCGGCCCAGAGCGACCTAGTTAGCCTTCACTTGCTGTTGCCGCGTTGACTTTTTATTTCTCAACCTGCCATCCACCACCAGAATCAGCCAGCAATATGTCTACCGGTTCTAGTCTGTGGCAGGAGGCGCGCAACGCCGAGGGTCGCGTATACTACTACAATGTCCAAACAAAGGCAACGCAATGGGCGAAGCCCGCCGAGCTTTTGACTCCCGTGGAGGTACGCTTTTGCTTAGCTGCTGTCCCCTTGATCATGCTAACTCGTTATCTGAACAGCGTGCCCTTTCGAATCAGCCATGGAAGGAATATAGTGCCGAGGGGGGTCGGAAATATTGGTACAATACAGAGAGCAAACAAAGTACTTGGGAGATGCCCGAAGTTTACAAAAGCGCACTTGCACAGGCCCAACCTCCTGCAGCGCCACCCGCAAGGTAGAGATTACTCTGATACACTCCTCTGTATAAAATGTCTTAGCTTACCATTTTCCTAGTGCTTCTACATTTGTCGCTGGCGGAACCACCTCGTTTAGCCCATACCCGCAACAACAGCGCGACCGCGACGACTATGATCGCGGTGCCCCTGATCGCCGTGGAGGTTATGGTGGATTGGACACAAATGGTCTCATTTCCGCACAGCAGACTGACCCAGAGTACAGCTCCTTTGAAGAAGCCGAAAGCGCATTCATAAAGCTATTACGGAGATGTAATGTCCAGCCCGACTGGACCTGGGAACAAGCAATGCGTGCTACCATCAAAGACCCCCAATATCGCGCTCTCAAAGATCCAAAGGACCGGAGGGCTGCCTTCGAAAAGCATGCGGCTGAAGTTCGCATGCAAGAACGCGACCGCGCCAAGGAGAGGTTCGCTAAATTACGTACAGATTTCAATACCATGCTGAAAAGCCATCCGGAAATCAAGCACTATAGCAGATGGAAAACCATCCGCCCCATTATAGAAGGCGAAACCATATTTCGGTCTACAAACGATGAGAACGAACGGCGACAGCTCTTCGAAGAGTACATTGTTGAACTCAAGAAGACTCATGTGGAGCAAGAGGCCGTTACCCGCAAAGCCGCAATGGATGATCTCGTGAAAATTCTGAACGCTCTCCAGCTTGAACCATATACCAGATGGGCTGAGGTGCAAAA
Organism: Talaromyces sp. P118-02; assembly: GCA_037040535.1. Classification (NCBI taxonomy): domain Eukaryota; kingdom Fungi; phylum Ascomycota; class Eurotiomycetes; order Eurotiales; family Trichocomaceae; genus Talaromyces; species Talaromyces sp. P118-02. The sequence continues at coordinate 323,238 of JAXQGY010000915.1, forward strand.
AGCGCTCGATGCCAATGAACGAATTAAGGAGGACGATAAGTTCAAGACCCTGAGCAAATCAGATATTTTGACTGCTTTCGAGAATCATATCAAGTCTCTAGAGCGAACATTCAATGATACTCGTCAGCAGCACAAGGCTGCCAAGGCCAGAAGAGAACGCCATCATCGTGAAGGCTTTCTACAGCTTCTCAAAGAGCTACGTTCACAAGGAAAAATCAAGGCCGGGAGTAAATGGATGCTCGTTCATCCGCTGATTAAAGATGATCCCCGGTATGTAGCAATCTTAGGCCAAGGTGGCTCTAGTCCTCTGGATCTATTCTGGGATATGGTGGAAGAAGAAGAAAAATCACTACGAGAACCACGAAATGACGTTCTTGATGTCCTGGACGTATGTTGTTTCTTACCCTTTGGTTCGAAATTATGAACGAGCTAACGTAGAATATTCAGGACAAACGCTATGAAATTGACCCCAAGACAACGTTCGAAGATTTCATGTCTGTGATGGTCACTGACCGCCGCACAGCCAAAATTGATACTGATATACTCCAACTCATCTTCCAGCGCATTCAGGAGAAGATCCAACGGCGCACAGAGGACGAGAAACATGCAGCCGATCGCCATCAGCGCCGCGCTGTGGATGCCTTGCGTTCTCGTATCAAGCATTTGGAGCCTCCCGTTCGTCTTGGAGATACATGGGAATCGGTCCGACCGAGGATTGAAAGGTTTGAAGAGTATACTGCCCTTGATTCTGATGATCTTCGTCAAAGTGCCTTTGAAAAATTCATCCGTCGGCTCAAGGAAAAGGAGGAAGATATCGACCGCGAACGTGATAGGGACCGTGGATCCCGTCGTGGTGACCATCATGACCGGTCTGACCGAGACTCGCGCAACGGCTCATATCGCTCTGATCGTCGGGCAAGACCCAGTCGGACGCCAGAACCAGACCCATACGAAGCAGACCGCCGCAAAGCCCAGGCGGATCGCGAGCGGTCATATCGCAAAGTAAGCGGTCTATCACCTATTCATGAACGGAGGGATGATCGTGATCGGGCACGAGACAGAGAACGGGAACGAGACCGCGATCGACGCGGACCAGCCCACTATGATCGCGAACGCCGTGACCGAGAAGAAGAGCGTGAACGACTATACCGAACTCGCGGCGACCCACGTGGCAGCCGTGATGAGCTGGACTATGGGGGAGACACACGAAGCACGGTAAGTAACGACCGTCGGCGTAGACGTGACAGCGACGCCGAAAGCGTAGCCAGCCGCAGCGCCAAACGGTACAGGCGCGATGACCGTGAAAAAGATCAATCGCGAGACCGCAGCCATCGTGACCGAGACCGGCGTTCTGTTGGCAGTCGTACTCCAGCGCCCCCAGCCGAAGAAGAGTCCAAGAAAGAGGAGAAGGCAGTCCATTCCGGTAGCGAAGAGGGGGAAATCGAGGAAGATTAGCGATCGTGACTGTGCATCGTTGGTCGGTTGTGTAAGTAATGATTCCCAATCTTCCTCTCTCAAGAGATTACTTTACTGTGGGAAGCTATGGTTTCTGTATCATCTCTCTACAAAGTACGATGATCGCAACAAATTTTTTTACACAATACAATCATTGTTTCCTCGGAGTGTCGTACCATTCCTTTTTCACGTAGAAATAAATAATTGTGTTAATAGCGACTTGGAATTTAGCAGTAGAATGGTACTTGGTAGATATATCAGTAGACGGCATATGCTCAAAGCGTATGAACTCTCGAGGATTGCTAAAGGTATTCGGGGACGTGGATTCCAGAAGGTCTACTACTATGCAGGACTTTTCTCCTGAGCGATCTTCGACCTAAATGTTGGAAAGTCGAGGATTGTTGTTTCTCCTTGTAAACCACAGGCCATGTACTGAAGGAAGAGCTCCAAGTGAGCGTCATTTCTAGAGCGAAAGTCATAGAATTTGCTCTTTCGAATGACAAGGGAATCACAATCCATATGAGCCTGCAAGACTCTGCCATACTTATCACCTGTAAATGAAAATACCATTACAGATATGTTGTCAATTCACTGAGGTGTTTCGACAGTTGATCTTGTTTCCCATTCTTCCACCGCATATTGTCAAAGGCGACAAAAAGCGTTGCACACAGGATTTGGGCATTGTTCTGGCTAACTTCCCGGTACCATCGACCTTTCATCACTTCACCCCAATCACCAAGACGATCTTCTAAAAACCCTTTTGTCTCCCTTTGACTCAAATCAGGTGTGAACGCTTTAAGTTTATTCAGGCCCATCGGTACAAAGAAAGAGTGTCCATGTAGCTCAGCGTGAAAGCCCGTATCATCCAGATCAAAGCTCTCATATCTGATACCAAGGCCTTCAAGGATCTTCAAGTCAATTGTTTGAGATGGATACTTCAGGAGGTAAACCAAGAGGTCAGAGAGAAATGTTGAGAATGTGTCGCTGATTTCATCTATCAATGCGGCATTTTCAGGAGGGGTCTGACTTTTGCTTCTCTTTTTTGTACACAAGCAATACTTCAATATGTTCTTCATTGTGTAGATCTGTAGGCAGGTAATGATATAACGAAGAGAATGGTTTGTTGAGGAGCAAACCCTGCAATGATGACGACAAACCAAATAAATGGTCACATGATTACAGGTATACCATGGCGGCATCCGGAACCAGCAGGGGTTAATCAATCTTCGTGAAAAGAAGGCCATGAGAATCGAAGAGTAGTGGGCTTGTGTTCCTCCCTAAACACATATTTTAGGATTAATACTACGCTCATAATTTTTCGAAATCATACAAGAAAAATCGTCGATTTTATACCTTTAAATTTCCAGAATCATGACGTGAACTTTGATCTCAGCTTTTACGTAGTACTACATACATAGTTAGGTTAAAATACTTTCTGTAATGACCTTCAGCTTTCCTACGAAGATCTGGTAGACCTGAAACATATAAATTAACGAATTTTATAATTTCCACGACCGGTATTATCCCATGTCAGCGATATCACTCTCCCAATACTAGTAGTGGTCGAAGAAGAGGTTGAGATTAGGGCTTGTGGCCGGTCTTAGCGCTGCGGGATGACCCACTTCCGTGCATACATACATTGGCAAGGCGAGATGGCCACTGAGATACAGCTGTTTAGCATTACATTTCGCGTACATGTGTAGTCATCTTATGAAAATAGAAATATTTCGATCCTGGAACCATAGGAATTATTCAATGCTCAAAGTTTCTTGGCTAACATTGAATTTAGGAATTGTTCATTGTTATAAATATATAATTACATGTATCAACTGACATACCACATACTACATAGATCAATTCATGAGTACCCAGTAGAAAGATCTATAGCTGATGTTGACCATGTGTAGTTGACTGGTTCTGATTTACAAGAAGTTGACTTAAATATATTCAATAATGTAATCCATTGCATGTGCTTTTAAACGAATGTTATAGAGCCACAATATGTAAACATAGGCAGCTGGGTAGTTGGAAGCGGTGTTCAGGGCATGGTACCCACCACGCGTTATGCATAGTTGGGAGACCTGCCATCGGCGAGAAAAGTCAATTAAGCGAAACAAAGAACGAGAAACCCCTGGAGAAATGACTTGGCCAATTCTCTTATGTTCATCAGACAGATACTGCCACATCTCTTAATTTTAAAGTCCGCATGTAAATCACACGCGAACACATTCAAACAGAATAATCCCGACAACATGATAGTAAGGAGTAAATCTTGTCAGAATGTCACGAGAAGGTTGAGATGGAGCCGTCAATGTGCTGAACGAGGTTTCATCCTCGTCATCGTCATCCCCGCCGATGTCGTCACAAGAATCACCGGCACAAGAACGGGCGCCGGACTGCCTTCGAACGCCTGGAAATGCTACAAACCGAACGCCCTTTTTTCTAACCAGTACCCAGTGACGCCGCTTGTAAGTGTCGTGACCATCGTACCAACGACGATCGCGATGATGCTTACGTGGGATGCCCTTTTCAATTCTCTTCTTCCAGGAAGAACTACGGAAAGCATAATTAGCAAAGATGTAAAGCTAGAAAACCGTTGAAATGACAAGTAACATAAAGGCTCGATGGAGAGATATGAGGATAGACTTACGTAGTTGCCATTCAACTTCTGTTCCTGGTCTAGCTGACTCTGGTACTTGTTAATGCGAGGGCGGTAGCTGTTTGGATCACGACGGAATGTAACGTCCAGATTCTTGAGGAATCTGTTACAACCAGTGAGAAGAGATTCCGGGACGTTCGCATGAGCATCGACGGATGGCTGGCCGTCAAATACGATGACACGATCGGCAAGATAAGTAGCCATAATGAAATCGTGTTCGACGATGAAGGCAGTCTTTTTGGTGTTCATGATGAATCGTTTGATAACTCTTGATGCCGTAACACGCTCTGTGAGAACATTAGAAAAAGCCCCCATTAAAAGCGGATATATAAATCCACTTACGTTCTGCATCGAGATAGGCCGAAGGTTCGTCGATAAGATAGATGTCTGCTGGAATACCAAGGGCAAGTACAATAGCAACACGTTGCAATTCACCACCTGACAGATTCTGAACTTCTTGGTCGATGAAATCGTCGATCTTCAGAGGCTTGTAGACATCGGTCTGAAACTGTGGGTTGAGGAAAGCGGCCTTGATCCTCTTGAAGAACAACTGTCGGACAGTTCCCTGGAATTTGGGTGTAATCTTCTGAGGCTTCATGCTGATGTTCATCTTAGGCACCGACTTGGTTCCATCTGGCTTCTCTGCGCCAGCAAGCATCTTACAGAAGGTGGTCTTTCCAGTGCCATTTTCGCCCATCTTTTCATCCCCAAACGTTAGCGAATGCAACAGAAACAGGTAAACAGGCTAATACGAAGGAAAAATATTTGTGAAAGAGAAGACGCACCAGAACGAGGATTTCGGAGTCAGTAAATTGCCCGGAATCGATTTTTAGATGGAAGTTCCCCATGGTCTTTTCCATGGAGGGATAACTGAAAGCCCGAGCCTTATCGGCCAGGAGGTCATCACCGGCCTCAGCAATACGGAAGGTTAAAGACTCCTCACGGAAACGCAAGTTTTCAGTGGGGATGTGTCCATCTAGGAAGATGTTTATGCCTTCACGAACTGATGCCGGTAGAGTGACAACTCCGTAAACAGCGGGTCGACCGTAGAGGACGCAAACAAAGTCAGATAGATAATCTAGGACAGACAAGTCGTGCTCGACTACGATGACATAATCGTCAGGGCGCAGAAGTTCTCGGATGGTACGCGCAGCAGCAAGTCTCTGTTAACTTTATTAGTATATTGAAGGAAAGGACGCCATCCCAACGATAGTCAAAAGTTCAAGTTTTGGAATGCAAGGAACACACTACTCACCTGACGAATATCAAGGTAGGAACTCGGTTCATCGAACATGTACCTATGAGTTGATCGAAGATTAGCCGTTTTTTGCTTTGTATATTTGGCTGTACGGTCGTTTGGGTTGTACAGCGCAGAAATTAGTCGATGGTTGACAGTATGTTACTTACACATCGGCCTTTTGTACACAAACCAGAGCGAGGGCAAATCTCTGCAGTTCTCCGCCAGAGAGGAGTGTAATGTCGCGGTTTTCGACCTGCTTGAGTTCTAAAACCTGATTAAAAAAATCTTCTTGCCTTGGACGGAAAAGGCTAAAGACCAACCGAGTACTTCCATAATATGGTCCATATTATCCATCTGCGAACGAGCCTCAATCAAAGGACCGACTTCTTTAACTGGTCCCTTGACGGCCCTAGGGATTTGGTCGACGTATTGTGGCTTGACCACCGCCTTCAGGTCATCTTCCAGGACCTTTGTGAAGTAATCTAACGTGCTTTAGTGTTTTATGTATAGTATAGGGGCTTTAGAGGCATACTTTGAAGCTCGGATCCACGGAAGTACTTGAGGATTTCCTGCCAGTCGGGGGGGTCATCGTAGCGTCCCAAGTTGGGTTTCAATTTGCCGCTGAGGATCTTGAGAGCTGTACTCTTTCCAGTACCGTTCGCACCAACTTCAGAAGAATTAGCACGAAAACTGTGTGCCAAATGGATATAGAGTGCATACCAAGACCGAGGACCTGTCCGGGACGAGGCGTTGGCAGGCGATGGAGCTTGAAGCTGTTGGCCGAGTAACGATGTGTCACTTGTGTCTCAAGATTGGTAGGCAAGTTGATGATGTGGATAGCGCCGAATGGACATTTCTTAGGGCAGATACCGCATCCAATGCAGAGACGTTCCGAGATAAAGGCAATTTTGGAGTCCGGAGCGACTTCAATGCAAAGCTTGCCAGTGCGAACGACTGGGCAAGACTTCTTGCATTCTTGGCGACATTTCTATAGACATCAGCATCGAGTCGAAGGGTTATCGTTGGTGGTAAAAAATACCTTCGGTTTGCACTGTAGAAAACAAACTGTCAGTGATATATGGTTCAAGCGGGGTAGGAGAAGCTCGACTGACCTTGTCACTGTTGACAATGGCAATTCTAATGCGAGAGTTAGATCTGTAGCCCGAGTAAATAGAAAGCAAATAGAGAATTACCTGGTAAGTTTGTCAGCCATGGTGTTTGCTGGCTACGTTCCCGGTTCTCTGTGACTGTGGTTAGTGGCGTGAACTGAGGGGCACAACGCATATTCCAAGGAGCGGTGGGATGTGTACCAACTCGGCGAAGGCAAAGCAATCACGGTGCTGATAGAGCGCAAAGCAGCAAGCAAGCCTCGATCCAAACAATATTGATCAGAAGCGCGTCAACCATACAAGGAGGGGCACCGAAGAAAACTTGATGGCAATTGTGGGATGATAGTGGAGCCCTCCCGGCGCCTGCACCGCGCCTGATGCCTCAGGTACCAATGAGGGTTATTAATCCGGAACGGCTCAGCCGCGACTGGCTGGAATCCCGGCAAACAGGGCAAACACCCCAGCACGCACGTGATGCTGGGCGACCTTTCCCCTTCGGGATCGGAACTAAGCCTGATACGGCCCCGACAGGCGCTAGCCTACAGCAGCCAATCAGCGCCGGCAGATGTCGCTGCCTTGCTGCCTCAGGCGCACAGGCGGCTTTGACCTGCCGCTGCAGCCCCATGGCCTGCTTGCTACTCGCTGTTCCGCCTCTACCACCCACATCCGCCGACATCTAACTTCCCTGACATTCCACTACTCAACACCCAGCTTTCGGTCTCGCAGATCTTTAAGGCCACTCTTTTCCTTCCCACAACCCCCAATTTGCCTTCACCACCGACTTCCAGACATTGACCGACTTACTTCCAATCCCCTTTTGGGGTCACCACGCTCGGGACGGTAAGCTGTTTTTTTTTTTCCTGTTGATCTGCCAGACGCGTCCTGGCTTGGCTGGAGTACTTCGACTCCGGCGCTCGACCCACCCACCACCTTCAGGATATCTTTTTTCTGGCTCTTCAAGCTTCTCTTGGACACTGGAAATTGCGCTTTGCCTCTTGTCGTCGCTGGTCAACTTCTTGGAGTGCCGGCCTCTGTTCTTTGCGCGGGCGACCACGCCGTCATCCATCTCCGTCATTTCCATCAACCTTTCATCCTCAAAGAACTTGTCTATCAAAAGTCTTGTTTCTATGCTCTTCCTATGCGCAATTCTTTGATTTCGACTTGTCTCCACGGTCGCAAAACGATTCTCTTTGTCTTGGAATGTTTTTTCTTGTGGTTCTGCGTCAATCAAACTTGCAATGCTGACTTTTGTATGCCGCAGCAGCTAGCATGGCGTACCCGGCCACCGCTGAACTGTCCTCCGGGACTCAGTCTTTCCAGCCATCGACTAATGGCTACGGACACATGTCATCTTCCGAACCGGCGAGCGACCGAGAAAACGATGTTCTGACTGACGCTGACGCTGATGGCGACATGTTTGATGATGTATCCGATGCCAGCGTTGACGACAGTGCGGGTGCTAGAGAAAATATTCATATCGCGCCTTTGGAAAGGAGGAACTCAAGCTACGATGAGTCGGACCTGGAAAGCAATGGCCAGAGCAACCACTCCCTTTCCTCGTCGTCCCCAGGCTCTGGCCTCGGAATTAAACGCAAGTCATCACCAAAAGTTGACGAGGTCCAATACATGAGGCAGAACCCAGAGCTCTATGGGCTGCGTAGGAGTGGTCGGTCTCGAACCGAACTTCGCCAAACCCTTGTTGATTCCGACGAGGACGACGAACCTAAAGGGCCACGTTCCAAGCGTCGACGCATCAATATTTCGCAACCGGCTTCGAAGGCACCCTCTCGCTCGGTTACTCATTCATCTCTAACCGACTCAGACTCGGACGAGTATGGCGCCTCTCATGCCCGCTCATCCCGACGTCGTCAAACCCAGCCATCCATTTCGCATCAACCTCTCGAGGTGCGTTTTTCCAGTAGAAATGCTACAAGGGTCGCCAACTACAACGAAGATTCCGATGATATGTTCGAGGACGAAGTTCAGGATTGGACAGTGAACGATGCCGCTGCAGTTCAACAGAGCAGTGGCCCGGCCATTGATTGCGTTCTTAATCATCGCCTCAAGGACGATGTCGATTCGGATATCGCTTACGACGCTGTTCGAATAAGCGACTGCATGTATTACATCAAATGGCAAGACCAGTCCCATTACCATGCAACTTGGGAAACCAGCGACAAGCTACGAGGGTTTAGTGGCTTCCGCCGGTTAGAGAATTATTTCAAGAACAAGCTGAAGATGGATCTTTACCTGAACAATGACCCTGACGTCGCACCCGAAGACAAAGAAAAGTGGAATCTCGACCGTGAGCGCGAGGTTGAATCACTAGAAGATTACCGAAAAGTTGACCGTATTATTGGTCATCGCGAAGGGATTGACGGCGATGAGTACTACGTGAAGTGGAAACGCTTGAATTACGACACGTGTACTTGGGAAAATGACACGCTTATTAAAGAAATTGCCCTGGACGAGCTTGATAAATTTTTAGATCGCAATGACAAAGTTGTCACTTGCGCTAAAGACGAGAAAACTTCACACATAACGATTACGGGCTCACCAAGCTTTCTGAAGAACGGAGAGTTAAAAGATTTTCAAATCAAGGGCCTGAACTTCTTGGCTTACAACTGGGCTCGCAGGCAGAATGTAGTCCTCGCCGACGAAATGGGTCTTGGAAAGACGGTTCAAACCATTGCGTTTATCAATTGGCTTCGTCATGTTCGTGGGCAAGATGGCCCATTCATTGTCGTCGTTCCCCTTTCAACCATACCTTCATGGTCCGAGACATTTGATAACTGGACACCGGACGTGAACTACGTTGTTTACAGTGGCTCGAGCATGGCTCGCGCAATTCTCAAGGACTATGAATTATTAAAGGATGGAAACCCTCGCAAACCCAAGTTCAACGTCATGCTAACAACATATGAATATGCCAACATGGACTTTGAATTTCTTCGCCAGATACCCTGGCAGTTTATGGCTGTAGACGAAGCTCACCGTTTGAAGAACAGAGAGTCTAACCTCTATGGCAATCTCCTTAGCCTTAAATCGCCGGCTCGACTCCTTATCACGGGCACTCCGATTCAAAACAACCTTGCTGAGCTCTCGGCTTTGATGGATTTCCTTAACCCAGGATTAGTCGAAGTAGAAGTGGACATGGATTTAAATTCTGAAGCCGCATCAGAAAAGCTCGCCAACCTTCAGACGACTTTAAAACCGCTCATGCTTCGTCGAACAAAGGACAAAGTAGAAAGGGACCTACCCCCTAAAACCGAAAAGATCATTCGCGTTGAACTGTCCGATATCCAACTCGAATATTACAAAAACATCCTCACCAAGAACTATGCTGCCTTGAACGAAGGAGCCAGTGGTCAGAAACAGAGTCTGTTGAACATTATGATGGAATTAAAGAAGGCTAGCAACCACCCTTTCATGTTCCCTAACGCCGAAGCGAAGCTTCTCGAGGGTGCTCCGCGTCGAGAGGATATTCTGCGCACCATGATCACATGCAGTGGTAAAATGATGCTTCTTGACCAGTTATTGGCCAAACTCAAACGCGACGGTCATCGGGTTCTCATTTTTAGCCAAATGGTGAAGATGTTGGATCTTTTGGGAGACTACTTGACCTACAGAGCATATCCATACCAAAGACTTGATGGAACTATTAGTGCCGCCAACCGTCGCATAGCCATGGAGCATTTCAATGCTCCAGAGAGTGCCGATTTCGTTTTTCTTCTGTCTACCCGTGCTGGTGGTCTTGGGATCAACCTAATGACAGCTGACACTGTCATTCTCTTTGATTCTGACTGGAATCCACAGGCTGACCTTCAAGCGATGGCTCGCGCACATCGAATTGGTCAAACCAAGCCCGTGAGTGTGTATCGACTAGTGTCAAAAGATACGATTGAGGAAGAAGTGCTAGAACGCGCTCGAAACAAGCTGATGCTGGAATTCATTACTATCCAGCGTGGACTGACAGAAAAGGATGCTCTCCCAGGCAAACATGCTCGTGCTGTTGGCGAACCCACTGGTACTGATGAAATCTCACGTATTCTTAAGCGACGTGGACAGCGAATGTTCGAGCAAACAGGCAACCAGAAGAAGCTGGAACAGCTTGATATCGACTCTGTACTTGCGAACGCCGAAGAACATAAGACAGAGCAAGCTGAAGGGCTGGAGGCTGATGGAGGCGAGGAATTCCTGAGGTCTTTTGAATTTGTTGACGTCAAGGTCGATGAGATGAGTTGGGACGATATAATTCCCAAAGAAAAACTCGAAGAGATCAAAGCAGAAGAAAAGCGCAAAGAAGATGCCCGTTATCTCGAAGCGGTTATCGAGCAGAATCGTCCGCGCAAACGCAATGTCCCAGTCGATGGCCGTGACGAGCGAGAAGAGCGGAAAGCCAAACGCCATGCACGCGTTCAAGTCAACGCGGAAGCCGCAGACGGATCTGAATCCGAATCGGATGATCCTAAACGTCCTTTGGTAGAGAAAGAACTTCGCCACCTGGTCAGGGCTTTTCTACGATACGGTGACCTCGAGAATCGAGAAGAAGACATCGTTCGAGAAGCCCGTCTTACTGGACGGGATAGAGAAACCGTCAAAACCGCACTCAATGAGATCACCAGCAAGGCATCAAATCTTGTGAGGGAGGATAGGCAGAAACTTGCGGACATGGAGAGATCTGGTAAAATACCTACCAAAAAGGAAAAGAAAGCCGTTTTGTTTGACCTTCACGGGGTCAAGCGTATAAATGCTCATACGATTGTCGAGCGACCTGAAGAAATGCGCGTGCTTCGTGCGGCCACAGACGGATTGGCTGATTACAAGAGCTTCCGTATACCTGAAGCATCAAAAAAGGCGGATTATACTTGCCCTTGGGGGGCACGTGAAGACGGAATGTTGTGTATTGGCATAGTTCGACATGGGTATGGCGCATGGCCCGAAATCCGTGATGACCAGGACCTGGGGCTAGGTGACAAATTCTTTCTAGAAGAACACCGTGTTGACAAGAAAAACGAACGAGCAAATACCGAAGAGAAAGGAACCAAGTCACCCGGAGCAGTTCATCTAGTTCGTCGAGCGGACTACCTCATCTCAGTTTTACGTGACAAAACTTCAAATGGCAATAACGTCGCTGCAAAGAGAGCAGTAGAAAACCACCATCGGAACAGGAAACTAAGTTCTGCCCAGCGTCGCCAAGCCAGCGTTTCAGCATCTCCAGCTCCCTCGAATGGCCGCAAGATTCGTCGCGATTCCGATCGGCGTTCTCACACAAATGCTTCGCGGGACAGCATCGAGCGCTCTAACACTCCAAGAAGTGACAATGCTCGAACCAAAAGTGGACTGCACAATGATAAGATTCGCAAGCATGGCTCAAATGGAGTGCACGAAGACCATCCCAGACCCCGAAGCGTTAGCAATACCGCACCCATCACTATGGAAGACTCAATATTTGAGCCCAGAGCCTATCTTCTAGTGAAACTTCGTGACGTGAAAAAGAATCATCCAAATAAAGAGGATCGAGCTAACGAGATGCGCCGCCTCATCTTGAAGATTGGTAATTTCATCAAAGAACTCCTCCGTAACGACAACTACCCTGGTTTGGAAAACCGGCTTTGGTAAGCAGTAGCGAAAGGACGAATATTTTAACGGAACTATCACTGATATTTATCTAGGGGCCACGTCGCAAAAAACTGCTTCCCAGCTGGCAAGGCTGACCTTAATTCACTGAAGACTATGTACGAAAGGGTCGTGGACAACAATAAAAACACCACAACCATTGCCAGATAGACAGACATGTTGAGACTTTATGAACATCAAGTCGCGACTGGTTTCGTTTGCAAGTCAGTGTCGTCAAGTGCTATCGGCAAATCTCAGTGTTTCGACGGTTTAAAAAATCGAAAAACAACATGGGGCCACAGGAAGATGCCTCTATACCTAAGGGGTTTATTCCCTTACAAAACGCCAGTGGGCTCTCCAGACTTGAGAGCCTTTGTACTTCAAAAATTTCCTTACCAAATCGTTCGAACAAGGGAAAAAACATCCATACTCGGCGTTATACCTTGATATTAGAATTCACTTCTTACTGAATTGGATCAACACCCACTTTATACAATCTGTCTGAATTTCGAGTTTCAATACTGCATTTCAAGCGGCGGAGTTTGGAAAGTGTATTTGCATCATACATGTGTTGCATTGCATGGCGAGGCGTGAAATATTTATGGATTTCATATGAAAAGTTGTACGCCACGCATTTGCGTTGGTTTGTTTTATTATGTCGAGTGTTACATCCTGCAGGCATTTGCGATACGGATGAACACAATCGACCAATTTTGCTGTTGTTGATACTTGTTAACATGATGCGAGGGCAATCGGATCTTTGTTGCACATAAATAGGCGTTTCTTGAGATAACTGGTGTTGCATTATCTGAAACACAAAACTTGATTGTGCGATCTCGAGATTATTTTTTGGGAAATATGGCGACTTTTATTTTTTTTAAACCATGTATGTACTTACAGATAACTTCAAAAATGTTGAATGATTCAAGAGTTGCTAGACGCTAAATGTCTTTACATTGTTGTTTCATAAGGCGCTAGGTTCAAACATTGGAATGTTCTTGTCGAGGGCATTTCAATGTTCTGCATCTATTAGGCCATAAGTCAGGATTGAGATTGATTGATCTCTTCGAAATCGTAAGGCATGTAAATTTATCATTAAGCTATTGAAATTCGACCGAACCCCGAATTTTCATATATGTATTGAGTAGCAATGCCAGAAGAAAACCGCTGTATTTGAACTTATTAAATTGTACATGTGAAAGACAAGTGATATCGAACAAGCCTTGAAACGCCCGTAACCGTGCAACATATAAGAATCATCGCAGCGCAAAATATAAGAATACAAAAGTGAGAAAAAATTAAGAAAAAGACAAGGTGAGTAGCTCTAAGTAGGGACAGGTTCGTTTAGCACGTTTTCGGGGCGTCCGTTTGCAAGAGCATTTTCGTTTTGTATGTTGGTAAGGGCCTCGGACGTGAGAGCTTCGGACAAACGCGCTTCGGTATCGATGACATTCTCAAAGACCGATTCTTTCTCTCTCCATGCCTGTTCTCGCTTGGGCCTCCATGTATGTTGCCACTGCTCCTTGAGCTTATGGGATTCTATCTGTGCCCAGTGAATCTGGCGACGAAGAAGCCGGTACAATTGGCTTGGAGGCAAGTCGAGTTCACGCGGGTCGAAGCCTAGATCGGGGGTAAATTCCGGAACTGGGATCAATTCAGGCTCTTCTACATCCTGATTGCTTGCACTATCCCCATTAGTCGAATGCTCGGTATCGTCCTTGCTGCCGAGGTTGAGCTTTAGTTTGATCCGTTGGACTTTGTTAACAGGAGTCGCGGCTTGACCCAGCTGGCTATTCTTGGGCACGGGATCGGAGGGTCGAAGAGCCTCAGTTTCGTGTACGGTTCGCATGTGTTTCGCGAGAGCATCGGAACGGGTGAAGCTTCGGTCGCATTCTAAAATGATTGGGGACAATTAGAAAATGATGCATAACACATATACTAAGGGGAACAGTATTAGCGACATACCTGGCAGCGCGCAGTAGAATGGCTTTTCCCTCGTATGACTTCGCATGTGTGCGCGCAGCGCATAGCCACTGGCATGGGTCTGCCCTTTGCGACTACAATCGACCCATTCGCAGGAATATTTCTTCTGGCGAGAGCCGATGTGATCCTCGTGAATGTGGTTGACTAGATTGTCCATATTGCCCAGATCGCCAGCCTCGCACCCATCCCAGCGACAGATCGAGACTTGCTCGCCGCCTTGTCCACTGTAGTCGTCGTCTTGCCCACCGCCAATCAGTGCGAGAAGGGAGGGAGAATTGGGGATGTCGCCGTCTGTATCGGAGGAGATTGGGCTCGAGGGCGACGTTGGGACATTATCGCCCTGCACGGATGAAATGGGAGTGTGATGATCCCAGGATGCAACACCGGTTCGCCGTCGCTTGGATGGCGGCATGCTTGAAGCCGATGGAGACTGGCCATCCTTGTCCAGTTTGATGTCCTCGGTCAGCTCATCGGACGCGATAGACGAGAGAGGAGAGCCGGGTGAGTCCGCCATTGTGACGTGCAATGCTTGGTCCAGACGGGGTTGAGCAGGCGGGTGGATTGCGAGGTTTGAGGTTTCCGTGATCAAGGGCGCGCTTTGTCTGTCAGATGAAGCACACTTCCAGGCCAAAGCACGCTTAATAAGCACAACATTAATGTCATTCAATTTAGAACATATCAAGTCTTAATTTATATAGTTTAATAGTTTTGATTTATGTTATTTAAAAAGATATTTATTTAACAATTTACTACTTTATTAGATGTTTATTATAGCTAATGTTTAATACTATATAATACCACGAACTATCAATCTCTCTAGATTACTTAAAATTATTTAAAACTTTCTAATTATATTTACTTACTAACAAAACATGTGCATAAATTAATAAATGGAAACTTGGTGACCCCGGGCAGCGGGCATTTTCTTCCCACTCCTGCGGCTTATGACAAGAGATTAGTTTGTCAACGTCGCTACGATGAAAAAGAGCATAGTAATCTCGCAGTCGGTCTTCCAAATCACTCCAGGCAACGTGATGAATCAATCTCTCAGAAAACAAACCACGCTGCGGAACGGATACAGTAGTAGTAACACGGAATAATTTGCATTAATTCCACTTCGACCAGTTCAAAGTGCCGAACTCCACAGTGTAACAGTGTCAGTATATGATCTCCACAGCAGAATCTACCAACCTCAGCAAGCAACTTGATCGAAACTGAACCACGGAAATACCGGGCCAGACTAAACCGCGCAATTTCAAGGATCGTCCCTATAACACTAAATCGAAGTCATCAATTCCATGGCACGCTAAGCTAGAAGGCTAGTAGAAGCGGGTGCGGAATATATTACGCATCTACAATCCGTACTAATAATATTGAAGGACGCCGATCTTAATAACCTAATATAAAGCCCTGAGGTCTTGAAACAGACGATGGGGCTATTATTGTGAGAGGTTATTTTGATAGTTGCGCCATACAACGACCTTGTGGCTTTGGTTAGTGCGTGAGAGCCAGCCTTAAGTTCAATGTCGCTGTCGCCATGTATAGCTCAGATAAGAATTTTACCTTTGTAAGTGGTATTAATAGTTGTTTAATATGGAGGATTTTGTCCGGGGAAAACTAACGCGTGTATATAAACGCTTTTTCAATAATCTTACATCACCTTTGCTTTCATCGAAAACCCTCGTACTGATACAAAACACTCATTACTACTAAAAAATCTTGGAAATTTTCATATACAAATAATGAACAATTAAACAATCATTTTTAGTCTTCAAAATTCATAACTAAGATATATTCAATACTAAAAGCCAGAACCAACAACAGCCCCATCCCTGTAGCCCCCGGTCTCTCTATTTCCGTCGTGAGTACATGTTGCGCTATATTGCGTCCTGTTTGTGGGGAAACAATATATCCGCATGGTGACATCAACGGATCACTATACCCTCTGATCTTTCTATTCTTGTCTTAATTTCTGGAAAGTAGTGCATGTTGCGTTATATTCTGACCTATTTCGAGAATGAATAGCCACTATAAACGGTCAGCATTGTACAACGCCCTACTATCGACAGCAGCATTCTAGGCAAGTGATCAACAAGAGTCCTTCATACTATGAGAAAAGGAACTTCACAGTGACAGGAAGATGAAATATAAAATGGGAGCCATCCCTCCGGTATTCACTGATCTCAATCACACAACAGCAGCTCTACAATTCTACATTGAACATACACACTCCTTACTCAACAATACACACTCATTGTATCTTTTCATCAATTGAAAATGAAGTTTTTCTACGTTCTTTCTGCCTCTTTGGCTACCATCGCCATTGCTAGCCCTATTCCCAACTCTGAGTCGGCAGAAGTGGCCAATGGCCAAACCCCTCCAAATGTCGACAGCTCTCTCTTGACTGAGCTGGTCGAAGATGGCTTGGACAAAAGCGGTGGCCATGGTGGTCAGCACGGAGGCCACAGTGGCCACGGCCAAGGTCATCATGGCCAAGGTGGTCACAAACGCGAAGAAGAAGATGCTGCTGAGCTAGACAAGCGCGGTGGCCATGGTGGTCAGCACGGAGGCCACAGTGGCCACGGCCAAGGTCATCATGGCCAAGGTGGTCACAAACGCGAAGAGGAAGATGCTGCTGAGCTAGACAAGCGCGGTGGCCATGGTGGTCAACACGGAGGCCACAGTGGCCATGGCCAAGGTCATCATGGCCAAGGTGGTCACGAATAAGATGTTCTTGGTCTGGACAAACACCACAGTCATGGTAGCGGTGGTAGTCATGCTGGGGGCAGTCACAGCAGCAGCAAAGGTAATAACGGAGGTCATGTTCAGGTTCTATAGTATGGTTGGAAACCTGAAATTGAAGGTTTATACGCCTTTGTGAATTTGTCTATTTTCTCAACTGTGCAATACTTTGGTTGTTGACTGTTAAGATCATCTGCTTTCAGAGCTATTCTGTATATTTCTAGTCTTGTTTCTTTTCTTTGGCTTTATTTGAATTTCTAGATCGTTTATCATCTAGTCAGGATTTACAGCTCATATGCGTATTCTAACTGCTTTCAATATGTTTACTATTATACACAATAGCACTAAAACAAGTAAAGTATATATTAAAGGAGTTTTTTTAAATATAATTGCATAAATGTATAGTGCATATTTCTAAGAGTTGGAGATAGATTCGTACCAATGGATATCAATTGATGTATACCGAAGATAAAGTTACATTTGAAGCATTGAAAACATCCGTGTCAATTGATAAGTTGACTTCACGTACATTTAGGTATATAGCATAACATTTGAAATCCAGATGTCTGAGGTTTCAAATATTGATTTATCAATATCTATGTATGCGAAAATAACGTTTAGTCAGTATAGAGTGTTTCTCGTATAACACATAGCAAAACCTACCAGGAATATTTCAATCTTCTATGTAGAATAGCTTTCAAATGTTCTCAACAGATGCACCATTCTTCTGAATTTACATATCTAAAATGAAAGAAAAGAACGTTGAATTGATCAATTGATAGATAAAACACGAGAACATTGAAACATATAAATATCGGAACATACATCAATTGATATACAAAAGAGGCTGTATTTTGACGTCTTGCCAGTTAGTTAGCTATAAAATACATACTTTTTCACGTTCTTTTATATACTGACATGTTTAGTCTATCAACTATTATTATGTGTATTTTCTGCTTAAATTGAAGTGTAGTAAGCGATATGCCCATCGACCAATGACAGCAACGAGAGGCACGTGACTAAGCGTCGAGTTTGAAGCTTCCCGCCCGAACTTATTTTTTCCTTTCTCCAACCAACAACACTCGTCGCGGCGTGATTTATTTTCTCGCAAGCTTCCCATTTATTAAGGATGATTACGAGAATATACATATCATGGCAAGTACCACTGACTAGGTAAGCTACATGATTTTTTTGTCCGTTTTTCCTTCAATCGTTACGTGATGAGCAACAAAGTGAATTCTGCAATGCTGACAGCTTCCCCAATACGTGGCGAAGTTGCTTGTTGACCCCTTCTACACTTGACCTGATTTTGACATATTATTCTCTTGGGATTTTCAAACTTTGAGTATAATGGTTTGCTAATCATTGAATTAAAGAATATGTAGTAGACTATTGAAGAACCCTTAAATCATGCACCGTCCGTATTTTAATAGCGAGTACCTTGTACCACATGTCCTTTCAGAATCGAGTCAATCTCGGCAAGCTCTTCATCGGATAAAGTCTGTGTCCCTTGATTGTTCTGAATAACCTTGTCCTTGGTTGTTCCACCGGGGATAGGGATGATCGTTGGAAGACCAGGCTTGTTGCTTAGACTGCGGACCCAGGCAAGCGCAATTTGAGCTGGGGCAGTTTCCCTGCGTTTGGCCAGAGCAACTATCTCTTGAATAAGCTTAAGGTTGTGCTCGTAGTTTTCACCCTGGAATTTAGGAACGAGGCGGCGGAAGTCTCCTTCTGGGATATCGGCAAAGTTGGCGATCTCTCCAGTGAAAGCACCTCTACCAAGCGGAGAATAGGCGACGACTGGGATGTTCAGCTCGGCGCAGGTTTTGGCAACGTCGTTTTCGAGAATGTCCAAAGACCACAAAGACAGCTCCACTTCCACAGCAGCAATGGGGTGGACCTTGTGTCTATACAACGTCTGGAAGTTAGCCTAGTTCTTTCAAATGCTAGTTGGTTATACGTACGCTCTTCTGATAGTCTCCGCGTCTACTTCACTGAGGCCAATACCGCCAATCTTGCCTTCTTTGATCAGCTGTGCGAGAATCGTGACGGTTTGCTCAACAGTCGTGTTAGGGTCCTGTCGAGCACATTCAAAGATGTCGATCGACTTGGTACCATCCAGTACTCGTAGACACTCGTCGACACTGGCGCGAATGTTCTTTTCCGAGCCATCCGGTGCGAATGAACCCCGAGCCAGACCGCCCTTGATGCTGAGCACAACCTTGTCTGCGTTCTGCGGGTTCTTGGTAAAGTACTCCTTGAGCAAGTGGCATGAGTTGTTGTCTGGTGTTCCGTATAATTCCCCGCCATTCCAAAAGTTGGCGCCGATTTCCAACGCTGTATCCAGCGTCTCGAAGCACACTTCTTTAGACGGTGGCGTGGGGTTCCAAGTCATACCTGTAGGTTCTGTTCAGCAACTTGAGATGCAAATAGCAATCAATGCATACAACTTACGCATGAGACCGTAGCCCGTTGGGCCGACTTCTTTTCCAATGAGAGTAGGCATGTTGGAGTTATTTGTTGTAGACGGAGTAGTAGTCGTGGTAGAGGTTGTTGAGAATGAAAGCTCGAGGATTTCCGGTTAATTAGTCTATTAACGCAGGCAACGTCCTCTTATTTATAGTAGATATTTGTCATTATTAAATAATTATTCAGTACCATGATGCTCTCAACAACCTACTAAGGCCGCCGACGGGCCGGCATGGGCCAACCCTAACCCCACTGGGGCGTTCGGCTTTACAGCGGAAGCCGATCGAGTCTCCACTTTGGACCCGATCTCTTAGATCGCTCTTTCGGTTTTCTGTTCTTTTGTTCTCGCCACACTAGTGCAGATCTTCATTTGCTACTAACAGTAATACCTAGCTAAAACATTCTCGTATTTCATGATATCATCAAATCGCACCCATAGCCCGCTTGCTCTCCGGCAATATCCAAGGGCTATCGGCTTTCTGTCTCGGACAGAACAGCTTCATAGCTTCCATCTTCTTCTTCTTCTTCTTCTCCTTCCATCTAGCCATACCCAGAGACTAAGCTTAGCAATCTAAAAAAATCCCAGTGTGAATAGACCTGCACCATCTTCCGTGGTTTTGAGCATCGTGCCACGGATTTAATAGCTCCGGTGTTGTCGTTCGTTCGGCCTTCACCTAAGCTGTTATTACCTTAAACAAGATAGGTGTCGATGTAGGTGTGGCCGACATTGGCGTCGTGCTTGGGGAAGGGAAGACGGTGGGCGTTGATGCAAGTGTCTCATCACGATCTAATGATGGAACCTGGGATGGGAGCACAGGAACTGGCACATAGACAGTCGTGACCTGTCCTTCGATATTGCTGCTAGGGCTTGGTGTACTGCTTGCCACCGCGCGGGAGGTCTCAGCGACGATAGTAGACTGAGTCGACGATGCACTGGGAGTCGGCTTGGTCATCTTCCCTATCTTGGGGTGATCCGGGTGTCCCTCCTTCCTGTGGTCATGGTCATGGTCATTGTCGTCATGGTCATCATTGTCGTCGTCAATATCGTCGTTGTCGCTGTCGTCATCATCGTCTCCCCCCATCGCCCCCTTTTGTTCTGCCTGGTCGATCCAATTTTGGATATCCTGATTGTCGGGGATTTTCGTGTCCACTTTTTTCAAGAAATCGGCAACATCAAAGGGGTTTTTGAACCTCTGTGAAAATGATCAGTTTGTAAAAGAAATATGCATATGATGCTGGACCTACCGGTTCGGGTGACCTCGAGGACAAAAAATTTGACGAGCCATGCGTTAAGTCGTCAGCAGATCGTAAAGGGAAGCCATGGACGAGACCAGCAATAGTGGTAAGTCCAACAAGTAGTGAGGAAGAAACCATCTTTGCAGCCGATTGTATAACGCTCGTCTGATTCACCCGGAAACGATGGATTAAACACAGTAGCGACTTAAAAGTGCGTACCCAGGCAATTCAAGCACATGCGGAAATACTAAAGATATGGATTTCAGAGATTCAAGTGA
The DNA here is from genome assembly GCA_037040535.1 of Talaromyces sp. P118-02. Classification (NCBI taxonomy): domain Eukaryota; kingdom Fungi; phylum Ascomycota; class Eurotiomycetes; order Eurotiales; family Trichocomaceae; genus Talaromyces; species Talaromyces sp. P118-02. The sequence continues at coordinate 344,028 of JAXQGY010000915.1, forward strand.
TAACGATTGGGAGCGGAGACTGGATCCTTATACAACTCCGGAGACCTTAGCAGGAAGAGGTGGCGGGTCTCCCAACCCCCAGGAGGTATCATACATTAATAAATAAGGTCTGGCAGACTGAATCAGCGCCACTCCATATCGAATTTAATTGCATGAGGTAATGAGGACAAGGAAAACACAAAACTATTGGAGAGTCAGCATTCCACTATGGCCAATTTCAAACTGCGACTCTCCGCGAATGCCAAATGACGCGCAAGATTAAAGCAGCGGAAACAAATCCTATGCACATCAAGGTTTGTTCCAGAATGTGTCAACTCGCACGGACCGGTTAGTGTTCAGAGTATCTGGGTGGCCCCTACATAGGTCATTTCAACATCATCCAAGGGAGCAGTGGATGAAGATGATTTTTCCAGTGCTACAACAAACAAATAATACTATTAATTCCAGCCAGTTGTTGTGAAATGCAATAATAGGTCGACGTTCGTCTGTATAATTACTTCTCTAGCGTGTTTGCTGTGGGCGGACAGCATTCTTGTCATGCTTGCGGAATGTGTAACTAATGCCCTTGCCCTCCTCCTCACCTTCTAAGTATGAGATTGGCCATCAAAACATTGAAGAACAAGTTGGTCTTACGTAGAGAGATATACCAGTACTTTACACTAAGCAAAAAGCCATAAATATCAATTGACATGTACGTCGAAAATGGTGGAGAAATATTACCGAAAAGGGTAATTTCTCGACGCCTCCGAGAGAGCCGAATTTGGAGTTCGCCGAGCGATCGAAATAGGTCAAAATAGACACAAAGAGACTTTCGGAGCATTTCACTACTATCAATAATTATTAATATCGCCTAGTAGTTTTTCATTGTGTCATGCTTCCACAGAATTCGCAACAAAGCCGGTCACATGACGCGTCAGCTTATGTAAGGGACTTAGAAAAGGAGTCGGCGACCACGTTTTCCCCCCGTTTCCGCCAGCTTTAACTTCTTATAGTTATTGATGTGACTCCCAACTCACGCTACTCATCGAAAATTCTAGACGGAGGTTCGCCCTGGCTCAAGTAGCCTCCTTTTCCGCTCAAGCATAGTTGAGCCAATAATGGATCCAGCGTGGGGAGATCCCCGACCCGGTACGGTCGCTGCTCCTGCGTCCTCCATGTCCGACTCCAATACAAGCAGCAGAGGAGCAAAGTCGCTGCCTCGTGGTGGCGGCGCTGGGCCTCGTGCATGTCGAACGTGCGCTGTTGCCAAGGTTAGATGCATTCCTAGTGAGACCGACAATTCCAGGTGCCAAAGGTAGGCAAACGAATGGCTTCTTTTTCCCACCTGGTGCATTCCATGATTGACGCCGGTGATCGCATAGGTGTGCAAGACTAGGCAAAGATTGCGCTCTGCAGCCGTTAAAAGAAAGGAAAAAACGTAAATCGGCACCGAGGAAAAAGTATGTAGTTAAGATCCCGAACCATATAGACCATTCACAGAGGCTGACTGCAGTCAACTAGCCGTGTGTCTCAGTTGGAACAGAAGCTGGACGACATTGTCAACCTGCTCAAAGAATCGCAGGATCAAGATGGCAAAACAAACACCGACACAAACGAAGACACAAATTCGTCTTCGGCGGGATCCCCGATGGATACCTCGCACCTCGATTCCCTGTATCACAGGAGAACTTCGTCGGCAATGTATGCAGATACAATACCACGATCTCACCCCATCAGAACCATGTTACAGGCACCACCTGCCAGCGGCACTGGCTTCACGCAAACGTCGCCTATGCCGGAGCCGCGACCTGCAAGTCAGGTGGAACAGTTCTCTCCGAGGACACAACAGGATGTATGCCTAGAAGCTTATAGGTCTTCCATGTCCATGTTTTTCCCTTTTGTGTTGATTCCAAGCCATATCACTGCAAAAGAGCTAGCCGACAAGAAACCGTTTCTTGCAGAGATGATATTCACCGTGTCTCATTGTCAAGACTATGGCCCCCAAAATGAACGAGGCAAAGAGATACTCCGGCATCTGACCGACCGGCTCTTCCTAGAAGGCGAGAAGTCTTTGGATCTGTTGCAGGGAATGCTTATTTATATTACTTGGTAAGATTATCCGGAAAAAAAAAGAAACAGACACTGACCAGCAATACACAATATAGGTATCGAATATTGTTCTACGGCGGTAGGCAAATAACAACTCTCCTGCAAATGGCAACTTCTCTGGCAACAGACCTGGGGTTGAACTATCCAGTCCGGCAAGACCGGTACAAAACCGTTCAAGACGTGATCTGGACACTCCTACAGGGCGTCGTCAACATTCAGCGGCAGACATTAGAAGAGCGACGCGCTTTTCTAGGCTGTTTTTATTTATCTTCTTGGTATGTAGACTTGTATCTCTTTCGGGGCCTTACTAATATAAATTTCATGCAGGATTTGTTTCTCGTCTCTAGGAATGGACCCAATTCCATACACGCCATACGTCAAGGAGTGCTGTCAAGTTTTGGCAGAGGCAAACCAAAGCCCGAGCGATTTACTTGCGGTTGAGATGGTTCGCATCCAGTGTGTTATGAATTCTGTACGCCAAGCAGTACCAACAGGCCCTGTAGAGATGGAAAAGTTTTATACTTCAATCGACCTGCACATCACTGCTGCCCAGCAGCAATTGGAAATGCTCAGAAAGAACTGGCCTATCAGTAAGGTCATTCAAGGTCAGTTTAAACACTTGTCCAAGTCTTGTTCTCGAAGCTTACTAACTCTTTTCTAGAACAACTACTCCTCCATTACTACTACGCCGAAATGCTTCTTTATGAAATCCCCGTCTTTCTTATCCTCAATCGACCCAATTTCAACCCATCCGACTGGCCCCCTGATCTCAACCATCGAACAATTGAATACCTCACCCTGCTGGGTTCCTCTGCCACCGCCGCCCTAGAAACCTTCTTTGCTATACACCCTAGGAACTACTTTCAAATCACGATGATGTCCTGGGAGCCATTCATCCGCGTGCTAGTCATAGTGCGCAAGCTGATATTCCTCAAAGAAGTCCCCGGATGGGATTACAAAGAGGCTCGTCGGCATTTCGATCTGGCTGGAATCCTCGACAAAATCACAGCAAACACCACCAAAGCGAGTGAACTGGCGCGGGAGGTCAATATTGGAACCGGCGGCGGTTGGGGAGGATGCCAGAACAACAGACCGGATCGGCACCACATCTTTATTGATGGTAAAAACGACATGCTTCTCGACCTCGCCGCTCGGACGCGCCGGTTCAAGGCCGGATACCTCGAGGCTGTTCGCCTGGAAGAAGCCGGTGTGCCTACGGATGGCCAACCGCCGATTGCTTCGTCACAGTCGGCGCACCAACAACAAGTTCCCACTGGTGGTGGTCAGCAACCGTACCCACAGATGCCGCCCCAGAACATGCTGGGCACGGAAATGTGGCCGGCCCCCGAGACTGGAGAGACATTGCTAACGATGGACGACGACTTTTGGCTTGGTTTTTGGCAGGAGTGGCAGCTTAATTGACCTTGAAATACCCCGCGCTTTTTCCCTGTGATGTATATTATTGACTCAACGCTTGTATTGATATTTGTAACATATAGAAGTGATGCCCAACAATCCAACGGTACTTTTCATTCATCTATTTGATATGCTCTATCCGTTCTAGGGTTAGGCTTGTACATGTAATCTACGTTCTATGGAAGATAACGATCACGTGGAACAATGTAATAATTAATTTTCCTAGTTAATTGGATACCCAAGTCCTTTACCAAGACAAATGAAAAGTTAAAACAAATCCCCAAACAAGATGCCGCTTTTTTTTGGAATTCAAGTCCTGCCGTTGAAGGCTAAATGCTCGTGAGTCCTGTGTTGATCAAGAACTCTTTTTTCATGTTTCATAACATCGTAACCTCATGTTGAAAGAAGTCTATATGTCACCGTGCGCCTAAGATAGATGGGTGAGAAATAAGGGGTATCATAGCTACTCTAGTAGCGGTAGCTAAAGTAAAATAGTTAGTATATATGAGTCCAAGTTTTATAGCGGAGGGTTGCTTACATTTCGCTCTTGTAAGGACCGGCGACATCGAGACCAAGGTACTCAGCCTGGACAGGAGTGAGAGTAGTGAGCTTGGCGTTAACGTGCTCCAAGTGAAGCTTGGCGACTTGCTCGTCAAGGGCCTTGGGCAGGACGTAGACGCCGACGGGGCGCTTGCCCTCGTTGCCGAACTCGACGTACTTGGCGCCAAAGGCAGCATCGCCAGCCTTGTAAAGGGCAATCTGGGCCAAGACTTGGTTGGAGAAAGAGCACGACATGACGAAGGAAGAGTGGCCAGTGGCACAACCCAAGTTGACGAGACGACCCTCAGCCAACAGAATGATGTGGCGGCCGTTGGCCATGAGGAAGCGGTCAACCTGGGGCTTGATGTTCTGGACAGACTTGGCGTTGGCCTTCAACCAGGCAACGTCAATCTCGATGTCGAAGTGACCAATGTTGCAGACAATGGCGTCGTTGGGCATGGCCTCGAAGTGGCTACCAACGAGGATGTCACGGCAACCAGTGGTAGTGACGAAGATCTGACCAACAGGGGCGGCCTCCTCCATAGTGGTGACCTGGTAGCCGGAGACGGCGGCCTGGAGAGCGTTGATGGGGTCAACCTCAGTGACAATGACACGGGCACCCATGCTGTGGAGAGCCTGGGCACAACCCTTGCCGACGTCACCGAAACCGGCAACGACAGCGATCTTTCCGGCAATCATAACATCGGTGGCACGCTTGATACCATCGATGAGAGACTCACGGCAACCGTACAAGTTGTCGAACTTGGACTTGGTGACGGAGTCGTTGACGTTGATGGAAGGAACAAGGAGCTTGTTGTCCTTGAGCATGCGGTACAGGTGGTGGACACCAGTGGTGGTCTCCTCGGAGATACCGTAGCAGTCCTTGAGCTGCTCAGGGTACTTCTTGTGGACGAGGCCAGTCAGGTCACCACCGTCGTCGAGGATAAGGTTGAGCTTCTTGCCGTCCTTGAAGGCAGTGAGCTGCTGCTCCAAGCACCACTCGTACTCCTCGTCGGTCTCACCCTTCCAGGCGAAGCTACAAACCCAAGTCTCGTCAGTCCAACTGCCAGCAGAAATTCTCCCCAGGATCACAATTTGACTTACACAGGGACACCGGCAGCAGCAATGGCGGCGGCAGCGTGGTCTTGGGTGGAGAAAATGTTGCAGCTGGTCCAGGTAACCTCAGCACCAAGAGCAGTGAGGGTCTCGATGAGGACAGCAGTCTGGATGGTCATGTGCAAGCAACCAGCAATGCGAGCACCGGCAAGAGGCTGGTCGTTGGCATACTTGGCGCGGATGGCCATCAGACCGGGCATCTCAACCTCGGCGAGCTCGATCTCGCGGCGCCCGAAGGCGGCAAGAGACTGGATTGTATTGTCAATTCATGCTTCTAGCAATAAGGGAGGAGAGGTCCGACGAGGCACGTACGATGTCAGCGACCTTGAACTTGTGGGCGGGGGCGGCCATTGTGAATTGTAGCTGTGTGAAAGAGGGGCAAAAACAACTGGATTCGACGGTCAGCTTCAGATAGTATATAGGTCTGAGATAAGAGACTCACGGTGTATGTGGTGTAAGAGAGAAGCACAGAAATGGGTGATGAGCAGGAGGGAAAGAAAAGTTCGATCGAGTGAGGGGAGTAGTGTACTAGTAATAGTACGGGGAGGGGCAGGTGGGCAGCGGGCGGTGTCCGAAGCAAAAAAAGGGCTCCACAATCTGCCGGAGTCCAAACAGCATCAACGGCCGCCACCACCACCACTACACCATTACTTCACCAGCAACGCAGCCCCACGATGCGCGATGTGGGAGTCGTACGGGGCTGGTCATAATAGACCATCTCTACGGGCTACGGCAAACGCACTTGGTGGTTTCGTCGCGAGCCATTGGTGCCCAGCTCGGCCTGACTCCCGGCCCTCAGCAAAGTCAAACATCCGCTTCGGAGTCCGACGACGCTCGACTGCAACGGCGAATCGGTAGAACGTTGTTTTGTCAAGTGGCCGAGTTATCAACACTGTGGCATTGGCGGCGCTGATTTTTACAGCACACTTGCTTTCCGTTTTTGTTCTGATACGTAAGACCCAGGTTCATCGTGGAAACAGAAAACAATCTATTGCTGTCTATCCGCTCGAAATACTAGACTTTTTGAGGTTTTCGGCTTTGTGAGAAACGCGTAAGAGGACTGTCTTACGCCGTGTACACACGCCGGCGTGAGAATGATCGAATGCACAGAGCCGCAGTCTTGCATTCGTGGCCAGCGAGGACAGTTTGTGTATGTGTATGTGAACGAGAATCTCAATGTGTATGTGGATATTTATGCAAATGCAATGCAGTGCAAAAAATGGACAAATGCCAGCCCGAAACGCAGAAAATATCAAAAGCAGAAGGGGAACAAAAAAAAAACATTTCGTAACAGCGTCACAGGGAAGACCTCCTAATTGTCGTCTTCGCTCGTCCAGTCACTGATCTCCCATGAGGAGGCATCGTCATCAATGACTAGTTTCAATGTCTTGAAGACAATGGTGTTGTACAACTCGCGAACCGCACCCCGGGCCTGCTTGTGCCAGGGACCAGTGCCTCCGGCGCGCGCATCCTCTCTCGCTCTCCAAACGCCTAAGAAACGGTCAGCTGTATTCCTCACAGCAAGGAGTTATACATAATTATACATACAGGTTGCTAGGTTCTGGTGGTTCTCGTTCTTGGTGCCGAACCAATACTTTAGCAGGCCACCGCTGGCGATAGCTTCCTGGTGCGAATAGTAATCGAGGTCATTCAGTCGCTGCTCGTCGATGACCGGCAGGAGCTGCGAGCGGAAGGTGACGACGTAGAACTTTTGCTTCTTCCATCGGTAGCCTTCAGCGGCAGAGAGATCGCGCAGGAAATCGACGACAGCTTGCCAGTTGAATGACTCGACGTACGGAGCAGTGGCGTAGTCGTCACGCACGGGCTTGAGTATGGTCAGCGCCTTCGCGAGCAGCTGGTTTGGAGTGTCGAGGCGTCTCAAATCCAGCAGATTCAGCGGTTCATTGTACGGCGAGGCGATCAATCGGTCATCCGAGGTCACCACTTGTTCGTGGCGCTGTCCACCAAATTGCAGCTGCAAGGCGGAGGCCGCGTGGAACTTGAGCAGCTCGAAATCCTTGGTGACCAGGCTGTGGTGGAAAAGCGAAGTCGGCGCTCTCAAAGTTACAGTGGGCGCATTCGCGGGGGCGGTTGCGCTGGTCTCAACAATCGCAGCCATTGTGATCAATCGGTCAAGTCACCAAAGTGCCTTGTAGTATATGGGTGAATACGAGAAGGCGAGCAGGCGAGCAGGCGAAGATGAGGGGTAGAAATAATAATGCGCACGAGCAGGAAACTGGAGAAAGAGGCGGACGAAACGACATTTCAGGGGCGGATGTCACCTTTGTTCGACCCATCGCGGCGCATGCGCAAGAAGCCAGAGGAATTGCGAAAAATTAGAGCAACGTGGGCCGCGCAATGTCAGACCAGCAAAAAAAAACCAAAAAACCCCAAGAAAAAGAGGACCCATGTGGGCGGTGAGTAAAGGATCCGGGGATGGTCGAGCACGCCATCCGATGAGTCTTCTGGGCCTGCTGGGTCTTCTTCCGGTTTGATCGCCACGAACCGCGGTTGCGCCAAGCATGCCATCGAGGCGCTTCCTGGCGAGATGGGCAATTGCTGTTTCAGTCAGTTGAAGATAACCAGCCTGAATGAGGCAGCGATGAACAGTGATGTCGGCGACATCGGCAGCAATCTGCAACGCCGGGGAAGAGGATCGCCCGCTATGCAGCTGCGGCTAGCACTAGCGCCTTGCCCGATCCAGTCTAGCCGCAGACGCCTTCTGGAATGTTTGCAATCGCTGCCCGGCGATAGGGCCATTCTATATAGAAATATTGTTGAGAACGTGTGGTATAAGAGTATTCTTGTGGAAATTCTAAAATGAAGCCATATGACATCCTTGTTTTATTAATAGCACTCGGTACATATACAGTAGATATTGGTATCATCAAGTCATGAGCTCGATATCACCCAGAACGCCGGAAGAAAAATGCAACTTCTACCTCTTTTATATCTCAATTGATTGATTTTCATCTTTTCCCTGGCAACGGCGGCGGTGCCATCTTCCCATCCCCAGTATCAACTTTTTTGCGCGCTGGAACGTCGGGCACTTTGAAGCCATCGTTGCTTTGACCCCCGACCTGGGTAAATGTGCCGCCTTTGAACCATCGATCCTCCTCCGCTTTGCGTTTACGGTTGAGCTCGGCCTGTACTTTGGGGTCAACCAGCTCGAGTCCTTGCACCGGCGTGAACGCAATAGAACTGGCCGTTCCAGCCTGTGCTCCAAGAGAAGTGCCCACTCCTGACGTGCGCAAGCCCAGGACAGTTGCGTTGCCAGGGCCTCGCAGCGATGTCGCAGTGCCACTGACAGGGGTGGCAGCACCCCAGCCTTTATTGGATTTGCTCAGCTTGGCTCGAGTTCTCTGGTCGATCTGCGTCGCGCGAATACGTCCGTCGTTCTGCTGCCCGAGCATACCCAGCCCAACCGACGAATCACCCGTACCATATCCAGCTTCCTGTTCCTCCTTGCCAAAAGCAACTCGGTTTTGCGCCTTGCGAATTTCTGTCATTGCCACCGCTTCCTTAGCATTGCGAGCACGCCTGCCACCTCGCTTTCGCGCCGGTTTGTCGTCTGGTGCCGGCAACGCTCGAGGACCCTTATTCGGCGGCGGCTCCGTCAACTTGTCGAGGCGCTGGTAACAGTTTTGTTTGAGCTCTTCGCCCATAGATCCATCCAGGCTGGTTCGAGCAGCGTCGGCCCGCGCAGCTAGTACCATCTTCGCCGACACGATACGCATTGCCTGGCGTTTGACATCGTTTGGAATGTCTTGAATCATCGGGGAATGATACAGAAAACCTTGTTGGCGAATACCGACGTTAGTCGCAAAACCCAATCCTTCTTGTTTCTTTGAGCCCTGCGCCGCAAGGTTGCAAGCGGGGATTTTAGCTAGTTCCAGAAGACCGCCAGCCTGGTTCAAGAATTGTGCTGCAGTGTGTGACCCGATGAGAGCGGTGAGGTTGGGTGCAATTTCGGTCATGCGAGACTGCACACTTTCTATACGCGCCGTTCGTTCGCGGTCAAGTTTTAGAATCTTCTCGCATACGCTGAGCACGGCTGCAAGCTCGGATTCGGTCATTTCCCGCCCTCGCGTAGTTGTGCCTTCGACTGTAACAACCATCAACGAAGGGCCATCTAAGACCGAGTTCAGCGGAGCACCGACCATGTTGTCGGACGAGGTCGAAAGTTGCTTGATGTCGTTGAGAGGGCCATTTCGTAAGATAGCGACTGTTTTCGCGTAGTTGATGGGATTCGTGATAAGCGTCTCGAGCTCGGGAAATCGAATCGAGTAATGATCGCGAAGAACTTTGTGTAGACGAGAAAGTTCGTCAGCCGCTGACATGGCCACCTCAAAGTCATTCTTAACTCCAGGCTCCTCTTCATCTTGGGTCTCCTCCGCCGTCTCGGTCACGCCCTCCATTTCTTGCGCCCCATTTTCCTCTTCTTCTGCGAGATCCTCCAGGTCGGAGTCCTCAAAATCCCTCAGCAAATCCTCGGCGGCAGACATCTTGAGCGGCAGATGGCTGGGTCGGGGCTTGATGGTAGAAAAGTTGAAATATGAAGTGGCGCCGAAAGAGCTGGAAAGAGCTTTGAGTCTTTTGACTCTTTGACAAACTGAGTAATTAGCCCATCACGTGACCCGCCGTTCTGAACAGTGGAGGCTGGAGCTGGCGGGAGACCCACCCTGAGAATTCCGCAACTCGTCGAAAAAGCTGCTTGACCTGCTTTCGCCTGCATTGCTGTTCGATCCTCGCATCGCTACGGGGCTTGTCAAAAAGCTTCAGTCAACGCGCTTTACGTGGAGGTTACAGGGACTGTTGCGCGTCGCCCTTTGATTGTATCTGTTTGAGAAGGCGTTTTAAACACGAACGAAATTTGCCTCGAACGCCATGGAGTCTTCACGAGGACCCCCACGGGTCAAGAACAAGGCCGCTGCGCCTATTCAGATCTCGGCAGAGCAGTTGCTTCGCGAAGCTGTCGACAGGCAAGAAACGGCGCTGGAAACACCGACCCAGCGTTTTGCCGACTTGGAAGAGCTACACGAGTACCAGGCCCGCAAACGAAAGGGCTTTGAGGACTATGTGCGGCGCAACAGAATTAACATGAACAACTGGATGCGATATGCTCAATGGGAACTGGAACAGAAGGAGTTTCGGAGAGCACGCTCCATTTTCGAACGCGCTTTGGATGTGGACTCGACGTCGGTGATTTTGTGGATTCGATACATCGAGGCGGAGATGAAAACCCGGAATATCAATCATGCTCGCAATCTGCTTGACCGAGCGGTGACGATCCTGCCACGAGTGGATAAGCTCTGGTACAAGTATGTCTACATGGAGGAGACCCTGGGCAACATCCCGGGAACCCGTCAGGTATTTGAGCGCTGGATGTCATGGGAGCCCGACGAGGGCGCATGGGGCGCGTATATCAAACTCGAGAAGCGATACAATGAATTCGATCGCGCCAGAGCCATCTTCCAGCGCTTCACGATTGTCCACCCAGAGCCCCGAAATTGGATCAAGTGGACCCGATTCGAGGAGGAATATGGCACGAGCGATTTGGTTCGAGAAGTTTACGGGCTTGCGATCGAAACCCTTGGAGATGATTTCATGGACGAGAAGGTTTTCATTTCGTACGCAAAATTCGAAGCCAAGCTGAAGGAATACGAGCGTGCTCGGGCTATTTACAAGTTTGCCCTTGACCGGCTGCCTCGCTCTAAATCGACAACCCTGCACCAAGCATACACGACATTTGAGAAACAGTTCGGTGATCGTGAGGGTGTTGAGGACGTGATCCTGGCCAAACGTCGAGTACAATATGAAGAGCAGGTGAAGGAGAACCCTCGCAATTACGACGTGTGGTTCGACTTTGCCCGACTTGAAGAGACATCGGGCAATGCAGACCGCATTCGAGATGTCTATGAGCGCGCTATTGCGCAGATTCCTCCATCACAGGAAAAGCGCCACTGGCGGAGGTATATTTACCTGTGGATCTTCTACGCCCTGTGGGAAGAGATGGAAAGCAAAGACATTGAACGGGCTCGACAGATCTATCACGAGTGTCTGAAGCTTATTCCGCACAAGAAGTTTACATTTTCTAAGATCTGGTTGATGAAAGCTCAATTCGAGATCCGCCAGATGGAACTACAAACAGCTAGAAAGACACTGGGCCAAGCGATTGGCATGTGTCCCAAGGACAAGCTATTCCGAGGATATATTGATCTGGAACGCCAGCTTTTTGAGTTCAACCGGTGCCGAACGCTCTATGAAAAACACATTGAATGGAACCCAGCAAACAGCCAGGCCTGGATTAAGTTTGCCGAACTGGAGCGTGGTCTAGAAGACCTTGAACGAGCGCGCGGAATATTCGAACTAGGAATCGATCAATCGATGCTGGATATGCCTGAGCTTGTGTGGAAAGCATATATCGACTTCGAAGAGTACGAAGGGGAGTACGACCGAACCCGAGAACTATACGAACGACTACTGCAGAAGACAGACCACGTCAAGGTCTGGATCAACTATGCTCGGTTTGAGATTAATATCCCGGAGGGTGAAGAAGAGGAAGAGGAGGAGGAGGAGGAACGGCCAGTTAGCGAAGAAGCCAAGAAACGGGCACGCAAGATCTTTGAACGGGCTAGCAAGGTAATGAAAGACAAGGATATGAAGGAAGAGGTAGGCCTTACTCTTTGCTCTCACTTTTTTTTTAGATTCTTGTATGTGATTTGCTAACTCGCCCACAGCGTGTCGAGCTATTGAACGCATGGAAGGCGTTTGAACAGACACATGGTTCGGCAGAGGACCTTGCAGCCATCGAGAAACAAATGCCTCGCCGGGTCAAGAAGCGCCGTAAGCTGGACGATGACCGGTACGAGGAATACATGGACTACGTCTTCCCTGCCGATGATGCATCGGCGGCTAATCTGTCTCGGCTCTTACAAAAAGCCCACGCATGGAAGCAACAGCAAGGGTAAAGCTGAATACGCCATGCTTTCCTCTGCCGTTTCACGCACAAGCCTTGTTACAAAAATTTCGCAGTCTTGCCACGGATTCTCTTTTTCGTGAAGTATTCTTCTACATGGTTGTTTGGCCCGTTGGTTGTAAGATAGTGGCTAGTTATGTATTTCCACCAGTTAGCTGTTGATATTGATTGCATGGGCTATATTAGTTGCACGTGGAAGAGCTGCTTTTGGAATCAATGATTACTTGTGGCTTTACACATCTATCAGTTGATGTAAATGCCATCGGAAAAATTCTGGACTACATATGTACCGGGTGGAAGCCATCGGGGCAGCCACTGTTTCATGACCCTCTCAATATAATCATCCGGGCCGCCTCGCCGGTTTTATATTAATATTAGTACAGTTCCGAGTCAATTTATTTTCGGAAACCCAGCCCGTTACAGTAGGTATTTATTAGTTTTTACAAAAATAAATGTCAGGCTCCAGAGGCCTGGCTTCGGGGCTTTCGGGTAACATCTCGGTGACAAATAGTAAATTTTAATTATAGACATGTACGCAAATTGACGCGAATTCTCACCAGATTCGTTGCTTGGCACTCCAACTTCTGCCAACACCGCAGCGGTGCAGAACACCGTTGACCAACACTTGAAGATTTGGTAGTACTACGTACAGTATTGAGGCGCGGTTTGCAAGTCACTTCCAAAGTGGGCTGTTCGGCCCCAAATCAGCAGCGAGGGGCGAAAGAGACAAGTGTGCGTGATCCCGGATTACTGTCAGGTTGTCAAGGCTCAACTACATACAGACAACAATAAATGCGACAAGTCTGTGACAAGAAAAAGGAGTTCTCCAGGCGGGCAGCGAAATCAAGAAATAAATGCGGATCATGACGAGCGCGTGCCAGGAGGAACGACAGGCCTGTCAAACAGGTGAGAAAGGAGCGCGCGCAACTCCGCTGACGTAGTTGCGAATTACTTAATCGGCCTTGATGTTACTCTGTTAACTTAGCTAAGCAAATCCTGGTTGACGGGTCCAGCTCGAAGTTAGGGTTCTACAACTAAGAGTTTGAAATACTCGGTAAGGAGGGTGATGCTACAGGGGCAGAATGAGCATGTTGTGAGTTGATGTTAATATCATGATATGTACTCCGTATACTTGTAGCAACATCAACTCCAAGCTATTTCCATTATTGTTCTCCAAATGGCTGGTATTGTGACTTTGCTATTGAAGTGCATACTGTACAGAGTATAGTAGTGTGCACGGAGGCCTGAAGCAAAGACCACTGCCGGGAACTGGCCCACCCGCCTGTGCAGGATTCGCCAGTCCCCTGTCAGGCCCCACCGCCAGTCCGAACCGGGAAGCTCGTGGGGATGCGGACAAGCACATCACGGACCCCAGCTTTCCTGTCCTGGACTAGTGCGGGACTTGGGCATCAACAATTGGCCCAATTTCTAATCGCGCCTGCAGGGATGTGCGACCGGTGGGGCAAACCCCCTGTGCCTGGCCAGAATACACATTGCTGATTGGCTGTCTGCTTGGGGGCCCGGCCTTGACTATATTATCCGACTCCGGTCTTAGCCTATTAGGTCCATCAATATTCTGTTGTACATGAACTAATCTCCGAGTCTCCAGTAGTACGTAGTGTGCCTCTGTAAGTACTACAATGTCGTATGGACGGAGTACTCGGCACTGTACTCACTACAGAGTCACAGTGAGACAGAGGAGAGACAGCGGGAGCGAGAGGCAGTTCCACCGAGGTTGATCACGACACATCGCTGATAAGTTGATAACTAACGAACTGGTAAAGGATCGGGTGGCTGGCCCATGGAATTGCACACGATAGTGAGTGATAGTGATACTAATAGGGGCGTGTGCTAGCCGCGGGCCCGGTCAGAATCGCAACCCCGGTGCTTTCCTAAGCCTGAGCTCTGAGCGTTAAGCTTGAAATTATGTTCTTTTGTCGAATTATAGACCGACGGCAGACGTCGTCGTCAGCGGTCCCAGCCCTATTATTATAATACCTGTACGGGCATGTTAATGAATGACGACTGCTTCATCGAGAAAGAGAAGCGTTAACCAGCGAGCGCGACTAGCAGCGTTAGCGCCAGCCTCGGCGTTTCACCCTGGCCCCTGGTCCCTTGCAGTGCGCCCCAAAGCAGCTAGTGCGCCGCGACCTCGCATTGCCCCCTCTCTCGGGGCCTTGGCTCCTGCCTCTGCGCCCCCCCGTGCCCTCTGCGGCCCAGCCTGCAGTGTCAATCCTCCTGATCTTGATCCTGATCCTCATCCTGCTTCTCTGCTTTTGCCTTTGCCTTTGTTCGTTCTGTCTATCCCTGCCCTCCCACCGTTCCTTTTTGCTTCCTTTTTCCCTGTTTAGCTTGCTTGCCTCGCTTTGACCGTCACCCTGCTGTTCTGTCCCGGCCGCCAGATCGCTTTCTCTTCTCGAACGACCTTGGACTTCTCGCCAATTGAGTCGGCTGCAGGTTCTGCTTTCACTTCTGTGTCTCGCATCGTCGCCACTACATACTGCCCTATCGATCAGATCCGGAAGATTATCAACAATCGCAGGAGCCTTGGCCTCAGTTCACTCACTCCAACCCGACGAAGCGAGGATGCCTCGTTCCATCGATATACCATCTCTGTGATTTACTTGCGACCAATCGATCTTGAAATAAGCGACTGGATTCAATCAGCCTGTGGCTAGCCAACTTTAAACTTTCTCTCTTGACAACAAGAAATTACGTGTGGAAGATTAGCAAAAGCAACTGTCGGATCATGCAATAAACATAACATATCACTGCCTCAACGACACATCTATTCGCCTTCCGCCACGACGCGGAAATACCGATCCTTGATATCACCCTCTAACAACCCTCAGCGGCCCAAGTCGATTTTTTATCTAGCCATGACGAGTCCAAAGCCCCCCTCGTCCCTGGATGGGCACTGTTCAGTCGTTCACAATAACGCCCTTTATGCTTTTACCCCGAAGACACTGATGAAGCTACCTTTGGAGAAAGATGGAAACTGGACTACATTGGAGATGGGCCAATCTGTTACCGGTGCTGCCTGCGTTACAGGGAGCGCCGATGGAAACCCCAACAATCAAGTTTTGTTTGTAATAGGAGGAACTTCCGACAACTCCACCTACCCTGGTCTCCAAAGATACTGGTTCGCCGATAACAAATGGGAGTCTATTTCATTGCCAACCCAGCAAATGCAGAATCGGACAGGTCACAATGCCATGTACTTGACTGGCAGCTCCTCTATCCTCGTGTATGCAGGTTCCCCCGACACCAACCAAGATGCTTCCACATCTACCTTTGAAATCACCACTACTGGCACCTCGTATGGAATCCAATCCCGTGAAGACGATGGTGCCCCCGCCGCAACCAATCCCACTCTGTTACCTTGGGACAATACGACCGCTGTCTACGTCGGAGGAATGTCGACAAATACCGAGGTGTTCCTGTACCGTGCCGGCAGTGGCTGGGAAACTTCAGGGATGTCTCTGGCCGCGGGTATTCCTTCCGATGCTGGCGTGGCTCTGCAGTCCAACAGCGATGGTAGTAAATTTCTTGAAATCTTCGATATGACCGCCTCTCCAAACAACGTTTCGTATGTCGCTTTGGCACAGGCAGGAGGCTCGCTAGCATGGCCCGGCCAACCGGTCACCTTTGGTTCTTCTTCGACAACAGGCGCTCAAAAGCGTGATTGGGGAAATCTACCAGCTTACAACTCCACCTTTGCCCCTTCCACTTCACGCACCGGTTTCTCACTAACCCAGTCTGATGACGGTTTGGTCGTCATTTCTGGTGGAAGTGAAAAGGACCCAGTTACCCTTTTCAATCAGGCTGAAGACCGCTGGGTCGACACCACAGCTTTTTTTGGTAACCAGAAGAATGGGGCCGTTCAGCAGCCTCTGGGTACCACCACTACCAGTGCTGCTCCCACAGCCACTGCGACAACTGCCACATCAACTACCGCATCAACTACCGCATCCGCGATTGCATCCGCGTCTTCGACATCTGCTCCATCCTCCGGTGGTGGTGGGGCATCTACCGGCCTTATCATTGGTGCTACTCTAGGTGCTTTGGCTGGTGTAGCTATACTCTTGGCCATTCTTCTCCTGATTTTGCGCCGCCTTCACCGAAAGAAGGACTTGACAGAAAAGGGCGGTCGTCGTTCCGGTGCAGACGATAGGGACCGACTGAGCTTTCAAGATCAAGGTATCGAGCCTCTGACACAGTCCGCTGTTCCGATGGCTCGAAGTCAAGGTCCTTCGGCGGTTGATTCAATTTACATGATTTCCGGAAAGTTTGCCGGCGACAATCCGTCGGCGACGCCCATGGTGAAGACGAATAACCGAAATATCAGCCGGCCCATTATCCCACAACATAACGACACTTCAACAAACGACACCCAAAACCCCACGGCGACACGCTTTTTGGATCCTAACCAAGCCCGAGGCGATCGAAGTACCGGTGCAGGCTGGAGCAAGTATTTCCAAGACACTTCAGCTACAGACGTGATGAACTCGCATCGCAACACGGTGGGCTCAGAAATCTCTCAGGATTCCAGGTCCGATTACGGGAGCGATGCCTGGCCACATGCCTCTGAAAAGGGCACTGCACCGATGCATGGTTTACAGCAGCCCAGACCTCTCGCACTCCCGTCCCACAACCCTAGCAGCGAGCGTTTACCTACAGTCGGACGTGGTTTTTCTCACCATGGACATACTGCCAAAATTTCCAGTGCCGACTCTGCTAGCTCGGTTTCGGATGAAGACTACGAGTATGACCGGCGAGATGCCTTCTCGTCTGGAATACCAGCCAGCATCAACGATCCGCTGCATTGGTCACAACCTGGCATTCGCCCGCCGAGCAGCAACTATACCGAAAGCTTATATCAACCGAGTGGGCTCAATATACCTACGCGTAACGAGCCCATGCCGAATGATGGACGAGGGTCAAGTGCTATTTTCCACCAGGACACATTTGACCAGCATCGCAATAACATCAACTCGGACATGAGTTGGCTGAACATCCATGCCGAGAAGTAAATTCTCACATCCATACGTTTACCCTCCCTCTTTTTGGTCCACACAGGACTCCCCGCATTGACGACGGCATGAAATCACTGGTGATTTAAATAAAAGCTCCATTTTCATTTGGTCTTATTCCTTCAATGGACTTTTGACGGGCTGTCGATGCAAACCCTCCTTTTGCTAGCGACTGTCGATGGTCGCGACTTGTACAAGACGCAAGCACAACGATAATCCTTTTCTGTACTATTTTTACTTTCCTTTTATATCATTGCATTGGCATGCATAAACCCTTCTGGGAAGCGTTTTTCTTTTCCTTTTTTTCCATCATCCGCTACGCGTTGAGCGCTCTCCAATACGTTCTCTCTTTTTATACCCATTGGAACGCTCTATTTGATTGCCTTATTATATATGCAATTCTGTGTCTTGCATTATCTGCCATGCGATTTTTTCTTTTCGATGTATGTATGGAACGTGGTAGAGTGATTGCATTTGTGTTGTGCATCTGAGCTGCAGAGCAGCAGCTTTTTTTGAGGATGGATCGATTTGACTTGTGATGTAAATACTCTGTTACAACTTCAATGTCATATGACGAAGATTATTCTTCAACTTTTATTTTTCAATTGCTGTAGAGTTTCGATGTATTAACCGGGGCAGCTTTAGCGTCGAGCGATTTTCTTTTGAGTCTATCAAAGGATTGAAAGCCTGCCAAATTAGATGACCATGAACGCTACTTGTAGGCATACTAATCAAACAACGTCAACTGGTACAGGGAGTAATCATTCATGTATTTAACCCGTTGCAGTCTACAATCTGCACAACCCCTGCAGCCTGGTTCTTATAGCAAGAATCGGAACCCTTGCCTCACAGCCAGCCCGGGCAAGCCTTGCTCTTCATTAGTATGAGCGTCGACAGCCAAATCGGTACCCTCTTCTTGGTCAAGTTGCTTGTTCAGTCTTCCCAGATAAATGCGAAGAATGGTGGAAAATATGATGGTCATAGAGCACATGCCGATATTGACGCTGAACGCGGTGATGTATCGAGGAGCAGCCGAGTCTTTTTTGGTATTGAAATTAATTTAAGAATTATAACATTATTTAGGGCAAGGTAGTTACCAGGATAAAGGTAAGGCGTGTAAATCTGGCACACATTACTGAGACAATTGATAAAGGCCAAGGCAGCTGCACGTTTCGCTGCAGGGCGCGGTAGAACTGCATCAATCATCAGTAAGGTCTGCAATATCAATCAATTGATCAAAACTAGGGGGCTCTTACTGTTTGAAATGTATCCGAGGGCGACAACATAGCTGGAATAGATGCCGCCTAGCATGATACACATCGCACTTCAATAATTGATGCATTTGTTAACGACTGTCCGATGTTTATCACTTGGTTGCGCTGACTTACACATAGCGAGCAGCAAAGTTGTTACCTGCCATAGCCAGAATAAAAGATACAATGGCAACGATGGGTGGAAGACACATGTGTAAGTATCGTTCCCCCGTGCGGTCCGCATGCCAGGCATTGATCAACACGATAATCGTGTCTATGAGATATGGAGGCGTGGTTAGGAGCAAGGTATCGATGTTGTCTCTGCCAAGTCCAGACATCACACTGAAAGACATCAGTTTCACTATTGACTGGTTCATACAAGACAGAAATGTTTCATACCTTGGGAAGAAAGTAGTTACAGCACCGGCAGAGGTGCAGCCATAGATGAGACCAAGCAGTAACCAAGCCTTTGGGTCCCTTGTCGAGCAATGATTGTTAGTTTAAATGCCAGATTCCATATGGGATCTTCATCTCCATAGTCATTCTTGCTTGTGTCTGGCTTAACGCAAAAATGCCGCCAAACAGTAGATGTCTCATGCTACTGATTTTCCTAGCCCCCAATATTGCTGCTGCCTTTGGCCTTCGCTTCGTACCTCAAAGTGCCAAGGTTGGCCGCCTCATATGTTACTACGTGAGAACCCCTGCTTTTCAGCCCGCATCTATCTCTAGAAAATGTCTAAGTCTCTGATATCTCTATAGCTGACGGGATCTTACAACGGATCATTTGTGATGTTGTTATCTTTGACTACTACCAACATAGCAGGGCATACTAAAAAGGTGACGGCCAGTGGGATTCTATTCATCGGCTATTGTACAGGAAATATTGCCGGTCCGTTCTTCTATAAGACCGATCAGAAGCCCCTGTACTCGCTCGGCATATGGAGTATGATCGTTTCGCACCTACTGTAGGTCGTTTGTGTGGCACTGTTATGGGCTTATTTGCGGGGCGAGAACAAAAGAAGAGAATAAGAATCAGGGCATTGATGGAAATGCTCTTCAACCTTCACAGTATGTGGGAACATTGGAGGACATGACCGATAAAGACAATCAGAAATTCCGTTATGTGTTCTAGTTCCATTATCGAGGTACTAGTAGGAATCAAGAGAAGACAGCGATTTTGTAAGCACATCTGTGATTTAGAGATAATCTACCATCCTAAATGCGGGATACTAGCAAGCTTGATAGATTATTCTACTCCACAATCTGAAACTCATTAGCAAGTGAAACTTGTTAGGTTATCATGCCAGATGTGTACATGTAGGATGTGTCAATAGTGAAATTATCAATGATCCTGCTGCGGTCTTTTTAGTATATCTACTACTGGGAATCTTTCTTTACGAGTTATTATCTTTAACAGGCAGTAGTGAACGAAGGTAATATCCCGGTGATTCAACCAAAAATACGCAAATGCAACATCCAAAGAGGAGGAAAGGCTAAGTAACATCTTGTAATTCCGAATAAGAAATATGATACAAGAATACAATTGGCATGCCGACGCCTTGCTCTCATTTGCCTTGTCCTTGATGGAGAGCAGATCCGAGAAGAAGGCAATAACCTCGGCTGAGCTGCTTTTTGTGAGTGTTTACTTCAAATGTTTGTATGATCATAAATCTTGATTCTGATTTTAAGTTCGTTAACTTGCCACCAAGTTTGCTAGATATGCATGTTCCAGATTCCTTTAGAGGAAGGATTTTACCTAGTTACAACTTTAAAAAAGCTAGTGGGCAGCACAACTCACCTCAAGTCATGGCCAATTTTTGACATAGAAATCTGATATAATTTCAAAGATTCAAATGCTGCCACCGGCAGATCGTCATCAAGTCAGCTGTAAGGCCAACAAAAAATTGAGGTGCTTCGTATACTCTTTACTAGTTATCAGTGGATTCTATCTAAAGGATGTGGCAAATATATTGCGTACACTATTTCAGAAAGGAATATGATCCATGTATGTACTATCGAACCTAAGCATAATCTATTTTTCGACTTGACTTCACCGAAAAGCTTAATGTATTTAGCTATGGCAGTCAAAACGGTGACCCGCCAACTCTAAGAATTCCCGGGTCAGATTAAGTGTTCAATATTATGCTATACTATGAAAACAGATGATTAAACTATAATGTAGGTAATCAATTTGGTAATGCTCAAGTAAAATGACTCTAACTGTGAACCTTGAATATACGCTTTGTCTAGACACAATAGATCAAGGAATGTGAAATGATAACTTGAACATTCAAATGTAGAAGGGCCCGGAATTCTACACGCAATGTAAAGAAACTATTCACACATCCAGCTGAGCATTCTATATGTCAGCATCGAAATTGCACACTTAGTCATGGAGCCTCGGAAAGATGGGGGCTGGAGGCGGGTCAGCCTGAATAGGGCATAGCTACTGCTCGGGTCTTCGGGTTCGGGGGAGAATCACCCCGTAACCCACGTGGGATAGGTAATCAATTATTACGGACCCGTCTTTTCTTTTCTTTTTTTCTTTTTTTCTTTTTTGACTTTTTGTTATTATTACTAGTAATACGTGTATGCATTCCCTTTTGAGAAGGGAAAAGCCTGATAAACCGAAAGCTGCGGCCTAACACAATAATCCTGTTGTTATTAGTACCGAATCTGCGAATCAAAGTACGTTGCTGATCAATTTTATTTGTGCTTCCTTGTTCCGCTGTCGGTCTATTAGCCCCGATCACAGTCCAGAAGGCTTTGAACCAAGGTTATGTAGATAAAATTACCAATAAATTCAATAGCGTATATGCGGGACTGTTAGTCTGTGCCGTTTTGACTGCTGGGTTTCTCATTGGACAGGTCTTTGACGAAAAGAGTATATTAAGACTCAGCTACGACTCAGCTGTGGCCCAAACATACCTGAATAGGAACACAGAGGCCAAATGAGTCATGGCCCACATACGTAGTTACTTTGCTTGGAGCCCTGAAAGATTTACGGAGTACGGAGGACTCCGTGGAGTCAAAGGATACTACGTATGTTGAAAAGCCCTTTAGACCCATTAAGAGTGGGGTCATTTTGGGCATGGGGTCGATTAAAGACGTTATGAGAGTACGGAGTAGGATTGTAAAGAGTCTAAAGACAATTATGAAACAGGATCGACAGACAACGGCGAATGATCAGGCTATTCAATAGGCTAACTATTAGAACGGTCTGCTTACTTTTCAGCTGGCACGAGAGGAATTTTTTTAAAACAACAGACTGTAGAATCTATTCGGCATGGAAGCCTAAAGCCGGTTAAACATGTATCTTTTTAATACATAAGGATACAGAACTGAGTCGACAAAGTGACGTGGTTTTCATGCTAGCGTCTTGGGTGCCGTTTCCAAGGGATCAGGCTGAAGGAGGCGGATTTTGCTTACGAGAAGGATCGATTGGGTTGATTGTTATGTCCGCTTTACTCCGTGATATCTACCGTCATAATATTAGTATTATTATTATTGCTTGCGTTATGAGCTTCTTTATATGGTTATGTATGATTGGTATCAATGCGGAAAACAACCGAGGAGACACGCCGAGCATTGTGCGTTGTGAAGAACCCCAATGCACTACGTGTCTAGTTAAGTATTAGTTATGCAGGGGTTCTTGTCCCTTGGAAAAGTACAGAGTATGGTTTACGGAGTACTCAATTTTTAGCTCAATACAAAAAAGGGTTTATCTAAATATGAAATGGTCCCCTATTCACTAGTCTGCGAATCGAGTCTATTGCTGGAGTACCCATCCATGGTTCACGTCTGCATGGATCTAGGGATTTTAGAGACCAGAAGGGTTTCAGTCGAGTCGGCCAAGGCAAATCCCTTAACGGTAGTACTCCATAGTGCGTCACAAACCCCAACGGCTGGTACAGTTGACTTCGGGGAGTTACTAAATCTTTCAAAAAATTACAAAAAAGGCCCGATCGTAGCATTAATACTATTAACGCCTGGATATTCCGTAATACTTCGTAGTTAAGAGCGGCAGGTGAGTTAGGCTATGCTGGAAGAGGGGGAGGAGACCGTTGCGCTGTGAGGTGGTAGTAAGTAGGTACCGGCCTTCCAAGATTTCATTCACAATCGTTTATAAGACCATGAAACGTCATTTGAGGTTGACTAAGACTTCCTTCACGTCCCGGAAAGAAGATGCTTATGTCCAATTAGGTAAAACGGCGTGGGGGAGGATTCTTCCATGTTCGTCACGCATGGAGACTAGGACGTAGAACCCTGCACACTATCTGTATTAACAGCTGTATCGCCGTACGGAGCATGATTAAAGGCCCCTTGTAATACTACGGGGAAATAAGGTATTATACCGGTCACGTGGGCGGATTTCGGAATCTGTCCGATCCAGGTGTCGACTAGCACGGACAAAATACGTAGCCTCTCTTTGTATCCCTGAGCGAGGGGCAGTGTATCCATAGTTTCCATACTAATACTAGTACACAGCACTAGTACTGTATAAATAGACTTCGGTAAGGAAGGATCAGGATTGACTCACTCGTTTAGACTAAGGCAAGACTAGAGCATTGCTAAGTGTTTGATAGCCTTTTTTGTTGTGCATTTTCTGCAGTGCGGCGCGGGGCATAGTATGGGCAAAAGATCGACACAGGGTGAGACGAGTTGGTAATTATCGCCATGAATTTCCCTTTGTAGATACAGAGTAAATGCGTAATACTTGGTTGATCCGAGAGGTTTCAGTTGCAATTGCTTAAGGCACGGGGATGAGAAGAACAGCTTGCGGCCAAGAACGAATGGATGACCAGCGTTTTCTGACGGGAGCTAACAAACCAGTTATTATTAGCTAGCTGAATATTGAAGAGGAGCAGGAACTGACTAGTCAAGACTCTAGAGCATGACACGATGACTTGGCATTGTTGATTTTCAAACGATGCTTACCCTTGGCCTTGGGTAGGCTCAGCCTCAACAACACCTTTTGATTTTGAGTAGCTGTGACTGCGTGTATGTGTGTGGACTGACGCTCCGCATCTAAAAGTAACAAATCCGATCCGAAGGCGTCGCAGCATGTAGACATTTTGGGAGATCATAGTCTCGGCAGTGGAGCCCTACAGACCTGAGATCGATTAAATGCTTTGTAGTGTCAATAGTGCCAAGTACTGCAATGGGTGCCGCAATGGGCTATTGGCAGAATGTACTTCGTACACTGCATCCATTAGCCCTCGACGCAACTCACAAGGTAAACTTGGTTGGATTGGCTGATTCCTTCTTTGGACCCTGTCCGAGTTCCTGATTGCTTTTGATATTACTGTCCCTGCATGATAACGCACCAGCGTAGGCCGCGCTAGTATGCGAGGCAGGAGTTTGCGACCTGGCTGTTCTGGAAGGCTGACGAAACCCTAGCACTGCGCACACGCAAAATTTAAACCAGGGTTTCCCTGTTCCAGTTATATGGGAAATTCTTATTAGATGACCAGCATGGGCCATGGTTTAAGCTTTGTGGCTAGAAGAGGGCCTAATGAATGGATGTGTCATATCCACTCCGTACCGGCACTAGGGATGGATGCACTTACAGCGCACGTATATAGTATGGTATACTATAATACTAGTATGTGACTGTACTCCGTATGGGATACGTACTTAGTCTTGGTTGGTGGAGCAAGGGGAGAAAGGCCCAGGCAGAACTCCACAGCCCACCGTTTTTCAGGGTTCTGACTTACTTCCGTTTTGGGATTGAGGATTCGATTTAGCCTCGGTCTTACGCACTAGAACCGATCGTCCTCCGCAGCCAAGCCCATAGACATGGGATTTCAACTGTGCCATAGCATGGTCAACCTATTTATAGTTTATAGTTCCGCCTAGCTCTGATCAGCTTGGCTTGTCCCACCTCTCAAATTGTCGGGGCCGGCTCCACTAGATGACGCCCTCTTCGTATAAGTGGAAACCGTGGCGGGGTGTGTTCTGGAGTGTAATATTTAATTAATAATAATAGTCAGAAGATGAGAATCTTATCCGATCCGAAGACCTGCCAAGTTTGAGCAAGATCGCCAGCGTATCTCCATGTCGCATGAGGAAGGGTTGTTGCCACTGCATACCCAAAATAAACAGACAAAAAAGTAAGCTGAGCAGGATTATTGTGTTTCGCGTCGAATCCAGGTGTCTGGTTTGTGCCCTGAGGGCTGTACAGCCGCTGCAGCGTAAGCACGAGATGAAGCAATCCGCCATGCACAACCATAATCCAAAAGGAGCCCTAAGAAACGACGATTACCTGTTACAGACGTCCATACCGTTTCCGGCTAGTAGCTCCGACTAGGGTCCCCGGTCGACTCTCGACGTCCCCGAATAGTATTCAATACAGCGCTCAGAGTCTCCGTACTGGGCCTAGTGCTCGCTCGGAGCTCTTCAGGACGTGTAAAGTGTAAAGTGTAAACTCGGTTCCTTGGGTTCGGGATTTCTCTGCCATTGGGTGTTGCTTATTCCCCATCCAGCCTGGTATCTCGTATTGGTATTACCTGGGACCACGCCGGCCCTGACCCTGCTTCACCCTCCGTAGCTTGCTTGCCTTAAGTAGTTACCAAGTTATGAACCCTGAAGATAACATAACTCTCCTTCCTTAATAAGGCCTGAGATCCACAGTAAGCATATCCGGAACAACGGACGATCTCAACGTCTTGCAAGCTTTGCGGCCGAAAGCCACCGTGTGGTGTCTGCACTAGCAAACTCAAATCCCAAGACCGGATCTGGATGGAGCTCTGGTCCCCCCCAAGGGCTGAATGGAATCATAATAAATTAATGCCTGCTCTCTCCAGGAATCCTTTCAAACAATCTGCATCGCCGTTGATTGGTCTCTGCCCGGAAGCTCGTGGAAAGGAGATACGATTGCGCCTATATCTATCTCCACACCTCCCCTCTTCTCTTCTTGTGTTATCCGCCATCTCCGTGTTTAAATCTGGCCGAACGTGCGACCCTAGACCTTCTGTATTGTTTCTTCCCGGGCCTCATACCACTCGCCGGGTCACTTTACTTGCGGCACAGGTCTCAGACATAAAAAGTCACACATAACGCAGAGGGTGAAACTAGTCGCCTTTTCCCCGGGCAAATACAGCTTCTTGGGCCAGCTTCCAGCTGACCTGATGCTCACTCTCCGCTGCGATAACTTCGGACCGCACCTCATGATGAGTAGCGGTCCCCGGTCGACCATGCGGTCTATTTTGAATAATGACGACAACCCGTCCTTTGCAGTGCGCAAAAATGTCGCCTCTTCGCCTGAAAATCGCTTCCACAATTCCGATCATTCCGAGTCTGGCACTGCCTGGTCGCCTCAACTTGCGCATCCAACATGGGCGGCCACCCCTCCCTCTACCGCCGGGGAACTTCGACCTCAACGACAGCCATATCCTACTGAGTCGCCAATCAGTCCTCTACCGGCACTACACTCCCGGGAACCCTCCTTCGGAAGTAATGACGGGTTGACAAGCCCTAACAGTCCGCCTGAGACGGGGGCAAAACCCAAGAAAAATAAGTATGCATGCCCGTATGCTGCATCGCATTCTTGTACCGCCACTTTTACAACTTCCGGCCATGCCGCTCGCCACGGAAAAAAGCACACGGGAGAAAAAAGCGTACACTGTCCCATCTGCAACAAGGCTTTCACTCGGAAAGACAATATGAAACAGCATCGTCGGATCCACAAAAACAACACCAAAGAGCCATCGTCACCCGAATCAAAATGGCAGAACAACTCAGACCAAGATCATCGAAATAACAGTCAGCCGGAGTCAGATGGCGAAGACACGTCGGCTGGGTCGTCTCCTGCGCAAAGTAATTGAGCGCCGGTCCTTTCGAAAAAGATAAATATAATTGTGACTCTCTCGTCACGAACCATCTTTTTATCCTACCGAAAAAGGACCACTTGATGTTTAAGATACCCGATAAAATCGTTGAAGGATGAGACGGCTGTGCCGGATCTTCCTTTAATTCTCCCATCCGCCCTACTCCCCTAACAATTTCCCCTTGAAGCGACTGTTATCTTATTGAATGCATGGGCGACGGAATTCTGGCGTTTTGTGGTGACCTGGCCAGATTTATATCGATTGCACTGGATTGCATATGAACATAAATATTGTACGTTGTATGAATAGACTTTAACCTTCTTTAATCGACATTTTTTCTCTGTCGCAGATTCAATGACGTTAGACCTGTACTATAAAAACTTGAACTGGGCTCTGGCCATACGAATTGTTATCAATTTTCAAGCGTCACCCTCTTTCTGCCGAATCAATGCAACTAAAGATTCAGCAGCCAGCGTCGCAAATTCAGAATCATTAATTGCATGCTCATCACGCAGCACTGCGATGCCACTTCCTTTCAGATGGCTTTCTAACGTGTCAAACAATGCCGTGTCTGCTGAGGAATCGTAAAATGCTTGTGACGGAGTAGAAATCACGCTGATGCCACCGGTAGGTAAGATCACCTGCACCAGGTTTGGTCGCACAGCATTCTCGCGCAGCTTGTCAGCGATGAAATTGGCAATCTGCGTGCACTCATCAGGACTTGTTCTCATTAAAGTGACGGCTGGGTTGTGTTCATAGAGCAAGCGGCTGTGTTCTGGATCGCTGAACTTGGTCGGCACTGTGTCTCTGGGACCAAAATTGACCATATCGCAGGCCCCGACACTGACAATTTGCGGAATACCAGCTTGCGCTGCTGCCGTCAATCGATTGGGCCCAGCACTCAAAACGCCTCCAACCAGCTCGTCTACAATCTCAGTGGTAGTCACATCAAGAACTGCGTCAATCTGTTTCTCCCGAACCAGTCTCTCCATTGCCTTGCCGCCGGAACCAGTGGCGTGGAAAACGTAGACCTCATACCCATACTTACTCGTGAGATGGCCCCGGATGGCATCTACACAAGGCGTAGTGACCCCAAACATGGTGATAGCAATCCTCTTTTTAGACTGGTTCGATCGAGCTTCGATGTCGCCTAGATTCTGGTGGTATATCGTGGCGGCTCCTAAAATCGCCCCTGCAGCGTTTCTGAGGATCTGGCTAAGGATGGAATTGATTCCAGCAACATCAACAACGCTGTACATTAGCGTAATGTCGGTTTCTTCTACAAGGTGTCCGACGTCTCCGCTGGCCATGGTTGATACCACCAATTTCGGAACACCCACTGGTAAGGCGTCGCGCATAACTGCTGTGACTAGAGACGTGCCACTTGATCCTCCTGCTGACACGATACCGTGAACCTTCCCTGCTTGAAAAAGATCGGATACAAATGACGTCGTGCTCTCAATCATGCGCTTGATATACTCGGCTCGAGAAAGCCCAGCCAAGGCTGTTGCAGCTTTATCGGATCCATAAGTTGCCAGCTTTGCATTTGAAATATCGATCAGAGTGTTATCGACCGGATGATACCCTACGTCGAGTAGGGTAACTTTTGCTGTACCAGCTTTGATGATTTGCTCGCGCAAGAAAAGCGTCTCGTCCAGCTTCGTATCACAAGTTCCAAGAAGTAGTATCTGTGGTTGGGCCATTTCGTAAAATCAGATTTTTCAATAAATTTTAACGAAAGAAGTTTTGAGATTTGCCTGGGGTTTGCTATTGGAGCCACTAATAATTGATATTTTTGACGAAGGCGTATTTTTTTGACAGTTCACATTGAGTAAGGATTTTGGATGCTTCTCAAAACTTCAGAAACACCATGGAAATCTTTCGGCTAGTTTCGCTGTCCTCCTGTCCAGAATGAAGAGCATCTGAGACCTTCAAGAGATCTGCTTAGGCGATATGATATCACCCCCGCTTGTGGAACATAGCTTAGCCCCGCACCGCCCCTCAAGAAATGGAGTGGAATTCTTAACCGCACTAGTCGTGCTTTTTATGACGGCATTTTTAGCCTGAAAACCATCTCAATATTCTATTGACACTCTGGGTGATACGCAGTAAGTAGCGCCAACAAAATGCCTCGACCAACGTCGCGCTCAGAAATCCTGGGCCGGCTTCGCAACGTCATATCGGATGGCGGCATCATTGTTGGAGCAGGAGCCGGTGCGTTCTCATGTGCCACAGACCAAGATTAAATTATTGATTCAAATTCGCAACCAGGAATTGGGCTTTCTGCCAAGTCCGTGGAACAAGGAGGCAGCGACTTGATCATTATTTACAACTCAGGCAGGTTCCGGATGGCCGGAAGAGGGTCACTGGCGGGTTTAATGCCTTATAGCGATGCGAATGCTGTTGTTGTGGATATGGTACGATTGAACACGATCTATCCAAGTTGTACCTCTAACAACATATCGATGATGTAGGCCAAAGAAATTCTTCCCATTGTTCAAAAGACACCGGTTCTCGCAGGCGTGTGCGGAACAGACCCGTTCAGAAGCATGCCGGAATTCCTGCAGGAGTTAAAAGACATTGGTTTTTCCGGGGTTCAAAATTTCCCGACGGTAGGTTTGATCGATGGCAATTTCCGCAAAAACCTAGAGGAAACCGGAATGGGGTACGATCGCGAAGTTGAGATGATCCGGCTCGCGCGGGAAATGGATATCTTGACTACGCCTTATGTCTTCAATGTCGACGAGGCAGAGCGTATGGTTCGGGCGGGAGCAGATGTGCTTGTCGCACATGTCGGGTTGACGACCTCGGGGACGATTGGCGCCGAGACAGCTCTGTCCCTCGACGACAGTGTCGGGATTGTGCAGGGAATTCGAGATGCCGCAGTCAAGATCAACCCCGACATCATCGTGCTTTGCCATGGCGGACCAATCGCGGAGCCGCAGGATGCTGAGTATGTGCTCAACCGAACCACGGGAGTACACGGGTTTTTTGGTGCGAGCAGCATGGAGCGTCTACCGGTGGAAGTTGCAATCAAGGAGAATGCGCGTGCCTTCAAGAACCTCAAGATCGATCGCAAATGAGGTGGCAATCAGCGTTGTCTGTAGTTAGACACCAAGAGGACACGGCACCTGCATGGCGATCCATGCTGCGGCCATCAAGCATAGAGGGAAATCCAATCGAGACACACATTTATTAAAAAGTTGCGTTGGTGACCTGTATATGGGATTTTTGTTTATCGCAGGTTCGCAGAATCATGCCCGAGGCCTCTGATTGGCTGAAAGGAGGCAACCAAGCAATGGAATGTCCCATGGAACACGCTGGAGACTCCTCGGAGGGCGCCAAAGTCAATTGCCCAGGGGGTCTGGCCGACGTCAAGTCACTCAAGTGCGTCTGGAACGCACGATCTGCTTTTCCTGGAGCGCCGGTGCCATCATCTTGCAGATGGCGCGTGCGCTGTAACCTGTCGAGGCTCGACAACGTGTGGCTGGGAAATACGTCATGCAACCCCACCCCGCCGGCCGCGCAAACATGGCATAGCGAGGCACACAACTTCATTTCCTGTCTGCGTGTTCGATGGATGGATTCTGCATGTCGGTACTGTTTGCGTCATTCCGGACATTGACACCTAATGGCGGCATCGTGGCGGTCTGGGCCAGTCCTTCGTAGTTCAGTATGTATATATAGAGTGAACACCCGGCCATGAGACCCTGCGCTTGGCATCAAATAAATCCATCTGAAAACGAGAGAAAAATCGCAATCAGCCACTGCCTCGCAATAACCCGTCTTCTTACCTCCTGCGCCACACCGCAACACATCACATCGCATTGCATTGCAGTTTGCAGTGCCGTGGCCAGTTGCACCGCCACCGATCGCTGTCGCTCAGCCTAGGAAGGGAAACAGAAGGAAACAAGACGAGAACACGCCGGGTCACTGGTCAGCTGTCGTGCCTCGCGCCTGCCTGCTGCC
This sequence comes from Talaromyces sp. P118-02, assembly GCA_037040535.1. Taxonomy (NCBI): domain Eukaryota; kingdom Fungi; phylum Ascomycota; class Eurotiomycetes; order Eurotiales; family Trichocomaceae; genus Talaromyces; species Talaromyces sp. P118-02. The sequence goes on from JAXQGY010000915.1 coordinate 374,251, forward strand.
GCCGCCCAGTCGCCCCGCCGCCCCGAATCAGCCCCGCCTTGGATAATTTATTATCTTTACATTGGTGTCGTCGACCTCGTCGCTCTTCCTGCATCCATCCCATCACTCAATCCGCCCATCGCTGCTCTGAACATCGTGATTCTATCGTTTGGCTGCAGCATTTCTTGTCACCTTTCGGATCTCGCATCCTACCTGCCTACCAACCATGTCGTACTACGACGGCCGCGACAGTCGGGGCTACCGGGTCAAGCGCGATCGATATTCTCGTCCGGGCGGCTACGTCGAGGAAACCTACGTGGACAGCCGGGGTGGCTACGGCCGCGAACTGGGACCGCTTCGTCGTCACGACGACAGTCAAGAGTCTGTTGTCGAAGAAGTGACGAGGGACTTCCCCCCCGGAGAGCAGTACTATGGTTATTCCAAACCCCGCCGTGCCGTGTCTGTTCGGGAGAGTGGCACTCGCCGTGCTCGCTCTGCCGGTCGTGACCCCTATTACGACGACGAATACTATCGCCGCGATGATTACCGACCCCGCCGGTCGAAGCGCTACTCCGATAAACGTAAGTGATCAGATTACGTGACCTTTGCTGTTAGTTCCCCTGCTGATAGATGTATCTATTATTTAGGCGACCGCTACGAACGACGCTCGTCATACTCTTCTTCTCGCAGCCCGTCGCCTCGTCCTCGTAGACGCAAGTCTCTGAGTGAACAGGCCGTGAGTGCTATTGGAGGAGCTCTTGGAGTCAAGTCTGCCCGCGATCGCTCTCGCGATCGATCCAGCCACCGTCATGAAGACCGCTATTCAGACCGCGGCCGTCCTCGTCGTCACCGTTCCTACTCAGACTCTCGTTCACGTAGTCGGGGCGGCCGCCGCGCCAAAAGTGAAGCCCGCATGGCCCAAGCTGTCAAGGCTGCTCTTACAGCTGGCGCCGCAGAAGCTTTCCGTGCCCGTAAAGACCCTGGCCCTTGGACAGGCGACAAAGGCAAGCGAATTCTGACGGCTGCCATCTCCGCCGGTGGCGTGGACGGCCTCATTGATCGTGATCCTAAGTCACACGGCGGCCGCCATGTGATTGAGTCGGTCCTTGCTGGCATGGCCACGAACCGTTTCCTCAACGGAACACGGTCTCGGTCAAGATCGGGAGCGAGGGGACAGAGCAGAGGGCGCAGTCAGAGTCAGGGAGGCATCAAAGATATGGCTTCTGCCGGAATCCTCGCCGCCGCGGGCAAACAAATCTATGATCGAGTTCGCTCGAAATCCCGTGGACGCAGCCGGTCAGACTCTCGAGATAGCTACTCTGATGGCCGCGGGCATGGTGACTCCAAGAGACGTGGTTCGAGCGTATCTCGTGCTATCAACAAGGGCATAGCGGCCTTGGGGCTTGATGACAAGAATAAGGATGATCGTCGGCAGGACCGGTCATCCCGCTATTCTGACTATTCTGATTCTGAAGACGATGATTCTTATCGCTCGTCTAGACGCCGACATAGGTCGTCTCGAGATGTACGTTCCCAACCAGCAGCTTCGCGTGGCTCTACTTCTCGCGCTTTAACAAAATCTGAAAACCCCGGTTCTTTTAATGGCAACCTTGAGTGCCATAGTGATTGCGATAGTGATTCTGACCTTGGATCCAGTGACGAAGAAAAACGCGAAAAGAAGAAGATGCTCCGTAAGGAGTTAGTGACTTCAGGGCTAGCAGCCGTGGCGACTATCCATGCCGCTCACAGCGTGGCAAAGAACTACGAAGCCCAGAAAAAACGACGACAAGCTCTAAAGGACGGCACAATTTCCAAGGAGCAAGAATCAAAAATGCATATGAAAGGAAACTTAAAAAACGTGGCCTCGGTTGGCCTGGCTGCTCTCGGTATCAAAGGGGCAGTAAGTGAGTGGAAGGAAGTGCACGAACAGAGAAAGGAGCACAAAGAATTTAAACAAAAGTGCCAGGAGCGACATGAGAAACGACTTAAAAGGCGCACCCAAAGCTTGAACGGATCTCGATCATCAAGGACTTCTCAATCGATGGGTGCCAGTGCAGCCAGTCTTACCATGAACGGCAATGGAGGCTCTCATTACCATGATGGGAACCCTTATGATGCTGGCTACTCTTTTGATTATTAGAATTTATTGCAACATGATTTATGAGTTTATGATTTGGTTTATCATTTCTAATATGCTTGATGTTTTTCTGTGTATTCACAAATGGATTTGTTGTGACTGAGAATATCCTGGTGGTTTCATGTACTTATGAATGATGATTGATGACATGCCCTAATGACTGTCTGACCTGCTTTACTGTGATAGAATACCAAACTTAGTTTCTGATTACTGCTTTTCAACTACGTACTTTGTTATGATCATTGACGTTTTTCAGTCTATACTTCGAATTAATGTGGGGCACCCCCGTGCTTGCGACCAATGAACATGTGGAGACTGCCGCTATATCACGTGGCGATTAGATATGGAAAAGTGGGCCCAGAAACGTCATAGCTTGCTCCAGCGTCGTTGTCAAGGTACTCAAACCTTTTTTTTCTCAGAAATTGAAAACCCTCAAGCTGGAAACGCTGCGAAAAATCTTAACTGGTCTTCTAATTTCTAACAATGGCCTCTGTAACCTCACTGAAAAACCTGCCACGAGTCTTGGCTCGGCCAAATGCTCGCCCTTTTTCCAGTGCGAGCATTAGACGAACTAGCACCTGTCCCTTCTTGCGCGAACATCGACACGGCCGCTTGTCAATACTTGCAGGAAAGTCTCGGGTTTTGCAGCCTTCTATTTTCTCCCAACCAGCGACTTCGCCGTTGACCGTACAAAGCCGCACATTCGTTGAGCTGAAACCCACGGGAGGGAAAACAGAGGCCGACTTGATAGTCGAAGAATTGCAAGAACTGTAATGCATCTTTCTTTCCTCTTCTCTACACTTATATTCTTTGAACTAAAGTATCTGACTGTGTTTAGATACAACGATGCCAAAGACGAATTCGAGATCGCCGTCGACAGCACAAACAGTGCAACGATTTACGCCGCGTCAGATCGTGACTCGGCACGAGAATACCTCAACCAACTCCTCTATGTCTACACAGCTTATACATTTCCAAAAGATGGCCCTGCCCCAGATGCAGAAGACCCATCAGTTCAATTGACAAGTCCGATGGACGAGGAGCCCAACTTCAACCCGGAGAGCGTAACAGCTGAGGTCAGAGAAGAAGTTAAAAAGAGGGTAGGGCAGAGAATCAGGGAGCTAAGGAGTGGTGTGGAAAGGTTGGAGGATATGGCTGGACACGAGGGCTAAGATATGCTTTTGAACATAGTCTAGAGCACATTGTAATAATTGGAACGAAATCATCAAGCTTTCTCGCACGGTATCGTGCATTGAAGTGGTATATTGTCGATGTTATCTTCCTAAAACTGGTACCTAAAGTCTGGAGCCCTGTCGCTCCAGTCTTCTGTAGAGATTACTGGAGTGTTACCTTCTGCCAAAACTTTATCTTTCTGTCTCTCTCGCTTCTTGTATATCCCAAGAACGATCCACCATCCGCACCACGCAAACGCCAAGCAGCCGAGTGACCAGGAATGGCCCAGCACAAATCCAGGCGCTGCAGAAGTCTGATAGATTTGACCTGCAACAACACCGCCTATATTCGTTAATGATAGCAGAATTCCCACGCTAGCAGCTCTTTTTCCGTCTGGGGCACAGTTTGATGAAAGCCAGGCTATGTTGGTACCTAAATGCAGCCCCATTAGATGCGATTTTTTTTTTTTTATATTTGTCGGTTCCACTCACCTGTGCAAAGATAGCACGCTGTTGAAATGAGATATGTTGCAAAGTAACGCACTCCAGGCGCCAGCTCATGTCGACTATTGGTAATTAGAATGGCGTAGCCGGCAATACCGAACGGTGCTGAGATGATCAGGGAGAGAAATCGTGCTTTGTATTTATCGGACAACACTGCCCCAACGCCATACGCTATCGCCCCCCAGAGATTGACTTTTTTATCTTTTAGAATGTTTTTTCTCAGGGTGTAGTGTAGGGATCATTCTCACCTGGAACCACAAGATATTGGGCTTGAATCGTTGAATAGTGAAACCCATCCTTCAAAATGATCGGAAGAAATGTACCAAACCCTAAGAAAAAAATCCAGTCAGCGAAAGTAATACACAGATACCCCAAAGTAGAATAAAAATACCATAGAGAATGGTGACGACGCAGATCTGGATGACCCCATGAACCCAACTTTTAACATCTTTGGCTGCCATCTTGATATCTTTCCATTTGTAGTGACCCTGTCCACCGCTATATGCAGCAGAAGCCTCGGCTCGACGTCGCATGATAACTCTATCCGCTTCGTTTAAAAAGTAGGCTGTTTCGTAGTTCTTCGGAACAACAAAGACACAGATCACAGCCCAGACGAGAGTGATAAGACCTTCGATAATGTATAGCCTAGTTTTGTCACACCAATTAGCCATCTCGCTCTCAGCATTGGTGATAATTGGAAAAATTTCGTACCATCTCCACCCACTCATGCCAGCCACACCATCCATGTAAAGAATTGCATAGGCCAAGAGACCACCAAATGCACCAGACAAGGCAGAAGCCACTTAAACCCCGTCAGTAAAAGAAAGAGGTAAAATACCACACCCAAGCGTGTGCAAGATCTTACCGAATAGAAAGGATATCCTTGTCGCGAGTTCTTCTCGTTTATACCAATCGCAAAGGAATAGTGTCATTGCTGGGAATAAACACCCTTCAAAAAACCCGAGAAGCAGTCGAGTGACAGCGAGAGAGGGAAAACCTTGCACGAAACCCGTGCACATGCAGACAAGACCCCAACAAAAAGCAATACAAGGAATGACACGGTTATATTGTAGGCGTTTGACCACAAGAGACGTTGGGAACTAGAATAACCGTCAGAATTAGTGGGGAATTTTTAAGTTATTTAACAATCTTTACCTCAGCAAGGATGTAAAAGATATAGAAAATAGATATGCATATCTATTTCCCGTCAGCAGTTGTCTTCAGAAACTCAAATTTGAATGTGACTAACGTTCAATTGATTTCCTTTCAATCCAATGTCCGTAGTGAGACCCTGTGTAGCAGCAAATCCAATCTGATTCGTAAAAATAGTAAATCAGTAAAGGCAAATTGACAGTCAAAAGAAAATAGTACGAACATTACCCCGATCAAGGTACGAAATGAGCATCAAAATCATCATCACAGGTGCAATAAAGCAATCCAGCTTCCACACAACGGCACGTTCGCGTCTCGCATATTCTTTGACGGACAAACCGTCCATTCCACTAACTGCAGACTCATTTGCAGTTTTGTACTCAATTTGCATCTCGCTCTGCTTGTCGTCCATGGCGATGGATTGTATGGGGATGCTATTGTATAATTATATATTGAAACCGATGGGACATGTTCATCCACCCGTCTTATCGAGGTGACCACCAAAATGAAGTTCCCTTGGACTTGAGAAATCTTAGTACCAGGTATATGTACTAATACGCCGCGCAAAATCCCCAACGCAGACTGAGCGTTCTGACTCGATTACAATGCTGTCAAAGGCAGTGATGAAGCGCTGGGTCCTTAGCGCGCTTCAGCCGCGTGGTAGTAATTGTCCGCCATCATTTTCATTATACAAACAAGGTTCCCGGAGTATATCCGGGCCAACGATTCATGTGTGGGGTAAAAGCTGGAAAGGTCGGGGTAAAGGAAGACCCACCGCAACTAACTTTACCAACGCTTTGGGTTGGGGAAATAAAAAAAACAAGGCATTTATTTGCAGAGACTGAATAAATTTAATAATCACATGACAGCTTATTTATTTCCCAGTTCTTTCTCCAATATAGGGACCGCCAGATTTGCCGTGTGGAGACTCAATGCTGTGGCAATCTCCAACACCTCCATAATCTCCTGCGGCGTAGCTCCGTATCCCAGTGCATTCTTCATGTGCAGTTTCAGTCCGGGGACGTAGAGATGTGTTGCTGCTGTATCAAACGCACAGTATACGAGTTCTTTTATCTATTGTGCCCATAATAGTCAGAGGCCGCCCATTCTAGATAAGATAGTGAAATACACACCTTAGGCTCCAAGGCCCCTTTCTCACCATGTTCTGTCCTTTTTGTCCATGGAACAGACGAAAATTTCAAGTATGCCTCAAAGAAATCAGGATCAAGCCGTAGAAAATCTTCCCAAAAGGTGTGCCAATAACCGCGATTCTTGGTGAATTCGGTCTTGAGCTGTTCCTGACGAGCATCGAAAGGGGTCGCCAATCCAGCTGGGTGGTTCTCTTCTCTCAGAACCTCGGCCAGTATAGGTACCCCGATATTACAGGCGTGGATACCGAGAGTAGATGTTAACTCAATAACCTCGATTATCTCTGCCGTCGTTGCACCTTCTTGAAGAGCCGTGTGGATATGTTCTTGGACACCAGGCGTATAAAGATGAGTAGCCGCACTATCGACGGCCAAAGCAATCAATGACTGGGTCTTACGAGTCAAATGCCGATGTCCAGCTCGTTTTGGAATTCCCCGCAAGTCAAGACTGGCATTGAAGAGCTCTGGGCTGAGCGCAAGGATGCTTTCCCAGCCATCGTTCCAAGCATGGCTTCCATTTTCCGCAATAAATCTGTCCTTGGGCGATTCGGAGGACATATTTAACTCAAGAAGTTCTGAGAAGTAGCGTGTAATTGAATTGACGAGATAGAATTCACGGGGTAGTCAGGTTGGAGAGACACAAAGGACTGAAATAGATATACCCCCGCCTTGGTTCTTCTAAATTCGACTAGTAAATTCAGGTGGGGGTTAAGTATCGACTGGTGACAATATGATTTAGCATTTCTTGAGACCTTGGAGAAGAAACTGAAGACATGGTTCATAGAAGAAGAAGAACAAGAATAATTGCACGCATATCTCACATACAATATTTCGCACCTAATATCAATTTTACACGTAATTTGAAACCATGCAGTTTAAGAGAAATGCCGCTTGAATTAAAAAATTCTGTTTTGTAGTAGCTTTTGTATCGAGAAACTAGGAAATACAGGAGTTGTTCTTTCTGTCCAAGATCAATGTGAAATATCCATTAACCTTTGTAGTTGATAGTTTTCCAGTACCGTAAGTAAAGGTATTTTGCGAACTAAGAGCCCCAAAATCGAGATTTATTCTTCTCTTCCCACTCGATGTCATGGGCAAATATAACTTCCACTCCGCTGCTTTCCAGTTGTCTTATTTTTTCAATTGTCTCCTCGGCTTTCTTTCGGTCGGCGTGGATGCAACAAATCTGCCCTTCGGTGTCCAGCCATTCTCCTATCTCAAGTTCCCCGCGCATAATCCGCCTGTCATGACATGCGTCACCAGCCAGATAGATATGAGAACCATTGCCGGTCTTAACCAGTAAGTTTATATGTCCTGGAAGATGGCCCGGGGCATGAACGATATTTACTGTTCCATCATTGAATATATCAAGAACTTTCATGTCCATTTCTGGAAGTGTCGCCCAAGACTGTTCAAAGTTTGCATCCCCAGAAAGGGAGATTTTCTTTTCGCGAGAAGAAGAGGCATCCTCTGGATCCTGAAGCTCGATTGTTCTGTCTTCTGGTAATATTCCAGGCTCGAAAAAGGAGTGACTTCCTCTCAATGAAGACGTTGCTGTAGGTTTGAACAAGTTCCACGCCCCATGACCTATTACAAAGGTGCTGTTCTTAAAGTCTCGGGGTTCGCCGATATGGTCCCAGTGTACCTATAATATCATAAGCTTATGTTTCACTTAAAAAGAACAGTCATCAAAGTGATGTCTCCGTACATGAGAATAAATTATGTAATCGATATCATCGGTGCTTAGTCCTCCTGCTGCTAGACTCTTGGTCACATCCGGGTCTGTTGTCAGAGGCTGCCTCGTTGATACATGACGTTGTATTGCTTCCGAGTATCGCTGAACCTCACGCCTCAGCCCCAGGTCGAAAACAATTCTAGTGGTTTTCCCGGTAACTGGGTGGTGATGTTGGATAAGGAATGCCAATGAAGGTACCGTTTTCCGGGAATCATTGGAAGCCGGATGCACGAAAAACTTCTCTGGAAGGGTTAAATAACCGGCTGAGAGGGCATGCAGCTCAGCAGTTCCAGGCAAAGTAACTTCGCCACTTAAAGAAGGCGCAATCTGTTTTATTGTGATAGTAGACATAGCTGCATCGAATCAACAGAAATTAACCTTCCAAAGAATTTTGGGAATTTCAAACGGTGAGATTTAGAAATGACTATAAGGGTTTCATGATGCTGGCCACCGTGGAAAGCGGGCTGGCTTCAAGCCTGAGAATGCTCCACTCATGATTTGCTCTGTATTAGTTACCGCCTATGTTGGAATAGGCTTGCACATGTCCTAGGAATAAATTGACTCGTGGGACGCCATAATTATGTTTGGGGAATTTGGAGAATTCAAAGTTGGGGAATTATAGTTGGCGGATAAATTCCGTTACCCCAAGTGGATTTCCTTTTCGGGCAAGTCTCAAGTGTGAACCCCACCATAGGCCAGGAATACTTTTGCAATCTTTTTATCTTCATCGTCTCAAAGTACTCAGTGAATGTTTTATTTTACACGCAGAATAACATGGCAGACTATTCGTCCATCGGGTTTATTGGCCTAGGAGCCATGGGCGCTCCTATGGTAGGCCATCTCGCAAACAAGCTGTCGCCGGAAATATCAATACACATATTCGACGTGGTACAAAGCATCGTGGAGGAACTAGTCAACCAGTTTCCCAATAGCATTTACGCCGAAAAGACCTCAAAAGATGTGGCAGAGAAATCCGTAAGATTTCTTTGCACTGTTGATAGTATTGAAGTAAAACTAAGTTCTTAGGATATTGTCTTCACCATGGTTCCCGAAGGATCCCACATTCGCAGCGTATATCTTGATCCTCAAACAGGCATCTGCTCGACGGATGTTAACAAGAAACTTCTTATCGACTGTTCGACGATTGACACCGCGACGAGCCTCTACGTCAAAGACTACATCAAAAAGAAATTCCCCCTGGCTTCTTTCTACGATGCGCCTGTTAGCGGCGGTGTGATCGGTGCGAAGAAAGGAACAATTGCATTTTTCCTTGGTTGTGCTGAAGATGATCCCAACCTGTCACGAGTCACGGATTTGCTATATATGATGGGAAAACAAATCATTCCATGCGGAGGGCCGTCATTTGGGCTCGCGGCAAAGCTATCGAATAATTATTTGTCAGGGATTATCGCAATCGCATGCTCCGAAGCATTTGATATGGGCATGCGTTCTGGCCTTGACCCGCGCGTTCTTGCACGTGTTTATGCTGCCGGCACAGCCCAGAATACAATCTGTGATAAATTTTGCCCTGTGCCTGGTGTTGCGCCGGAGGCTCCTTCTTCGAAAGGCTACAAGGACGGGTTCAAGGTGCAATTGATGAGGAAAGATTTTGGGCTGGCAGTTGAAATGGCAAAGGGAGTCAATGCAAAACTGGCTTTGGGCGAGGCCGGCCTCGCTACATATGATGGAGCCAGCCAGGACCCAAGGTGTCGGGATCTGGATTCAAGAGTGGTATATAGATATTTAGATGGAAACGAGGATTGGGCAAAGGAATTTCAGTAAAGATTTCTCAGCTGATAATTTTTTATTCTCCTTGTTCCATTTCCTTCCGTTTCCAATGTTGTCTAGCATTAGTATATATCCATATGTAGCTCTAAACAGCCATATCACAGAATCAATAAATGATTCACCTCAACATTTCAAATGCTGAAATAGTAACCTGGAATAAACTGCTGGCACAAAGGACTTGTATAACCCGAAGGACAATCATTTTGAAAATAATGTTCAAGCTGTCTCAAAATTAGGACCCTTTTTAGTGATGCGCAAATCTATTTCCGCATAAGGTAAAAGCGTTGCAAATGCCCCACGATGCGATCTGGTTATACAGCGCTAAAGTCCGCTCATACTCCGCCACCAAGTTCGATACTGGCTGCATATGTAGCAATCATGTGGCGCCGGTATTTCTGAATGACCGGATTCCAATTTGCGCTTGCGCGTTCCGGCCCGAAAACCTTCGTTCTAGAGCTTTTGAGAAGTTAAAATTTCTTCAAAACGCCACCTGCACGACTCTATCGGGCCATAGATCTGCACCACAACATTGCGAGCAGTGTCAGAAGAAGTGTGATGATTAATCCAACCGGCATCTTGACTTTTCCAGACCATGCCGAGTATCCGCCCATTACGTCAAAAGGGCGTTTTGATACTACTCATATCCTCCACCTCGTGATATTCGGATTAGTGTTCATATGGATCCCCCCTGCCGAGCTGCATGTTCGCGCGGAGCTTATTTGCTCAGCTACTCTTGTGGAGACCTTGGTCTATAGTTACGAACACAATCGTAATTTGTAATTTTCTTAATGTTACGTCTTTGCCGGAAACAAAGAAACCATTGTTATATCCGCCTCTGTCCGAGAACGAGTAATCATGTTCTCTCACATGCAGTGCGAGTCCAGATGTCTATAAAAGACTGCTGATTCCCCGTCTACAGTTTTTATTATATCCAACACATCAAGATATCATCTACTTTTTAAAATCAATTCATACCAACCAAATAATATTCGAAAACCCAAGAAACAAACGACATCAAGTCTATAAACGCAAGAAATGGCCAACGAGAAAACCGAAAGCTCAATGGGAGAACCATCCTACGGACGTCGAATCTTCGTCAACGTTATCGACGATGTAGCTCGCACCAACCCAACTCGTGTTTGCGTCTCCATACCACGTTCTGCAAACACCGGGTGGAAGGACGTGTCTTACAGTCAATACGCCAATTCCATCAATCGACTTTCCCACTGGATTATCGACAAAGCCGGCCCCTCTCCGGAAGGCCAATTTCCCACCTTTGCTTACATCGGACCGAATGATATCCGCTACTTTATTTTCATAGCTGCGGCTGTTAAGTGCCATTTCAAAGTGAGATTTGCCCCTATTTCCCCCTATCACGGAACAATTCAATACTGACGGTTTGATAAATATAGGTGCTGTTCATCTCTCCTCGTAATAACATAGAGGGTCAATTGTCACTTTTTGATGCTACAGACTGCCAATGGCTTTTTTATGCTTCCGAGAACGAAAATATGGTACATCCATGGCTGCAAGAACGAAACATGAAATCTGCCGTTGTTGATCAAGTGGATACTTTGCTCGCTGATGAGAAAGTGCCTCATGTTCCATACAGCAAAGACTTCGAAGAGGCCCGTTGGGACCCATACATGGTTCTACACACAAGCGGTAGCACCGGAACGCCAAAGCCAATAATCTGCAGGCATGGAATGATAGCGCTGGCCGATTACTATCACTATCATGCTACCTGGAATGGGTACACGAATATAGTGAAGGCTTGGGCTGACCGTGCTAATAGAACTCTCCTCACCAGTAAGAGTACAGAGATCCTGAGCAAACTACAACAGCTAACTTGCTTCACAGTGCCACTTTTTCATGCGCTGGGGGTCTATTTCTTCCTAGCCGTGTCAATCTATTGGGAATCGCCGATAGTGCTCAGTCGTCCAGAAAAGGCCGTCACGCCTGATACAGTTGTGGAAACTCTCAAAGATTCCTTTGCTGATGCAGTCATTCTACCCCCCTCGATCGCCGCAGAAATGAGCAATTATGACGAATATATTGAGCCTTTGAAAAAGTTGTCATTTGTGACCACTGGAGGGGGTAAGTGGAACTGCTACTAAAATTACATTGATGTTTACTGAAAATGCCTAGGTGGTATGGAGCCCGAAGCTGGTGATCGACTTGTAAAAGCCGGCGTGGAGTTCCAACCGGTGATTTCATCAACAGAGTGAGTAACTATTTATTTCCCAGGATACTAGAAACGCTTTGCTGACCTTCGTAGATACGGTGTCTACCCAATCTATTGGCAGCCCCGTAAAGACCTGTGGCGTTACTTCGTATTCAACAATGACCTTTTTGGCTGTGAATATCAACAAAGAGGCAAAAAGGTTTATGAACAGATCGTCGTGCGAAACGAGCAAGAATCCGCCCTTCAAGGGCCATTTTACACATTTCCAGGGTCCAGCACATTCGAAACCAAAGATCTTTACCAACCTCACCCAACTTTGGCCGACAACTGGCTACATTCAGGACGTATTGACGATGTTATTGTCTTTTCGAATGGCGAAAAATTGAACCCAGTCTCTATAGAGGCAATAGTTGGAACCCACCCCGAAATCCAGACGGCCGTTGTCGTCGGCCAGGGCAGGTTTCAAGCGGGCATGATCCTGGAACCAATTCAATCCCCTACAGACGAGAAAGAGCGTCGTGAACTTCTGGAGAGAGTATGGCCACTGGTACAAAGTGCCAATTCTCAAACTGTTGCTCATGGGCGAATTTCACGCCATATGATTACCATATCGGATCCTAACAAGCCGTTCCCCTATTCTTCGAAGGGTTCCCTTCAAAGAGGTTCTATGCTGAAGATATATAAAGACGAAATCGAATCACTTTATAGTGATACTGGTATTTACGAGGTACAAGCTTTGGATACCACGTCATCAGCGGCTTTGATGCAGTCTATCATACACGTCTTCCAAAGTTCCCTTGGCTTGTCAACTCTTGAGCCAGACACAGACTTTTTCCAGCAAGGATTGGACTCATTACAGGCCATTAATATCTCGAAAATTCTGGATTCCGGACTTGAAAAATCGGACTCGAGTCGGAAAATAGAGATACTTCCCCGTGTTTTGTATCAAAGCCCAACCCTGAGGTTGCTTTCCGAGTACATTTACTCACGATATTTGGGCGAGGAAGATACGACGGAATCAGCTAACGGCAAAATTCAAACGATGAAAACCATGCTGGAAAAACAAATCGAAGCTTTCCCGAAGCCCCCAGTCAATGGCCGACCTGTACCGCTGGATCAAGGACAGACAGTTATTCTTACCGGGTCTACCGGAAGCTTGGGCTCATACCTTCTGGATCAAATGGAGTCTTCCAGCAACATTAAGAGAGTTATTTCCCTCAATCGTTCCGCAGATGGCGGAAGAACGACACAGCCAGTGGTAAACAAAAACCGTGGACTTGGCACCAGTTTCTCCAAGACAGAGTTTTACCATGCAGACCTATCGAAAAATAATTTCGGACTTGAGGATAATTTGTATGACCAATTGTTGGATTCGGCGGACTATTTCATTCACTGCGCTTGGCCTGTCAACTTCAACCATTCTGTTCAAACATTTGAGCCGCACATTCGAGGCGTAACAAACCTACTGAGTTTCGCTAGTCAAACTAAGAAACGACTGCCTATCGCCTTTTTGTCTTCTATTGGCTCCGTGGACCTCTGGAATGAGTCAACCCCTATTCCGGAGTCACATCTATCGGACTTGGGTCTTTCCTCGAACGGATACGGCCAATCCAAAATGATTAGTAGCGCAATTTTGTTTGAAGGCATGCAGAAGCTGGATATCCCCTCCAAGATTATCCGCGTCGGACAAATTTCAGGTCCTCGGAGCGAGCTTGGAGTATGGAACAGGTCTGAATGGCTGCCTAGTATAATTGCTTCGTCATTGCATCTCGGTCTGCTGCCGAGAGAACTCGGCTGGCAAGATATCGTCCAATGGATGCCTGTAGAGGATGTTGCATCGGCTATCCTCGAGATCTCTGGGGTTAAATCTCAGCAGTCAACTTCAGACATGACTGGCTATTTCAATCTGCTCAATCCGTCACAAGTCCATTGGGGAGATTTGGCAACAGCGGTACAGGAGTTCTACTCTCAAAAAGAATATCCTCTTGAAATTGTGAGCCTCGCTACGTGGGTTGAAGCAGTGGAGAAAAGTGCAGCAAGTGGGAACAGTCACCCTGCTATTAAATTACTTGAAACGTTCAAGTCCATGGTGAGCGAGGTCGGGTCAACTGGACCAGAGTGGTCTGTGGACAGAGCAAAAACTGCTAGCACCACTTTGAGACAGATGGGACCTATCACGCCTGAGATGATGCAGAGGTGGTGTCGACAGTGGAATTTTGAGGACAATTTGCCGCGAGTTGGATCTTCAGTATAGTGGACAGTGGACGTTGGATAACCGGCGATAGAGTTTACTCCATTTCAGTTTTGATTTTCACAAATAAATTTATGTATGATGTTTACTGAATAATACTTGTTTTGTTTTGCATTATCAAAAAACAACGGGTCGGAATCCGAGCGGAATTTAGCGCGAGTAACCAGAACGCACTAATATTGTAGATGGCCGTACCAAGTAAATAAAAGCACAGGCTTGGATATAGATACCTGAAGCCAGGCTAATTTGACGATCTATGCTTATCCATGAATTGAAACAGCGACTATTTCCCCTGCATTGTGTTCAAGAGTGTCATGTAAACCCCTAAATATGGTCAATTTTTCTTCAAAAAAAAAAATACCCGGTAGAAAAAAGTAGCACTAACCTGCAAGTTTCCATCTTGTGTCTAAAATTTCGAAACTTTTTTCAATGTCTTTCAAGACTTGAAGAGTTTCGCTGTGTCCTTCTCGGCGATAAATGGTATGATAGTATTGAAATGCATGGAAGGCCCAATGTAGTAAAAATGGCGACGGCTTGTATTCACTGTTAAGACTTCCCTGGAGAAAAAGTCGTACGCGATCGCTGTAGATCTTAGCCGAGGACCTCCGAGTTGGTTCCAGACATTCAGCAGTAATTTCGTCTTTACCATTCACGGAAATTGAATGTAGCAAAAATATGGCGCTGCGGATGTCGGGTCAGAAATATGGTACAATTCAAGTGAAAAGAATTCTCCCACCTATTTAGAATAGCGCGAGGTACGGTGACTAAAAACATTGCGGATTGTGTTTCAACTTCTAAAGCAGTCATTAGAGCACAAATTGTGCGATTGAGTTGTTTGCCTCTTTCACTGTAAACTTGAGCCGGGAGGTGATAGTCAGAGGCATGTTGAAGTACTCGACCAATAAGATAAGCGGCATGGACAACATGTCGAAAGCTACTCATTTCAGATGTGGCCGGCGCCAGCAGCGTCAAGTGGGCCTCTGCTGATGGATACTTTGTTTATCAGTGTCTTTCATTAAAATGAAAATCTCCAGAGCCCTTACTGCTTGTTCCCAAGAAATATCATCTGAAGGTAACGGCTCATTTTGATCCGGCTCACTGAGCAATAGACTTCCTTTTGGATAGCCAAGCATAATTATACTATTTCCGCATATTAATATTGACAATTTTAAAAGTTTTAGGGCAGATGGTGGTTTTATTTACTCACCGTTCCATAGTATAAATAGCCCACCATAGACGCCTCCGAGTCTCAGCATCGATCCAGTCGATAGGTTCTTCAGATGGTAGACTGGGTCTATTAATTCCAAGAGCATCTAGGTATCGCGTGCAAGTGCCAAGAGTAATATAAGCGGAAGGGTAGATGCCATGGCAAAACTCATAGATGAGAAGCACCACCAGGGCTTGTAAAAGGCGTACAGTGAGAACGCCGTTGACCTCAGCGCCGACAAAAGAAGTCTTAATCGCTAAATAATGCGGACTAGAGTGACCACGTGTATCATCTTCAATTGGTTGACACAAGATTTTGATGCATGCAAGGAGGAGAATTTCCGAACTGTTTAGCTGGCTAGGTTCGTTCGACAATTGAGCCTGAAGATCTTGTCGGGGAATAAATGGCATGCAGAAGAGGTTTGTCTCTTTGAGAAAATCCGCTATATGTTTCCCCAGATCTCTATCACCAATGACAAACGTCCGCAAATCATTAGAAACTATTATGTTGCTATTGCTGTCACCTGCAAAATAGCTCGGGAAAAATGGATACCCAAGGAACACTCCATCGAAACCTGTTGTCCTAGACAAGTGGCTTGTGTCTAATGTCTGGACTGAAGGTGCTGCTCGGGTTGGAATTTTGTTTGACACGCCACTAACACGATACTCGCATCTTTCGTGGGTTCTTCAACAGTCTCAGTATTCATCTCGGCATAGAATGGGGATGAAACTGACTTGAGGCAGTAAGAACATACGGGGTACGCTCGATCACATTTTTTCTTACGTATCCTACATTTCACGCAGGCAAGAGGCGGCTTCATGAGTTGGCTATTGGAGTTCAGGCCTCAATTCCATAGGCGGGCTAGTTTGATAGACACTATGGTAAGAGGCGATGTTGGAACGCGGTTGCAAAAAGACGGTGAGACTATTTGGGCTTAGCTTAGTTAACGATGCCGAGACGCTAAAATTTTGTATTTGATACGCTAACCATAAGAACACTAGTGTAATTGACATAGAGATGCTCCACATTTCTCCAACGGAGATTCCAGGCGGGGTACGATACTATTGGGGTACTGTTGGGGTATGTAGTTGGGGTAATCCTGACCTTTAGAAATGAAATCAGATTGGAGGAGAAGGGGAGGAAAAAAGAGACGGTAAACTTGTAAAGGCCTTATACTTAATTAAATTTCTTCACAAAATCAGCACAGTCAACATCGACTCTACCTACTTGCTACCACTTATTCGAAACAGCCGAAGAATTCCTCCATACAGAATCGAAAATGTCAACTAATCCGAACCACCCAGACATTCATAAAACGCTCTTTGACGACGGCCTCAAAGTCCGGCGCGAGGTCGTTGGCGATGAATACGTCGACCGTGCCTTGGCCAACGGGTCAACAGAATTCTCACGTCCTGGCCAAGAGCTCGTCACGGAATTTTGCTGGGGCTATGCCTGGACTCGACCAGGGTTGGAGCGCAAGCAGCGCTCACTCATAAACATCGGCATGCTTATGGCACTGAATCGATCGCCGGAGCTGGCTGTACATGTGAGAGGGGCAATTCGGAATGGATTAACGGAAACCGAGGTCAGAGAGGCCATTCTGCATGCAACGACGTATTGTGGTGTGCCTGCCGGCGTGGAAGCGATGAAGGTTGCAGAGAAAGTGTTGGATGAGATGGCAGCAAAGGGAGAGCATGTTCGACAACTGGGAGAGAAAGCCAATGTGTGATTTCGAATAAGAGAGCATATCATATGATTTTAAGAAGCACGAAGATAAATAAATGACTTTCAATCAACCTGAGTGCATATGATTCGTAGCTGGAAAGTATTGAGCCGTGGCGATAATGATAGGCCCGTCGCACTTGCTGCACCCCGTAACCCCGGACCCACCTCCGCATGCTCCATCCACCAACCAATGTCCCCTCAACGGACTTTCCATTCATCTGCCTCATGAACTGCGCGCAAATGGATGCATAAATAAAAAGATTGCAATGAGCATGCTCGAAGCCTCCTCGCCCAACCAGAATTTCGAGTCTGGTCCGGGTCCATCCTCTCCACCAGTCCCGGCAAGACGCCCGAAGCGTTTCCAGTGCCATCATTGTCAACGGCTTTTTGCAAGGCTTGAGCATCTGCAAAGACATGAAAGAACCCGTAAGCTGTACAATCTATGGCTCTTTTTTTTCTATTTAGCTGATTGATTTCCAAACCCAAAAGACACCCAGGAAAAGCCGTTTGCCTGTGACCAGTGCGACCAACGATTTACACGCAGGCAAGTTCTCGCTTGGCTTATGGTGGCGCGGAATCTGATCGTGATAGTGACCTTCTCATCCGGCATGGGAGATTATCACACTCCACAGATAGACGAGTTAGTTCTCAGTCAGAAAAAGGTAACGGTCATGGAGCGCGAGGTCGTCGCAAACGTACTGCGCAAGCGGCTGGCATAAACGACGAACCCGCAGCCAAATCACCTCCAACAAACTTCGAGAATAACGGTACCTTCAATTCGACAGAGCCTTCTGATTTGTTATATGGCAACCATACAATGCCTCTGGCGACACTCTCAATGGCTGCTGAACAAGCAGCATTGCAGGGGATCATGCCATCTCCGCAGGATAACCCGGCTATTTTGGCTACAACAAATAATGCTCAGATATCCATACCGGAACCAGAACTGAACGATCCTCCCCACACTGAACCAAATTATGGACTGGACTTTGAGTATTCCCTAGATAGTCTGGCGGCATTTTTGGATAATGGTCCATTGGGGTCGCATCATTTCCCATCATTTGTCAACACCGAGCAGCCGATGCCCTTCTTTTCACCGGAATCCGGTATAAACGTGCCTGATATAAGGCAAGATAACTATCAAAAGGGACCTGCACCAGTGTCTACAGTCCTTGAGGAGTCGGGCTCTTTCTCGCGGTTTGGATCCCGTCTTCCATCATTGCAACCGGAGGAATCTCCGACAGTGCGTGACCAGAATCCCAGTACAGCAAGAAAGCCACTATCAGATATCTCCGTCGAAGACAGACAGCTTATTTCGTTTAAACTCAGCGAATTCTCTGGTGCTGTACTTTCTGGGTTTCGGCTACCATCGCGTCTCGCACTCTCCCGTTACCTAGCAGGTTATGTCAACGGGTTCCATGAACATATGCCATGTCTGCATGTACAAACAATGTCTGTGCAGAATTGTTCAATAGAGCTGCTTCTTGCGATGGCAGCTGTTGGGGCTCAGTACTGTTTTGAAGGAGAGAAGGGGGTAGAGCTATTCCATGCAAGTCAAGATATAGCCATGCAGCGCATTAGGCGACGCGATACGCGTGTTGCAGCGTATACAGAACAGCACCGACCTCAGGTATTCAACTCGCCACAACATACAGAAGGCATGGGTCCGCAGAATAGTTCTTGGATTGGCCATACCACTCATACTGTCAGCCCATCATTATCTGGGCCGCTGGGTCTCCCACCTGACCAAGGAACCGATGAAGACCTCATGCAAACAGCCCAGGCTCTATTCCTACTCATGGCGATGGCTACTTGGGCAAAACACAAAGAAATTCTCCGTCAAGCTCTCGCTATCCAAAGTATTTTGGCAACACTTGTCCGAGAAGATGGGCTGAAAATGACACCTCTCGTTGGCGACGATATTTCCTGGGAAAAATGGATTCGTTATGAATCGGTCAAACGAACAAAGTTCATAGTTTTCTGCTTCTTCAATCTCCACTGTATAGTATACAATATTCCGTCGTTAATCCTGAGTTCGGAACTAGATTTGCCATTGCCATGCAGCGCAGCTGAATTCAAGGCACCATCTATGATACGATGGCGAGAAGCCAGAAAGAAAAACGACCTTCCTGAAATCAATTTTCAAACTGCCTTCCACCGACTTTTTGAACGATCAAATCCTAGTGACATGGAAAAACACTCCTACTCATCTTCACTTGGAAACTACGTTCTCATTCACGCTTTGATTCAACACATTTTCTTTGTGCGCCAAATAGCACGCCGTCGTACACCATCACTTACTCAAACAACCCAAGATCTGGATTCCGAAGAAATTTCTGCCCTAGAGCAGGCCCTTCGAAACTGGCAAATGGGTTGGAAACGAAATCCAGAGTCTTCGCTTGACCCGCTCGACCCCAACGGACCGATTGCATTTAATTCAACTGCTTTGCTACGATTAGCCTATATTAGACTGAACAATATTTTCGCTGGAGCCGGTCATCATGCTTTGGCCACGCGCGACCCGGTCCAGATCGCCCATTCTTTTCGGGAAAGTTCAGCAACGAGAATAGGGCGAACACGCAAGTTGGTTCGCGCAGTTTTACATTCAGCGCACGCTTTGAGCATTCCCATAAAGATCGGTATCCGACTCGTCGCTCGTACTCAGACATTTACTTGGTCCATTCAACACTCGCTATGCTCCCTTGAGTGTGCCTTCTTGTTGTGCAAATGGCTCGAGGCTCTCGCTTTACCGAATCCAAAGCCGGAAGTCACAGACGACGAGAAGAGAATATGCTGGCTCGTGAAAATCATGCTTGATGAGACTGAGTATGGAGTTTGTTGCGATGATGAACAGGCTTTGCAATCTCCAACCATGCTCAGACAGTTGAGTGCGGGAGTATTGCGGGTGTGGGCACAGATATTTAAAGGAGCGCAAACATGGGCGATTGTGGATATTATCGGGACAGCACTGAATACTTATGCCGATATGTTGGATAATAGCCATAGCTAACTATGATATAGTATTTATTCAGCAAGGCCACATAATCTATCCATTATGCCACATACATGTATGTGAGGGATTTACTAGATTCTTGACACTACTTGAAATATATTGAATTTATTTTGCTATCCAAACTCCCGTAACCGGAAACAACCGCAAGCACTGAAATTAATCACGAGATAGCGACAAACTTGCGTCATTATGGTCAACTGCTTATGGGTGGAAATAAACAGGGCTACGAGCCCTTGTAATGAAAATCAATCACCAGTTTACCTCCATGGCCCCCCTTGTATGCATCGACGAGATCATTCAATCTTTCCAACGGAAAGGTCTCGAGTATTGGCTTAATACCATGTTCTGCAGAGAAGCGGACCATATTCCGCAGTTGTTTGTTGGTTCCCATCAAATTACCCATGAAATGGATATCCCGGAAGATCATATCCATCGATGAGATATGAAACCCTTTCTGTGGGAACGAAACCACAACACATTTCCCATGGTTCTTGAGCATATCTACCCCGTACTGGAAAGCCTTTTGACTCTCAGCAAGAATAATAACGCCGTCCAAACCGAACTGCCCGGGAAACTGCTGACCATCCTCCTCGGCAATGGGTGCTATAACTTCGGCAGCGGTTTGTGTGCGAGCGTCGACTATGGTGGCGCCGGTGATATTTGTAAGTCTTTGGACAAGATTGAGTGCAGAATCTGTATTATCTATTCCATACACCTTCAATCCCATTGCTGTCGCGTATTGTAATCCTAAATGTCCTAAACCACCACCACACCCTATGATTCCGAGGCGTTGACCCCGAGAAAGTCCGGCTTTCTGAATTGCAGAGTATATGGTAAATCCAGCGCACATAAGTGGCGCTGCTTCTACCTGGGTCAGGCCCTCCGGGATGAGTGTGACCTGGCGCGAGTCGACCACGGCATATTCTCGCCACCCTCCATCTATGCCAATCCCAACTGTTTTCACGTGTGGGCAGAGCACTGAGTAACCTCTTGGGTCACTCAAGGGCGTTGTCTCTTCGAGACATTCGACACATGTGCCGCACGGATGATAGGCACGAGAGACAACGCCAATTCGGTCGCCAACTTTGAATTCTGTCTGCGCTGGTTTCGAGGGCAGTCCGACAACAGTCCCTGAATATTCATGGCAACCTACATGAGGGAAGGCCGGTTGTTCCACAGCTGCCATCTGCCCAGATGCGAGCACATTATCGGTGTGACAGTACGAGGCAGCATCGACCTTGATGAGAAGATCATACGGATGGACAGCAGTCGGAACAGAGACCCCGTCTCTGAGCACGTACGGTGTATTATAGGCGTCAAGATGTTGGGCCTTCATAGTTGATGGTAATTCTGGTGCGGCTTGCGCTTTTCCTACGGATCTAGGATTCTCATGCTTGCGTGCTATCGATTGATATACATATCGTCGCAACCGCGAAAGTATAGCCGACATGTTGGAAATTTCCACTTTCTCGGTTTGCTAGAGAATGTATTGTTGCAAGTGAAAGAGGTCAAAGGAATACGTGAGAGAATGAAACGAGCAAAGAAATAAAATCGCTTGTTTTTTTGAGCCCTTGATGGCTACCACTTGCTAGTTATTTCCGGCGAGTCCGAAGAGTGCTCAATGCTCATACTTGCATAGATCTCCGTGCATCGCAGCCTGACAAAAGCAAGTATGCTGGAGATCGCCGATCAATGAGGTGCATGAACTGGCAGTGGAACAAGCACGAGCAGCTCGCTAGCTCCACTCTGGCTAGGAGATCGTGAAACTATTTTCTTGGTCGATCGAATTAGTTCAATGTCTGTTTTGCCCTTGTGTTGTGTGGCTCGGCACCCTTGCCTGCCGGAGGTTTTATTAGAGAGGGTTAAGGGCGCAGGGGTACCAGGAAGCTCTTCATCATCCCTGTCCATCGTGCATGATGCTGACGATTTAACGATTCATTGTTTCGAGTCATTATCTTTCCCCTTGTGCGTAGGTTTGCGTCCAGCAGGTTTTTTGTTTTTCTACTCATATTCGAGACCATGCCCCCGCAGCCCCTCTTCCCATACGTGTCATAGTCTCATGCATCACCTGCATGTGACGAACTATTTGCTTTGCATTTTTCGAGTCTTTGTCCAATTAAATGAATGATAAACTGTTTGTGTTACTGATAATGAAATACATACAGGGAGAAAGAGGAGGGGAAAGGAGGGGCGATAATTATGATAAATAAGATCAGGGCCCACTAAAAGACGCGAAACAAGGGCGAAACAGAACAATAACAATAATCGCTATGTTCACTATGTTCACTCCCTACTCTTTCTTCTCATATTCATTCAGCCACTTGTAGACTACCCTTGCATCCTTGCCTTTGTATCGCTCGTCCCCGGCAGCCTCTTCAAAGGCCTCCAACGTAGGCTTGTCCAGGATCGTGCGAGCGCCCACCATTTCTGCCAATTGCGAGCCCATGCCTAGAACCTTTTTGCATAATTCAATTCTAAATCCGCCCTCGTAGTCTCTACTGGCTGGCGCATTGGGATGCACTCCGGGTACCGGGTTACTCTGCGAAGTTACCCAGCATTGTCCTCCGCTTGTGTTGATCACGTCTGTTAGAAGCTTTGGGTCAAGTCCCATCTTGACCCCGATATTGAGAGCTTCTGAAGCCGCTAGGCTGGTAATAGCTGACAAATAATTGTTGATGATCTTAAAGGCTGTACCAGCACCCACCTCGCCACACAAGAACACACAGTCGGGTTTACCCATGTGAGACAGAACAGCCTTGACTCGGGAGAACACCTGCCCATCCGTATTTGTGGCACGATCAGCTCCGACCATAAAAGTCAGTGTTCCGGCTTGTGCACCCATGGGCCCTCCAGAGACTGGTGCATCCACAAATGCTAATTTCCAGCTGGATGGCAGAGACTCCGCTGTCTCACGGGTAGCTTTGGCGACGTCGAGGATAGTTGTCGTTTCAATCGTGCCACATTCCATTATGATTTTGTCTCCGACAGTGCCTTCTGACGCTGCTTGTTTTATGCCGGCCAGTATTCCCGTTTTATCGTCCAGATACACGCTTCGCACAGCTGGCGAACTTGGCAGCATAGTGACAACCAAATCCTAGGAAGACGCCACGCATCAGCACTTGAGGCTCATTTAACATCACTACAATGTGGCCCTACCGCTGCTTGGACTGCTTCAGATCCTGTGTTTACAACCTTAACCGGACCAAAATTTGCAGTTTCATCTTGGAACTTTTGGAGGGCAGCTGGGACGACATCACAGATTAAGATGGTATAATCTGAACCTACTTTCTTTCGTAGATTTAGGGCCATAGGATAGCCCATGACACCGAGGCCTAAGTACTATAGTTAAATCAAAGCACGTTCATTTCTGCTGATTGTCACCACGTACCTATAAAGGCAACTGTTTTCTCCGAAGCAGCCATTGCTTTTCGTTTTTCGAATGTAATAAAAAATATTCAACAAAAATTTTTTTATCTAGATGTTCATATCAATGATGAATCTCGGTCGGAAGCTGAAATAAAAGGGTTTGACGCCGAATCGGATTTTTTGACATTTCTAAAGATGCAAGTAGTCTTCCCCACGCTGTCGTGGAGATACATGTTGGAGAAACTGCACACGAATCGGCGAAATGGCCGAGCCCGACAGTTTACCCCGCAAGTTGGGGAAATATCCGGGGATAAATGCAGTTTTATGCGAGACGTGGCAATGCAAGCATGCTAATGGGGGGTTTTTTTAATGCATCTTATCGAATCTTTTGGAAGGCTTCGTTTTTGATCCGGGCGGCGTATCTTTTGTGAACGGAATAGACTGCAATAACACAACATGTCTTCACTCACATTCCCTACATCCACATCAACCCAAGTCAAAATATCAGCGCTTGAAGGAGGGCATCTGACGTTACCAGAACGCTTATTTGTGACCGATGCCGACCCTGAGAAGAAAGCCACGGTTCCATCTTTGTCATTCTTAATCGAGCATCCATCAAAATCGCAAGATGGAACTCAGAAGAATGAAAATATTATATTCGATCTTGGCGTCAAAAGAGACCTGAAAGGGTACATGCCCGCCATGCAAGCTCACATTGCCAATCGTCAACCTGTAGTCACCTCACCTGATGTGGCCGAGTCACTGAGGAAAGGTGGTCTCGACCCGGCAAAAGACATTGACTATGTGATCATGAGTCATGTCCACTGGGACCATGTCGGTATGCCTACCGACTTCGAAAGGGCAACTTTTATTATCGGGCATGGAACCTTGCATTTGTTAGACAACGGTGCTCCCCCGCATTATCCCAAAGAGATATTTGACCCGGGGCTTCTTCCAAGAGACCGAGTGTGGGAGTTTCAGGCTTCTTCTTTACCAGAAGCAAAATTCGGCTCTGATACCGAGTATATAGGAATGAACGCGGTGGCTGTTCCGGGAAAAAAGTGGCTTCCACTGAAAAGCGTAGCCGGAGAAGTGATATTTCCCGCAGTTGTTGATATCTTTGACGACGGCAGTGTCTATCTAATCGACAGCCCAGGGCATTTATTTGGTCACATGAATCTGCTAGCATGCGTGGGTCCGTCGAAATGGGTGTACCTTGGTGGTGATTGCTGTCACGACCCGCGCATTCTGACAGGTGAGAAAGGGATAGCATTATATGAAGATCCCACAAAGGCCGGCCATCTGCGCAGTGTACATGTCGACACAGATATTGCGAGAACGACACTAGATCGAATCAAAAAGCTACTCCCAATCGTACAACCTAGTACCACGGCTGAGAATCAAAACATTCGAAGCATTGCCGGCAATGCAGTTATAGACGGTGCAGAAAGGGTCGAGATCGAGGTGATTGTAGCCCATGACAAAAAATGGCTCGAGAATAATCCTCATCGTTTTTTGAAAGGTGAATGTTGACAGTTCACGTCACGTGGCTGCGAGGGCGGCGCAAGGGTAGCACCTTCCCTTTGGGGAAGGCGACATAGCCCTAATTGCGTCCTCCCAAAATAGAAAGCATTACTAGAATAGGAAATTTATCTGCGGTTTGCTGTTTTCCAGGTTTAATAGCATGAATATATACAGATAAATCAAGACAATTGCGAGAATTTTCAAGTCACTCAGAGTGGCTAAGGTAATAAATAGGAAAATGCATCAATGCCGTCTGTCATGTAATTGCACATCGCGAACAAATGTCAGCTGCCCACCCCGTGCCGTTTTTCTCTTTATTTTACCTCGACTTCGAATTGAGTAAAAATTCTAACATTTATCTTTATCAATATTAAATTCAAATTGCAGCCTCGCATAAAATATAAATAGCATCCAATAAGAGGTTATGCAAGGGGATGCAGTCCCAGCCTTGCTTAGTAACATTGAACGCGACGCACACACCAGTTGACCATCATAAATAACATCATCAAGGATCCATCGGAAATAAAATTACCTAGCACGCCGCAGGATGATATTATCTTCACTTTAGTATTGTTATTATCAAAGACGTCACTCCGATATCAGAGCTGTACGCTAAGCGGCAAACTTTATTTACGACCATTCAACGCATATCAGAAGCGTGCAAACTCACCAAGTCAACCAACATGGCGCAAGGGATACTATCTCCGGCAGATAGAAATAAGTTCATTGAGAGAATGATCGGTTATCAATTCAGTGATGCTGACATCATTTATACTGCACTACATACTGCCGGTTCTTCTGTAGGCAGCGAGGGGAACAAAAGCTTGGCGATGGTTGGAGATGCAGTACTGAGACTTGTTCTAATAGTACATGGGTACAATAAACGTGATTCTAGAGGTAAGAGAAAAACAGGGAAAAGAACCACTATGTTCTGAAGACTTAGATCAAACTTCCAGGTGAAATCAACAATACCCTCTCCACAATAGGAAGCCAAACCTTGCTTGCTCGCGCAGGCTTTGAACACGGGCTAGGTACATACATTCAAACGAATCCCTCCCAAGGGGAATTCATCTCTGACCGTGTGATGGCTACCACGGTCGAAGCCATTATTGGGGCCGTCTACATCGACAGCAAGCATGATACGGCTGCTGTGGAGCGAACCATGGCGGCTTTTGGCCTGTCGTAACTGAGACGAATGATTTAATTTCCAAAAATTTCCTCAAACAGCAGCACTTTATACCTCTGAGCTCTCAAAGTAAAAAGTGTGGAAAGGAAACAGAATGTTTTTCGAATCAAGATTTGACCATCGGAAAGCTTCTTATCACTTGCTTATAAAGCAACCAGATTGCTTCACACCACAGAACGAGACAACGTATACATATCTGAATTTTCTATTGGTGGTAGAATATGTGCATCTCGTCGAGTGGGCGCGTCGAGTGGGCGTGAGGCAGAGATATCTGGGCATCTATATACAGATATTAGCAAAATTATGAAAACACAACAGCAGAATATGAATTTGTTTTATCCTAACAAGGATCAATGTATTGTTTTATTTCCAAGGTCGTCGTGTTTATTCAAACAAATCCAATGGGGTGAGTGAGCCGAACATCGTACGCCGCCTAGAAGGGCATACTCAGACGGGGACGTTAAGAGCATATTCTTTGTTGTGAAAAGAAACGATGGGATTTAATAATATTATTATTAATATCAGCGATGTCTCCTGCAAGAGTAGCGAATTGACATGTAGACTCAATTATGGACCAACAAGGCTGAATTGAATTGTTCGTATTCTGCCGCGTGTACGCGCCTTGATACAGCACTTAACTGGATGGAGTTAGAGAACAGCACCTTAATCCGAAATAAGAAGGTGAGACCCCTGCTGTCAGTGGTTCCTCGCTTTTGGGTAGTGAAATGTCGACTTGAGCCAGTCTTCGTAGTAGAAAAGATGTCACTAGTAACATGGTGAAATA
Source organism: Talaromyces sp. P118-02 (assembly GCA_037040535.1). Lineage (NCBI taxonomy): Eukaryota > Fungi > Ascomycota > Eurotiomycetes > Eurotiales > Trichocomaceae > Talaromyces > Talaromyces sp. P118-02. The sequence goes on from JAXQGY010000915.1 coordinate 401,107, forward strand.
GTTCAGCTCCAATACTCTGTCAGAGAGGTTGGGTTGACAGGGCATCAAAGCGAAGGCATACTGTTATGTCTTGACACTCATAGTACGGTATGAAAAGGAGGGTGACTTTAAAATTTGTCTCGTCAACAAAAGAATGCATCCCTTACCACGAACCACCTGGGATCTTAGTATCCCAGGGTCTAAGCCTGCACCCACTCAGCCCCGTTCGCTTAGAATTAAGTTACACCAAGACTCGCGTAGCGTGAGCTTGGTAGCGGGAGTTCAGCTCCTGTCGGTACATGGCGATCTTCCACATGTCAGGTGGGACTCGGATCTTCAAATGCTAGCGCTACCACCTCCACGTGCTGCAATATCTTTTGGCGTGACTTTTATTATTAATTACAAAGGGTGACTTAACAAGGAAGCAGCCCGGTGATCGGCCAGATATATCCTATTCAGTCTAGCCAAGGCAGACTGCACCACCACCAGCGATATATATGCATTGTAAAGTAGTAGTAGTGTAATCAATTTATTGATAGGTATTATATATGCATGACAAGTGCTAGTGAGTATATAAACCTAATCCATCTCTTATAAATTTAATTCTCTTGGTCTTGTATAAAGATATTCCTCTTGAATTCAATCCTATATTCACGATATAACAACTTGTTCCTGCCCTTACACACACACACATATACATATATACATATATCAATTGACATACACACGCCCCAGTTGATACAAAAGAGAATGTTGAACCCTCTATGGAGCTTCTTCCTCGCCTCTTTCGGTGGCGCCGCGGCGATCCAGCTCACGACACGCAGCGTGCCAAATATCCTAGACACCCGCCAGTCCTGCTCTACTGGCTATACAACATGTGACACTGGATGCATGCCACTCGGAAATACCTGCTGTAACGATGGGAGTGGAGGATATTGCGGTATCACCGAAACCTGTATTTCTGGTGGATGCTCTTCACTCGCATGTACAGGAAGCTGTGAAAGCTGTTTTGGTTCAGGGTACATTCAATGCTCTGACGGCACGAATTGCTATAACCCCAATGACTCAAATAGTTATTGTCCTGATGGCTCAGGATCTGGCTCTGGGTCAAGTGGCTCTGACTCAGGCTCCAGCGGTTCGGACTCAGGTTCAACCAGTTCTGGCTCCTCTTCCAGCGGCTTTCCCTCCGACGCGGGTAGTGGTTCCGTTGGTATTTCAATTCCAATAGGCTTTTCTCTCGGACTAGGGGGTGTTGTTTCAATTGCTGTTGCGGCTCTGTAATCTCAGAATTTCCTGTCTTCTCTCAAGTTAACAGAAAAATGACATTTAGTACTCTTCTTACATGTTATGATTGGCTCGGCTCCGTCGTAATAGTTACTAGTGTTGGGTAGACGAGCTGAACACGAGCCCCGCGGCAGCCTAATTTTGGTCAAGCGTCTAATTTATATACTATCGAGGCCGGGTGCAGTACCCGTTTGGAAAATAGTGCCCAACATGCGGGTTAGCAGCGGCAGCCCTCGGTCTACGTATACATGTATGAGGCCTACGGAGTACGTATTAAGAACTGGGTACATATAGTACATCAATGATTCTCATTCGCGAGCTAACCCTCCATGTCAGCCTCTACTCCGTGTACGACATCAAAATAAACGGGTGGAGACACCTCTTACTGGAGAACATCATGGGATAACCGGCCCCTACATGGCACGGCTCCGGAATTCCATGTAGGGGCCGGTTACCATCTACTGGCCAATTTTGTAACCAAGATACACTTACTGAGACTATTAGTACTGCTATTGTTAACCCTGCAAGTATTAACTACGGCAGCAATACTCGCTTATATGTTGTGTCTGCTCATTAGCGTGGTCGCCTCCTTCAAACGTTGTTTGGCCCACATACGCGTCCCCTTCAACACCCCAGCCTTGCAAGTAGCAATACTGTGAGAAGAACTGTCTGCTTATAGATGGCTCCTCCCACAGTACCTCTTCCAACCATGGTTCCTCGATGTTAAAGAAACCGCAAACACGTCTGGGCCATTCTACGGCGTTCTTGTCATACAGTGAATAAAATTGAATGAGAATTTATCTTTTGAATTTTTGAGGGGGATAATACGCCTAGTATATTAGCTATGTTTACTGAATTACCTCTACTATCTGTCTTGTTAATGCATTCAGCGAATGCAATTGGCAAGTCCTCCAAGTTGAGCGTGTCCTATGTAAACGTATCCTAATTTTGCTGACTCGTTACTTTTTTCTCATAATTTAGTGCAGGATGACGCCTATATTTGCTGTGGTAACGATACTAACATTTCAACAACTCCTTTACCAGTCGCGTTCAATTGGAGGCGATGTGACCATCACAGGAAACCCTTCCATGCAGTTTATTTCTATGGAACATCTTAATACTATTGATGGATCCCTCTCCCTGCACATGGAGACCATAATTGGGACACCTATCACATCTGCAGGGTTGATTGGCATCAACGCCTTACAAATTGTCGGGGGTAATATCAATATCACAGGTCCTGTGAAGGCCCTTGGATTGGGAGGGAGCGACATGGATATCACGTAGGTCATGACTGCATGTGAACATTGAAGTTGACATTTTCAATACATATCTGGTACGAAGCGGTTCCAAGCTGACTGCTTAACTTTTATCAGGACCCCAAATCTCACTCACGTTGGAGGGTCGGTGTTCATCAACTCAACAGAATCTCTCGACTGCAACTACTGGCAAAATCTTAACACATCTGGGGCTATTCGTAGGGACTTTTTCTGCGCCAACGCTGATTCCAAGTCCACGTCCCAAGACGGTACATCCCAAGGCGGGTTATCTGCCAGCGCAAAAAAAAGGCATCGGGATTGGCGTCTCATTAGGGGGCGTCCTTATTATTGCCATCCTTCTATGGCTACTACACCGCCGTCGTGGCCAGAAGTCAAAAGACTGTGTGAATGTCCAATCATCACCAGGACTCAGTGAAAAGCCTGAATTACCAGTCTCGCCAAGATCTATCCATGGTCTATCGGGATTTGCCAAGGTAAATACAGAGCAGAAAACCACGCAACATGTTGTCCCTGCTGCATCTATAACCCCGGAGTTGGATGGTCTTAGGACGCCATCAAGACGCGAACTGCATGCAGAATCCGCGGTACGCGACACAGCTCACCTAAATTTAGATCGTATCAATAACCCACACGTCGACCCTTTTGTGATTAAGAAAGGCCCTTTAGTTACAAATCACTCGTTTAAGAGTCTAGTGGAACGGAGCATTACAGCCTGGAATACTCTCACTTATGTTGGAGATTCACAGATAAAGGACTATAAATACACGATGCTCTCCAGTGAGTTGAGGAGTTTTAATTCGATCGACGATCTCTTCCAGTCTAGTTTTATGTTCTATTTTTTCCAACGCCGTGAATCGTTTCTGAAGCAGAATCGATTTTTGAAGTGGGATCTCAGCCGCCTCGACGAGTACATTCTCTTGCCTGTGGACGACGGCTTTGTCAACAAGAAAGATTGCTTCTTTGTTAGCCACTACTGGCGAAGCAGAGAAGAGCCCGATCCGCGTGGAGAAGACTTCCGGCTTGTTCGTGAAGACCTAAGTACTCAATCATGGACATATGTCTGGATTGATTGGACGTGTCTCCCCTAAAACCCAGCCACCCAAATCGAGAGGAAGTATGCCAATAGAATTCTTACACGGTCTTCCATTCTCATGCGAGAGTGTGCATTTTAATGGAGATACCCTGATTTTCAGCCACGACTTTGGATTTTCGTCGAAGTGGCGCAAAATATGCTTAATAGCAATTCCTATGAGACGACTCCAGATCTAGAGCCCTTTGCCAACGACGTTCTGGCTATGCAAAACGAAGGAGTTCAACAAATCATCCAAAAACGCGGGTATACCTGCTCAGTGAGTCGAGACTACCCACTCTTGGTTGGCTGGTTGGAGCTTCTCGTTATCATCTCGAAGCTTGTGCTAAGTTCTGTGGTCACTGCGGTACACGTATCAAGACTCCATTCTGTGGGCAGTGTGGTAAGGAGGCCAATTCAGAGGCAAGCGAGTAATAACTACTTTCTGTCTAAAACTATAGAAATAAACTTGTCTACTTTTGTAATAATCAAAGTGTTCTGGCATTTACTATTACTTAATGTAGTCTGAAATAGTATTGTGTTAAATACTATTAAGATTTAACACTTAAATCTAGTTTGCACTTACTGAGTGATTCACGACATCTGTTTAGCTGTATGCCTGAAATTAAGCCCCACCGAAACGGACATCCAGGTGATGTTTTTTGATGTGACATTCGGTTAAATTCGAGGTTAAATTATCCTAATGCCCCGCGGTTCGGCTAGATTTCATAGTTCCCCGTTGTTACCCACGTAGGCCTGAACATAAATAATTCCATCAAAACAAAAAGATAAAGCCCCAAATTCCTGCAAGTAAGGCGTGACTAGATTACTTACCTAGTTAAGCGCAAGAAAAGGCACCGATATCTTTGTTGATTTCTATACGTTCTTTTGGCGGTGACTACAACATGGCATCTTCAACCCCGCGCCCATTGGAGGGCAAGTTTGGAATTGTAACTGGAGGATCACGAGGTTAGTAGATCTATATAGACTTAAGACTCTGGTTGTATACTAACATATTTGAAAATTTCAAGGTATTGGCGAAGCTATTGCCCGCAATCTGGCCAATAAAGGATGCTCACTTTTGCTCAACTACACATCCGAGTCATCACGAGCACGAACTGAAGAACTCGCCTCTACGCTTACTAAAGATCATTCTATTGGCTGCAGCATCGTCAAGGCTGACCTTGGTGATGCCGCCACAGCGAGCAACGACATCATAGAAGCATCCAAGAAACACTTTGGAGACAAGCCCCTCCAGATCGATATCCTAATCAACAATGCGGGTGTCTCACAAGATAGGAAGCTTGGTGATACTGTCAAAGGCCTGATTGATGCGGAGTATTTTCACTGGCACTACAATATCAATGTACTTGCACCGTTGTTGCTCACGCAGGCGTGCATTCCTTTTCTGCCGCACGATCGATCAGGACGCATTGTAAACATTTCAAGTGTGTCGTCAAGCCTTGGATTCGAGGGCCAGTCGGTATATGGTGGCACCAAGGCTGCTTTAGAGGCCATGACTCGAACCTGGGCTCGAGAGCTGGCTGATCGAGCAACGGTTAACGCGGTTAACCCTGGCCCAGTGATTGGTGATATGTATTTCTTGACTGGAGAGAAATTCTGGAAAGACTTGCAAGGCTGGCAAGACAACACGCCACTGAGCAAAGTCGACCCCAACGGTAGCGACTTGGAAAGTCTAGACCCGGAGAAAATCCGGCTGATTCATGAGAAAATGGGCGGTCGACGGCCAGCTTTTACGAGCGAGGTTGCTGGAGTAGTGGCGATGTTGTGCACAGCCGATGCAGCATGGAGTACCGGCAGCGTTGTCAATGCCAATGGAGGCATGAGAATGACTACATAGGATGGAGACCAGGAAATCTTTGGATGAAAACAATGCCCCCAGGCGCCTGCTTTGTGTAAACTTTCACATCACAACAATTCTAATCATGTACAAGAGAAATGTGTGTATGGTGGATTGACTGATACTGCTGGAAAATAAATTGCATGAAAAAAAAGCTCAATGACGGGGGCGACTCTAAACGCTGATGCTGAAAGGAGTAAGACGTAGAAAAATAACATTAATTCCACTGTCGTGCCTCCGCTGCACTGTCTGCATCTCTTGTGTCGCGTTCCACCTGGCTGGCAGAACTCAGAGTTTGCGATTGCGTTTTGGCTTTCTGAGCTGCTAGTTGGCTTCCCAGTTTCCCTTTGCTGGAAGCGCTTAGAGCTTCGGCACGTCTCTGTATCAAGTAAGTAATGGCACGATAAGTGTTAGGGTCTGGATCAAATACCTGAGCTGCCTCACCAGCCTTGTTTCTCGCGTTTTCTGTTTCTCCGCCTGCTGGGCCTCCCAAAGTTCTGCCAGCACCTTGTATTTTGCGGTTGCCTGGAACTGACGCTCGAGGTGGGCGATCTGCAGGAGCAGCAGACGAGCCCAGGACACGGCCAGGCTGCGAGAAGTGGTCGTCAGGCTGGTTAGCCGATCTTGAGCATATATTTCCCATTTCGTAGAAGCAGGGATGGGACAATGGCACTCTGCACTCAAGGACGATCGCGACTATCTCATTAGCTGGCGGGGAAGCGGGGCGGCCGGAAACGCTGAACAGCGTCTTTCAGTCACAGGGTGGCATTCAATTCGGACTAGCCCTATCTAATTATCGATTTGCAATGCAGCTGTTTTTGCTTCTGGCGGATCCAGGCGCATTGAGATGGAGGTGACAGGTGATTGTTCAGTTGACGTACGCACGACGCCGAACGTGCAGCTCTAGCTCGGGAAACACGGTCGGTCACCTGGATTAAGAAACCCTACGTTAAGAAATTGCCTAAGTGGGTCAACATCACATAAATGGTCCAATAACATGCCTGTAAACGCTAAATGTTCGAGGTATTCGTACAAAGTACAGCATTTCTTATACAGGGGTCAGAGCACTCCATGTCAATAATCCCGCGGATCAAGGAATTATATACATGCTGGTATTCCTGTCTAAATTCTATGCCTGGAATCCTTCTCTTGGTATAACATGTGCCGATTTGAACTAAACGATTATGTGTCAACTGTCCATATCATTGGAAACATCATCGACTTTGACCACAAATAAGGTGACATCCACCACGCCCAAAAACGGAATAACGATTCCTACTCCTTACGAGATTGATATAATCTTGAAGGATTACAGAGGAATACTAAACTTAGAATATTTATTCTATATATCTATCTATCTATTTCTTTTCTCTTTAAGTGTTTACTTATATAGTATATGTAATCTACATGCCTAAGTCATTACAAACCATGTACCACAGCTTTGGACTGTAGTCTTTCTCTACAAACACCACACCGCAGAAGAGTAGCCACATCTCACCGACTTCAATGTTCCACGCCGACTTCCACGTCGGTAAAACACGGTCACATGGTCGACCCAATTTCAAAAGGGCACCGCCCACTTCTGTTTTAACCCAGGGGGGCTCCATAACACGAAGCTTTACATGCCCTTAACCTCCTTTCAATATTACCACACATCTCACCCTTTTTCACTGCGAGTCTCCTATATTGGTTTCATCGAAACAAAGCCACGATGTCTCAAACCACCAACTAAACAATTTATTCGCTAAGCATGCGATCAAGATTGCCACTGCAATCCAAGACCTGGTAACACGAAGGCAATGTTTGATCAGTACACACGGGGTACTTGGAAGAACGCAGTATGTTGTAATTTTAACCCATTCTCTTATTGTATCACCACTAAAGCTATCTATGTCAGACTATACAACCAACAAGACAAGCCCTGATTCCAAGAGTTGCACCCTTTCTGGCCAAGTGGTATGATATTTATCAACCACTTCCTTGATAGCCGTTTTGACAGCAACGACTATGATGATGATAACCACACTAATAAGGCCACGGACCTAGTGAAAAATCCCACTATTGAATGAACTTTCAACCATGTGAAATTTGCGGCAAAGTTTATCAAAGGCCACTACAATGCGTACACGGGTCTTAGACTCAATATTCAAAACTCGTCTATCGTCATACAATGCGAAGTCTAGTGGAACTATAACGTCGAGAAACAGGCGTGGAGGCCAAACCAAACAAGTCAAGATTGTGAGATTAGTTAGGACCTGTTGAAAGAATACTCATGATGTACCTCTTCGGTCCCGGAGTACAGACCATATTGTCATTTGCTCTGGATTTTATGAATTGATACTTCATACGTTGCAGCACATATACTCTCAGCATGTTAGCTGTTGGTCAGTCCTTATTATCCAACATATACCACAAGATACCGGTATATTTCAAGCTCTAGGCGAGAAGGCTATTAGTAACATCGAGTCAATATTTTCTCTTCTTAATTATTAATTTTTTATTATCATTTGTTTTTTTACTATTGCTTGCATCTAGCCAGTCCTGACGAGGCAGTTTCCAAAAGACTGTAATATGATTGGCCAAGACCAGTGGGGCAGTCGGCGGCTTCTTTTTCCTCGCGCAAGACTGCCGAACTTCTTCGTTATTGCAGATCGACTCGTCGACAAGATCATGGCTCGCATGTTATATTATTATACCAGTTGATTCCACGGACATGCGACACGTAACCGATCTGCCTTCGCAAAAACAGCGCCCATGTGGCGGTTCCTGCGTTTGGCGGTAATGACGACTAGCCCGCTCACCACCAAGGTCCCCATCCCAGATCGCTTCGCTTTGCAGTCTCGGCGACCCCTCCGTCCTGTGCCTATCGCCTTGCCCTAGATCTTCTTCCACTTGTTATTAATATTATTCTCTGGGAATATTGTTCGCTGCGATCGACACCCCTCCTTTGATCCTCTCGTCCGGACGCCTTGACCCCGCTGCTGTCTGCAACATACACTGGTCAGTAAAGAGATCGTCTCGTCAAGCAGATGTTGGCGCTATTTGTTTTCCGTACTGACTAAGACATGATCACAGCCCTGTCTTTCTCGTCGCACTCCAGCCAGCGGACATCTTACAATTTTGACCGAGCGATCTTGAACCATCATTGCCTTTGCGCACACCACCATTGCGGCGCTTCAGTTTTCTCTGATCCCGCCCATAAACATACATCCACTATGGCTTCTCGAGATCTAGACAGTTTCTGCCTAGGCTGCCATTGGGATGCTTTCGACGATTCCTCTACGAAGATGCCAGTGCTGCCACCGGACCAGTGGCACTGCGATGAAGCTGAGCAAAACGGTGATATAAATTGCGTTGTGGACGAGGCATGCTGCGCAAATGACGCTTGCTCCTTCAACTGCTCCTCGGTTTGCGATGGCTTCGTCGACTGCGAAATCTCCTCTACCGTGTGTTCCGATACTAATTGCGAGGAAGCCCACTGCGAAAGTACTGGGTCTGCATGCTTCGATAAGAGTTGTTTTGGCGACGGTCATGACATCAACCAGAGTATTACCGATCTTTTCCATGATGCAAATCTTGAATGGGATGCCTCGATGTTTCTGCCTTCTGGTGTCAGCCAACAGACTCACACGCCTGCAGAATCTCATGAAATGAATCCGTCACATGCTATCATTCAGCAATGCAATACTGATATCCGGCCTCCTCCTTCCCAATTTCATGGCTCTGCTCATAACTTGCACCATAGCCACCCATGCCACCAAGCACCCGACGACTGCATGGGGTTTTGGGGCCCTGACACTTCCCACACAGATTTATGTCATCTTGAAATGTATAACATGCTTGGCACTTCGTCCATGTTTGCACAGAACAACAGCCACACAATACCAACACCACCCTCTGAGACCTCAAAGCCACCTTGCTTCCAAACAGATGGAGAACTGTCTTGCTCCGATGCAGACTTTCAACATCTGGGTTGCTATCTCAGAAATTCAGGAGATACTGGATTGCAACAGTTCTCCAAAACACAGTCGCATAGTCGCGTCCATCGTCATCTCCACAGCCAGTCACATCACAGAGTCACTCATTATTCTCGCCATGCGTCCCGACGGAGTGCCAGCGCTCATTTAATGGCAACCCCTATTGAGAGTTCGCCCTCTCTAGATAGGAATACGCCGTCTGTCTTAGCAAGCCCAATCACAAAATCGATCATTGATGAAGACGAGCCTTATATATGCCGTTGGAACCATGGGACATCTTCCTGCGGGTGTGTATTCTCGACATCCGGGGAACTCCAGCAACATCTCCTCACGGAGCATACAAACCCAATATGTGGGAAAAAGGGCAATGGTTATTATTGCTGCTGGGAGGGCTGCCACCGCCCAGATGAACCATTTTCTCAAAAATCGAAGCTTCAGGGACATTTCCTGACTCACAGCAACTGTATGGCATCCTTTTTTCCCCTCATGCAGCCCGTGACTAACACTCCACATAGACAAAAACTTCAACTGCTCAGTGTGCGGCAAAGCATTTGCAAGACAAGCGACCCTCGAACGCCACGAGCGAAGCCACCGAGGCGACAAGCCTTTCAAATGTAAAGTTTGCGGTAAATCGTTCACCGACAGTAGTGAACTCAAAACCCATTCGCGAACTCACACTGGCGAGAAGCCATTTAAATGTACATTTCCTGGTTGCAATTTCCAGACCGGTGATGTATGTTTCTTCCCGTCCACCTTTTACACTTAACTTCTTTTTGCTAACCTTTCGCCCCGGCAGTCATCCAACATGTCTAGCCATAAACTCACTCATAACGGACGGAAACATAAATGCAACTATCCTGGCTGTACAAAGAGCTTTACACGTCCCGGTATGTATCTGTCTCTTACCCTCTTTTTACTTCTTGGTTTTGGGTTTATATATGACTAACATGACCAACTTCCAGACCAATTAAAGCGTCACATGAAAACAACACACAGAATTGAAGGTTCTCCCAGCGATCCATCACTCTCTTTGCTATCGCCTGTAGAGACAGTGTGTTGAACCGGACAACCTTGCAAGTGTTGAGTTATTTCCCTTTTCTGGTTTGACCATGATTTTTGTCTGTATGTTTTTATGCTTTTTCAACGAACGTTTTGGTTTGAAATATACCCTATGTGATGTTAAAAGATCACGATAAAACTCACGGGCTATGAAAAGATCATTGATGACTCAAATGATCTATCTAGTCAATGAGAATGACGGGATACCCTTGTATGAATGTTAATGCTTGGACTAATACACTGGCACATGTACCGACCCCAGAGGTCACTTCTCACGAACAAAAATAAAATAGAATATTCATTGAATTAAATATCTAAACAACGTTATATCTACCACTAGCAGGTGCCCTTGCCTCGCTATCTGCTGCTGCAATAGTGCCTTCTCTCAACAGACGCATAAGCTCGCGCATGGCATTGGTAACAACCAATTCCGTGTCTCCTTCGACCAGAATGTACAGTTTCGGGTTCTCGTTGGGTCCAGGCTCTTTGCCTGCCGCATAGTAGTTTCCTTTTGTTGTGATGGACGTCCCCGTAGCTTCGAGAATTTTGGCAACGTTTGTGCGATTCGTGACAGCCCAACGAGCTTTCTCTGTGAAAAGCATTAGTATTTATACAAACAGTACGTTTTTTTTTTTTTTTTTTTTAAAAAAAAAGAATAACTTACGAGGAAAGTCGTTGATCTCAAGCGTCGCGTGAAAGGCACCGGCATCAGGACCTTTGTTGTCAATGGGCACACCCGTTCTCATCACACCGGCACGGTTCAGTCGAGCATGAATATCAGCAACAGCTGAGCCAACTTTGNTTTTTTTTTTTTTTTTTTTTAAAAAAAAAGAATAACTTACGAGGAAAGTCGTTGATCTCAAGCGTCGCGTGAAAGGCACCGGCATCAGGACCTTTGTTGTCAATGGGCACACCCGTTCTCATCACACCGGCACGGTTCAGTCGAGCATGAATATCAGCAACAGCTGAGCCAACTTTGTCCAAAGGATCACCCGAAGTCTTCGCAGCAGGCTTCTCGGTCCTGTGCACCGTGATTTTGCCGTCCAAGTCGATTCCTTTCGGAATACCGGGGATGGGAGCAGCTGCGGACTGGACTGATGATGCAGCCTTGGCAAATAGGTCATCGCCTTTCTTCTCCTTTGTCTCTTCACGCTCTTCTTCTTCAGCGTCATCGCCGGTACGGTATGTTTTCCGTTCACGGTTTCGTGCCGCATCACGTTCCTGGTCAAGTCGCTCCAGACCCTTACCACCAAATCCAGATACAGAGGCTTTTTCTTTGCCAGCTTTGACTTTTTCCAAGAAAGTATCTACCAGTTTCTGCACAGGTTCCGGAATTGATTGACCGCTTTGTCTCAGAGCCTTGGCGATTTCAACGGCGTATCGCTCCTGCTCTTCGGTCAAGAAAGTCACTGCCGTTCCGGTGTTACCAGCACGCCCGGTTCGGCCAGCACGATGTACATAATCTTCCAAATGATTTGGCGCATCATAATTGACGACTAGCTTCAGCTGCTTGACGTCTAACCCGCGAGCAGCAACCGAAGTAGCAATAAGAACAGGAAATATTCCTGCTTTGAAATCTTCGATAGTCGAATCACGATCGATCTGATCTTTGCCACCGTGAATAGACATGCATGGATAGCCCTTGCGCATCAGTTCACGCAACAAGCTATCGGCAGACTCCTGCCGTTCCACAAAGATGAGCGTTCTTGAATCCTCATTGGCTTCATCGGAGTACATGTTTCCAAGAAGCTCTAGCAGCCGCAAGAACTTGGTATCTTCGTTTCGGACCTCAACAATCTGCGTAATCTCCGGTGCAACAACGCTTTTTCCACCGACAATGATCTCGACAGGCCTGGTCAAAGTCTTCCGAGCCAGTGCCTCCATATTACGGGGGAAAGTGGCGGAAAATAGAACGGTTTGACGAGTGGGTCGGATGTTTGCCATGATTTTCATGACTTGTGGCTCAAATCCCATATCAAACATACGGTCTGCCTCGTCAAGAACAACGTACGTGACTCGACGTAAATTTGTTACGCGTCCCGCGTTAGCAGCGAGAAGATCGATCATTCTTCCAGGGGTACAAACGACAATTTCCGCTCCTCGTTTTAGTTCTGCGATCTGGTCTTTGATGGGAGCGCCACCGTAGGCGCATACAGCGCGAAGATTCAATGCTTTGAGGAAAGGCTTGCAGTCTTTGTGAATTTGTGTCGCCAATTCTCTTGTTGGCGTCATTATGAGGGAGATAGGGCCTTCCATACTGTCAAGAGGACGCTGGTCCTTGATATGACGGAACATGGGTAAGAGAAAGGCCACTGTTTTTCCAGAACCTGTCTTGGCAACACCAATGACGTCTCTGCCAGACATTATGGAAGGAAGAGCTTGACTTTGAATGGAGGTTGGGTTTTCATACCCGAGCTTGCTAATGACATCCAGGGTCTGCACACCCAGTCCACATTGAGACCATTTGACGATCGGTTTGGGTAATTCGACTCCGCGAACTTTGATGTCATCAAGCTCTAATCGCAAGCTAGACACCTCTTCTTCCGTCATTTGTGCCATATCGAGGGGTTCAGTGTAAAAACTCTTGCGGAATGGCTCATAATCAGCCTTTGCGTGGTCAATCGTTGGGATGTCCTTCTTCTTTTTAGCTTTATTTGCGATTGCTAAAAACTCATCTGCATCACCCTCGCCGACGGCGGAAATGTCGATGTCATTTTCATCACCGAACATCGCCTGTGGCTGCTGTTGCTTAGATTTAGTGAATTTTAAGCCATTTGTTTTTTTAGCAGGAGCAGTTTCTGCCAAACCAGACATGAACGCGTCCAAAGGATCGATTTCTTCCTCTTCTTCCTCCTTTGTAGCGCCATTCGCAGTAACATCCTTGGCGACATCGGCCATTTCAATGTCACCATTAGGCTCCGCAATCGTAGCTGGCTGTTCGTTTTGCAAGCGTGCTTCGCGCTTCTCGGCTGCTGCTCGAGCTGCAGCAGCATTTTCTTCTTCGGTACCAATTTCCATATCGACGTCAGAGTCTTCTTCTTCAGCCACTGGTTCGAGAGCGTCGTTTTTTGCTTCTTCAAGCGGAAGACTGGGCAATTTCTCAAGTTTCTTGCGGGTAGACTCTTCTTCGCCGAAATCCAAAGTTCGTTTCGCAGACGATTTTTCACCTTCGACGACTGTTTTAGATCCCAGTCCAAACTTGCCGACATTTCCGCTTGCTTTTAGTGGAGCTGTTGAAATAATAATATTAGTATTTATAGATATCATTATTTTGGTGATGACTTACCGGATGCCTTGCTGCCAGCAACTGCGGGTTTGTTAGCCTTAACTATACTAGCAGGTCTAGCAGAATCAGGTACAGCAACGTCATTTCCAAGCGGAACCGGTCCGGACGCTGTTGCACTGGCTTTTTTCGAAATAACCTTTGGATCAAACTTTCCAGCATATCCAACCGGTTGAGTGCCTTCGGGCGTTGTGCTCTGAACCTGGGCGGCAGGGGATTGAGGAGAGGGAGTAGCCGGCAGAAGCCCCGATTTCTTGTCCATCGCAGTCAAGATATTACGAGCGCCACCAGCTGTAGCCAGCTCACGCTGCTTGCGCTCACGTTCGGCAGCCTGTTTTTGTTTCCATGCTTCCAGCTTCGCAAGGCGCTCGGCTTTCTTCTCTTCGTCGGTCTGGGCCGCCGGGGCCGGAGTTGGTGCCTTTGAGCCCTGTGTAGTCATGTAAGCCTGATTGCAACTGCGTCCAAAACGAGGAGGCACACGTACCTCTCGGGATTTTGCGTCCAAATCCTTAGACAATGCACGATCTCGGCTATCTCGCCTAGGCTTACGCCTGGAGTCAGTAGAATCGTCTCTGCGCCTTCGCGGTCGATCGCGGGAGTCATCTCGCCTGCTTCGATTGTCTCTGTCCCGGCTCCTGCGCCGATAACTTCGATCATCGTCACGGTCTCTAGAACGGCGGCGATCGCGCGAGCGCTCTCGTTTGGATGGTCTGTAATTGTCTTCGTCGCGGTAATCATCTCGATCGCGTCTGTCTAACGATCGATCACGTCGCCGATAACCGTCGCGGTCGCGATCCCGATCGCGATAACGCCTCTGCAAAATCCTCAAGTTAGAAAAAAATAGCTTCTTTGCAGAACGACGGCATCAAACTTACATTCGGGCTGCGCGATCGACGATATGACCTCCCATCGTCATGTTTGCTTCGCTCGTATCGATCATCATCTCTGCGGCTTCGCTTCGACGATGAATATGTGCTGCCTACAGGTGATGGTGAGCGCGTATCCCCGCGGCGAGCCATTGTTGCAGGCCAACTAATGTGTGAGTATTACTCTTTCGGAAACTCCAACCGTTCTTTCTTTTTTTTTTCTGTTCTATTCGAGGTTATTCCCTTGAGTTGTAGGTCAAAGTCTTGAATTGGCAGCTCTGGTAATGTCGAGCTGCACGATTCTGACCGCTTCTTCAACGTTGCTTCTGAAGTGGGTGAGGGAAGTCGCGAGAGCCTCAAAGGCAAAAAAGAAAGAGTGGCGATTGCGGTCGGGACATGTCACGTGCTGCTCTGTGCACGGGCCACGCGGGAAATATACTTCTGCTCATGGACCAATTAGAATGCTTTCAGTGAATCTTCAGGAATACGGCTTGTTAAAAATCCAGGTATTGCCATGAAATTGGCTGTTTCTATGGAATGATACTAATTATAAGGTCTTTGAAAACATACTTCCTTCTACGATCAAGCTTTCCAGCGCAACAATTGCAGCGAATGCTTAGGAAACTCGTAATCCCCTTGCCCATCCCAACTGCTCTCTTTAATGCCAACCTCTTGTTTCCCTTTCATGTTCGTAGCAGTAACAGCGGATCCTGTGACAGTGAATACGCTGACTGGGGCACTGGCACCTTGTATATTGGCCTTGAAGTTTTTGCTCTCATGAACATTGACGACAACGAGATTGACAAATCCGCCCTCATCTAATACAGCACTGGCATCCAACCACGGCGTATCTTTAGCAGACCGTAGCCACGCAGGCGATGTCTCGCCTTCGTAGGTACCGCATGATACATGAGCAGCAATGGTCCAGCCCCGCATATATTTGGAGAAAAGAAGTAATGGCCACCAAGTCGTCTGTTTGATAATTCCTTCTTTGGTTGTCATGAGCGGTGAGATGACATTGACACTTTGAGCAATACACGCCATTCCCAGATCACGACTTTTTCGGACAAATACGTTCAGGAATATTCCCACCGCCAATGCGTCGGACAAGGTGTAGGTCTCTTCAGCTCCAAATCTGCCCTCTGCTCGGATAGGGTCCCATACATTCCATTCGTCGAAACAAATTGTAGGACGTGGCTCGTCAGGAGATACGCCATTTTCAATGCGGGCGAGGTCAATCAGCGAAGATGCGATCTCGATAGCGCGCTCTGCTGCCAAAGGTGCCGTGGCATTCGACAAATGATCCGGAGATGCGGTGTACATGTGTATGCTATGCATATCAATCAAAGGTGTGGGATTACTATTCAAAGTTGCCCTAGTTGGTTTGAGACATTCTTTGAGTGTATAGTAATCCCATGAAGTTGTGCCGGTCTCGCCACAAAGAACAAGGATTAAGTTGGGGTCGAGTAGTTTTAAAGCTGTCAAGGTAAGTAGATGTCGTTTTTGGGAAAGTAGAGTCTAGGAACTTGCCTTTAGCCCATTGGTATGCTTTGTGGGCATACGCTTCTTTGGTGGTTTGTTCAACTTGCCACGGGCCGTATGTTTCATTTCCCAAAGCCCAGTATTTGACCTCATCTATCTTAGCGAGATGTCACAAAATCAGGATTGAATCCTTACATTGTATGGCTCTTCACGACCATTTTTCCTACGAAGATTTGCATAGTACGTGTTTCCGGTGCCATTGCAGTATTCCACCCAGGCCATTGCTAGAAGGGTCAACATGTGGTTGATTTTGGAAGTTAATAGGATATCGTACCTTCATCGAGAGTCCCTATGGTTCGATACCAGAGTAAGCTTTCCACATCATACTTGTGTCAATAAAACCCCCATACCTGTTCCGAAGTTGAAGCAAAAATAAGGCTCCGTTCCTAACACCTCGCACCATTTCAGGAACTCGTCTGTGCCAAAATGATTGGTCTCCGTTCCTAGCCACGCCAACTCCGGTCTATACAGTTTTTTTACAATGTCAGCCATCGTATTATGTATGTCGGCATAGTTCCAGAATACCTTGCCGGTCTTTGATCCTTTGGTCCAACACCATCCAACCAGTGGTAAGTGGCCACAAAGTTTCCGCCGGGGTATCGAACGACGGGGATATTTAGTTCCTTCAAGGCAGCAAGAACATCCTTTCGAAAGCCATTCTCATCCGACAACTCGTTCTCCGGATCGTAAATGCCTCCATAAATGCATCTTCCCATATGTCTGGAATCACAAATATTAGACAAGATAGTTACTTCCTACGGATGCATGTTTTTGTTCTCACTCTGTGAATCCCGAGTAAATATTGGGGTTGATTTTGGACAACCGTGCCGTTGAATTCACGGCTATAGTAGGCATTTCATTTTCTGAAATCTTCGTGAAAGTTGTCATGTTGATTGACGTGCGGGTTGAGAGGCAAATAAAGTCGAGACGATCTTATCAAAGGAAGCCGAAACAAAGTCTATATTTACTGCCACTGTGTATACCAATCTTTCAAAAACTGAACGCAATAGAAAAAATGAATAGTTGAGATTAGCAAGGTATGGTAGGTACCTCACTTTTTTTAAGCTATGGTTGGAGATGTCGAAGCGGGGTGATTTGGTCCTGGTCCAGCTTCAAAGACATTACTGGCGGATAATTTGGGGGACTATTCTACCTAGACCTTTGTTTTCATTTCATCCCGATTGGCAGATTGTTAATCGAAGTTAAATCCAGGCAGATTTTCCGTGGACGATAGATAATGAGGGACGATTTACCCCCACATGGACACGATGACTTCAAGCCATGGATGGCAATGAGGATAATTTCCGGCGGGACGTTCATGCACGAGCGTATCACTAAGAGACCACAAGCTACGGGGGAATTCCAACTACTAACAACCCTAGGAAGAGGGACAGTATACGTTACATCTGATTCGATAGACTCGAGTTTAACAATTGATTGGTTACAACATTTGAACCCTTTGACATGGATAAGGACTGGACAATGAACCAGTTGACGTACTTAATAATCAATTGATCAAATGATAGTACAACGCTATTATTTAGATATTATCATTTCTCTTAAAAAATATCAGGACAGCTGATAAATTCTTCTCACACCGTGCAGAGGCAAATACTATCCACTTTTCTTTAATTTTTCAGAGTGTATGCGAGACAACAAGCCTCTACATTTTTCTCAGTCAGAGTCGTCATCTGAACCATATGCTACCAGACCCAGGGACGATGTAGGTTGGGTTTCGGGTGTGGGCTTCTTCTCTTTGGCTTCACTTTCTTTTTTGCTGTCTTTTTCAACAGTTGTAGACACATCCCCCCTTGAGGGTGGTGAGATATCTGGCTTGGTCGATGAGCTTGTGACTGAAGCGTTTCCTTTCTTTACTGGTTCGTCCGTGGCCTTGGGTGCTGCCTCAGCAGCAACATCCTCACCAGCGGACGACCTGCGAGTCTTGGTAGGAAACAAGAGGTCCTTCTTAGTACGCTTTCGCTTCTTTCCAGATCTAGCCCATTGCTCCTCTTCACCCGGAGGTTTGGTGCTGCCACCAGTGGCAGCTTTCTCGCTGGATGGATCGTCCAGCAAGGACCGTTCAGCTTCCTCGCGCTGGCGGTGGAACTCGGCGAGTTGCTCGGCGGTTTCTTTCTTCACCGCAGCCTCTTTGGCGCGAGTGGACTCCAACACAGAGTCGAGAAACTCGACTTCATCTTCATCCAGAGACCGGAACTGGTTTTTCAGCCGCATTGACTCTTCAAATGCCTCTTGCTTGGCCACTACTTGCGACAACGGCATCACCCTGTCACGTTAGCCTGGAAACCAAGCGGTAGCATCAATCTGGTGCGCGTCTGCCATGTTCTTTTTCCTAAGCTGCAGAATCAATGCTGGACACTCACTCTTGTTCTGCTGCAGAACCTCAAACAGGCTCTTCCCGTCATTTTGCTTGCCAAGCTCGGCCTTTTGGCGCCTTTCTTCTTCGAGCTCTTGCTGCGCACGACGCCACTCATCGTCGCGCTCAACTGGCTTGTCCAAGGTCCCTCCTGAGACAAAACCGGACGACATTGTTGCAGACGCGCTGCGAGGGTCCAGACAACTGTTGTGTTTGTGTCCAATAATGAGCGAGCGATGTTGACGGAGGCAGAGCCCGCCAACCGCTTTTTAGCCGTGAGTGGGCCACGAGAGGCCCTTGCTCTACCACTGCGAACGCAGATTGGAGTCTTTGTTTTTTCTTTCTTAATTTGTTTGCTACTACGTACATAATCTTGCATTACAAATCAACAAGTATAAGCTTCAAAGATACCGATTAATAATGCCATTTTCTCGAAGACCATAGCGACAGCCGGCAGAATTGGGCGGTGACGTCAACACAGGCAGCTCAACCCGCCGACTCCGCTTGTCCGACTTCGACAACAACTTCGTCGCTTCTTCGCTTCGTCCAAATGCGCAGCGACATCCGGATCAATCGATGATCTGCAGGCACTGTTGCCCTGTATCGGGCTAAAGCGTATCATGAGAAAGGACCACGGTGGATATCGTTGTTGTCAACGCGGCCATAAACACTCGCCTCGGTTAAATTCGTCGTCTCTACTTAATCGCACCTCTCGTCCGATGACGTGACGGGTTGCACAGCTCCAATTTTCGCGCCTCGAACTATGCTCTGTTGAATTATGCAAGCGGCAGAAAACGCGCTTGAAGCAGTCCACTGGTCTCCGTCAATTCGCCGAGGCAGCCTCTAGTTCGCATAGCAACTCGATGCGTAAACCAGTGGTTGCGTGCCCCACGATGCTCCCCTCATTGATAAGAAGCGCCGCATCCCCTCTTGCGCACCGTCTTTCAGCCTCGACACACAAGTCTGCTTTGATCCAAATTCCTCAATTGTGCAGAGTCACCCCTCCAGTTTTCCAGTATCGCAAAATGTCTGACTTGCAACATACCAAGTACGTGATTCAAAAACCGCCTGAGAGTCGCGACTGACATGAGACACGCAGGAAAACCTTCACCCTCAACACGGGCGACAAGATCCCAGCTCTCGGCCTAGGAACTTGGCAATCCAAGCCCAATGAGGTCCGCGAAGCAGTAAAGACCGCTTTGCTGGCTGGCTACCGTCACATTGACACGTGAGTACATAGTTTGAACCACCACGAATTTTAAATGGCGCCGCAGGGATGAACATTCGCTTACCTTTTTTCCATATTCTAGTGCGCTCGCTTATTCGAACGAAAAGGAAGTCGGAGATGGAATCAAAGACTCGGGCATTCCTCGCGATCAGATTTGGATCACCACCAAGCTGGACAACACATGGCACCACCGTGTCGAGGACGGCATCAACTCGTCTCTGAAGTCGCTGGGTGTGGACTATGTCGACCTCTACCTCGTTCACTGGCCCTCGTCGACAGACCCGAATGACTTGAAGAAGCACTTGCCGGATTGGGATTTCATCAAGACATGGTGAGTGCTGATGGGTGATACCACTCGGCTCCTTCAGCTAACAAACAACAGGGAAGAGGTTCAAAAGCTGCCCGCCACTGGCAAGGTGCGCAACATTGGTGTGTCCAACTTTGGCATCAAGAACCTGGAGATCCTTCTGAATGCCCCCACCACCAAGATTGTTCCTGCTGTCAACCAGATCGAGTTGCACCCCAACAACCCTTCGCCCAAGCTTGTTGCATACAACACATCCAAGGGCATTCACAGCACCGGATACTCGTGTCTGGGGTCAACGAACTCCCCTCTGTACAAGGACCCAACCCTCCTGCAGATTGCCGAGAAGAAGGGCAAGACTCCTCAACAGGTTTTGCTCGTCTGGGGTCTGCAGAAGGGATGGAGTGTCATCCCAAAGTCGGTCAACAAGGAGCGCATTGAGAAGAACTACCAGCTCGACGGCTGGGACCTTACACCCCAGGAACTCGAGCAGCTGAGCAACTTGAAGGACCGCTTCAAGGTGTGCGGAGATGCCTGGTTGCCAATCAAGGTGTTCTTTGGTGATGATGAGTAAGGATAATTCTTTACTGTGTGTATAAATACTAGCGACGTAGAAGAAGAGTATAAACATATCGCAAAACGTTATACTGTCTAAATAGTAAATACTTGATCCTCATTGGCGGGGACGCTTTTTCGGACTCCGTGGCGAAATCGGGTTAGACCGGCTGCACCGCCACACCTGCGCTCCCCTCATAGATCAGGCAGCGGCCGTCGTCATCCGTCTCTCTTGACTCTATCAACCCCGTCTTCATCTACATACATCTCGGTTCTGCGAGATTCATCAACGTAGCCATGCCGCCGTCAAGCGGGCACTTGTTGCTCCCCAAAATCTGGAGAGCCGCAAGGTAAGTTGGTCCCAGCCTGTCCCTTATCCCCATCCTTATCTCACGTCTACAGGTTCGCCTACGAGAAGACGGCCAGGGCTATCAAAGCCAAGTTTCCGGACCCTTCTCAACAACTACCTGCGCGTCTCCAGCCAGCATATGTACATATCACTTCCCGTCAGCCCATTAATCGAGCTGCGGCAATCCGACAGGCCCGAAGCCGCCAATTCTCTACTCGGGCAGGAGGCTACATCGGCTCGTTCGTGCGACAAGCCCCTCGGCTTTCGAAGGATACCTCTCGTATTGGTCAAATCGTCGGCCGCCTGACTACTCGCTCACCGTTTACTTCCACGCTCCGTCCTAACTTGACCGGCGGCACTCTCGGTCGTACCGCGGGTGGATATACCGTTGGAGCAGGGCGACTCGGTGGCGCAAGATACTTTTCCCATGGGCCAGCTGCTCCCGCACAGGTCATCAACAATGTCTCTGTCGCCATGCGTGGCTTCTGGCTGTCGGGTCAGAAAGCTCGATTCGATGGAATCGACCCCCATACCGGCGAGAAGCGCTTCAAGACCGTGTCTGTTCTTCAGGACAAGGCACAGCGCAGAATGTCCGAGGTTCCACGCAGCGCCCCGGGCTCCTACATTGACTTCCAGCTGTCTCCCACCATCACTGCTTTGGGCAACGGCAAGCCTGAGGGCATCAACTCCGAAGGTCTCACGGAAATGCTGTCCGTCGACTTCGCACGTGCTTTGAAGGACTTTGCCGCTGTTCTGAATGATCTCAAACGTCTTGGAACGTTGGGTGATCTCGCCGTGTCACTTGAAAACAAATCTACTCTTCGTGTACGCTTTCCCGGCTGCGATGCTGAACAAGTAGAGCGGCTGTGCGACGAAGTTGGTGTTGAGCGAGGGCGCATCTTCCAGGATGAAGACTTTGAAGATCGGAATGGCACAGAACTCGCTCTGCTTTTCCCATTCGCCCCCAGCGTGGCTCCTTCACCGGAATATGAGCTCTTCACGATCCACGAGAATCCTAAACTTCCCACCCACGATGACCTAGATTGGCGACTCATGATGTCGGGCGAAAGCTCCCCAAAGGACTCCGGCAACACGAATCATATCAGTTTTGAAGACATTGCAATGTTTGAGAATAACCCGTGGATTTCATCTCCATCAGGGTATTCTAGTGTTGGGATTAGCGAGCTTGGAGATCGCGCATACTTTGCCGAAGTATCCGAGCCCAGTATTGGGAACCGCAACTCTTCGGATTATGAAGGAGTCCAGGGAATCTACAAGTTCTTGGAGCAGTGCGACAACGCTGCAAACTACTCTCGTTTTTGATACCAGCTTCGACAGCATTTATTTTTCTCTTTTTCGTTTCTTCCTTTTGCCAGGTCACTTTCTTTCTTGATGAGTAGCAGTGCCTAGCATGCAATCAGTCTTACGTTGTTGACAGAGAATGAACAAAGGCTGTTTGCTGTCTTTTCCTTTGTATATAGCATTGGCAATTTGTCTATCTACCAGCCTAGTCTGATCCTATAATCAATCTCATCTCTACAAGACAATGAATAGTATTCTTTTAGTAAATTAACTAAAATCACAGCTGTGATAGTAGTATTGTTTGCGCATGTCATCCAGGCGGTGAGTGCATTCTGCCAGCAGAGCAGTGAGCCGGCTCACCGCCTTGCCCCGCACTGGCTGCACTGGTGATATCGCCAATCGCAGCCATGAGATAATCGCGCTGATGTGATTATCATGAAATCACCTCCTTTTCCCTCCCTCTCTCTCCCCTGGCCCTAGACCTGTGTTTTTGTGCCACGCAAAGGACCTGATCTACCACCACTAAAGGAAGCGCCTCGGCCTGCATCCAGTCTGCTGCTGCTGCGCAAAAGAGACGACAAAAAAAGATCGTGGGAAATCCACAGCCACAGTCCTCGCCAGGCCGGTCGCACTTGGTCCATTCGACAAGTGGGCGGCTACAGACGAGAGACCGCAATTTTACGTGCCCAACCCGGATTCATTGCATCATCACATCATGGAGGACTTTAATAGTGAGACTGACAGTGACTATACCAGTTACTGGAGAGACTGGGTAAGTACAGATAACTTATGCCCTGTTTACTGCTGTGCTTGCCCCTGTCTATCACCTTGTTATTCTGCACGCTGCGCGCATCCTTCCTTTTTGTTTGGGTTTCCAGCAACCATGTGTTTGTCAGAACTGGCAGGTGTCAGCCTGAGCCGTTTGCGCTGGTTGCCCCAGGCTTCCCTTCTCATTACCGGGGGACAAACTGGTCATGAAAGGAATCCTCGACTCATTTTCTTCTTGCGTCACCTTTCCAATGTCATGCGTTTTACCACTCCTCGTTTGCAACATCCTTCGAGATGCCTCGTCGTCGTCAGCCGTCTCCCAGTGCGAGTGCGAGCTATCATATCGTCGAGGATGTTCGCTCTCTTTCTCTCGCGTTTCGTCCTCGTGAAGAGCCCAAGCTTACCTCTAAACGTCCGTTTTTCCCACAGTTTATCTCTTCTCGTGGCAATGAGTACTTTTGCGAGATTGACGAGGAATACCTCACCGATCGATTCAACTTGACTGGTCTCAACACCGAGGTACAGTACTATCAGTACGCGCTTGATCTCATCACCGACGTGTTTGACCTTGATGCCGACGATGACCTTCGCGAGCAAATCGAGAAATCCGCCCGTCACCTCTACGGCCTCGTTCATGCTCGATACATTGTGACTACCCGTGGATTGGCAAAGATGGTGTGTATTTGACTTCTTTTATGTAAATGATCCTGTCATTAACTGTCTCATTTACAGCTTGAAAAGTACAAGAAAGGCGACTTTGGCAAGTGCCCTCGCGTCTTGTGTGATCAACACCCACTTCTCCCAATGGGACAGGCCGACTTGCCCAACCAGAAGACCGTCAAGCTGTACTGTGCCAAGTGCGAAGACATTTACAACCCCAAATCTTCTCGCCACGCATCCATTGACGGCGCCTATTTTGGCTCTTCGTTCCACAACATCCTGTTCCAGGTCTACCCCGCTCTCGTGCCGGAGAAAAGCGTGCGTAGATATGAGCCTCGCGTCTATGGGTTCAAGTTGCATGCTACTGCGGCCTTGGCCCGCTGGCAAGACTCTCGTCGTGAAGATATGAGAGAACGCCTCAACGCCGCCAATGTCGATGCATCCTTTGCCGAAGACAGCGAGGATGACGAATACGAATTCGACGACGATAACGACGATGACGACAAGACCGAGGTGGCCAAGGAAGCTGTCACTGGAAACCAAGCGTCTGCACGCATGGATGTGGGTGCCTAAGGCTACTTTACAGCTTTCTTCCAAATCATCGACTGGAAGTCTGATGAAAATCGTATTCGGCTCGATTCCTCTCCACCGAAGACTAGCATATCACGGCGTTGACAGCGGAAAAGCAAAATGGAAATATCACTGGCGTTTTGCATCATATACCTTATCATTCAAGCCACATGGCTGTATTATCGAGATCCTTTAGAGTAAAACTTTGAGAAATGCGATAATGCGACTGGATCTCTCTAGAATTTCATGGGCGGGGGTTTCTTTTCTTCTTTTTCCTTTTTGATTCTTCAATTTCAAATGACTCGACGTGCAGATGGGATGGTGTACATAATCCATCGAGTCTCCAATTCATGTACCTTAGACCAGGATAGTCACAAAATAAGGTCTCTTTTTCTTTTTCAATATGTACTTTATTCCATCAGCTGCGCTTTACTAGGCTGTCTATCGCAGCTATAATGGTTCTCGCAAGTTCCTGACCCTTGCTCCACACATTATCATGATCTTCCAAAAGATCGTCGAGGAAGACAAGTTTTCTTCCGGAATGTAAACCCTCCCACGTCTTCAGAGTTTCTTTCATAGCCAGTCCTTGGGGAGCATTGATGAGCGAGTCATTCCTCGAACTTGCCACGACAGCCACTTGGCCGGTTGACCACCCAAAAGCCACCCCATCTGAATCAATCACTCTCGCTGGGCTGACCCGGTCCCAGATCTCCTCATCGGCGCCAAATGCTCCTTTAATAAACGCCCCGACTGATTCATACTGCTTGAAATCGTCTCGTAAAAGTCGGAGATCGTAGATCCCGCAGACGCCAACTATGGCTATGGGTTTCGGTATTGTTGTTGCGCTGGGAGTTTCTGATCTGTTCACTCTGTTCATGACTGTCTGAAGCGCCAGAGTAGCTCCGCAACTGTGTCCAATGAGAATATATTTCTCTCCAAAGGCATACTTGTCCTGCAGAAATCTGAGCGCGGTTTGCACATCGTGCAAGTGATCTGGATGCTTAGCAGCCCGCAGTTGGCTCTCTGGAGTATCCTTTGGATCCTGAGGAAAGTCTGGGTGCGGGCTCAAACGGTAGTCTATCGAAGCAAAGGCAGCTACATGAGCCTGTACGAGAGAATGCTGCCGCAGTACTGCTTCTGTGTACTTGAACGAGTCTGCAAGAATAGTGGGGTCTCGCCAGGCACCGCCATGAATGTATCTATACAGTACTTGAGTATACACATATCCCTCTGACTGACTAGGTAGCTGACGTACATTACCCAGTACCGGTCGTCTGTTATCGGAGCAGGCGCTCCAGATATTCCCGAAACATGAAGCCGCTGGAGTTCATGTGGACCGTAAGAAAAGGTCTCACTTGCGGACATGGTTTGGATAGAAAAAAAGTAGAGAAGTAGCGTTAGCTCAGTGTTAGCTCAGGGGGAGAAATCAGAGTCGCCTGATTGAAGTGAAAGAGTCGAGAGATAGAGAGCGCCTTCCATATTCGTCTCGTGTACCGCGCTAAACCCTTTTCAGACAAAGATGTCAATTGCCTGGAGAACTCTTTATTGGCGATTTCAAGTCTGTCTGTATAATTCTCACAATTTTTCCCTTCTACAAAAACTATTCCACCCACCACTATTCCCAGACTTGGAGTCATCTTCTCATTTTCGCAGCTGCATAGAATCGCTTGGCGCGCTATTCCCGTTCTGGCCTTAGGCGGTCAAATTATCGCCATTGCCCACACAAACCGGAGCCGATAGTGTCGACGGCGACAGAGTCCCAGCACCCAACGACCCTTGGCTCACCCTCGCTTCGTCCGCTGTACTCAATATGGCCGAGTAAGTAGCACGGTGAATCTGCGCTTTTGGAATGTTGGCTCATAATGAAACAGGAAAGATGCCCCCCTCACGGCCGTTCAGGTCGAGGCCCTGGTACGTGGGAAAAAAATCTCCTACCCCTCGTCGCAGCCCGTCGATACGAAAAATGCGTCGCGAATGCTAACGAGTCGGAATTATCAAGGTCGTTATGAAAATTATAAAACACAGCTCTCAGAGTTTCCCTACCGTCGCAACCGGTTCTCTCGTTGGTATGGACGTTGGCAGCACTCTGGAGGTCACAAACACATTCCCGTTCCCCGTCATCGAGGTGCCACCTGAGTCTCATTTCGACAACGCGACTCCCAACGCTGCCGCTGCTGCTCCCCGCGCGAAAGCAAATACTGTCTACCAGGCTGAAATGATCCGCATGCTTCGTGAAGTCAACATCGATGCTCAGAATATCGGATGGTACACCAGCGCCAACATGGGCAACTTCATCAACTTGAACGTGATCGAGAACCAGTTTTTCTACCAGAAGGAACTCAACGAGAGAACTGTTGCGCTTGTTCACGACATCAGCCGCAGCTCTCAGGGAAGCCTGAGCCTGCGTGCATTCCGCCTTTCCCCGCAATTCATGAATGCGTTCAAGGAGAACAAATTCACTTCAGAGCAGTATGTGCTACTTTCGACAAAATGGTTGTGTCCATTACTGACTGTGTTTGAAATAGACTTCAAAAGTCGGGCTTCCGCTACCAAGATATCTTTGTTGAGCTGCCTGTCCAGATCCACAACTCACACCTCCTCACATCCTTCCTTCATCAACTGCCTGCGCCCCTCCCATCCGACCCGTTGGACCTCCCGGTGTCTCTGGCGGCACTCAACAACGGTCCGATCGCACAGTCGAATACCCTCACTCCTAACTTCGACAACCTGTCCTTGAGCATTGATCCGTTCCTGGAGAAGAACTGCGATTTGCTTTTGGATGCCATCGAAACCCACCACACAGAGAACAACAACTTCCAATATTACCAACGGTCGCTTGCTCGTGAGCAACAAAAGATTGCCACCTGGCAAGCCAAGCGCAAGGCCGAGAACGCCAGCCGCACCACCCTCAAGCAGCCTTTGTTGCCTGAAGACGAATGGCAACGGCTCTTCAAGCTTCCTCAGGAGCCCAGCCGGTTGGAGAGCATGCTCAACAGCAGGCAAGTCGAGCAGTACTCTCACCAAATCGACGGCTTTGTTTCTTCGACAACCGGCAAAATGTTCGCTGTCAAGGGCAACCTTCTCCCTGGCGAGGGTAATGAATAGAGTTACTTTTCTTCTTCTTTTTTTATTCTTCACTGTTTCATGAAATTTTTTTATTTTCTTTGCTTTATTTTGTCAGTGAGGGTCAATTCTTATGGGCATTTGCATGACTCTATGGCGTAGGAAGGGGAAAATATGTATCTGTGGCTGTCCATATCTGACTCCTAGACCTAATGAATATTAGATTTGGAGACAATACTTTGATCAAAAAAAATCATAAAACATCATCTTCCCTAATGAATTGGCTACAATACTACATATTTGTACACTGGTCATCTTATCAGATCCGATCAAACTAATTCCCCCACGAGGATTCCGTTTGACGGTTTAGATGCTAAAACCCGTGAGGCAACGTTGTTTGGCAAGGAATTTCATGGCTATGTTGACCATGGAAACGCGGCAGGAATTAGCCACTGTTCACACGGAATAGTCTGCAGGAAACTGTCCAGCTGGGGTGCCGACGAGTCAAAGGTTTCACTTCCGACATTATCATCCACCGTCTGCGAAATATGGGTGGTGGTAGTATCCTCAGCGATCAGGGTCATAATGGTCTCATTTTCTCGCATTCGTAGTACGTCACCAGTCACCGAACTAAGAATCGAAGACACCTTGGCGCAGATTTCACTGCGTTTCGCTGCTTGTTGCAATATTTGTAAACAGCTGCTGATGGCTTCGACCATCAGAGTCGTCTCTTCGGGAGCAGACTTTGTCTTTGAAAGAATAGCCACTAAAGAGACAATAGCCAAGAAGGCGTGAAACGAACCAAGACCGTAGTTATACCATTTGTACGGCCGGAAGTCTGGATTCGTGCATAGCATTTCGAAGTTTGATAGTATAGTCAAAGCAGACTCTTTACAATCTTGGAAATGATCTTTGGCAGTGTATCCAGCGTTTTTCAACTGAAAGGCGGTCAATTGAGGGCGATAAAGAAGTAACGATAGATGGTGGCTGTAATTGCTCAATATGTAAAAGTGGGCAACGTGGTAGACTGGTAAAGCGTCAAAGTCTGTAAAACGCTCCATATGACACCGCCGTTCGGCTCTTAATCTAGCTTCCAGATGATTCACAGCATCCTGCTCCGGAACTTGAGCTTGAGAGGATAGACGACAAATCTCATATGCCAAATTGTACAAGCGGAACTTGTAAAGAATGTACGTCATTTTGGTTGGTGACGCGCTTGTTTCTTGCTCAATGGTGGACGCAATTGGCGCGTCTAATACATCATCGTCCACATCTGCTGGCAAAGCAACATTATCCTCCAGCTTGAAAGGAGTAATGTTCCCCAAGCAGGTGTTCTGAATGGTGTAGAGCATCTTCAACGCTGCCCAGCATCTGCGTCGTTCTTCGGCTTCGATGAGACCAACATTCAAATGAATAGGGTCTACAGAGCAGCCGATGGCCACGGCGATGTGCAAGGCACTACCCAGCAGTGTCCACGACGGGCCCTTTGCGTGGCTGATGGCATAAATCAACAGAACTAGAGACTGGACGGTGCACAGGTTATGATGCCACATAAAATTGTCGGCGACAAGACAGCGCATTGCAGCAGCGCGATAACGTGTCGCCAGATTCCGAACGTTGGCGCTGGGGCAACTCTCATGCCCTAAATCCTGGAGAATCGGGCTCTCATCATCCAGCGTTGTGACCGCCAACGCCAGCTGCACAAAGATCAACGCAAGGAACGAGGGAGTGACTGATAGTCGGTCATTGCTAAAGACCTGGTATTTGGCAAGGAAGCTTCGATCATGAAGGATATGAAACAGGGGCGAAATCACATCCAAAAAAATGCCCACCAGCTGGTCACATTGGCTCGCTGGGGGCAGGAGGTCGAGAAGAACTCGCGTCTGACTAGAGACATTGTCCATGAAAAAGGGAAAGCCGCCGGAAGTCTCATCCGGCCCGTGCCCCTGTAGGGCTTCTAGCAAGCTGGCATCTCCAACTTCCTGAAACGGAACGAATCGAACGTGGTCCGAGGCAGATGTCATCAGCTGGCCGACTCTAGCAGGAGCGGAAGCAGACGCAGTGTTGGCATTAGCATCAGCTATCTGAGGGGTGCTACTTTCGTGGCATGACGGATCCAACACAACGTCAGATTGGGGGGTAACTGGTTGTTGCTGCTGGTGCAACAAGGCAGTGGTTGCTTCGATGTTTTGCTTAAGAAGAGCTGACAAGGACGCAATTTGCGTGTCCACCTCCGTGTTGCTAGGTGTATGTGGCAGTTCAAGTTGTCGCTTGAAGCGACAAGTAGACGCATAACCACGGCGAGAGCATGTCGCACAAGGAGGACCATTCCCTGCGCCAATACACCGGATCTTGCGGCGACGACAATTTTCACAGCTGACGGGAAGCCTGTGAGTGCTCTCTGGATGTAACGAGCTCATTATAACATTGCCTGTGTAGACAGAACATTACTAGCTCAGGGCTGGCTGTTGCTCGAGAACTCGAAGAGATCTGACGATGGGGGCAAATCGTGGGGTGCGGGGTCACATAATTCAACAAACCACCTTAGGTACCAGTATAAATGTTTGGTGCAAAGCCCAAGTATGTAGAAGTCTGGTACGTGGGTCTTCCATGAGATCTGTATCCTATAGGTAGCTAACCCTAATTACAATCAAAATTCCCCACATCTAAATGACTCCGCGCAAGTCCGCGCAAGTCCGTCATGTCCGTCATGTGGTCATAGATACTTTTCCGAGGGCTGAAGCTTTGAGCCGTAAGGGTTCAGTATTAATGCGTTTACTATGGGTGATACATATCAAATGTGGGCAGTTTGATCGGGGTGACGTCTCCTGCCCACAGTCCGGCACAACCCACCCAATCTACCACAGCATTAATCAGCATTTCGTTTCGTGGCATAATAGATAGAAAAAAAAATCTCACAAGACAGGAAAGCAACTACGAGGCCGAAAGCGTTGCCGGCCGTAAGTAGTCCATTGATGCCAGTCATATATCCGCAAGCAAGGAGTAGCAGACAAATGTCGAGCATGAAAAGATCCATAAACAGAACCCAGGAAGATCGTATGGCGGCGATGGTAAATATGACCGTAAGAATGAACCAGGCCCAGATGTACATGGCCAAAGCCTGATCAAACTCAGGGCTGACTGCTCCGGTTGCTGCATCGGTATAAGCAGCCAAGATGCCTGTCCCGGGCAAGTAGATCATTGCGTATGAGAAATTGAAGGCAGCGTATGACGGGAAAACCGTTGCACCAAACTGTGTATCAATTAATTGAATGCCAATGAAAAATAGAAATGTAGGCTTACAGTGTTTCCGGTTGCAAACTCCAATATCCCGGCAATAAATTGGCAGATACCACCGAAGAACATCAACACACCCACGAGGACGTTTGGTGTGCTAATGCTCCGGGCATGGAGGCCATATATAGAAATGAGGAAAATCCCTTGAGCTCTGCTTAGTCTCTGCGTGCAAATTGATAATTTGAATACATACCAGTTGCGAAGGACAAGAGCCCTAGCGGAGAAGGACTTGCTAGAGATCGATGGACAACGGGGAGGCCAGCTTGGGAACGATCATTGACATGTCCCCCCGCTGTTCGAAGACGTTCAATGTGATCATTGGGCGAGACTGCTTTTTCCACGTCTCTCATGCTGTTCGACATTGTGCGATACGCAACGTAGTGATGGTAAAATACTTAAGAGAAAATAGGCATTGCAATGCACTTGTATTCTAGGTGTCAAAAGGGATTTTCCTTGTTGCTGCACCTTAATAGGCTATTTTATATGTTTGCTTTGCTCTCTAGAAAAGTCGACATACTGACCCCGTCTCTCCGCGCAAGGCCGCACAAACAGCCCCTTTTTACCCCGGCTCATCTCCTGGTTCACGCTGATCCCGGGGTAAAAATGGGGGTAATTAGGTTTTCCCATAAATACCATCTGTATGTTTTCAGTGTCTACCATTACTACTTGTATTGACACCATTTACGGACTACCGCGGGGAAACGCGGAGCTCCCTACGTGCGCGCGAACAGGCTGCAAGTGATAAACAAAAAGCTTGGCGATGTTGTGTTGCATAACGTGACGAATTCAGTCATTTCCAAAGGCGTGTCAATGGTTGAATGCGTACTTTATTCGCATTCATTACAATGCGAGCAGCTGGCGGTGCTTTGATTGCGGTATACGGGGCGAACATGAGATCGTTGAGAAAGTCAGAATTCAAATAGCGCTTCCCACGCTATTACGATAGTACATATGTACATACCCTGAGTTGATGCTCTAAATTAATATGCGGCAGCATCTTGGGCTCTACCGTCAGACCACAAGACTCTATGGCAAACCCAGCCTCTTGTGAACCTCTGGTTGGTTATAGCGAACCATGAATTGCCAAACTACATCTTTACTGTGTCAGAGGCCGGATTACAGTCGGCTGGTATTTTCTTGTCAAAGTTTCTCACAATGAATGAGATCCAATCTAGTGATTATGGACGTAATTAACACACTTTAGCAACTTTCGCAGATAATGACCACATGTATATTTTTATATTGATGTGCAACTGGATACATATGTATATTCTGAATTAAGCTACTTACTATACACTCATTTTCAGTTCATGCCGTAGATAAACAAGCGGTTTGCGTCTGAGTCTTACAGAAACCGACTGAATATTCAGCGATATTCTCTTCGACCAGCTTTGTGAACACGTCCATTGATCAAGATCACATTCAATTTCGAGTGGTCCTGCAAGACTTCAATATTCTCCAGGGGATCTCCGTCCACAATGGTGCAGTCAGCGTAATTCCCCGGCTTAATCTGGCCCATTTCATTCGACCGCATGAAGAGCTTCGCAACTCCGTATGTAGCAGCAATAATAGCTTCATGAGCGGTGAATCCGAATAGCTTTGTGAAATGGGCAAGATCCCGAGCATAGGTACCGTGAGGGGTCCATGCAAATCCGTAATCACTATAGAAATAGCAAATCCATTAGCTAAATTACACAAACAGACACAGTTCATGCCACTAACCCTCCGGGGAGAACCACGATTCCACGGCGGTGCATCTCTCGCAGTGCAAGAACCGCAGTATTCAACTCGTCTCGATAGCCTGCCTTTTCGGCTTGCTCTGTCGCGTAACCAAACGCATGTGCGTCTTCCAACGTAGCAATCAGCCAGTTTATAGCAGGGACGATAACGTGCTTGGTTTTCTTTTTCTCCAATTCGTCCATTGCTATTGGCGTGAGTTAGAGGTGTGATTTCATTTCATTTCATATTGCATTGAGAAGTTCCTTACTAGGCTCATCAATATACGAAGCATGGTAGATGACTTCAATTCCGTGATCGACACATTGTCTAACGGAATCACGGGCTCGAGCATGGGAACAGAGTCTCAGCCCTAGTTTGTGTGCTTCATCTACACAGGCTGCTGTTTCTTCATTGGAAAAGTAGCAATCGCGTGCATCCCGAATCTCTGTTATCTGCATATGAGATTAGAAAGGTTTGTTTCAAATGAGCGAGATGATGGTGGACATACAGACTCTCCTGACATGGAAAGTTTGACTTGATCAACTCCTAAGGAAGCATGCTCGCGAATTCTATCCTAAAAGTTAAGATCGCATATTCTTGGTTGGAGACAAAATATGAACAATCTTACCTCGCCCTCATCTCTTCGGCATTATCAGCGTACGCGGTGATTCCAGCCACCAGCTCTCCACCGTGACGAGCAATCTCTTGCCCGTTAGCCAGGCAACGTGGTCCTGGAATGTCCCCAGCATTTATGGCATCACGAACGACGACATCCATCCGCTTCTTTGCTGAGGCGGCTCCAAAGCACCTAATAGGGGAGATTAGCATCGCTATAAGAAGACGAGTTTTATGATAATCGCTTACATTGTATATCCAGAGTCTGCGTAGCACTGGGCACTCTTTGCCGTCAATAACGTGTGTTCCTCCAGCGCTAGTTCTCCCAGACGATCGAGGTCGCCGCCGTTCCATGAGAGATGTGTGTGTGCGTCGCCTAAGCCAGGGATAAGGGTGCGACCACGTCCATGAAACACACGAATGCTTGGATCATGTTGCAATTCATCCCTATTCTCTACAACTCCGACTTTTTCAAAACGTTCCCCTGAAATGCCTCGAGGTTAGCAATCCCAGCACGAGCGTGACTCGTATGGAATCAGATTTACCAACTATGAGAATATCCCCTCTGTAAGGCTCGCGACCTGTGGCGTCAAGAATGTTTACATCAAGAATCAGAATCCTTGATGTTGGTGGAGTTCCTGCAATTTCATAGTTCTTAGGCTGCAGCTTGGAATCAAAGACGAGGTTGTCAATACACGCCAGATTCCGGGGAACACCGCTGTAAACCTCGACAGGGTGGTCCGGCGAAGTCCAAGAGATTTTCGATGCCATGTCATGCAGTTACAAGAAAAGGGTAGGCTTGATTGAGGGTAGGAGTTGTTTGAAGTACTTCCACAATTTCAATGGATCAAGAAGAACTTGTCAGCCCTGACACAAGAAGACATTTTATACCACGAATTCAGCTGACCGGTCACCCAAGGTCAGCCGGCCAGAGATGCGCGAACCAAGGCCTCGGAGATACTGGCATACATACAAGCATTGTATTGTTTCGATGGTGCGGGGGATGTATTAATTGATGTTGTGGGGGAGAGGCCCGTCTTACTCCGCGTTTCGCCACGATCCCCATATTCAATGTTCGGACTTCGACTCACTCCATAATTTGCTTTGCGAGAAACACCCAGCCTCCCGTTGCTCCGCACGAGGTACATCCATACTCCTGGCCCTTGTCCAGAAGGTAAGTTTTGTGTGTTGTCGTTCTAATTTGGATAATTTAAGCTTTATGTTTTTTTTTTCCCTTCGAGGCCGGTGTAATGCGGCATCGTCTCTCATCATTATCGCATATCTATACCACTTATCAGTATTAATACTGATATCGCTCATATTAGGACCCCTGCCATGGGTTGGCTTAGTCTTCTTCGATCCTCTCGATCAACGACGGGAACATCCTCCGATGACTGGCAGATCACGCTGGCTCGAGATGCAAGCAAAGGACCGAGTACTGAGCATTTTGAATACTCCTATAGCGAGCAAGAGCAGAGAGAACAGAGAGGTCCGCCGGCAGCGAAGAAATCATCACATTTCTTGGACAAGTCGATCTCGAACGAAGAGCTACCTCTCATTAAGCCAGAGGAAGTCGTTGCCATGGAACAATTGCGATCCAAAGGCAGTACAGAAGGTCGGCTGTGGATTGTCATTGATCAAGTCGTGTACGATTGCACCGAGTATCAATTCGAGCATCCCGGGGGGCAGACTATTCTGCAGAATTTCAGCGGCCAGTGCTGCACATGGCAGTTTTGGCGATTTCACAATAAATCTCACATGGACACATATGGAAGACAATTACGTATTGGACGAACTTACGGAGTGCAAAACCGATTTAAAGAACCCCCTCGCTACGTTGGTTTACAGACATCGGAGGATGATGGGTGAAATGAGGTGCCAAGGTCTTATCAATTGATATACCATATCGTTGTGTCCTAGAGATTATGTACATAAGCTTCACATATACAAATTGTGTGGATGACAAGCACGCTTCGTTGAATTAGATAAAAGACTAATTAATTATTATTTGATGTCGGTTTCCATACATCAAATTAGAGCTTGCCACACGCCTCAAACCCTCTCCTCCAACTTATTTAGATTCTTTTGAAGGACTCTTCAAGAAATTCCGCGCTCAAACTACCCCGCACATATCCATCCATTTATTAATACTCTGTTAATTATGAGATTTGAGTACAGTGGCTGGGTCGTTCTCCGCACTAGGTAAGCGGCGAAACGCGGAGGCGCCGCTGTATCCTTTCAGCCTTGGTAACTGGAATATTTCTTCGATCAACAGTATGATCTCACGTCCGTGGTTGTCTGTCTGTCATCATTCTCCGATCTCGCACTGGGT
Source organism: Talaromyces sp. P118-02 (assembly GCA_037040535.1). Classification (NCBI taxonomy): domain Eukaryota; kingdom Fungi; phylum Ascomycota; class Eurotiomycetes; order Eurotiales; family Trichocomaceae; genus Talaromyces; species Talaromyces sp. P118-02. The sequence goes on from JAXQGY010000915.1 coordinate 436,443, forward strand.
TCCACGTATATATAGTAACCTGAGGAGGCACAAGCAACTCGTTATTAAACCCGCACAGAGATCTAACCTAACCCGCTCGAGAATTCAAAATGTCTACCAACTTCTGCGCCTATTTCGACAAGGCGACTCAGCAACAGCGAGTCGGCCATTTGGATCTTGAGAAAGATACCATCACGCCACTGTCTTTTCTGTCCGGGTCAAACATTGAGAGCCTCTACCAAGTTATCGAAGCCGGCTCGGAGAATGTCGACGTTTCCAAAGAGGATGCCCTTCCTCTATCGACTGTGAAACTTCTCCCTCCTATCTCCGGTCGCGATATCCTGGCCGTCGGGAAGAACTACGTTGAGCATGCAAAAGAGTTCCACTCTTCCGGATTCGACTCCTCTGATACAACCGACCAGCCCTCACACCCAGTCATTTTCACAAAACGAGCTACTTCCATCATAGCTCACGGAGAGGAGATCCTTCTTCACTCCGGATTCACTGATTCAGTAGATTATGAGGGTGAGATTGGGGTTATCATTGGCAAGCCTGGTTTCCGCATCACAGAACAGAACGCTCTTGATCACGTCTGGGGCTACACTATCATCAACGACGTGACAGCCCGAGAACGCCAGCGTGACCACAAACAGTTCTTCATCGGTAAATCGCCTGATACCTACTGCCCTATTGGACCCGTGGCCGTACGAAAAGAAAGCCTCCCCAAAAACCTTGAAATCACGACCCATGTTAATGGAGAATTGAGGCAGTCGGCTACGTTGGACCAGTTAATTTTCAGTATCCCTCGCCTAGTGGCAGAGATCTCGCAGGCCCAGACCCTCCAAATCGGCGACACTTTGGCTACCGGAACCCCTGTGGGAGTGGGCTTTGGCTTCCGCCCTTTTAAATTTCTGAAGGCTGGCGACGAGGTGCGCGTGAGTGTGTCGGGCTTGGGATCTTTGGTGAACCGGATCGCATCACCCAGCACTGTTAATGATACCCTTCAGCGAGCGTTGTCGACCTCTTACATCAATGCCGGCAACAAGAAAACGCGCGCCGATAACGGTCTTGTACAAATCGCTAGTGGAAAGAAGATTTTCTACCAAACTCAAGGACAGGAAAAGCAGCCTCCTATTCTGTTCATTCACGGACTGGGAGGATCATCCAACTACTTTGCACCACTTGCCTCCTCACTGAGCAAGACGCACGAGTTGCATCTTACTGACCTTGAAGGACACGGATTGTCCCCTTTGAACCCAACAGACAGTCTGACGATTGGATCCTTTGCCCAAGACATCAAGCAAGCATATGAGCAGAAATCCTCGGGCCAGCCTGCAACGGTGATCGCTCATTCAATGGGTTGCTTGGTAGCGTTGCAATTCGCCATTCAATATCCTCAGCTGGTGTCGAAGCTCGTCTTACTTGGGCCCCCTGCGACTCCTTTGCCTGAGCCAGCCGTGAAGGGTACTTTTGCACGCGCGAAACTTGTTCGTAGCCAGGGTATGCTATCTGTTGTGGACGCCATTGTTGCAGGTGGCACATCAGCTCACACCAAAGAAACCAACCCATTGGCAATTGCTGCCGTAAGGCTGTCACTGATGGGGCAAGATCCAGATGGTTATGCGAATGCTTGTGTGGCTCTTGCACGCTCCGGATCTGAGAAACTCGATGTCTCATGCATCAAAGTTCCCACTTTGATCCTCACTGGCTCAGATGACGGTGTGAGCTCGGCCGCAGTTTGCGAAAATTATAACAAGGCTATACAGGGATCCAGTCTCGTTGTCCTGCAGAACGTTGGCCATTGGCATTTATTCGAGGATACGACGGCAGTGTCAGATGCCGTTTTGAATTTTGTTTAGATGCTGTCATGTATACAGAGTGTAATAGACATTTGACTTATTTTTCTATCAGCTTTACTTTCATAGCATTGCTGGCAGTAACTGACGCGTCGGTCGATATGTGTTCTAACAAATTAAGTGAGGGTTAGGGTTTATCTAAAACACTCATAAAGTTTTCTTATTGAACCCTACTAGATATTAAGTAATTTTTACGCAGGCCAGAGGCTATCTATAAGTTCTACTTAACTATCAAATCATGATCATTGAGTATATGTTACGAAACCTTATTCCAGATGTCCCCACCAGGGCCCACTCACATGCCTATGATCTCATCGTCAATAATTATCAATTCCACAAATTATTTCCTGTCGCAAGTCTTCCAGAGCAACAAGCGATGAATATTTCATAGAAATGACATGGCTCTTATGAGATGTATAACAGCAACATCGATATCTGGCTCGTACGTGCAAGCAATCGCTTTACTTTCTTTCTGTGGTTCTTTGGGCTAACATGTGAACTCGCTATGCAACAACACAGGCTGGAGCAATAGCTGCCTTTACAGTTGACTTTATAGTGTATCCTCTGGACACACTCAAAACACGGATCCAGTCTCCTCAGTATAAACAGCTCTATACAGATGCGGCTACTGGCGCGATTCGGCGAGGCGTGCTTTTTAAAGGGTTGTATCAGGGCATATGGAGCGTCGTTATAGCTACGATACCGTCGTGTAAATCTGTCTTTACTCACACCTTTTATTTTTGGTTTTTTTTTCCAACTATCTTTTAAAGATTTCTAACTCTGCAACGTACACAGCAGGAGCATTCTTCACAACCTACGAATGCATCAAATACACACTCAACGCAGCCGCAAAATCATCCAACCACCCCGAGCAAAACCTGCTACCATTCAATCACTCCTTGCCAGCACCAGTAGTGAACGGCATTGCCTCGTCTGCCGCAGAATGTGTATCTTGCTTCATCCTCACGCCAGCCGAGGTCCTGAAACAAAATGCGCAAATGGTGACCATGGCCAACCACCACCAGTCGAATAATAACAATAACTACAACACACAAAGAATAGCAAAGGGAAGAAAATCAAATGCAACAATGCATGCTATATCCCAGTTCCGCGGCCATCCTGCGCAACTGTGGCGTGGTTACGGCGCCCTTGTAGCCAGGAATTTGCCTTTTACTGCTATGCATTTTCCACTTTTTGAGCATATGCGTGAAAAAATCACAGCTCGATGGAAAGCTCGGCAGCAAGGCTTTCGAGAAGATTGGAAAGGAAATTCGGTAATGGAAACTATTTTTGAAAGAGCCGTCATCACGGCCATCAGTGCCGGAATCTCTGGAGGTATTGCCGCAACGATTACAACGCCAATTGACGTGGTCAAGACGAGGATCATGCTTGCAGCAGGGAAAGACGATAATTTACCAAAGACTGCGTCTGGTAAGCAGCCCAGCAGTTTGGCTGTAGGGCGCCAAATCTATCACAATGAAGGCTTGAAAGGGCTCTTCAAGGGTGGAGTGCTAAGGGGGGGCTGGACTGCGTTGGGGATAGGTCTATACCTCAGTGCATACGAGAGCGGAAGAATGTATCTTGAGAAAAGAAGGGAATCTAATATGGAAGATATCAATTGATGTATTATAATGTGAACAAGTTAAAGGGCGCATGGAAAGTTCAATGTTATTATGTGTTAAATTTACTGGTTGATTTCTTCAATTGATATCAGAAACACAGATCGTTCAATTTGCTTATAATAAACTAGGATGGCACAAGGTATATATAATCCTCTCCAAATACATGTACACTTGAATCCAATATTGTTAACAGCGCAGTAGAAAACTCCGTATATAGACCACATGCTATCTGCCAACATTGGGGTATAGAAATCGAACCGACTCTTATCAAGGCAAGTAATATAGTTCCCAGTCTCCAATGCACCAGTCCTTCTTTAGTAAAAGACAAAACATGAGATAAGAGCTGAAACTGCAAAATATACAACAGTGGGGTATTAGTCAAAACAATATCAAGGAGGACAGTATCGTAAAACAAAGTTGAGAAAATCACAGGCATAATAAAAGTACCAACGCTTAAACATTTCAGTCGTGAAAATTCGGAGTCAACAGAGATCCAAATGAATAACAAAGTAGCAGAAATAATGGTAACAAGTAGCCCACACAGAAGAATTAGAACGTGCAGTGTGTGTCTCAGGGAGGTTTCACAGAGCTGTCAATTTTTTGAACCAACTTGTTCTCTTGGAACTAGGTGCGCGTGCGGGGGGTGCTTCTCGAGGTCTGCTGCCACGGTCGCGCTCATAGTCGCCACTTCCAGAACTGCTCTTTACAGTCCGCCGAGCTTCTCGGCGCCCAGTGCGCATATCTTCAATTTCGTCGTCGGTCATTCCAGGATACTTCGAACGCCGACGTGCCTGGCGACGTATCCTGCGTCTTGCTTCCTCATCGGAAGATAAAGAATTCGCGTAGCCATTCTCGCCGCCTGGGGGGATGTCCAAAACAGTTGGAACAATAGGAGGAGCCTCAGGAGGATCCATGACCTGTGAGTTCACCCACGAGGATGTTTTCTCTTTGCCAGGTACTCCATAAGTGCGAGGTGGTGGCTCTGCTGGTTCTGGTGCTATTGATTTGCGACGGGAAGGGCGAGGAGCCTCCTCTTCTTGACGACGTTCTGGGCGACGGCGCTCTGATTTTGAAACACGTCTGGATACTCCTCCATTCATATCTCCGGCATCACGAGTTCGTCGCTTTTCACGTCGCTCAGCTGCCTTTTCTTCAGCACGCAAATTGGCTTCCTTTGCCTGTTGCTCCTCTCTGGCGCGTTGCTCCACACGTGCTGCATGCCGGGCTCGTTTCTCTTCACGGCGTTTCGCTTCCCGTTCCTCTTCCCGTTCCTTTTCCTCTCGAGCACGCTTCTCCCGTTGCTCCCGCGCCCTTTCTTTACGAGCACGACGTTCTTCTACTGCTTTCATCTCAGCTTCACGAGCCTTTTCCTCGGCTGCCTTTCGAAGTGCTCTACGTTCTGCTCTGCGAGCCTCGGCATCCGTTGCTTCAGCATCCCCGGTGACAGGACCAGCATCAGTAGTAAAGCCTTCCACATCAGTATCTGGTTTCACAGATCGACGTCGTTCACGCTTGATACGTTTATCCTCCTTCTCTGTCTCCGTCAGGTCTTCACGACGAGTTCGAGATTTGCGTCGTTGGGGATCTGGCCGATCTGGCCGGGTCGGCTTCCTTAACGAACCAAACAAGCTCATTAAACCTCCGCCTTCCGGTTTCTTTGGAGCAGGGGCCGCCGGCTTTCTCGAACGACGTTCCCTAGATTCTTTAGAAGCTGGCTCAACAAATGCCAAATCATCTGGACCGGAGACAACATCGGCACTGGGGGGACTTTGTTCGGCATCAACTATGACAGGGTCCTCTTCAATACCCCTGTCCTTGGGCTAGCAGTAAATGTTAGCATGTTCAAATTTAGCCTCAAGAGATATGGGTTGACTTACTGCTCGCTTGGACTTCGATTTGGTGCGCTTGGGTTCTTCAGCGTTCTCAGTCTCCGCTTCACGATCTACCATGACGAGATCTTCATCTTCAACATCGATTGCGTAAGGATCGCGAACACCTAGATAGTAGCAATTAATAAAAAATTCGAAATAAATGTGAGCACTGTTCAACTTACTGCGTCGCTTCTTCGTTCCAGACCTCTCCCGTCCACTTTTAGATGGCTTGATACCCATCAATTTGGCAGCTTTATCAGACACCTCTGGCTTTTCGTCAGGAGGTGGAGAAATAAGTCCCGAGTCCTCAACGTCGACTGATGGGCGTCTAGATGCCGGTCGTGAAGTACCGGATTTCCGCACCGACTTGCTCTTGGAAGGAGGCGGTGGACCACCAAAAAAATTAGAAAGGCCTGTACCAGTTCGGCTAGGACGCTTGCTCTCTGAGTTCTTGTCTTTGTCGGATGATGATGACTTTTCTGTCTCAATCTGGGAATCGCGCACTTTGCGGCGTCTTGCTGCGTCAGGCTTCGATCTTGGCTCTTCCGGAGCTTCTTCTGGCGGGGGAGGCAGTTGGCTCTCTTTGTCTGATCGGCTTGTCTTTTTGGCAGACTTCTTGGGCGGCGGCGCCGCCGCCGCTCCCCAGAGTGCCCATGAGCCGCCTGTAGTGCGGTCAATCTTTGTACGCTCCCTCTTGGAAGACTTGGTCGACGGCTCGGGAGGCGGCGTAGGAGGGCTAGGATCGACGGCGGGCTCTTCGGCAGGAAGGTCTTCTATCGGTGAAATATCCACGAGAGGTTCTTCCATCGGCTTAGGAGAAGGTTCACGTTTTGATGCTTTCGACTTCTTCAACGCGGTCAATTTCTTACTCTTTTTGGACGGTTTCACTGGCTCAGGTGGGACCTCCGGCTCCGGCTCTGGTTCTGGCTCTGGCTCCGGTTCTGGCTCTGGCTCTGGCTCCGGTTCTGGCTCAGGTTCAGGATCTGGCTCTGGAAAGCTGCCCGGAATGGAATCGCGTGAGATCTTTTCTTCCAGCGGTTCTGGTGTTGGTTCCCTAGGGATTTCTTTCTTCTTCGTCAACTTCGCCTTGGCGCTCTTTTTGGGTGGCGGGTCTTCGGGGACAGGCTCGGGGGGTGGAGGTGGAGGAGCTTCTTCCTCAACCGGTGGCTCTTTGGTGATTTTCTTCTCTCGCTCTTTCTTTTCTCGCTTCTGCCTTTCCAGAGCCTCGATGCGCTCAGCAACAGAGAGCCTGCCTGTCGACTTACTTGTCGCCTTAGACGTGGCTTTGGGCGGGGGAGCGGCTGGCGCGATTAGATCATCCAATAAGGGTGCTTCTGGCGCTTCTGGCGCGGCTTCAACATCTATGAGCAGATCTTCTAGAATACTTTCCTTCGGCTTCTCTTCCTTTGCCTTGGTCTTTGTAGTCGTCGTAGTACCGAAAGATGACCAGAAACCTCTTACTGTTTTAGCAGGAGTGTCTTCGATTGCCTTGGGGGTATCCTCGAGTTTCGCCGTCTTTGAAAGAACGCCTTTCTTGGATTTGGAAGCCTTTGTAGTAAACCCACCCCAAGGGTCATCATCTTGAAGATCGTCCAATTCCGGCTCTGGCGTGAGTCCCTGAGCAGGAGGAGTTGGAGCGGGAGGAGGTGGAGCTTCGAGCAGCGAATCCATTGGAACTTCGCCGCGAGGTGCAATTCCTTTCTTCTTCGCTTCCTTTTCTTTCTTCTTCCGTTCCGAAGGAGTCCATGTATCCCAACCAGCCCAGAAGTCATCCTTTGGATCCTCTACAATCGCTTCCGGCTCCATACTTGGAACCTCAGGTGCCTCAGGAGGAATCTCGACGATAGGAAGTTCTTGTCGAGGTGGAATCCCTCTTTTGACGGCCTCTTTTTCCTTCTTTTTGCGATCTTTGGAACTCCAATCATCCCATCCATCCCAGAACTCATGGTTGCGGACTGGCTCAGGTTCAGGTTCTGGTTCTGGTTCTGGTTCTGGCTCAGGCTCTGGCTCTGGCTCTGGTTCTGGTGGAAGCTCGATTCGTGGTGGAATTCCTCTTATATTGGCCTCTTTTTCTTTCTTCTTGCGTTCTTTAGAGGACCAATCATCCCACCCATTCCAGAACTCATGGTTGCGGACTGGCTCCGGCTCAGGCTCCGGCTCTGGTTCAGGCTCTGGTTCTGGTTCCGGTTCTGGTTCTGGTTCTGGTGGAAGCTCGATTCGCGCAGGGATACCCTTCTTGATGGCTTCCTTTTCCTTTTTCTTGCGTTGGCTTGATGTCCAATTCTCCCAATCATCCCAGAATTCATGATTCTTTGGCGCTGGTTCTGGTTCTGGCTCCGGCTCCGGCTCTGGTTCGGGTTCAATGAGCTCTGGCTCTGGTTCGGGAACAACAGGAATCTCTTGTCGCGGAGGTATTCCCTTTTGATTCGCCTCCTTTTCCTTCCTCTTCCGCTCTTTTGACGACCATTTCTCCCAGTCGTCCCAAAACTCGTGATTCTTAAAAGGTGCTGATTCCGGCTCAGGCTCAGGTTCGGGTTCGACAGGTTCCGGCTCTGGTTCTGGTTCAGGTGGAATTTCTATGCGCGCAGGAATACCCTTCTTGACAGCTTCCTTTTCCTTTTTCTTGCGTTGGCTTGACGTCCAGGAGTCCCAGTCGTCCCAGAATTCATGGTTCTTTGGCTTCTCTGGTTCTGGTTCTGGTTCAGGCTCAGGTTCCGGCTCCGGCTCCGGCTCTGGCTCAGGCTCAGGCTCCGGCTCTGGCTCAGGCTCAGGCTCAGGCTCAGGCTCAGGCTCTGGTGGGATTTCTATGCGCGCAGGGATACCCTTCTTGACAGCTTCCTTTTCCTTTTTCTTGCGTTGGCTTGACGTCCAGGAGTCCCAGTCGTCCCAGAATTCATGGTTCTTTGGCTTCTCTGGTTCTGGTTCTGGTTCAGGCTCAGGTTCCGGCTCCGGCTCTGGCTCAGGCTCAGGTTCAGGTTCAGGAATTGGATCTGGTATCTCGATACGGGGTGGAATTCCATTCTTAACGGCCTCTTTTTCCTTCTTTTTGCGTTGTGAAGAAGACCAACCGTCCCATCCGTCCCAGAATTCATGGTTTTTTGGCTTTTCTGGTTCTGGTTCAGGCTCCGGTTGAGGCTCAGGTTCGGGTTCGGGTTCAGGTTCTGGCTCAGGCTCGGGAATTTCAATGCGAGGCGGTATACCTTTCTTGACGGCTTCTTTTTCTTTCTTCTTGCGCATCGAAGTCGTCCATAGATCCCATCCATCCCAGAATTCATGGTTTTTTGGCTTTTCTGGTTCTGGTTCAGGCTCCGGTTCAGGCTCAGGATCGGGTTCGGGTTCAGGTTCTGGCTCAGGCTCGGGAATTTCAATGCGAGGCGGTATACCTTTCTTGACGGCTTCTTTTTCTTTCTTCTTGCGCATCGAAGTCGTCCATAGATCCCATCCATCCCAGAACTCATGATTTTTAGGTTTTTCAGGCTCTGGTTCAGGCTCTGGTTCGGGTTCGGGTTCTGGTTCGGGTTCAGGCTCAGGCTCAGGCTCGGGTTCTGGTTCTGGAATCTCAATGCGAGCCGGTATGCCTTTCTTAACAGCTTCCTTCTCTTTCTTCTTGCGCATCGAAGTCGTCCATAGATCCCATCCATCCCAGAACTCATGGTTTTTCGGTTTTTCAGGCTCTGGTTCTGGCTCCGGTTCTGGCTCGGGCTCAGGTTCTGGTTCTGGTTCCGGCTCAGGTTCAGGAGGAATCTCAATGCGAGCCGGTATGCCTTTCTTGACAGCCTCCTTCTCTTTCTTCCTGCGCATTGCAGGTGACCACAAATCCCACCCGTCCCAGTACTCATGGTTTTTCGGTTTTTCAGGCTCAGGCTCAGGTTCAGGTTCTGGCTCAGGCTCGGGTTCCGGCTCGGGTTCCGGTTCGGGCTCGGGTTCAGGAGGAATCTCAATTCGAGCAGGTATACCTTTCTTGACAGCCTCCTTCTCTTTCTTCTTACGCATTGCAGGTGACCACAAATCCCACCCGTCCCAGAACTCGTGGTTTTTCGGTTTCTCAGGCTCAGGTTCAGGTTCAGGTTCTGGCTCGGGCTCGGGCTCAGGAATCGGTTCCGGTATCTCTATACGAGCTGGTATTCCCTTCTTAACAGCTTCTCTCTCCTTTTTCTTACGTTGGAGTGGTGACAATTTGTCCCAGTCGTCCCAAAACTCGTGGTTTTTGGGAGGCTCTGGCATAGGTTCAGGTTCTGGCTCTGGCGCACGGTCGGTAACAAATGAAGCGATATCATCTAGAAGGCCCTTTTTCTTTTTACCGGTAGTCCAACCGCCGAACCAATCCTTGTCGCCCCCCGCATCAGCAGCAGGCTCATCTGCCTTGGTCTTATCCTTCTTCTTCGAACCAAGGCCCCAGCCCCATCCAGAGTCTTCGGGTTCGGCGGTCTCGTTCGCGTCTTTCTTATCTTTGGATTCAAAGGCAGCCCAGACATCATCGGTTTTGCTCTGCTCAGGCTCGGGTTCCAAGCTCTTTTTTGATGACTTTTTCTTATCTTTCTTGGATGGTACAGCCCAAACGTTGTCAATGACTGGTTCGGGTTCAGGTGCGGTCTCTTTCTTGCTAGGTGTTTTGGTCAACGTAGCCCAGATGTCTTCAGTGTCAGCTGGCTTTGCACTCTCAACTCCTTTGGCGCCTTTCTTTTTCTTGTCCTTGGGCGACCACGCGGACCACACATCCTGCACACCTTCAGTTGCGGGAACTGGATCCTCCTTCTTTGTGGCTTTTCCTCCCCATGGTCCCCAGTCATCAGTAGGCTCTGGTTCTGGTGCGAGCTCCTCAATAGCACCTTTCTTGTTCTTATCTTTCTTGCCCGCGAGAGAACCCCAACCGTCATCTTCGTTCTTGTCCTTTGAATCGCCAAGATCGCCACCACCAGGAGCACCTAGGTCACCAAAGTCGAAGCCCAAGGTCGTCGTCTTTTTGGTCTTCTTCAAACCTCCAACACTCCAAGGGTTGTTGTCCTCTTTGGCCGGCGGTTCCTTGGTAGCGTTATTGTCGAGCCCACCGAAGCCCCATTTACTGCCGCCAGTGTTCCAATCTTTCCCCCAACCTCCGAAGCTAATCCCACCTCCGCCTGATGTACCTTTGGTCGTGTCAAAACTCAAGTCAAGTTGAGGAGCGCCGTCATCCAAGTTAATTTCCTGGAAATTGTTGTTCTGGGTATCAGAGCCAAGCTAAACCAACAGTAAGTAATACATCTTGGGCCGCAGGGAAAGCGATGCTTACCAAGTCCTTTTTCTTTTTCTTGTCATTTTTGGACACCGAAGTAAACCCAGCCCATGTATCATCACCGTCGACATCGTCCGCCCAACTGAGGTTATTGCCACCCGAATTAGCTGCTGCTGCTTCCTCCTCCTTTTTCTTTTTTTCCTCTTCCTCCTCCTTCTTGCTTTTCTTCTTGTTGCTGCTGGTAGTCCAATCATCCCAAGGCTCTTCACCACCGCCACCGCCGCCATTGTCATCTCCACCTCCACTGCCAGCTCCATTCCCACCTGCTTTGTCTCCACCACCTGATGGCGCGTCATCCTTTTTTCCACCGCCGCCATTGCCAGCAGGCGCGCCGCCCGATGTCGTATTTTTCGCCGCTAGTTTCGCTTTCTGTTTTTTGCCATGTTGACGAAAGGTAGAACTACCGTCGAAGTCGATCAAGGATGATACCGCTGATTTCTTCTGGTCTTGGTAAGACCTGCGACAGGGTCGGGGTGGCGCAGACTCAGGGCTGAAAGATTTCGCTTCGGCGCTTGCGGGTAGTGTTGAGTATTCCGGTGGTAGATCGTTAATGGCGTCTTCGTACGTGGGAGGAGGGTTGCCGTATCCCAAAGCATCGCTGTTATGCGAAAGCAAATCGTCGGCTAAAGCAATTGCACTGAGGAGGGCAAGTCGGTAGGATGCAGTATAAAGTGGAAGCTGTATGCGCGCGTAGGTTATTAATAACAGATTTAGAGCAGCCACCACTTCGTAGCTTACCGAGTCGCACGAGTCGGCATCATGCTTTCGTCCAAATGCTTCTTCTTTCTTGCTCTTGCCTTGGCTTCTGAGACAGCCAGTTTTATCTGCCCGCCACCTCCGCCTTGGCTCTCTGTGCCATGTGTTGAACATCACGTCCATGCTCCACTGCACGTTTCCAAGAACGAGAACAAAGTGTCTCCGACTTGGTTCGAGGGTAGGGAGACCGTTTCTGCGAAGTCGCTCGTTCGGCGAAGAGGAACGACCATGGATGGCGGTCAAAGCACGAGATCACCAGTCCCAAGCTTCGGTGGGTGTAGCGAACCTTTCACTTGGAACCGTTGAGTTGGACATGAATCGGCTGCTCCAGCGCAGCTCGACTGGCCAGCTGCGCAAGCAAGGCGAGTGTTTGCGACAGCGACAAGTAGCGAGACTAGCAATAGTATACAGTATTAGAGCTTAATTCGAGCTGGACGTGGCGAAGCTGAAGTAAATCAAATCATGATAAGTGAGAAACAAAAAATAATAAGACAGAAAAAAACATACGCGATGTGTGTTGCAGCGAAAGTCCTGCGATTAGGGCGGTCAACGAGAGAGAAAAAAATGTTGTTTTGCCGGGGCAATGACAATAGATGATCTGCAGCGCCCGCACGTCAACAGGAATGTGATTGATCCTCGGGCGAGTAATACGTAGGCGTGCTCCGTTCAATCTGCAGGAAATCGGATTCTTCAGGTATAGAGTATTTCGTCTTCTTTCGGAGACGCCTGCTGCCTCTTTTCGACCAAGAAGCGCTCGATGAGGAGATTGTTGCTCATTCGTTGGTTGACGGATAACTCATATGGGGGGAGAGACCGCTAAACCGAGTGGGCCAGTTCCGACGGGGGGGCTGGGACGGATCGCGGGATCGCGGCCAACCACAAGAACTGTACCGCAGGGTGGATGGATGGCGAGAAATTATTCAGACAGAAGGTGGTGTGCGAGTGGACCACGGCTGCTGCTGCTACTGGATGTGATAGAGATCACGCAGGCACCGGCGACACACGGTACTCACCACTGGCGCGCGCCCTTGGAGTCGCGATCCGTCAGCAAAGAAAGTTGATTAGCTAGAGCCTTGGATTCTGACAATAATTAGCTTTGCCCTTGCCTTTATCATTATTGCAGGCTTTGGCATGTCACAATTCACATGGGATAAGAGGGGCATACCGTATTCTTTTTTTTCCCCTATCGATAGGGACTCCCCTAGTGCTTAAGCGGCCGCCACCCGGACAATAAGAATAATAGATGGCTGGTGCTAGGCAGGCTGATAATAGCCTTCCCGGTGACGATCTTGAATCCCACGGCGGAGATCAGATATTATTGCAGTCGAATCAAAGAAGCGGCAGTATTTCCGGTCTCCTGTGTTCCTCCGATAAGGCAAGGCGACAGTGTCAACTTTGAAGCGGACAGCAAAAACAATAATGTCGGAGATAGGTATGAAGGGGGAGAGAGAGAACGCAGGCCGCCGTAAACAACAATAATAACAATTTGCCGCATGGTGAATCGACCACAAGGCCCCCGTGACCGTCTCACGAACCAGACGTTAGGGCGAAATCGCCGTGGGCTGCCGTTGGCTCGCAGCAGACACCACGATGATGATGGTACATGACTAGCTGGCGATAGCGACGCGGGACTAGCGAAGTCGGCCTGGATAGGCCATTACGTCGTTGCGTCGCCGGGGACTGCGCGGGCAGGTGGGGTCGCTGCCAGAGAAGGAAGGAGCCGACCCAGGCCCTTTAGGTTAAGCTACAGGTACCCTATACCTACCAATTAATTACCCATCTCTTCTCTCTCTTCTCTACTTCACTCTCTCTTTCTCACCCCCTGTCTAGTGTATCAATCGCCCCAAGCTTGAAACAACTGCGAACTCACCCCGGCTGTTGGTTGGCTTGATCTCGCCGTCAGCCAGCTCCGGCGCGATGGATCATTAGCATGGCGATGAACGACGAACAGCTACGACAGCTACGGCCAACCACACGATCTCCAACAATGCCCATCTAATTTTACAGTCGACTGCTAGCCAATGTCATCTTCTTGTCAAGGAGCCCTTTTTCTTCTTTGCATTCTGCCATGATGGATCTCATCTCACCGCATCGAAGGCAACTATTTCCAAAACACCTATGAGGAAGTGACTGCATCAGATCGCGCGGATGAAGGGAGGGGCCGCTTTGCCCCCCTCGCCCTTGCGTGCCACCACGCAAACCAGCGTGTTTTGCTGCGTCGGCCTTGCTGAGGGGCCGACAGTGTGACATGCGCGAGATAGCCTGGTTAGGGATCCGACGTTCGGGATGCAGTGGCATGCACGCCTTCGTTTTTATTTGCGGGGCCGTGGCGCCAATGCAATGCCAAGGATGAATTGTCAATTGAATATATTCGGAGATCAAGCACATGTTGTTGATTTTTTTCGAGTTGGATGTTATTGTCTATCTCCATTATTCTCAATCGAAACGACAAACCTCGCCGGACGCAGAAATTTTTCTGCTGCAGGAAACACACTCCAGCCCAGATCACAATCCCATGCGAGATTTCAGGGCCCAGCATGAGTCAGAGAGGATACCGAACAACAAATCGCCAGCCGACTTAGGTCAGATACCTGCCCGTATTGGGCAGACGCGGAGACCAATCTCAGTGCTGTTCCTGGATAAAGCGACTAAACAGCACATCGCCACGCCAGTCCAGTTATTCCCCTCACTGGGAATTGGCTGTCAGCGTGGGCCGTGGAGCGTTTCATTGATCAATTCCTTTGCCACATGCAAGGTGCTATTAATATGTTTAGCATATGAATGAGGTTGGTTTGTAGGCAGAAGAGGTAACAGTAATCATATGGACAGCTCATCAGGAGACTCGTCAACTAGCGGATCCAACAGCCTTATGCATGTAGCCGGTCGTTTTTTCCGGGGTGTCGACAAGAGCCATTCACTAATATATACACAGGAAAACGTAGAAAATACTTATTCGGGCCAATAAACCTCTACTATCTTTTCAACAAACAATATTTTATTACATATAAAACCTTTCTACAAAAAATGCAATGTCAACTCCGCATGTGAGTCACACCCCGCCAGCGATATCCGGAGGAATTACTACCTACATACATGTACGTCAATCAACAAGCACAGCATGAAAAAAAAAAGCCCATGCCCGTCATGCATGTCTACCTAATACTCCCGAATTAGAAGAAAGGTCATAGCCAGCATGAGGAAAGATATTAATAAAAAGCAGCTAGTAACAGTAATCGGCGAAAAAACATAGGAGGGCCAAAAGCGGGTCTGTCAATGGGTGTGGCCTCACCGCTACAATGATGCAAGCTAATCAATGTCGCATGGGCAACGGAGGCAGCGCAAAACAAAAATACTGGCTTCTTTTTGAGCAGATTTTCTCGCAGTATCTACTGTCCAGGCTAAATGCTATCAGGGTCGAGTACAATTCGATTTCGCTGCTGTCACGATTGTACATGCACGTGTATTCTCATATACTTATCCTCCAGGAGCAGTTAAACTTCAAGGGACGTCAACTGGTAGACCACGAAAATTGAAAACGTAGGCCGACACCAGAAATACCAGATAGTGGAGATATCATGTTGGTGGTATTCAACGCTAGATCCTATACTTCTCATCGCATACACGCCTGCCATCATCAAACCAAGCATACAAACATAGACAGAGAGGAATACAAAACACAGTCCACCGATACAGTGACACTACAAATACAGTCCCAGACCAAGACAAAGGAAATGTGGCACAAGCATCATACCGGATATTACCGAAACCAATAATAAACAGAAGTCCAGAGCAAGAATCTCTCAACAAAAGGAAGAAACGGGGGGGGACGAAACGGCAGGAGTCTATCTATCTTCACGGCAGTGAAAAAGATTTATCCCACGAACTGGCATCGATGACGGCCTAGCATGCTGGTCTAGGATTCTTGACCATAGACCTCTTTGCATTCTCGACGATATCTTTCCGCATCCTGCTCTGCCAATTGTTTGTATTTCTGGTTCTGTGTCAGTACGGCAATAATAACAAGCAGCATGCAACCAATGACATACCTGTTTTTCGGATTCCGACAATGTATTAAACTCAGATCTGGCCTGGGCACTCATGTCCATGCTGCTCAAGTGCTTAAGATCCCCGGAGTTGATGCGCTCCTTGTAAAACATGATAAAAGGAGCACGAGGGCGTTTGACCTGGCGCGCATCCTTGATCTGTGCATGTTTAATGGGGGATTTTCTGTCTGCTGTGAGAAGGGCCAACCGTCGTCGGGCAACGTTGGCGGTCTTGATCTGCAATGGAGTATGCGAGTTCACCCATTCACTGTAGGCTCTGGTGCTCTCTTGGTTAGATTGCTCGAGCTCACGGGATAGTTCCTAGAAGGAAGAGACAAGTCAGCCACAAAGAATTAAGTTGTGTTGGAAACAATTAACACGCACCGCGCGTTCACCCGAAGACAGGTTTTTATATTCGGCGGAGATAGTGGTAAGTTGGGTGGTCACGTCTCCCTTGAAGCCATGGAGTCTTTTCTTGATAAACAGAGGCCACTCGTGGGACAGGGGAGGCTTGGGTTCGGTCGCTACCAATGATTCTGCCTTGGCTCTCTGGAGTTCCTCCTTGAGCTTTTTCTTGTCTTGCACTGCTTTCTTCTTTGCAAGTTGTTCTTCAGTCGGTTTCGCCTTGGGCTTTACGACCTTCTTCTTTGGCTTCTTGGCCTTTTTGGCCTTGGGCTTTGCGGATTTCTTCGTGCCGGTCTTCTTGGCAGCTGTCTTGCCGGTCTTGCCCTCGGCGGCAGTAGTAGCGTAGCACCGGGCCCATTGGTTGACATTGCTAAGACGGATAATGGGAGAGTATGTGCTCTTGACCACGGTCGTCGCAGCGCGAGTGTTGGAAAGGCGAGAGACGCGTCCGATGTGTTCCACGGCAGGGGAGGCACGAGTCGACAGGGCTGCGGCCTGACGAAGGTTCAGCCGCTGGAAGACCCGGCGCCCTCGGCGGGCAAAAACGAATTGCATGATGTGCCGGCACACAGATTTGGTCGAGGGGACAATGGTTGAGAGAGAGGGAGCCAGCGTGATGTGAGGTCGAAAGCTGTAGATCCGCAGTTGACACTACAGGAGCTGCCCCGAAACCAGGAGGCTGGGTCGCGCCGCCGTCCTATTGGCTGTCGCTGCGTTTGGGAAATGCCGAACACGGCTAGCGCGCACGTGACCTTACCGCGTTGTTAAGCTGTCAGGTTTTGGCAGCGATGAGTATCCTAGAAGCTTCACTAATTTCTATACATATTCTCAAACTTATACTGAATCATTTTGGATTTTATCAAGAATTATAAGTGACTATTCAATACAGAGGCATAAAACATAAAGTCATGACACAAATCGTCAACACGCATGGCTCATGCCTGGCATTACCCAAAGCGGACATCGCGAACGGTCCCCTCGTCATCGACATAAAGGTTCATTCTAGACCAGAACAGAAATTAGCCAGGGTCATGGAATTGCGTGGGATTCATTGCATTGATATGTATACATACCGATTCTCAACGTAGTCTTCGGTGGCCGTGGAATCAGGTTTCAGCACACGGTGCTTCCCGGGCAGGTCTTTCTTGGCGAAAGACTACACATAGATACGATCAGTTCACAGACTTTAAACCAGGAAAATCGCAAATTTTCAGAGGGACTATCAAACGCACGACTTCGTTGCTGGTGTCTTCGGTGAGTGTCTTGCCCAGCAGCTTGTCGATCCAAGCGGTTTTTTCGTCTCCCGTCAGAGACGTGTGGATTCCGGGCACAACAAGAGGCATGGTGAGTAGTTAAGTGCGGACTGATATTGTGTAAGGTTAAATTTTCACTTTTTCAGCTAAAAGTTGTAGTAGATGCAACAGAGAAATGGTCGCTTTCTTATAGAGATCGATCAATAAGGTTGCCTAGATGACGTCGTGTGATGTCACCCGCCCAATCAGAGAGCAGCTTTCCATACAATGCATACATATTCTTCCATTCATGGATCTATTGAAATGATCAATTTATTATCAGGATTCCGGCTACAGCCAATTAATACATGTGTCGGGAAATTATTGATACCTTTACAAACAAAAAGACAAGAAAAGAAAAGACCCGCGACTCAAGAGCCGGTCATCTTACCAACAAGGCTGGCATCTGGAAGCAGTGTCGGGTGGACAGGAAAAGAACTTTGACCTAAATTAGAAATCTATTCATGCCCGGTGTTTGAAGTTGTGCAACAACGGAGATTAACTTTTTTTCATAGAAAAAATACGAATGAGAATCCACCGGAACGCTTAAATGTTGGCACACTGCGGCTGAGGGTAATTATATCCCGCGATTCGTAGCACGCAATTTAAACTTCAACCGTACACCTCGCGAATCGGGAGCAGCTCTCGACACGACGTATCAACAGTATTGAACCCAAGCCTGCGACTCGAGATAAACAGACGCCCGCAATGCCAAAATTAAGCATTTCCATTGTACCACACGTGGAGCAAATACGTGTGGACGACCGGGGGTCGGCTAGTCAGAGAGAGCCTCCCCAAGGCTGAGCCTCTCCGAAGTCACTAAAAATAGGCTGTGCGTAACGACCCCCGACCGGCTACCATCAGCGCTCATTGGCAGTGCTTATGGCGGCCAGATGCTTAGACTGCTTAGCCCTGGCGCTTGACTCGCTGTAGGCTGGTTGGGCTCTGTCACCATTCTTTTCTGACGCTTATTTCAATCCAACCCACAGGACTAGCAAAGTTGGAAAGAGGCGGTGTCGCAGACAGCCTTGGAGGCGTATGTATCGATCTAAAGGCTATCAATTGACATGTAGCTTCGGCGAGATATAAGATCGAGATCAAGTCGCGAGGATGATCTTTTTCAAATACAGATTCAGGTCCTGGCGATCCATCGATCTCTGGACACCAATGCATTGCCGTTGATCTCGGCACTACACCGATTTTATCACTTGATATTATTCGTGTCACTTCTTTCTCTACGCCGTTCAAAAATCCTCAATATGCATACCTCCGGGCTCCTCGTTCTCGGGGCGTGCTCCTGCGCCCTCGCGGCTCCAGTCTTGACCGACATGCTCCCCAGATCAACCTCTACCATCGAAGCTCGCGACGATAATTCAGTCTCCATCCCAGGAATCATCATTGCCGTCGTATTCGGCGTCATCATCGTCGTCGGCTTAGTACTATATTTCTTCAGCGCCAACAACTTCATAGCGCGGCGCGGCTGGTTTCAACGGCTCCGAGAAAAGAGAAAAGCAAAGAAACCGTCGGCAAACAAAGAACTCCTGAACCCTTTCGACGATGACCAAGAGGCCCTCACGAAGCGAGCCTCGTTTCAATCGGAGCGCGAGTCCATCATGTTCAATAGGAGTCGCTCATCATCCCTACAGCTCGCCATGGTCGAGGATTCCGATGAGTCACGGCGCAGCACGTCACAACAAATATACATCCTGCAGGACAACAGGTATATCCCAGTGCAGCGAGTGGACACAGTCCAGGCCCAGCAAGAGGCCACTGCGATAGAGAGTAGTGCCAGTCAGAGAGCGGCAACTCTTTCGACTATTTCCCCGGTTGATGAACATGCGTCATCACACCCGACTATCCCGGTCATTATCACACCTCCATTAGAAACCGACCAGCAGAGCCGACCATTTGAAGATAATATGCATGCTACTAGTGTTGATCGCCATGAAGCCGCTCGGGAAGAATCGACCCCTTTAAACAGTTGACAACTTCGCCTTGGAGGTGGGATCAAATAATCTTGAGACTTTCAAACATTAGTTGGACTTGATGTCGTTGAATTGTCACCTTTCTTTCTAGGTTGACCCGAATTTGTGTAGGCAACACCGTTGCCAAATATCCTTCAAGGGACAGTTCCCTTTGATTTTTATGATACCAAAGCATTCAAATGTTAATGATCTTATTGCCTTTAGTTATGTAGGAGCCTTTTAACAACAGGCCCATGTATTGCAGGAAATTTACTTGAACCAGGTATAAGCTGGTCTAAATATATTAAATAAGGGTCATCTATCGTAACTATTATAAAGACATATACCAGAAAATACCACTCATCGACCTGGTCCTGGTGGTAGATCAACTTCTTTGATACTCCGGAGACACCGTTCTAGTCGCCGTCCACGTTCCCTCTCCTGAACAACAGTTGCCCTGACAAAGGCTCGAATGGCATCTCGTCCGACCTTTTCACGCCACGATGTCCATCCGGCAAGTTCCCCAACAACGATGTCTTTGTTCCAGGATATTTCTCGCGACAGCCGCGATGCCTGCGCTTCTGAATCGTTGATCTTTTGCTCCAGATCTCGTATGTTTTTCTGTCGTGATTCTTCTAGCCCCGGCAGGTTGATGTTGAATTTCCGAGGTAGGGACGAGGAGACAAGTGATGACCGGGACCGCGACAAGTTACGCTTGGTCGATGCGAGCGCATTGATCAGTCTTCCCGGGCGAGAAAGGGCATTTGAAATTGCCGTTGTCGTGCTTTGTATCGATGTCATTGTTGTGAGGAATTGTAAAAGGGGAGAGGAGTCTGAGGACGATGTAGCGACGGCGGCTGTATATCGAGTAAAAGCATCCACATACAAAACCGGTAGAGAGTTAGTTGGGGGTTTCAGTGTCGACAAGTTAGATGCACAGAGTGTTGCAGCGTCGCCAAAATCAGAAGCTGCATGTTGCAATGCGTGACCCCGCCGGATGACACTACGAGTGTTGGCGTGAGCAGCACGGACAATATCTTGCGCATGGGACACGAATTGTTCCGTATCTCGAACGCCCTCGGGTGTGATTGGTTGATAGTCGTCGTAAATAGACTCATACAACACCGATGCCTTTCGCTGAGATCGATCAACCATCATGTCAGGCTGCAGTTCAGGAACAAGGAAAAACTCCCAGAGCATCTCATGAGTTGCAAAAGTGGGATGCGTCAACAAGATCTTCAAAAACTGGTCAAGTCGTTCTTGAGTATCATGAAGAACAGCGCGAGATGGTTTTGAATGGACCTGGAATGGATTTCGAGCTTCAGATATGACCGGAATATATGACGCCGGATGCTCCACTGCCAGACATTGGCTCAGATTCTCAAAGTCGGCGAATGAGCGACGGCACGTCGTGACAGCATACGTGTTAGGAGGTGGGCGAGGCGAGGTCCCGTTGCTGGCATCGTTTGAAAGAACCTGAGCGCCCGACTTGAGAATGAACCGCACCGTTGCATCTTCCACAAAATATGAACGAACAACAGTCGTGATCCGGCTTGCTGTGTCTTCCGGACTCGATGGTGGATTCAAGAACAATACCAAATCATCGATTTTGTTTCGAACCTCATCGTCTTTCGCCAATTCGACAGCTGTCAGGCCGCGACTCTCCTTGATATGAATGTCCACTCTTGCATCTCCAAGCAGTTTGCGCATTTGGTCTACGCGACCATACTTGCTTGCCATCATCAGCGGCGTAAACCTCTTCTCGTTCGTTGCATTTGGATCACAGTCACTGTCCTGGAGAATTCGTGCTGTGATTACAGGATCACTGACAATATGCAGAAGCGTGTTGCCTTTCAAATCAACGTGATCCTCTAACCGAAGAGGTTTTCCGTCTGCCTGTGCCTTTTGGGCGGCTGTCATGGCTTCATTCACCATATTTTGGTAGTTAGGGTGGTCGTAGGATCTACAGATTGCGAAAAGCGGAGTTTGGCCATGCTTGTCCTTCTTTCTCCATGGCAAGAGATTACCCAGTCTCGACATTAAGTAAGGGGCGCTGAACAAGTAATGTGCAACAGTCCGTCCGCGAATATCGGCCTTCCCCAGATAGGTCATGATCGCATGCTGATCTGTCTCTGAAAAGAGGAAGTTGATGATGATATCGACCGCCTCTGTGTGGGCATGCTGTACGGCTGCACTTAATAGAGTGGTGCCATCTCGATTGGTATCTTCAAGAATTACTTGCAAGGGATAGTACTCTTGCAGGTCAAGAAGATATCTTAAAGCTTTAGGATGGCGGCTTTCCACTGCCATCATTGGTACCGAGTCCCCAGCAGGGTCCTGAGTTCGACTTAGTGTCTCGATGGAAGTATCACCCTCAAGACCACTAAAGGTAGAAGCAATAGTGGTTGTTCTAGAGAGTAAAGATACGGCAGAAGACCCCGATATGCTGCTGATTGACACCCTTTTCCGGGGTCGCGGTACATCTTCAAAACCAGAGCCATTTGTCCATGTCTGAAATGGAAACACATGAGCCAGTGGATGCGGGTCTAAAGAAAGGCCTGCTAGGTTTAGTTCTCCTTGTGGCTCCGCAGAGTCTCCATTTGCGGGTGAAAACCGAATGGATTGCTGTCCAGGCTGGGTTTCTCCTTCGTTGTCCACCGAGTCGTCTATGCTTGCTTCATAATCCCCATCAGGTTCTAAAATAGATCTCATCTCTCTGATGTTTCCGGTCTTGGTCGCCTGCCATAGGCGTTTATTGCGCGCGCTAGCTTTGCGAAGCGGAGCCGATTCGCTCACCAGATAGGTAAGCACAGCTTCAAAGGTACTCAGGGCGTAGCCCATTTCGCCACTCTCGACATCGTCCACAAAGATAAAGTGTTGCATATAGAGAAGCCTCGCTTGGAGGTGATGCACTTGGGATCTGATTACTACAACAAGAAGCAGAGAGACAAGAATGTCTGCGTTCACCGTCAAGGTCGACATCCAAGTCTTCTCTGAAGCGGCCTCTGGTCCCTGGTCTGGCGACCCCGACCCCGTCACTGTTTTGATGGTTGCCAGCAGAACATCTAGCATGTCTTGTGGACATGTTGTATTGTTCATTTTTCGAAATTCTTCGACGCCCAGGCCGAGACGATTGATCAGCTCTTGTTTACCGAGAAAACCCCCCTCGATAGTCATGCCAACTTGAGAAACGTCAATGTTTTCCATTTGTCGAATTCTGCTTTCGAGCTCGATGTCTTCGGGGCGACGGAAGCTGCATAGTCGAGGAAATAATAATCCTTCATGGCCCTGCTGGGCAATATATCGCTCAATAAGCCGTTCCACCAAAGGACCAGTCAAGTCAGTAGAAGCTCCTAGGAATGAAAGCTGCTGCTTGTCCACCAGACGGAAGAGGTCAATTGCCGCCGTGACCGCGGTCTCTAAGCTGCGGCGCATGAGATCTTCATCATCTTCGAAGTATTCCTCGGAATTGAAAGGAAGTCGCTCTTCCTGTGGCAAGTCATGTCGAAGTTGCGAATCGTCTTCCTTTATGGGGGACGATGATGATGATTGTGAAGGAGGTGGGGGCAAGGGCTTTCCAAGCTCTTTGCCAAACTCGCGAAACAGTCTGTCAAGCCCTGGCTGCATTTGTCGTGCAATCATGGGAAATTGAGATAAGAGCTCTTCAAAAGTTTTTATGTCGCGCTTGCGATGAGTTGAAGTGTCTTGCGCGCTTTGACTGGCTGCTGGCGGGGGTTCTAGCAAAGGGGTCGTCCCTGGAGGTACCGCCTGGACCAATTTTCCCAATTCGAACAAGCCAACCAGCGGCTTGGATATATAATATATGAGCCATGGCTGGGCCTCGTTTGTTGGGGTAAAGTAGAGGACGTCCGTAAGAAGCTGGGCTTGGTTAAGTGATCTAAAGCCTGGAAATAGTGTGAGACCAAACAAATAAACAAACAAAGCCCACAAGGACTAAAACCTACCCTTGTTGCTGTAGACTAAATTTTCCTTGACAATCACGGTACGACCATTAACAGTTGTCACTTGCTTGGCTTTGGATCGTGTATCGCGAACGTTGGTAGAGTCCTTCTTATTTAAGGGGCCGCTCGAACTAGGTATTCGGAGGACATGGCTTCCAAGGAACTCCTCGGAAGAGACGAGGTCAGTGTAGTAGGCATCGGATTCGCGGTCTTTGGATCCCAGGAGAGACTCGGTCGTAGGAACTAGGAGGACCTGGACATGGTTAGCACCTAATTATGCGACGGCATATTCGGGTTGCGCATACATGATTATCTACCGGGACGCACTGTCCAGGTATCGTGCTTCGAAAGAAGGCACGAATAAAGGGATTTAGTGGGTGCATCCAAACAGCATCGGACGCCCAGGCACCGAAGCATGAAAGCTCTTATGTTGCGCCCAAGCAATTGATCGATAAGCTGGCTGGTTGTCTCCGTGGGAGGTGTTCCGCATCAATGGCGCGACTTGGTCAAGGGCTAATCAAATGAAGCAGACGTGCTGGCGACAAATAAGCTCGTTGGAAATAGAAAAGCATGAGGAGTCTGCAGCTGTGTTTCATATGAAATGCAGGTTGTTGCAAAGAACATGCAGTCGAGGGTATCGATGATGCCTGTGGAAGCCCGCCGGGTTCACATGTCACGCTAGCCCGCTCTGGGAAGGCCTGGTCTGTACAGTGTGGTTATTATTTACTGCAGTTTGAGCGAATTTGCTATCATGATTTTATACGAGTAAGCTTGTAATTTTATAAATGAAAACACGGAATAGCTTTTTAATACTAATTTGCTGCTCCTGACATAATTTACACGCACATAAATGCAATTTTCCGACCGTACTCGTACAATTAGCCACTCTTGTAAACTCGAGTCCTCTCGCTGCTTCGGAAAACACCAAGTTCCACCTGTCATACTGTTTCGGCGAAGAAAATCTCTGCTGATGCCTTTAACCGAGTCTGCGTACAGCTCTGCTCCTCGTACCACCAAACTTGATCCTGGTAGCATCTGTAACACGCGTAACTAGCGGTCGGATATGGCGGCCTTCGTTGCCCAACAGGACTTTGGTGAACGCTTCGCGGCCAAAACCAAAGCCACGGAAAACAACTGTGAGGGCCGTGATGTCACGGAGAAGGCCCTTTTCTTGGATCTGTGCGAAGACATGCGATGATAGTTGAAACGCTGGGTCGTAGCCTCCTCGGTGGGACTTGCGAAATCCCATGGTGCCGCAGCCGACGGACAGGATGGGGTTACCATTCGGTCGTGTGAGAGTCATGATCGTATTGTGCTTATGAGAATAAACGTGTAGGTTGTAAGGGGGGTTACGGTTGCCGTACGGGGTATAGAGATTTTCCTGTCTCTGTCGCAATCCGTCCATATAGCCTGCCTGCCCCTGTTGCTTGTGAGAGATATCCCCAAGGATTTCTCGAAGACCCATAACGCCTCTCTGGCCATTTGATGTCGGTTCGGAGGAGACCGAAATGCTTGGTTTCAGGATGTCGCTTTCCGCCTGACGAGCGGCGTCTCTTCCAGAGGTCGGGGGCGCACGTAGAGTCGTTGCAGTGGAAAAGCGCGAAGTGCCCTCAAGACGTCCCAAAATGGACCGATTGCCTCGCGTTGCCCATGGCAAAGCTTGCTCTAAGGTGTTCCATATCGTAGTCCTCATGGTTGGCATCAACTGGGTGGATGGTGTTCGTTAGGATTAGCGCGGAGGCTGTCGCGATTGGGGGTTGGGAGCAGGCTCGCTCTTTGCTTTTGAACAAAGAAGGAGTAAATGAAAGTGTGAAAAACTCCCCGCTGAAAAAAAGTGTCAATTAAAAGCCACAGAAAAGCAAATGAGTGTCGCGGATCAGGGTGGTTTTGGTAGACGGAGACGGTATCGGAAATTCTGCTGGGCTGGCTTTCGGGTCTTGGCGCGATTATCGGGCTCACTAGGACGAACATTTTCTCCGCCACTCCTCCGAGGCCAACTGAGAACTTCGTCCATCATTGCGATTTTTTGCTTCATTTGGCCGGGCTGCATTTTGCTTGTCTGGGGCAATCTGAGAGCATCTGCTGCCTCTTATTTTATCTCTTCCTCCTCAGGATTAGCCCAAGATGATCTCTGCCGCAAAATTCTCGAGTTCTGCGCGGACAGCTGCGATCCTCCGTGGTCAGGCCTTGCGAAGCGCAAATGGTCACAGCATTACGTTTAATAGGCTATTGATCCAGGCTCAATCTACGATAAACAGCAATCATGCTTCAACGACGTCTTTCACACCCGCCGTCGCGCCTTTCCTCAGACGAACCCTGCATTCTACGTCGATTTTGAGTCAAAAACAACAGGAAAAGGAATCAGATGCCAGCAATCAGAAGGGTAAAGAACAAAAAGAAGAACCGGAATCTGAATCTTATGGCAAAAAAGAAGGCCAGAAAGAAGGAGAATCTGAAGACAAGAAAAAGGACGCTCCTCCTCCTCCCCCCCATGGAGACAAGACCCCGTGGCAGGTCTTCACCGAGACGCTGCAGTCCGAGTTCAAAAAATCGAAAGAATGGGAAGAATCTACCAAGGCACTTGCCTCATCTGCACACCAATTCACCGAAAGTGACTCGGTCAAGCGAGCCCGTGCCGCTTACGAAGCAGCATCCTCCTCTGCCTCGTCAGGTACGGCATCTGCTTTGAAATCGACTGGAAAAGCCATAGGACAGGGAGCAGCTTGGACATGGGATACATCTGTTGTTAAAGGACTTCGCAAGGGTGTCTCCGTTACAGGAAAAGGGATTGAAAAAGCCACGCGGCCCGTCCGAGAAACCGAGGCTTACAAGACGGCCGTTGGTGGTGTTAAAGATGCTATTGACGACGGCAGTAGCTCGCGCTATGGTGGATGGGTTGAAAAGGAGGAACGCCGGCGCCAAAGACAATTGCGTGAACAAAACGCTGGCGGAAAAGGCAAGATTGAGAAAATGGAAGAGGATCCAGAGTGAGTGAGGCCCTGTCTCTTTCACGCATCATTCAGCTAATAATCTCAACACAGGGCCGGTACAAATTTGACGGTGCACAAGGATGCCGCCTGGAAAGAATCCTGGCGTGATTTCCGCGATACAAGTCCCGTGATGCAAAGGCTATTTTCCCTCAAAGACACCTATAACGAATCCGAAAATCCTCTCATTTCGACGGCTCGAAGCATTTCCGATCGCGTTTCCGGATTCTTCGCAGAAAACGAAACCGCAACTGTAATTAAGAAATTCCGCGAGATGGATCCCAGTTTCCAGCTAGAACCCTTCCTCCGAGAGATGCGGGAATACATCTTGCCAGAAGTTCTCGATGCATATGTCAAGGGAGACTCTGAGACCTTGAAGCTCTGGTTATCGGATGCGCAATACTCGGTGTATTCTGCATTGGCGAAACAATACACCACCCTTGGGCTGAAGTCGGACGGCCGCATCGTGGACATCAGAGGCGTGGATATTGCCAACGCCCGTATGTTGGAACCGGGTGACATTCCCGTGTTTGTGGTTACATGCCGTACTCAAGAGGTTCATGTTTATCGCAACGCCAAAACCAATGAGCTTGCTGCTGGAATGGAAGACCGAGTCCAGCTTGTCACATACGCCATCGGTGTCACCAGGATTCCGGAGGACGTCAACAACCCTGAAACCAGAGGCTGGAGAATGATCGAACTTCAA
Organism: Talaromyces sp. P118-02; assembly: GCA_037040535.1. Taxonomy (NCBI): domain Eukaryota; kingdom Fungi; phylum Ascomycota; class Eurotiomycetes; order Eurotiales; family Trichocomaceae; genus Talaromyces; species Talaromyces sp. P118-02. The sequence goes on from JAXQGY010000915.1 coordinate 463,158, forward strand.
AAGGCAGCAAGAGACTACATTTAAGTTTCGATACCGGCTCAGGGTATTATCTGGGGTTCTTATGATATGGCCGCATTTAGGCCGCTATCAACTTTGGGCTATTATGCTTTAATCATCTGATTGTACTATATTAATCATGCATACTAGACACCGGCGGGATGGAGTATATTGTGTCATGCTATCTGTTTTATTTGCGTTGTCATCGACCTTTTACCCTTTCTTCTTGTACTTTATCTCCCAATTTGTGCTTGTGAGATGTCGGTGTGGTCGCCTTCTACTGTTCCAGCACCTTTTCATGTATTATTCTATCCTCTATCTCCTCTCATCGTTTGCGGTCATAGCAGACGCTGGCAACCAGCCTGATTTCACGTTGTCGTTGATGAAAAAGTTTTGGCGAGTTGAGCTATTCAGACCCCCCTAGCCCTCAGGCTGATGGCATGGCATATGTAGTCCCAATTGACGGCAGTGTCGTGCTTCAGCTTTTATAAAGCTTGATATCACATTTCCTTTGTTTTACTAGTAATGTAAATATAGTTTTCTTACGATCGATACTGTATAACAATGGAGGGCTGAAATGAACCAATTCGGGGCAGTCTACGGAGTACCAGTTGGCGCCTCCACAGCATTGATTGATGCTTCTGTCGACCACATGCAATTGACAACTTGAGGCTTCAATTTGGGGTCGACAGGTCGTTCAAGTACTTAAGAAAACATAAAGTCGTTCACCATGACTCATTCGCAAACATAGTTAGATAATAGAAGGGTATGATCACAGCAAAAAATTGCTATACGTTCTATCCAGGTTGATGGCGGCTAATATTAAGTCCAAGAGAGGGAGAATTGTGCTGTGGGCGTCATGTTTCGTAGTCATGAATCGTACGGAGAAAGTCAAATAGCTAGATTACTGTTGTCCTCCAGCTCCTCGACCAGCGCCTCCTCCACCCATCATGTTTCTCGCCCTGCAAGATTTCATTGTCAGTTGGACTGTGTACCAAATATGAGTAAATCGAAGAATGAAGAAAAACTTACATCTCAGCAATCGATGGATCGCTCATAAGAGAAGACATGTCCGGCATACCGCCGCCGCCACCACCAAAGTTCTCGGCCATTTCACGAAGACGGGGGTTGCTCATGACGTTGTTAAGCATCTCGGGGTTGCTCATCAGGTTTTGAGCCATGCTTGCGAACATGGGGTTGCTCATCAGAGAACCCAAATCGGGCATGCCGCCACCACCGCCACCGGCACCGCCTCCAAACATACCAGCCAGAGAGGACAGATCCGGCATTCCCCCTGGAGCTCCCCGGGAAGCTCCAGAGGCAGTATCCAGCTCTTCGGCCGGAGGTGCAGACTCTGCACGTCTCATTTCCTCCACCTTCTTCTTCGATGTCTCCAGACCGCGTTTCATGGCATCACTTCCACCGTTGCCTTCTGCTTCGATGCCTTTCTCGTACGCCTCCACGGCGCCTTTGGCATCGCCTAGCTCGTAGCGTGCAAGGCCCAGTCGGCTCCAGGCTCTGGCATACTGCGCGTCCACATTCACAGCGACCTCGGCGTCTGTGGCGGCTTTAGCATGCTGGCCTGAAGCCGAGTAAGCCGCAGCGCGGTTGGAGAGGTAGATCGGGTTTGATGGGGCGATGTCGAGAGCTTTTGTATACAAGTCGATAGCGGCAGCATATTCCTTACGGCCCATAGCGGCGTTTCCTTCCGACTTCAGCTTGTCAGATTCCGGAGTGGCATTGGACTTGGGTGCTGCGGGCTTCGATTCTTCCTCCTTAGCAGCCGCTGGGGCGCCCGCGGTCTTGCTCTTCAGTTTCTCATAAACACTGTAGATGCTGGCGAGCGACTGGCCACCCAAAGCGTCTTTCACGGCAGCATCGTCACTGGGGTCGACCCCGAAGGTCTCGGCAATGCAATTTTGGGCGATTTCAATAGAATCAGCGTCCTCCGCAGTCAGGGTGCCGTCTTTCAAACTGGATCCCAGGAAATCGATAATGGCCAGCGCCAAGCGCTTCTTCGAGTCAGTCGGCGCCTGCGAGAGTCTGAGTTAGTACAAGCAATATGGCTCGAATAATAAGAACAGGACAACACACCATGGTAATAGATGGAATTGCTGTTGATATGCTGTTCCTGGAGGCAAAAAAGCTGTGCCGGGAAATGCGGGGAGCTGCTTTTAAGCCCAGCCGCGGCGGGACGTCTAGACGCTTCGGTGGCTCCGCGATAATCGACACGTGATTCTCCCGCCGTGGTGATTGATCCTCCGCGACGAAGCTACGTCGTTCGTACACAACATCGATCTCACAATTCTATGTCGCAAGGTGCAGCGGCGACCGGCACTTGCGGGACATGGCACAACTGGCACTCTGATAGTAGTCTGTCCTTGGCCCGGTAAGATCTCCGCTCGTTGGAGATGCCTCCAGGTGTTCGCGACTACTTCCGTGTGACGACCTCCCACTACTAAGCCATGTATTGGCCGAATGGCGTGCCCCGGGTGTACGCAGTCAATGGGCCTAACATCCCCACTACGCCATCAAGTGACTTGAAAGAATCCCAAAGCGAAACGTCTGAAGATGAGCAACGGCGTGAGGAGGTGCCGGAGGACTTGGAGAAAGATGGCCCGAGTCCATGGGCCGACGAGCCCATCAATGGCCTCTGTGTTTCCAGAGGAGGCCATTTGTTTGCAACCATGACGGAGTCGTCAATGACAATCTGGCAAACAAAGGTATGCGCCTTTCGTGACTACGAGTCGCCCGCTTAGCTAAACAACCCAATCCAGCCTGCTGTCGTCGTAGCCGCAGTCACCCGCTCCCCCGCCTCGCTCGAGACATATGGACCAAACGTTGGTCTTCTTTTGCACCCTGACTCGACAATCCTCGTCGTGCAGACTTCCAAGGGGTACCTTCTCACATACACAATTGCTTCCGACCCAAACACCCGAGTCTACCAGCAGCATTTTGATCACTCCAATCCTCACCGTCGTCAACAACTTGCCCGCCACTTTGGAAACGAAGAGTTCAACGGTATCAAAGATGTCAGTATCCGATTCAGAATGGCCATCATGGTGGAGTCTGGTATTGGCAAGGCGTTGGCCTTGGACAAAGAACTCATTGTCTCTACCATTAAACCCGCTGCGATTCAGTGTATTCGATGGGCACCAGACGAGAGCGGGAGTCAAACAACCTCGGAACTCCTAAGTCGCACTTTGAACGTATCGAAGAAAGTCACTGTTATTGAAATGGTCTACGATCGAGCTATGAGTCTGTTGATATGGGTAACCAGTGATGGGCGTGCTTTTACCGTTCAAAGAAAGAATAACAACACTGCCGAGTCAGAGGATGCGTCGAAACTTTTCGCAGGACACTGTTTTCACACGCCCGCAGATGATGGCCAAATGGCAGTCAAAGCAGCAGTTAATGCAAGGTTCTCTCTGTTGGCGGTTAGTTGCGCCAATGGCGAAGTTCTGGTTTACACTGCAAAAGATTACGTCGGAAATGTGATGCTCTCACATAAACTTCAGCCGCCAGCGTCGCTAGCGGCTACCGGAGATCTCACATTCATGAGTTACTCGCCGGACGGGTACTGCTTTTTCGCTGGTTACCAACACGGCTGGGCGAATTGGAGTGTCTTCGGTAAAGTTGGAGGAAGCAGTTTCGCGGCTGATCGCACAATGGCCAAGGAAAACGGCGAAGATTGGCTGACTGGAGTAACAATGGGATGCTGGATAGGAGGGGGCTCCGATATTATATTGTCATCTCCAAAAGATCGCAGACTATGGGTCTTGGAAACAGCACGCAGCGCTTTAACAGGGTGTTATTCTGCGGCTAATCTATCCAGAGCCCTTTTGCAAACCGGCACCGAAATCATTCTATATCGGGGACATGATTTGCCCGATCTTATGACAATCTCTGGGAAAGATTCCCTCTGGCACCATGCGCAGTATCCGCCTGCGTATCTCCATGCACAATGGCCTATTCGCGCATCTGTAGTATCGCAAGATGGGCGCTATGTTTGCATCGCAGGCCGAAGAGGTTTGGCACATTATAGTGTCAGCAGTGGGCGTTGGAAAACATTTGAAGACCCCAAAGCAGAGAATTCATTTGCAGTCAGAGGTGGAATGTGCTGGTACGGCCATATTCTGATTGCGGCTGTTGAGAGCAACGGTTCTTATGAGGTACAACTGGTATATCCAAAAGCAAAACTCCAAGGCTAACAGGAATCCCAGCTTCGCTTATACTCGAGAGAATTACCTCTAAATAATAACAACATCCTTCACGTCGAGCACCTCCCTTCTCCAGTGGTATTCGTTGGTCCTTCTGGAGAGGACTCGCTTCTTGTCTATACATATGACAATATCCTATACCATTATGTTATCAACTCCACGTACGGAGGTGTTGTTCTGGTGCCCGTTGGGCAAATAGCGTTTTACGGGATTGTGCGAGCCCCGACTAGGGTTCGCTCTATCAGCTGGATATTACCAGAAGAGCAGATGCGTATGTCAACCCTCTCTCAAACTGTACGTACGCAAATTGACATAAGTGATAGGTAATGGAGATCCATCGCAGGATGTGAAGGTGGCTTCTGTCTTGTTGTTGGTAGATGGCAATCTTGTCCTACTACAACCATCACTATCGAGCACCGGCGATTTGAAATACGACATGCGCATAGTTGCCCAGGACGTGGAGTACTACGTTCTGATGCGAGACCAGTTATCGTTTAATTTTGCCCCGCCTGCAGAAGATCCAGTACCGACGAGCCCTTCGGCCGACGTAGTGTTGAAAGCTGCTCAAAGCAATTTGTCTCTCCGGGATTCCTTGTGGATGTTCAGTGGACGCGATCTTGTCGCCTGGAGCGACATACAAGAAATCCTCCAACGTGAAGACGTCCCAAAACCTCTTCCGGTTCCTGTAGACTTTTATCCGCTATCGGTGCTTTTGAACAAGGGCATCGTTCTTGGAGTCGAATCAGAGCTGATACAAAGGCGAGATGTGACCTTTTCATACCTTAAATTCGCGATTCGTGTAAGTCTCTGCTTTCTTCTATAAGATATGCACGCTAACAATCAACCACAGACGCATCTTTTTCTTCCATATTTCCTCCGACATAGCCTTGCAAACGTGGACATGCCGTCTGCGCTTTCATTATCCCATTACTACTCACATCTGTCTTACTTTCCGCATGCCATGGAAATTCTTTTGCATCACGTCCTTGATGATGCGGTGGATGGCCAGAGCCGGGGCGACCCGCAAAATGATACAACAAAAACATCACAACCACTTCTGCCGTCGGTAATTTCATTTCTGCAGGCTTCGCTTCCAACGGGTGTCTATCTTGATATCGTTGTGCAATGCACTCGGAAGAATGAAATCCGGTCCTGGCGTACTCTATTTGCTCATCTTCCACCACCGAAGGACCTTTTCGAACAAGCACTGAAGCTCAAGTCTCTAAAGACAGCAGCTGGATACCTTTTAGTGCTCCAAGCACTCGATGAAGAAGAGGAAGACAGTGAAGCTCGAACTGAAGACTACGCGGTGCGACTACTGGGACTGGCATCCCAGAAAAACGATTGGGATCTTTGCGCAGAGCTGGCAAGGTTTCTCATAGCGCTTGATAGATCAGGAGAAATTCTCCGCCGAACGATTGATCGAGTTGGCCTCCGACGAGCCGTAACACAGAGATCTGGCAGTGGCGATGCAAATGCCAGAAATATGAAGGGCCTGGGATTAAACCTCCCCGTGCCCTCGATACCTTCACCTCTTTCTCCGCGCCGGATGAACCATCGTAACCGAAAGGGGAGTGATATCTCGTCTGTGACGAGTGTTGGTACATCGTCGAATCTATCTCACATCACATCGCGCACTGATGATGAGGGCGACGCTACTACCATGGTCTCGGACGGTGGGAGTACTAGTGGAATAGACGACTTGTCATCGGTATAATCTGATGTTCTCGGCTGTTTTCTCCAAGATGTTTCGTTTCTATATACTTTTTTTATATCTCAATGTAGATCAACTCTGCACTTAGCGCTTAATGTTTGTATATGCATCGTCATCAAACGGGCTCGGCCCTAGATTTTTAGAATTCATCTCACATTTATTTATTTCTTTTAAGGACACCCACGATGAACCAAAAGTGCAAGTTTAATCCAGAATATTCCACAGACCATCACCCAGATAATGCCCTGCATCTATAGCGATCCCCTTGTTCTTTGTCTTCATTTCCTCAGTACCCATCTTCAACTGTCCCACCAGACAGGCCTCCTCCTTTCCTTCAGCAGTCACAACAACCACATCTCCGTCATTTAGAGCATTCTCTTTGTCTGGTAGCGAGCCTCCGGCGGACGTCAAGCCGGGAACCATCAACGCAGCGCCCGAAAGCACAAACCGGATCGCACCTCGATCAATACCGATTGTAGGGATAGCGTCGGGGAAGGAGTGAACGAGCTTAAGATGAGGAATGGGAGGGCCGTCAAACGGTTGGAAAAAGAGCGGGGTCGAGTCGATCGTATACAGCGTTGCGCGATCTGGTCTTGGAGGACATTAGTAAAATGGATAACAACAAAGAGTGTAGTAACGAACAGCTTCACGGCTTCCAAAGAAGCTTTCTTGGGAATTATCTCCTCAATATACGGCTCGAAACCGGGATAGGTTTCAATGAATTTGGCGCGGAGGCCTCGCTGGACTGAGGATTTGACTTTGGATCGCGATCCGGGTTGGATACTGCTCATGCAGGGTCAGCTGTGTTTCTGGGTGGACAGGGGGACAGGAGGAAGGAGGCGCACTCTTTCTTGAACATTGTTGTACTGGCCCCTGATTATTTGGGGAGTCAATAATGTTGGTATGTATCTGCGTGGAAGGTTTTCTCTCTCGTGTTTATTTGCGAAGGATTTTTCGTGGTTCTCGAATGCGGGGTCAGAGGAGTAGATAGTGTCAATTGAAAGAGCTGAGGAAAGAATGGTAAAAGCAGGGTATCAAAGAGAAATTCCAGAAATCAAATGAGGTTGTCGGTATGCGCAAAGATTGTTCTTTGCATGGGTTGTCGGTATGCGCAAAGATTGTTCTTTGCATGGGTTGAGGAGCATCAGAAGGCGGCGGGGCAACTGCCGCATGTGACGACAATTTAATTGTTAGGGACGCGGGGAAGTTTATGCTAGTTCGTTCGTCATGCTATCAACGTTAATATTATTCTTTCTGCATCTCTATATTCGATCCAAGCTCATGGTAATTATATTTGAAATTAAATACGGTCAAAAGGAGAAAAAGCAGAGAGCGAATGCTAATGAGACACTAGAATTGGTATCCAGTGGCCTTGGCAGATAACAAACATCTCGCATTGCACAACATATCAACTGGTACATGAGATATGAAATGCATTATTCTGATCCCGCAAGAGTTTAAATCTCCAAAGCAACCTTGAAGACTAGGCTGACGAGAAGTCACGTGCAAAATATACCCCTGTTTCCCCTATTTGGACTTATGACGCGCTGTGAGTCATCATCGACAATGCAGCGCAAGGACACCATGCGGTATGGGCAATTTTCGACCGACAGGATGCGAACACAATAGAATATTCTCGAACTGGATATGATTCCATTCGAAGGCAATGGAAAGAAGCATGAATGGCATAAAACGCCATGGATTGGGCGTTGAATGTTGAAACCATGTGTGTACGACAAGACGACACAGATATAGAAACAAACTTTCAACAGCAATTAAAATATCAAGATGGCCTCGATTCCTTTCAGCAAGCTGCCTCATCCTGTCGACCCGTCGGCCAATCTTTCCCCTTATACTATCTCCATCCCAGATGCCGAGATTGACAAGCTCAAGCTGCTTCTCGAGCTCTCCCCAATCGCGCCCCCAAACCGGGCGAACTCGCGCGAGGATGGATCTCTAGGTATCCCAAGGAAGGATCTAGTTGAGCTGGCCAACTATTGGCAGAATGGATACGACTGGTAAGTACCTATACAGCCCTGGCATACATGTACAATTTCAATCAATTGAACTGAAACTAATCGATGCATATATGGATATAGGAGAAAGTGGGAATCAGCTCTCAACTCGTTCCCCCAGTACAAAATCGACATTGCAGATGACGACTCGAAGAACTACAACATCCATTTCTTCGCTTTATTCTCAGAGAATCCCTCTGCAGTGCCCTTGCTACTGCTCCATGGCTGGCCGGGTTCCATCGTCGAATTCCTGCCATTGCTCTTCAAGCTGCGTTCTCAATATGACCCGGCAACCCTGCCCTTTCACATAATCATGCCCCATTACATCGGGTATGCGTTCTCCGATCCAACGCCGATTGACAGGGACTTTACGCACGCCGACAATGCGCGCCTAGTGTCCAAGCTGATGCACACTCTGGGCTTTTCAGAGTCTGGATATGTAGCTCAAGGCGGAGATCTCGGCTCAGCCACCGCGCTGGTTGTTGCAAGCGATGACCCGGCCTGCAAGCTCGTCCACGTCAATCTCTTGAACATCCCCCCTCCACCAGGCGTCGACGTGGAAGCAGATATCAAAGCCGGCAAATACACGCCCGAGGAAACGCAATCGCTGGCCGACACCATGGAGTTTGTCAAGAACAAGATGACATTCGTCAAACTCAACGGCATGCAGCCCTCGACCGCGGGGTTCGTAATTGGCAGCAATCCGGTCGGGTTACTGGCTTGGCTCGGCGAGAAGATGACTACTTGGGTTGATAATGCCATCGACACGGACCTGGTTTTGACGAATGTGTCGATGTATTGGTTTTCGGGATGCTATCCGACATCGATATATCATCATCGGCTGATCGCTCAAGGTGACACGGGGCCGCTTACGTACGGTTGGAAGGGGGTGAATGTGCCATTGGGGTATTCGTGGTTTAGGAAGGAGCTTTTGAATCCGCCAAAGGCGTGGATTGATCATACTGGCAAGGTGAGCTGGTATAGGACACATGATAATGTATGTTTTGAAGAGTCTCTCTCTCCGCTTGATAATCAAATGAAAGCTAACTTTTTTATTCCCAGGGAGGACATTTTGCTGCTTTGGAGATGCCAGAGACACTGTGGAAGGATATTCAGGACTTTGTGGGCGAATTCTGGGGGAAGTCAGGTTAGATGGCGTGTTTTGTAGCTCACAGTTAAGTATGGGCATACATTTGTGACCGGTCGTCTTCGATATTCAGCCCGGTACATCAATGTATCCATTGATGGGTTGTTTACAGTATCATATTTTGATTGTTTTCTTGTTGATTGTCTTGTGTCTTACTTTTCAAAGCTCAGAGTGTAGCAAACGCCGGGCTATCAATTGATGTTGGTGACTTACGGGTTTAAAAATCATCTACATACAGGGCAGATCGTTTACCGGTCATTATGGCAAATATTCTATTTACTATCGATTATTAGAGCAATGGGATTGTCATTGCCAAGTTCAGAGTAGTAATTTCCGAAACTAATTCGAGGTGCAAAACAAAGAACTCAATTTGCTTGTTTCAAAGCATTAGCCCTTGGCAGCACCAGCCTTGATGAGAAGAATATCGCCGTCTTCGACAATATATTCTTTGCCCTTCGTCATAACCTTTCCGGCTGCTTTGACAGAGGCTTCATCGCCGACCTCCTTGAGAGTGTCATAGTTGAAGACAACTGCTTGGATGAATGTCTTCTCGAAATCTATTACATTTCGTTAGTTTTGGGTGTTTAAGATTTTAATGGGTTTGGAAATATACCTGTGTGAATGACACCGGCGGCCTGTGGGGCCTTGGTGCCCTTGCGGATAGTCCATTGTCGGACTTCGTCGGAACCGCATGTGAAGAAGCTGCCAAGGTTTAAGGCGTTACGCATGGTAACAATGACCTTTGGCAGGGCAGACTTGGTTCCCAACTTCTTGCACTCTTCCTCGACCTCAGCGTCGTTTTCGAACCGAGTCAATCGTTCCTCAAAACAGATTGAAAGCGGGATGATGGTGTCGCCAGTTGCGTGGGTTTTCACCCATTCTGCAATTTTCGGCAGGTGCTTGTTCTTCTGGCGAATGTAGTCTCTCTCGCTCAGGTTGACCAAGTAGACAACAGGCTTGGCAGTCAGAAGGAACAGAGGGTTGATAACCTCGACCTAATGTAACTTGATTAGCATGACAGCCCACATATGGTCAAGTGTACAACAATAGCGAGTTTGTAAAACAACATATTCAGACAAGTTTTTATCTCAAGACAGCCTCAACGTGATATAAAACGAGGTGTTCGACGAGCTGGGTTATATTCGAGCAAATTGCTCTTATTCATCATGATAGTTTTGACAATGCATAGGTGAATTGTGAAGGGGCAGAAAAAAAAGAGGGGAAACTCTACCTCCTTGGGTGTCCAATCTCCTTTGCGGACGTCCTTGCCATCTTGCAACCATTGCAGGATCTTGGCAACAGTAGCCTCCTCTTCCTTCAACTTCTTCATTTCCAAGCTTTGGCCTCCTCTCCTGGTCTGCTTGTTCAGGGCCTCGTAGGCCTTTTCAACGAATTCAATGTCCTTGAGACGCAGCTCTTCGCTGATGATGTTCAAATCACGCACAGGGTCGACATCGCCCTCGACGTGAATGATTTCAGCATCGTCGAAGCAACGAACCACCTGGAAGATGGCGTCGACTGCACGGATATGAGACAAGAATGAGTTGCCAAGTCCAGCACCTGTGGAAGCGCCACGGGTGAGACCGGCAATATCATAGACGGTCAAGTTGGCAGGCACACGGGACTTGGGCTTGTAGTGTTCACAAAGCCAGTCATAACGCGCATCTGGGACGATGACACGGGCTTCTTCGGGGTCGATGGTGGCATAGGGAAAGTTGGCAGGGTTACCGAGGGAACATTTTGTGATGGCTTGGAAAAGCGTCGACTTGCCCACATTGGCAAGACCAACCTGCGAATTGTGAGCACTCCGAATCAAGCTAAGCGAGAAAAATTTTTCCTGTAGTAAATCTCCGAAAGAAACGAAGAGATACTCAAAAAGGAAATTGAAAGAAAGATGTTTTGCTCACATACGATACCGCTTTTCAAGTTGTTTCCCGGTCGGCCCAAAAGGACCTTTTCAGGCACGGCGTCTTTCTTGGGAGCCATTTTCTTGCCTTTCTTTTTGGTCGCGTACGGACGGCAAAAGAGAGAGAAGCTAATGGGGGGATGGGCCTGTCTGGCAGCGAGAGCAAGTCGAGGGGTAAAGGCAGAACCAGCTGCAGGTGGTGAACGGAGGGGAAGAGAAAAGAAGAAGACTGCGGGGGAGGTGAGGGACGACGTGGTGACGGAGGGCGGCCGTGCGGGCCGTGGAAAAAAGGCCTTGGACGCCAGCGCCTGCCTCGACGATGTGGTAGGGTAGCTTTTTAGGCGCTACCGTAGGTTGTGCAGCAGCTTGGGAGGCGCTGCTGGAGGGGCATTGGTGGGGGGGTTAAACGACAGACAGCCCGGACAGAGCCAGAAAACAGGCACACCACAGCAAGAAAGATTCAGGCTGAATCTGCGAGGAAAAGAGATGTGCGGCCACACAGCTCGAGATCCGCTGAAAATTTTTTCCTCGCCAAGACCCACCCGGGCGTGTCACATGATCGACTCTGCCCTAGCCCTGGCTAGTCCCCATGCGGCCGGCCGAGCCGATCGCTGTGCGGTCACGTGTCCGCCGTACGCGGCGCCCCGTGCGGCGTGGGGGAGCCATCCGCATCCGGGCCAGCCGGGGCCAGATGCGGACTAGCGCAGCGCCCGCACCTGCCACGTTCCGGGGAAATAATCGAGATCGCCAGAGTGCCAAGACTCACGCGCCTTCCGTGTGGAAACTTCTTTGCGGTGTCAACTCCAAGAATGCACACCGTTCTCACGATGCACTGGGCAGGCAAAAAACGAAAAGCCGAGCGGGTGATCTGCTCCTCTGCTGCCCAAGCTTCTCTCTGGCGCGTGCCTAGCGCGCTGTTGCTGCGTCAAAGCTCCCCGGTGATCTCATATTTGTTAGCAGAGTGACACTAAAAGCAGCCACGCCGTGAGAACCGGCAAATGAGCCGTCGTGCCCAACAGAGGCAAACGAGTCGGCATTCCCCGTCTTCGTCGAATGGACTCATCCTTTTACCCCACAATGGCCCCAGAGTCGGCCATCGGCTTGCCCTCTCGGGCTTCGCGTTCACCGTTTGTGTAATAATCCGGGACGTTGGCGCGCTCCCATGGGTCCCGGGGGAAAACCCGATGCTGAATTCCGTATCGTTTTCTTCCCTGGTGTTGGTGCGGACCCCTGGCCGACTGGAAAAGCAAGGTCCTCCCCTCATCTGACAGAGGGGAAGTCTCTGCTTCGACTCTGGTCCTTCCACTTCACTCCCACTCGACGTTTGGTCCCATTGTCTACCAGGAAAGTTGTCTCTTTCCTTGTTGTCCCAGTCGATCACGAGGCGCAAAGGCGTTCTTGGCTAAAAAGCTTAGCCTTTTTTCACTTCCCGCACGAACATGGCGCTGGGCAACCTTCGCGGCCGACCGCTCTCTTTTGTCATCGGTGTCGTCTGTGCCTTGGGGTTTATGCTCCAAGGGTACGACCAGGCTGTTGCCAATGGACTGCTGACTCTAGATTCCTTTGTCTCGACTTTTCCTGAAATTGACACTCTTCATACCAGCGGCGCCCAGAAACACCACAATTCAACCATCCAAGGTGCGTGCGCATATCTTTTCTTTCTCTCTCCCTCTCTTTTTAAAATTTATTTTTGTACGAGTTCTAACTAAAATTTCCCCGCAGGAACAACCGTTGCCATCTATGAAGTCGGATGTGCCTTGGGCGCCCTCTCATGTATATGCATCGGCGACAAGCTGGGTCGTCGCAGGACTATTTTCCTGGCAGGATGTGTCGTTATCATTGGAGTTATCCTCCAGACCACTCCCTTTTCCTTGGCACAACTCATTGTTGCTCGAGTTATTACCGGTAAGTTTATCTCTATTGACGTCCCCGTCTGCACGTTTCTAACCAGACTCTTAAAACAAAAGGCCTCGGAGTCGGTGCTTTCACTGCAACTATTCCAATGTATGTCTCTGAGAGTGTAAATGCCAAGAACCGAGGAAAAATGGTTCTTCTGGAGGGATTCTTTGCCATTGGTGGCATCGTCTTGGCCTCCTGGATCGAATTCGGTCTATACTATGTCAAGGAAAATTCGGTCAGCTGGCGCTTCCCAATCGCTTTCCAGGGCCTTTTCGGTATCATCATCACCTCCTGCGTCCTATTCCTGCCCGAGTCACCTCGTTGGCTGGTTCGTCAGGACCGAATGGAAGGGGCTGCCAGAGTCTTGGCCCAGCTGGAAGATGCTGATGGGGACTCGGAAGCAGTCGCCCAAGGTTTGGACAGCATCCGCCAATCGCTCCAGGACGACCAAGGCTCCGAACGATCTCACAACCCGTTCGCCTTCAACGAAACCCGAAACTTTAACCGCACAGTGGTGGCCATTGCCGTCAACGTTCTTGCCCAGATGTCTGGTGTCAATGTCATTACATTCTATTCCGATACTATTTTTGAGACCGACCTGGGCTACTCTGGGACCACGGCGCGCGTCATTTCTGGTTGTCTCCAGATCTGGCAGTTCCTCTGCGCTGGCCTCGCGGTTTTGCTCATTGACCGATTTGGACGTCGTCCTCTCCTCATTACTGCGTCACTCGGAATGGCTATAAGCCAGGCCTGTCTAGCCGGTCTCTCGTCAGACTTGAGCAACAAGTCTGCTGCATCTGCATCGCTGCTGTTCTACTTCATGGCTTTCCTCTCCTTCCCAATCGGTCTCTTCCTGCTACCATTCATGTACGCGGCCGAGATCGCACCGCTGCAGGTTCGAGCCAAGGTGACCGCGATGAGTGCCGGCGCCAACTGGCTGTTCAACTTCTTGCTCGCCGAAGTAACGCCAGTTGGCTTCGACAGCATTGGGTACAAGTACTATATCATCTACGCTTGTATCAGCGCCGGTGGATGTGTCTTTTTCTACTTCTTCTGCCCGGAGACTAAGGGCCGATCGCTTGAAGAGATTGACGATATCTTCACGCAGTCGAAGAATGCTTTCGACCCTGTGCGCATTGCCAATGAAATGCCATTCCACACAGACGCTCTGGCTGTTGTGGATGAAAAGAGCACCAAGGAGCACGCCGAGACCGTGTAACTTTTCTTTTGCTTTTTCATGAATGAGTTAGGGCTGATGTTACATTAAGCGGGCGACGTGGAGCTATTGCCAAGTCTCTAAATGCTTAGTTGCAGGTGGTTTAAATGTCACCGTATATATTAATATTCGGGCATGCAATTGTTCTATATAGTTGATCCGAGTATACGGATACTGAAATGAAAGTATATACTAGTTTATATTTGTGTCATGTTGCAGATTGAACGATAGCGTTAATTCAGTACAAGTAATCTTAGGGTTAACACTCTGTATAGAAGCAATCACGTGCAGAAGTATTTCTAGAATCTACGATTATTATTTTGTAATAAAATGTACATCCTTTGACTCAATGACTGAGTCAATATTTCATCAAATCAGGGATTAGGCAAATAAACACCCAACATATGCATAAAACTTGGGTAAACAACACTAACCCATTAACCGTTAGCGCATCCCCGCACTGCGATCTTCCGTCCGCCTTCATTATTATTGGCAGAAGAACGTGCGTCATCCGACAAGCGGGGAAGAAAGGCAAACAGCATTTCGGTTGTCTGCCCGAGAATCAATTGATGGCATGAGGAGATGGGCTAATAAGTACTAACCGATGCTACATGTTTGGTACAGTTGACAGTGATCGTCTATTCGGCAAGCGTCACCGGCAGTGACGATCTCAAACAACCCCAAGCGCGGTCAATATATATAACCACCCCGAACGCACATCTATCAAGTTACTACATTACTCGATGTGAGTACGATATAATCTACCATACCAACTATACCGATAGATTTAACCGTCCATGCAGGACTTCACAGTAGCCATTGTCGGCGGCGGCATCGGCGGCCTCGCCCTCGCCATCAGCTGCGTCCGACGCGGCATCAAAGTGCAAGTATACGAGCAAGCCCACGCCTTTGCCGAGATTGGCGCCGGCGTCTCATTCGGTCCCAATGCACTGAGAGCTCTGTCCAAGATCGATCCAGCCCTAGAGGAAGGGTACCAGCGCTGCGCGACGGAAAACGCCTGGCCGGAGAAAAAGACGACATGGTTCGACTTTCGCGTGGGCAAGTGGCCTGATAGCGAGAAGACTAGCAGCAGCGACAGGTCAGATACTTGGCATATCGTCAACGTGCAGTCTCCGCCGTCGGGCCAGAGTTCGGTGCATCGAGCGCATTTTCTCGATGAGATGGTCAAGTTGATTCCACCGGGTACCGCGCATTTCAACAAGAAACTCGTCGATATCAAGCACAACGACAACAGCAGCGAAGACGATTACCAGCTTCTCTTCGCCGACGGCTCGTCTGCTGCAGCATCACTAGTAATCGGCTGCGACGGCGTCAAGTCACGCACACGCCAGCTCGTACTCGGCGAAGACGACCCCGCCGTTTCTCCGCAATTCAGCGGCAAATATGCCTACCGCGGGCTGATACCCATGGACAACGCCGTGGCCGCACTGGGCGAGGAACTCGCGCGCAATAGCCAAATGTACTTTGGGCCGGGGGGCCACATCCTTACATTCCCCATTGAAAAGGGCGCCACCATGAACGTCGTCGCGTTTCGCAGTGCCGCTCAATGGGACAAGTCGGAATGGGTGCTTCCAACGGATCACGCGGAGATGCGTCACGATTTCGAGGGCTGGCTTGAGCCGGCGCAACGCATTCTGGAGATGATGCAAAAGGCAGATAAATGGGCTTTGTTTGATCATCCGCCAGCGCGCACTTTTTACAAGGGGAGGCTGGTTTTGTTGGGGGATGCGGCGCATGCGTCTACGCCGCATCAGGGAGCTGGAGCTGGGCAGGCGATCGAGGACGCGCTCGTGTTGAGTGAGCTGTTGCGGACGTGGCTTGATAACAGCAGCAGCAGCAGCTCCGGTGTGCCTGTTGAAAAAGTGATTGCTGCGTATGACGCGGTCCGACGGCCTCGATCGCAGAAAGTCGTGACTACCAGCCGCTTGGCTGGCATGATGTATGACTTGGAGCATCCAGACTGTGGCAGTGACCTTGACAAGGTTCGCGCGCATTCGCTTGAGAGGTTCTCGTGGATATGGGATGAGGACTTGGATGACCAGATCCGAGTGGCTGTGGACATGGCGAGTTATATTTAGAAAGATATTACTGTATATTATTTGCTACGTAGTAGATAATCTAGAGACTCCCTTCACGCAGAATATGCAAAGCCAACAAATATCTGGACTACAAGGATCTACACCCAGAGGACTCAACCTAGAGTGAATTGATCAATTGATAGCAGTTGAAGAGCAAGCTACCAGGTACATAAATAAAACCGAAGCTGTTCATAAGGATTAAAGAAACAAATTGTGTCAGGTATCAGCAATACTATTACACGGCCAAGAAAAAGACCTTGGACAAACGCCCCCATCGTCAATCTGAAAAATGATTGATAGATGCCATGCAGAAAAAAAAAAGAAAAGAAAAGAAACAAAAAAACGAGACGAGGAAACGAAATGAAACAACCAAATCTAGTATCTCCCACAAGACCAGGTACCTATACAACGCCGCCGATTTTCCAAGCTGCCCTGTCGACGTATCACCGTATCACGTTTCCATGGCGTCGCCGTCTATTTCGCCGTCTACAACGCCTAGTAGCTTTGCATAAGGCACGGTCACCCGTTGCAGATCTCGGTGTTTGCCTATAACCAAGTGTTAGAAATATTCCTTGTCTAGAAGAAGAAAAAATAATTGACTTACCGAGAGCAACAATGACCTCCTTCAGCAGTACATCCCGAGGCCACCCGCAAAGATCTTCTGAGCTTTCTGACCAGTTCCGGCCCTCCTTTTCATTATCCGATAGTCGCTGCTGTGGCCCGTCCTCATCCTCATAGATGCCACCCACAAGAGCCTTCAAAAGTTCCTCGACTTTGCCACGGAGACCTTCGGCTCCGATCCGCTTTGCATACATGGACAGATACAAGCGGAACTCCTCCTTTGCGCCTAGAGAGAGAGCAGCAGCCATTCGGTTTTCGAGATGGGCAATGGAAACACTCGACTCAAGCGTCTCGTATCCTTCTCGTGACAACAAGGCCTTGATAAGTCGTTGAAGCAAATACGCACGCCCCCGAAGCAGAGTTTCACTGGTAGTGCCTCGTTCCAAATACGGTATGATACCAGCCGAAACCTTGGTCTTGGAGTCATCTCCGCCTTGATTGCTGAGTGCTTGCAGGTTGCCAACAGAGGCATCTGTTGTGTTCCAGTACTGACTTCCCACAGCCCACCAAGCTTCCGACACTCTCTGCCAGGTATACATAGACGGAGAATAAATATATCCTTCGCCATTCGACAGAGCCACCACTATTCGTCCCTCAGAATTGATTCGAGCACCAGTCACAGCCGGTGCAAGAAGAAGCTGCGCTGATTGAGAATGCAGAGCAGAATCCAAAACCGGCTGAAGCGAAACAGGCGGATGAGGAGAAGAAAGCGATTTGACATTCCATACATAGCACATTCCGACAGCAGTGACACACAGTAACCACGGACCATGGCTTTCCAGCATGACAGGCTGGGCTTCAAGAACAAGTGCGCTGACGAGACGACGGCCTGCAGGTGTCCATATATAAACCGATCCATCTTCACAGGCAGCAGACCACATGCCAGTGTTACCAGTCGCGAGCAAGACTGATCGAGGAAGGAAATCTTGCCACAGAGGTTGGTCTCCGCGACTCAATGTAATCCGAACCGGCTCTCGATCCGAAGGTCGACCGGTAATAGAAGTTGCTGGCGGATTGCGTGCCTCAAATACAATATCCACTCGAGATTGCTTGGAGTCGCCTGTCGGTTCAGTGGGATTTCCGCTCTTGTCAAGTGCTTGTAATATCTGGGCTCGAACTTTTGGCACTGCTAGCCGCAGCTTACTGACAGACATGCAGGGATTTGTAACCGCTGGTCGAATGAATTCTGGGGTGGCCTGTTGTCCGGCAACTGGAGGCTGCGCCGGAGCAGGTAGTAGTCCTTCGACTGTTTCTGTGAGAATAGGAGTTGCGCCATTCTGGCTGATAGATGCAACTCGCTTCTCAACCTGATTATCTTCGTCCCCTTCAATTTGTGCCAGTTTACGCTTGCTTCCAAAGAGCATGGCTGATAGCCCTCCCTTGGGCAGTCCATCGAATGGCTTGGACAGGTCGAGCACAGATTGAGGCGCATCAGCCCCGGCTTGTTGGACGGTACTGGATGCCATAAGACGCGACTGGGGCAAAGACGATTCTGACGCCCCGGCACCAGAAACGAGAAGAGGGGCAATTCGCTTCTTCCCATCCTTTGTATATGTTGGTCGCTGTTTTAACCTCTCAAGTTTCGCTTGATATGGATCTGGCTTGTCCTTGGCTTTATCCGCAGCCTTGTCATTCTCCGAGGAAGCCGGAGTGGCAGTGCCATTTGTCTGCGTTTTTTGCTTTTCAGGAGCGGTAGTAGAAGTGCCATTCGTTAGGGCTGTTGTGGCAGCAGGGGTTGTCGTTCCAGTAGTGGTAGCAGCGGCAGCAGTTCCATTGACTTTTCCATCAGTCGAGACATGGTCATCACCCATTAAAGCTCCCATCCTGCCCTCGACACCTTTGATCTCTCCAGCCTTGCTCTTTTCTTCCAGTAGCAGCCCGTCTGTGGTTTCTGCTATTCCAGCACCTCTCCTATTCGTGCCAAACTTTGTCAAGGATCGTTCATTCTCCTCAAGGGACATTGGATATCCGAGCTCTGAGTCTTCAAAGCGAACCGCAAGAATAGTCCCGTCCAGTGCTGTTGCAAATAAACATTTACCATCGGGGGTCCAAGCCAGGTCGGACAAAGCCTTGGCAGAAATATCTTGCGCGACAACAATCGGGCGCGGGTTGCTCGTGATCCATACGCTAAGAGACTTATCTCCTCCGGCGCAAGCAATGACGGTAACCAAATTGTGATGTTCCCCTCCAGACTTGGTGATGGGCTGAGTCGAGTACAATCGTGGTGAAAATGAACACACCTCAACAGGGGCCTCGTGTCCAATGAGGTTGATATCACCATCCCAGGACCCACGGTTGATTATAGCCACTGAACTCACCGGCCCATTTACAGCATTGGCAGCAGCAATGTGCAGTCCATCTGGAGACCACGAGCAGCGCCGAAAATAGGCAGTCAATGGCGAGCTTTGAAAGGGCGCGACAATGTTTGTTTCCAGGACGAAATTGTTCAATTGGTCATGAGCAGTCGAATTGGGCGCGGGCGAGCTGAAGCGGAAGACTTTCACCGTTCGGTCGTCGCTTGCCGTGGCAAAGTACTTATTGGCTGGATCAAAAGTGATGCCCTTGACATGACTTTGGTGCACTGATAATGTCTTTAGCTTCTCGAAAGTATGTCCCGACCAGACCACGACTTTGGAATCCAGGCCGACGGAGACCAGAATCGAGGAGTCATATGACCATCCTAGGTCTTGCACATCATTGTCATGGCCTATGAGTCTTCGAATCGTTCGCCAGTTTTCAACCGGAGGAGCCTCGTCCGAGCCTATTGACGATCATATGAGATTAGTCCGAAAAACCATCAAGTCAGTCTGGGGAGGGGGGAAGTACCAAACGTAGACGCATGAGATGGGGGGTTTGCATCCAGAGAATAAACGCATACAATTTTGTCGTCTGCGCCAGAAGCAAGATATTTCCCATTTGGAGAGAATCGTACGGTGTGAATGGTGCCGGAGTGGTTGCTCATCGAAGCCAGTTGCTTGGGCTTGTCGGCGTACGCAGGGTCGGCTGCATTGTATATAGCTTCTGTGGACCATATGCGCACGTATCCATCTAATTGTACAGAACAGCTAAGTCAGCAAGGATATTCAATTTGTTGTTGTAGTCACAGCATCAAGTCAAAGACGAGATCTGCCACTGTCTCCCTGGAAGGATCACTGACCTCCAGCCGCCGTCACCAAGCGTTTCCCATCGGGGGACACATCACAGCTGTAGACTTCAAAGTCTTTCCGTTCGCCTATATAACGATGCCTTGCGTCAGTAAAGGTAAAGTAAGAAAGAGAAAGAACAAAGCGGCTTCGCCTTTGATCAACGCAGGAACAAACTGACCTCCATGCGTCAACCAAACAGGCTTGAGTATATGCATCGCGACGGGTCGCACTCGGGGTATGTTTCAAAATATTGTCCTTCTATCTCAGTATTCCTCGGCCGCGCTGGTTTGGTGATGATTGGCAGCACTTCGACGCTGAACCGCGATGAAACGTAAGATCGTTGTATAGAACTGCGGATCGAGCATCGCAGCTCCCCTTTGGGGGGGAAAAGGGGGAAAGGAAAATTATCGGAAACCGCCAGCGGGAATCGACGTAGAGGAAAAGAAATAGGAAAAAAAAGTAGACAGATATAGAAGAAAAAAGAGGTGTCGCGACGGAGAGATCGAGGGTTGCAAACGGGGATGCAGTCGCGCTCCGGACAGCGCACCAGCACAGAAGTCGCGACCCCCCATGGCCCAAGCTTTTGGGCGAGTCTGCAGCGCAGCCAGCGCTGCGCAAGACCCGTTGGCGCGGGCCAATCAGGAGCTCCAGACCCAAATCCCGCATTTGATAGCGCTAGCCCTACCAGTTACAACTTACAAGTACATACACTACACTCTAGAAAATAAAATGGTCATAGAGATTAACTACTTGATGCTTATTTGGCTTTTCAATCTACCGCTATGTACACCTCGAATGAAAAAGAGAACAACAAAAAAAAAAAGAACACATCGTACATATCCATACAAATTGTCACTGTTTGACTACAGAAACCGCATACTCCGGAGATGCCATTGCGCGTAGAATTGGGAGAGACCGGAAGAAAAAATAATGAGAGGAGGAGGAGAAGAAACAGGAAGAGGAGGAGGAGGGAGGAAAATGCCTAGTGAGAACGGCGCAGTCTTGTCAACCGCACTACCGCTTTTGCTGCGTAGTCTGGTCGAAGCTGTCTAGCACGCTCTCAGCAACGTCGTTTTGTTTGGCTCTATTCTCCAACTCAGCGGACTCTTCATTGCCATCAAAATAGGACTTGGCATCTTTAACACGGCGGACTGGCTCCTCGCTGCTTTGCTCGGATCCAGAGACCCCAAGGGCCTTGGCAGCCAGCGCCTTGGACTGGCCTTCTGAGACTTTTCCGTACACCGAGAGGGCACTTGCAATCATGCCCCCAATGTCGCCAACATTGCCAGGGACCACAACCGCAGTGCCTTCCTTGGCCAAGTTGCCAAACGCATCAACGTATTTCTCGGCAATGCTGAGGCTGACAGCACTCTGCGCATTCTCCTTATCATCCCGGATCGCCTTGGCAACAGCATCAATCCCACGTGCCGTGGCTTCGGCTTTCAGTTGAATAGCCTGCGCTTCACCAGAGGCTCTGTTGATCTGCTCAGCTCGCAACGCTTCCGAAGCAAGGATAACCGATTGTTTCCGCCCCTCTGCAATGTTGATCGCACTCTGTCGCTGACCTTCCGAATCCAAGATTTCCGCTCGCTTCGACCGCTCTGCTGTGACTTGGCGGTGCATGGCGGCCACAACACCTTCTGGTGCGTGGATGTCTCTGATCTCGTAACGCAGGCACACGACACCCCAGTCTTGCGCGGCTTCGTTGATGGCCTGGGTTATGTTGGTGTTCAATGTGGCACGTTCTTTGAGGACGTGGTCTAGTGTCAATTGACCGATTTCGGATCGCATTGTCGTTTGGGCGAGTTGCGAGATGGCGTATTCGGCGTCTTCTACCCCGTAACTTCAAGGATGTTAGCAAATCAACTAACAAAAAAAAAGGAGATGAATGTTTTAAAGGAAAAATTCCATACCTAGCTTTATAAGCATCAAAGACCCTCGTGTACAAAACCCCATCAAGCTCCAGCGTCACATTATCGGCAGTAATAGCATTCTGACTCGGAATCTCAATCGCAGCCTCCTTCAAACTCTTGACATATGCAATCCGATCAAGAAAAGGAATCAAAATCGCCAGACCCGGTTCCAAAATACGATGGAACTTGCCCATCCGCTCCACGATCCATGCCGTCTGTTGCGGAACGAAGCGAACCACGGTATTCGCGGGAAGCGAGGATCGTTGCGAAAAGTACGTTTGCGGACTGGCCGATGGCGATGAAGAGCCGCTGGCAAATCCGAGAAGAGAGGTCTCTGGTGGCGCGTGTGACGAGGACGAGTTGCTCAGGTTGCGGCGAGATGATGGTAGTAATGCCAAACTTTGAGATGCCGCCAGCCCATGGCGATGGCCCGTTCTTGCGAGTTGGGGGAGAACCCTAGCTGTGGTGTTGTTGCAGCTCCGAATGAGCCTTGATGCCGATCTGGAAGAGAGCTCCATGCTGGCTGGCGGTTTTAATTGTTGTTGTGTTGAGTGGGATCCTTAAAGCTGGAGAACTGGATCGAAGCTCCCAGTCTGGGCGGGCTTGGCATTTCTTCGGAAACGGAAATACTTCATGCCGAATCAATATCACCACCATGTAAATAATGAATGAGTTAACGATAATTATTATTATTGATCGTACATGTATACATTCATTCTATAAGGATATAAAGCTTGATTTTGTTTTCCCAACCACTACTAAAAATGCAAACGTCCGAAGTCTTACAAGTCAGCTATGCGTCAAATACCACGAACAAGATAGCAGAAGAAAAACGAAGCACATGAGATGTGAAAAGCAAACACCTACAGCTCCTTATTATCCACCTGTTCATTTCCATTTTCAGGGGAGAGCTGAGGAAATTTAAAGAGACAAAAAAAAAAAACAGGAATCATGGACAAGATATCAAAGCAACAAAGATTCTTGATAAGTTTAGTCTGTAGACCCTTCTGCCACAAGATACAAACTTGATGCAGTGCAACTTGAAAACAAGATCGAAGAGAGATAAAAATATAATCACAACCCAGCAAGGGAGAAGATACAACGCAGTATCTTATGCTATGCAAAACCAACCTAAAGAGAACTCAAAACATAACTTGAAAAAGAAAATACACCATAACAAAAGTAACACTTGAACATGAAAATCTCCGATGGAAATGATGCCATTTTGGTACCAAGCACGATTTCCTTGGTCGAATTTTGATTTAGAAAAAGAATCGAGAAAAAAGTTTGACAGCGAGTCGGTCCAACCAGAGAAAGATTGTCGCGCCAGGGGCTGAGTCTTTTCGGGACGATGCTTGCTGATATGAATAGAAGTAAGATTTGTCAAGTAAGAAAAAAAGAGCTGGCCTGTCTATTTTGTTCCCTGAAGTCCCTGGCCCCATGATAACCGAACCGAGCGACTGGAAGAAAAAAATATCAAAGAATTTGAAAAAATCCGACGCCAGCGTATGGAAAATCGAAAATGAAGTATGCAAATAAAGTTCAAGATAAAAACGAAACCGTCATTCAACTTTTTTTATGCGTAGTTGTAGCGCTGTCGAAGGAAAAAAAAAGCAAGAAACGGAGAAAAATGGAGGAGGCACTGTATTGCGCAGAAGTCGATCTTGAAACTCGTCATTTTTCTCGAGTTGTCGCATGTCGTTTTCAAGACACAGCATCCATTCGAAAGTTCAAGACGCTCATAAGATGATACGTCTAAAGTTGCTGTATCATTTCTTGAAATTTCCCACAGAAATTCGATATCACCATGGAGCGACCTCATAGAATCTTCGACAAAAATAACCATTGCCACAGATAAAGACGTAAGGATGTCTGATCAAACTTGACCATCATGATGATATTCGCATACCAAACGCCTGTTCCCGCGTAACATAATAAGTTTCGTAATGAACGCCAATAGGATTTGATTTCGGCATTCAACCCCAGATTGCCGGCATCTGGTTTTTTAGCATGGTTTTAGAATTACCGCTAGGCGATAAAAGTAGTCTCAACCCTCAAGGATTTATAATTGTTCCCTCAAGTTGTTGAACCGGCGACATAGAAAAGGCTCAAGGGCAGAACGTCGAAAAAAAAAAAGTGAAAATTCAGATGCTCAGGACGTGGCCATACAAGGCCACTGATTCATTCATTGGACAGTCCGCTGGTCCAGATGTCAGCCAGATGTACCGAAAACAAAGCGGCGAATTTGTAATATGTAAGGATTTAAACACGGGCTGTGTGGATTCCCTGAGGGAAGCGACCTACATTGAGTATCTCATTTTGCGGGACGAACGGCGTGAATTCTGGGGCATTCGTAGACAAGGTCGTACGGGAAGCGCCATAATCATAGTTGCCATTTGGCATTCCATTGGGAGGTGTTTGCGAGCCGTGATGACCGAATCCATTTGTCAATGGTGCGGCCATGCTGTTGACGTGTTGATCAGCATCTGGATGGAATTGGGCAGGCATATATCCGTCATTCTGAGCAGATGGGTCACGTTGATCAAGAGGAAGCACCCATTGCTCCCACTTGTCTCTAGGGCGCACACGGTCCTGTCCATCCTCGCTAAACTGGTAATCGGCATTCTTCAGTTGGCGGGAGGAATGACGCAGAAGTTCGTAATCTTCGGTGAGGTTCTTGATACGTTTGAAGCTGGCAATGAAGGCCAAACGCACGAAACCCTGCGAGTCCATGTGCTTACGGAGATACATATCCTTGCAGAGGTTGTCCACCGAGAAATAGTATTCCCTATACATGTCAATATGTGATTCAACTAAGAAAACATGGCAGAAAAACTTACAGCTGCAGCTGAATCAATGACATTAAGCCAAATGGCTCCATGTACGGCTGGTACGGCATCGCAGTCATTGGGCCAGCAGGCACGTTTTGATAATTGGGGTATACAGTGTTGATTTCAGGAAGAGGAAAGGCACCGTACACGCCGGCTGAGTTTGGCGCAGAAGGCGATCGCAGGGGCAGTCGATGGTTTGCGTGCTGTGGCTGCGTGCCATTCTGGAAGTTTTGTTGCTGCGAACGTTGACGATCATTGGATCCAAACGACTTGTTAGATGGGACAAATTGGTGCTGCGAGTTTTGGAAATGCTGGTTCTGAGAGCCTGCACCGTACGAATGTCCTCCTCGGCCTCGGTATCCACCGCGACCTCGTTCAGGTCGCGACTCGCCCCGTTCCTTGGGGTGCTCTCGCTGGTAGTCGCCTTTATCACGGTTGAATTCTCGGTGCTCTCGCTCACGTGGAACGAAGCCATTAGCCTCGCGAGAGGCGTCTCCAGACCGGGCTGGGCCATCGAAACGACGGTCATGGGTCGAAGGATGGCGGTTTGCCTGGCCCTCAGACGGCGCGTTTCCTGGTCGAGAATTTTGCGACGGCGTGAATTCGGGGGCTTTGGCCAGTCGGTTGTCGCGGTGAGGCTTAGAGGCCGCATCGGCTGGGTTCGAAGTACCATTTGGCGTAGGGTGGGCATCCTCCGAGGCCTTCTGGCGAGTGTCTACACGTGGGCGATCCACGTTGTGTTGAGGACGCTTCTGGTCTTGTTGCACATTGGCTTCTGTGTTGGCGGGTTTCCGACCTTGGGCGGGCGAAGAATTAGCTCGGGAGGTGTTGGATTCATTACGCCCTCGCTCTGGTACGTTGGCATGCTTGACAGGTGGCTGGCTGGTCTGAGCTGCCGCCGTCTTGGAGTCGGCCGTTGTGTTGTTATTCGAAGTATGAGCTCCACCTCGGCCGCCCTCTCGGCCACCACGAGAAGGTCGACCACCTCGTCGAGCGCCAGAAGGCAGAGGAGTGTTGAAAACCGCAGTCGGGACGTAATGAACAGGGGTCCATTTCTCCTTGCCACGGCCGGATGGAGTTTTCTCGATCTTCTCGCCCTTGTCACCCTTTTCCACAACCTTTCGTTTTTCATCGCCGAGGGCTGTCTGGGGTGTAGGCCAAGCAGTTGCGTCAGCAACTGGTGGGAGGGAAGCCTCATCGTTCGGACGAGTGGTACGGTTACCCGACTTCTTAGATCCTATAAAAGAAGATTCAAATGTCAGTGACTCGACTTGTGGACAATTGTGTAGGATTAGTAGATCTGAAGTCGTACCATCTTCATGTGGTTTTCTAGTTTCAGTTCGCTTGCGGTCTTTTGAAACATCCGCTTGACCATCGTTACCGGCCTTCTTCTTGTTGGCGGTCTTTGTGGAATCCGAGTAGTCTCCATTTGTTTGTGGTGCCAGCTTCGAGCTGGTCGTCTTGTTAGCTGGTGCTGTCGATTTCAGCACGGCAGCGGTGGCTTTGACCTTGGCGTCTTGTGCCTCCTTGCGCTGCTGCCATACGTTGACTGAAGGAATCGGGGCTGCTTTGAGTTCTTTCTGTGCAGCCTTCTCCGACTTTGTAGAACCATCCTTGCTCTCGGTGACGCTAGCTGCCTTGTCGGCAGGGGCTGACGTCTGCGATTGCTTGTCCCAAGTCGAATCCGAGGTTCCGTTCGGAATGGCCGGGATGTCGTCCTCCTTGGCCAAGGTCGATGTTGACGCGGTCCCTATGCTAGGGGATGAGGTGTTGGAAACAACATTTTTGGAGGAGCCGGTCGTCGTCGACTTGGACTCGGGGTCGACAATAGAGTCTGGTTTCTCGGAATCTCCGGAGGTCTCTGCGACAATCGTGTTCGAAGTCTGTGTCGACAATGAACCTTTGCTCGATTCATTCTCTAACGATGTCTCGGTGACTTGCTCGGTAGCGAGTTTGGGCGACTGCTGCGATGTATTTGACGCAGCCAACCCCTTTGCTGCTTGTGCGTAGGAGAACGTCGGCATTTCTGTCTTGCTAGCAGTAGCTGCCATTGTGACAAGAATTGCTGAAAAAAAAAGGATAGGGTGTCTGCGACACGCAGTGTGTGCACTGGCAGACAGCGGACTTTGCTCCAGCCAACTACCAGCACCACCGACGATTCTAAGGAAGCAAGTATCCTTTATTTAATTTTTTCCCCGAACGGTGAGACCAACGTAGGTTGTTTCCTCGGTTCGGAAAAAAAAAAGACGACGAAG
Source organism: Talaromyces sp. P118-02 (assembly GCA_037040535.1). Lineage (NCBI taxonomy): Eukaryota > Fungi > Ascomycota > Eurotiomycetes > Eurotiales > Trichocomaceae > Talaromyces > Talaromyces sp. P118-02. The sequence continues at coordinate 490,137 of JAXQGY010000915.1, forward strand.
GAGAAGAAGCGGTGTTGTGTTTCGATTCACGAATCAATGGTCGGAATGAAAACAAGACGTGGTGAGGTCTAGGCTCGGGTTTGCATCCGCGTTCGCTGGTAGGACCAGATGTGACAGTGTCGAACCGAGGGCCGATTGAATGCAGGCGACGTGTGCTCGGACAGCGACGAGGCGAGAATAAGGCCGTGGGACTGTCAGGATCGATGGGAATTAGCACCGGGGCAGTGGTGGAGGAAGAATTTCGAGATGCTGACGAGAAGACCCGAAGTACCCGTGTTTTGCAAACACAGAAGGGCAGAAAAAGGCGGGGCTTCACCAGGCAGGCAGATGCAAACGAAAACAAGAAAAACAGCGGGCGACGAGACACAAAAAAACAAGCGAAAAGTGAAGAAGAGTGAACGCTGCTGACAGAGAGAGAGAGAAAGAGAGAGGGAGGGTTTGCCGGCGGGTCCGTACCTTAGGGATTTTTTTTTTTTTAATTTTTTGGGGATAGCTCGTCTCTCCCCCTTGACAAGCGACAGTCTGCACGCGATTGCGGAGGCTGTCTCTCGAGATAATAATAGACGTCAAGCCTAAAGGGATCGCAGAGAGGTGGCAGTGCGCCAAAAGGAATCGAAAGCGCTGTTGAAACAAAGCTGACCGGCCCCAACGCGGTAACCTGGCAGGTTTGGTGGTGTGCGGGAATTATAGGAAATCGCGAGAGGGGACGAGGGAGCGAGGAGAAGAAAGCGAGAGTACCGCGGCTCACAATATCACACACACAGAGACAGACAAGACCAGTGTGAATGACAACAACGTTGGCCAGAAGGAAGTCAAGCAACGACGACGACTCTCGCGCACACACGAGGGGAGAGGGAGAAGTAGAGAGGGAGGGGAGGAAGAGGTGGTGGAGGGGAGAAGAGTTGGAGACAGGGAATAATAATGAGGATTGTGGAATCCGCAGCGCAGGAATTAAAAAAAAAAAAAAAAAAAAGTCTTCCGCTTGCCCAGCGAGTCCGTTTAATTCCCTGGTTACCACTGACCACTTAGTGAAATTCCTAGTGAGCCAGCCCGCCCAGTGACCGACCCAGTCATGAGCCGTTTTTTTTTTTTTTTTTTTTCGCTTTTTATTACTTAAGGATTGCCGAAAGCCCGCGGCTCCGTCATGAGTAATTATTAGTAGGAGTATTCTTCATGGTTTGTGGGTGCCTGCGAACACAGAATATTACATACTACTTGGATGCACCGTGTAGTTGTGTTTATTGGCGGGGTATTTACGTCTTTCGTTGTACATTATTATGTTAGAATTAGATATACACAATTGATACATGTCTATCAATTGTTCAATGTTGTTTGTTGACTACCTGCAAAAAAAGGCTGCTTGATGCTAACCCTAACATACCAACGCAGCTGCCAGCATGCCGAGGACTACATGTACGTATTATTACTATTACGACGTGAGTTATTATTGCTCTTCAAGCCCGAGTTACATATGTACATAATCCCCTTTCATCTCCGCGAATCACCAGCCACGAACCCCTCAATTGAGCTGGCTGGCTTGCTGGACACCCAACCCCGCCCAGACCATGCCATGCCATGCCATGCTCTCTATAGCTCGTCGGCCGGATCGACGGGAGATGATCGTTTTCGAGAAGCGTTTATTTCTCGATTATTTGACTATTCTCACCGATCATTGACTAATTTGCCAGTCAACTGGTCTAGGGAAGAGGGGCATGTGCGTGCGCGTGTCTATACTACGTACTACCTTAACTACTGATTACTTACATGTCACTAATCGATCCGGATCGAATCCGTCGCGGCAGCACCCGTAGTACATATGTGAAGAAAACATGCTGGACGTATTATTAGTGCGTTGAAAGAGTTCATGTGCAAGCTGACTCTGTCTCCGTGTGTAGTGTGTGCACCAAAACTATACATGAATCGGGTCTGGTCCTTCGAGGCATTCGACCTCCCTAATTTAGATATATCTCCATCGTTCTAATCTACGTGTCTTAATTCTCGACTAACCCTAGAAGAATCATAAGCCAGTCACTCGCAGGCTGCAGGGCTAGTCGCATCTACTAAGCAGAAACTAAGTCACTACGTAGTAAAGCGGAAAACTAAACACCCAAGGATTGATCGCTGCGACCCTGCACCGTGCACGATGCGCCCTCGAACGGCAGCTTCTGCCAAATCACATGTGCCTTTTTCAATGCGCGTAGTAAAATAATTGATTAAATGGACATACAAGCAGGGGTTTAGCCCCACGGTAACAGGGGCAAAAGGATAGTAATTTTCTACAAGACAGGGAAAATCATATGCATGTTATGCTTCTTCGGACAAGTCTGCGAACTACGTAGGGTATATCTCAACACCAATTCTCCAATCCTAGACAAAAAATACAAATATAAACCTCAAAAAAAAAAAAAAAAAAATCCACCTCACCAGTGCCGCACAGCCACCAGGACCTGTTCTCGCGGGTCAACCTCCAATCCAGACGAACCCCCAGCCCCCCAGCGATGGAGAAGCTGCCACACTGCCTTGCGCCGGAGTCCCTCGCGCACGGCGATCTTCTCCAGCGCGTCGTGGCCATTGAAGTACTTGACAAACTTCGGCCAATGCTTCTTTAACGAATCCGTAGCCGCCGAGTCGTCGCCTTCGCCCCCCGTGTTGGATGGTGTTTCTACGCCTCCTCCTCCTCCTCCTCCTCCTCCTGCTGTTGTTGCTGCTACTTCGGGTAATCGAGACATGATCTCGTCCAGCCATCGAGACTCGACCGGGGATGCGCGATGCGGGAACAGAATCAGCGAGGACATGTTCAAGTGCGAGTTGCGATCCATGTAAGAATCCGACAGGCGGTAATAGTCATCGTCAGAGCCACGACGGCCGGGGATCGGTGTGAGGGAATCGCTGACTTCGCTGCCCGAAGACGACGATGAGCTTCCACCATCGTTGTCGCCGTCTGTTTCCGTCCTGTCCGAGTGTCCTCCCGTCGACGAGCTCGAGGGCCGACTCGAAGCCATATATTTCTCGACCTGCTCTCTTCGCATGGCCTCTTCCACCGCGATCTTGATCTGCGGCGTCACTTTGACTCTCGCAAAGCATCTAAGCTGTGTCACCCACCCCCCTCTCAGTAGCCACGTAAGAATAGAAAAGTATGCTTCCTTGTGGTCCTTGCTTGGAATAAAGCTGGCAAATGGGCGCGGTGCGAGACTGAGGGCCGACAGCATCTTGGGTAAGCTTGGGAGAGTAGGGAAAGCAGTTGCGTAAGCTTGCGTGGCTCGCTTCAGCTGGCTGAGGTCACAATTCGGAGATACTATATAAGTATCACGCTGGTGCAAAGGCGGTATCGCCCGAGCCCGTCTCCAGTATACCAGATGTTGCGCTAGATCGTGAATCGTTTCGAGAGGGATGCCGGAAAGTGCTGAGATCTGAGCAAAAGACTTGTTGGGCTTGGACGAGCGAATGTAATGTGTAAGCGCCGGCGCCAGTTCACTGCCTTTCAAAGCTTCCACAATGCTCGCCTCGCTTTCGAGTAGTAGCAATGCAAAATGCTTCGCTAGCACTTGGTTTGGAGCCTCCAACCCAGTATCGTGCTCGGCAGTGACGGTGTTGGCTGTTGTGAGCCACATCCCGGTCAGCGACGTGTCGCTTCTGGGAGGGAGATCAGCGATGGATGTCGTGGGAGGGATCTGAAAGTCAGCTGAGCGTGACTTGAGGGATACAAAGGCAATATCCGATTTGGAAATCTTGTCGAAAACGGAATGAATAGCCGCCGCAAGAGTCGATCTGGAAACGAGTTCCTCATGGAGGCTCTCCGCGGAGACATCTGTTCAAACATAAGTCCAATTCACAGTAAACGTGTCAGTAGACAAGTCTCACCTCTCTCCCGAGCTCTCTCCTTGATGCGCAAGATATGCTGCGCCTCTTTCCACACGTAGTCGGATTGATCTTGCTCATATTTCAAAGCCTTGCTGAACTTTTTGGTGACATGCTCGTACATTTCCTTCAGATGGGCCGAATACTCCAGGAGCGGTGGCGACAGGACAAATACAACGTTGAACATGGTCATCGAGTCCTTGTCCGCCTCGGGCGTGTCTGGATCGTCTTCTCCCTGCTCATCATCATTTTGATCCGGATTCTCATCGCCAGAGTTTTCGTCCTCGTTTCTTATCGCTTCGTTTTCAAAATCCAGGATTTGTGATCCATCCTTGCTGTTGGCCTCGCTGGTTTTTGAAAAACGCTTCTGCTGCTGCTGCTGCTTCTTCTTTTTCCTCCTTTTCCTTTTCCGCCAATGCCCGTCGTCACGCACAAACACAGGCCAGCCGACAAAGGCCAGGTCGTTTATTCCAATCTCAAAACGCCTCTTATGCCACGTTCGCGACGGACTCAACAGCTTCTCCCACACGTCCGACGGCAGACCGAAAACCGAGTCCCACGGGACGCCGGTTCTTGAAGATGAGCCATTGCCTCCTCCTCCTCGACCAGACGCCGTCAAGTCCGGGCTATCTCCTCCCTCGGAAGAATTGGCGGGTCTCCTCTTTGTCCGGCCTGAATTGAGCGACGGCGGGCGCTGCGAGTCTCCGCCTGCAGAGGTCGTCGTCGAGACGTTGTCGTCGGTGTTTGCGGTGCTTTGGCGAGGGCCTGGCGTGGCTCCAAGCACACTGTTGAGGCCTTCGTCTTCATCGGAGCTGGACTCGCTTTCTTCGTCGGATGCAGAATCGTTTCCTGCTCGTCCTCGTCGAGAGCTGGGGCCGAGCTGTTTCTCGAGGTCTGGGTTCGCCGGCGTGTGGAAGACGTATCGTGGCCCCGCACGCGATTGCACCACCAGAAAAATGGCGACCAGCCACGGTTCAGGGGGCCGCGCTACGGAAGACATCGAGGGAATATGATGCTGGTCTCACATTATTCATGGCGGGCTGGGGGAAGAGTGTGAAAAGTCGGCAAGTCCAGGAAATGCGGTCTGGAAACTTGGAGTTCCCCACGTTCCGCCGCCGCCAACGCCAATTACTGCACAGCTCTAAGATTTGACTATGTTCAATTCCGTCGTTTCAACCAACTACTGTACAGATGATATAGAGATAGTTTCCAAATGCCTTAGAACGCCCAGAAATGCTATGATACAAGATTTCTCCCTCTCCGTCCATCAAATAAACTCATCGATTCTGCTTGCTGTTCGACTCCTCCGCAGACGCCGACGCCTTGCTTTCCTTACCAGGCGCATTCTGCGAGAATTCAAGCCCCAGATTCTTGAATTCGTCAGGCGCCATGAGGTTCCTATTGTTCACGTCCGATGTCAATCTCCTTTGCGCTCGATAAAAGGTCCACACTACCCCCGAGAAAAACACTCACTTGTCCATCCGACAGCCCAGGTAGCCCTTTGCAAGTATCCGGCATTGCTCGTCATTGACTCCTCTTTGCGACTTGAGGCACTTTAAATAGTCCATGATCAAATGCTTGCATTCGCCTGTGTTTCGAACGTATCCATCAGCTTGGTCCAGGTCGAGTATCATGACATTTTTGTATGTAGATAAGGCGAGGATTGCGTACCGTCGTGATCAAGTGGGAAACTGCCGCGCTCTGGTCTGGAGAAAATGAGTTAGTATCATGGGCTTCTTCATCTGGTCTTTTTGAGGGGTATCTCTCAATGGCTTCGCTCTAAGCATGAGAGCCTGAGAGGCGTATCAAGTATCGACTTACGGAGTTGGCTTGTAGTTGACGGCACCCCCGCCAGGAGCTCCGAAACTCATGCTGCAGAATAGCGACAAGCAGGAAAAAAAAGGACTTGCAGAGGGCCGGTTTCTTCCGTTCTGAAATCGAGATGCAATTATTTGCAGCGTATCCAAGCGTGGTTCGTCAGGGTCGGGGAAGAGTTGATCGCCGAAGATGCTGCAAACGCTGCAAACTAGACAAACACCATTCCCCAAGTACCGATACAGTATAAACAGGACTATTTTTGGTTCTTTTGGGGGTATAACTTGGTTATCGTTTGCATTATTGAGATTGATTATTCATCTATGACGCAGCTTTCTTCAAACATGAATCTTCTTTGCAAGGCTAACCCCTCAGCTGGAGTATTTAATGCCCCACGTCCGCAATCGACATTTAGACCTTCCATCTCCCGGATATACACAACGAATTAATTGTCAGTAGAAGTCAAGTACTGAAGGAATCCCTCCTAGCAAAGACAATGCCAATGTGAGTCTCTCTCCATAACTTAGTACCTATACGCCAAGCTAAAAAGAAACCGAAGGGAACTCGAAGGCAGCTGCCAATGCGGTGGCATCCAATTCCGCTTAAAATCCCATACTCCTGTGCCGTATCAGCTCTGTGCTTGCAGCATCTGTCGCAAAGTGTGCGGATACAACGGCAGCGTTAACCTGGGAGGAATCGCCGATACGCTGGAAATCAAGCAGGGGAAAGAATTGATCAAGTGAGCAGCGGCAGTCTTTTGACTAGCATTTAAAATTGACTGGCGTCTTCAAGAAAATACAAAGCAATCAAAGACCGCGGCACGCCTAACGAGGAGCAATGCTCGTCCGAGAGAAGCTTCTGCTCCAACTGTAGCACGATGCTGTGGTTGTGGGATCACCACTGGCCGGAACTGATTCATCCGTTTGCACCAGCTATCGATACCGAGCTGCCGGTGCCGGATGAGATGGTTTGTATCATGGATGGCTCCAAGCCGGACTATGTGCGCTGGCCAGAGGGCAAGAAAACCGTCCATGAATTATACAACAACGATAGCCTGGAAGGATGGCATAAAAAGCACAAGCTGTACGTTGAATAGTCCATACGATAAGAAAATGTAAAGGATATAGTAAAAACAGAAGTCGTCAAATTCATTATATATCTATGCTATCAATGTGTAACCGAGTAGCGGGCCTGCTCAAAGGATGTTAGTCTGGGTCATCATCTCACTTCATGAATATTAAACATGTCACATCCTCCAAGGTCAGTTCTCCAAGGTGAATAAGTTTCTTCAATGTGAAAACTCGGTAAGAACACAGCGAAATATTTGTTGTTCATCACAAGAAGGTAGAGCAGTAAAGAAAATATATGGAAACTTACTCGGTCGAGACATTTTTTCTGGCCTGCGTTTTGTCGCTAGAGCCTAAAGCCATCGCTTAAATCAGCAACACATTCACATAACAAAATGAGACATAAACGTGTAAATATGGGACATAGCATCTTGTGTCAGGCTAAGTAAAGTTAGTTAGGTTCGTCGAGATCGAAAGGGTTAAAGCATACCTCATTAAATCAGAATTTTCAGTGTATAATGTTCATTCCGAAACGCAGATGTGCGTCCGGTCAAACAGTGTGAATAACGTCTTCATCATATAATGGATGCCGTCCATAAAAAATTGGAAAAAAAAGTAAAAAAAAGAATAATGTGTATGTACCTGAAGGATGGATCTGTTAGTATACGACACCCAAATGTATGAATATTATCGCCCATCATGCGCGGAGTTGATCAGCTGACGAGTTCTCAACAAGCAATCCCCTTCCCCAGCACCCGCAAAGTTTGTACGCTTTGCATGTAATGGATGAGGGTCCGAGGACGCAGTCTGTCCGCCCGTTCGTTCAAATTTCCTCATATTCCAGGGACGCAAGACAAGGAGAGGGCAATGAATTTACCTGTTCACATCAACTGTTAGTCGGGGTAGATTCAAACAAATCGTTGAGAAAAATGAACAGTATTCCAAATGCGAGTCAGACAAGGCTGAAACTTAGTACAGACAGATTCCACATAGAAGATTAAGTTTGAGGAATGCCTTAGCGTGTCATAGAGTCATCACCCGAGGAAGAAGATCATGAAAAGAAAATTTTGTACCGTACCTTTTGATTTTCTACGATCGAGCCCAGTGTCTGATCGTGTCCATTGGAAAGAGAAGGCCACTCCTGATACAAAAAGACGATAATAAAAACAAATAAATGGAGAAAACAAAACCGTTAGCGCGAGCGCGAAGGCGTCGCCGGCCAGAGAAGAATATGTTGAGGAGAGAAAGTGAAGCTGTGGGCTGCACGCTTAAAGAGAAAAATCTCATTAGTGCAGAATGGGGGTCACGTGAAGATCCACCTGCCGAATCGGGCCCTTAGCTTTGGTGCGCTCTCTGATTGGCCAGAGCATACTGTTATTGAATCCTGTCTTGTATGTTTTCTAGATGGATAATATGAAATGACTGACAAGTATCTCTAGGACGGGTAGGAATGCTATATATGTAAGTGTACCTATGGGACATTATTGTATGTTTTTCCTTAAGCGTGAACTGATACTGAGTGGACATATATGTGTAATTTTCAATGCCATATTACCGTATGTAGCTGATTTATTCTATGTATGTAGGCATTATAGTCACGGGACCTGGCATGGCACCTAGAGCCGCAGGCGTGGCAGGACACAAAGCCTCGAGAACAAAAATGCAGAGCCGCAGTGGCAAAAAACAGCACAAAGCCCTTTGTGCCGCCGGCAGAGACAAAGCTGCAGAGCCTCAAGGCAAGTAACAACAAAAAGGCTCTTTGTGCTACCACCTAAACAAAAAATGCTTGCTGGGACCCAGAGAATAGAGGCCTGTTTTCCTTTGTTGAACCATAGTACCTTGAGCTTCCGCCTTCCACAGTCACTCCGTAACATATATGTATCCAACGCCACCTCAGCAAAGTATATAATTATGCCGGCAGAAATCTTGGTGGACGGTGAGAACGGCGGTCATGAAAAAAACACCTCTTAAGGGGATCAAACCCTTAATCTCCAGATTAGAAGTCTGCCGCCTTCGCCATTAGGCGAGGCAGCACTTTGAATTTTCGCCTTAGCTTTCTCATTTGATATCTCCCTATATTATAAAGAAATACTAATTGTAGGCGCGCTTCTGACTAAGCAGCCGTTCGGCCCCATTATTTTTCCGAGCCAAGTTAACAGCTGAGGTGTAAGCCAACCCATGTTTAATCATGACGTACCAAACTCGCATGTAGGCCTAGGATGATAGTATTGAGACATTAAACAAAAGTCCTCACATACTTCTAGACGGGGTAAACCTCATAGAAACATTGCAGACGATCTACTTCTTAAAGTCGCAGGCTGTACTAAATGATGTCGTCTAAATAGCCGCTATCGCAAACGATGGATTGATTTCAAATAATTCTATGGAAAGATCTTCTGATATTGGCAAAGTGATTCATAGAGACGTCACAAATTATTGTCGTAGAGGCAATTAGTGTATTCGTCAACCTGACGTACGTGCACCCGCTTTATATAATAGAACAACTCCCCGAAAAGAAAAAGGTAACAAATTACGAGACTATACCAGTTGACGGACGCATCAACACTCGGATACTCAATATGGCTGGCACAAAATCCAAGCTCAACACTGGAGCGGAGATTCCGTTGATTGGATTTGGCACCTGGCAGGATGTCGGTTCCCAAGAGGATGCTGTCAAGGAGGCTATTAAGGCTGGGTATAGGCACATTGATACCGCACGAGTGTACGTCGAGAATAGTGAGAAATAAACATGAACAGGGCTCACTAGATAACAGATACGGTACCGAGAAAGCCGTGGGCAAGGCAATCCAAGGGAGTGGCATACCGCGCAATCAACTCTTCGTCACCACGAAGCTCTGGAACAATAAGCATCACCCGGATGATGTACCCAAGGCCCTCGATGATTCACTGAAAGATTTGGGACTGGACTACATTGATCTATACCTAATCCATTGGCCGGTGGCGTGGAAACGTGGCGATGATTTGTTTCCTAAAGAAAACGACAAGTTTGTTATGGAGAACATTGACCTTGTTGACGTAAGTTGATATTCTTCTCACATAGGCTAAGAATTCTGGGCTAAAAATATTTGCAGACCTACAAAGCAATGGAAAAACTGCTGCAAACTGGCAAGGTCAAGGCAATTGGCGTGTCCAACTGCTCCAAGGCGGAGGTGGAGCATATCTTAAAGAATACATCAGTTGTTCCTGCGGTTCACCAGATGGAATGTCATCCGTGGTTGCAGCAGCAAGAATTCACTAAATGGCACAGAGAAAAAGGCATTCATGTCACACATTACTCGCCTTTTGGCAATCAGAACGAGCTTTACTCGGGTCCAAAGCACCTGGGAAAACTTATTCAACACCCAGTTTTGTGTGATATTGGCAAGAAGTACAAGAAGTCAGGGGCTCAGGCTGCGCTCGGTAGGTTGAGTCTTTGGCACTCTTGAGGTTATCACATTAATTGCTGACATCAATTGATACCCCAGCCTGGGGAGTTACTCAAGGTCATTCCGTTTTGCCCAAGTCCAAAACTCCCGAACGCATCAAGGCAAACTTGGAAGGAGATTTCAAACTCAGTGACGAGGATATGAAGAAGATCTCTGAGATTGACCAAAAGCTACGATTCAATGACAGTAGTGCCGAATTTGGCCGGGAATTCTTCTCGGATCTGGATGGAAAATAAGGATGGCATCTTAAGCCGGGATTATTGGTCTATCCACAGAGGAATTAAAAGCAGGATTGAACTCTTGTCAGGAGTCTCAATTAATCAACAAAAAACCTGACATGTGGGATAGCAGTAAATTCAATCCATGCATCAGTGCGTTGATTAATTTAAATACTTGAATCATTAAAATTTATGGTCATCTATGGCATAAAGTGGGGCCCGCGCAATTGACACAGGTCTAAATTTTAACAAGTATGAATACAAGAGCCTTACCTATGTTTCTTTTTGGTCATTGATCAATCAATCCGACAGGACTGACAGAGATCTCCGGCAGAAACTGACACCATTATATAACCTCCCGCATCTTCTAGCTTCCTTTTCCTTCAATACAACATCGTCCTTTTGTGACCATCACCACCTTTTCCGACGTGTTTGCCTGCATGTGACAGAATGCCTCTACTCAGAGAAGGTAAAAGATCGATCGAGGTAAATGTCTAGCTAGGTCTAACTTTGGCGCTGCAGGCAATCGATCTTCTCGAAAATTCTGCCCGCAGAATCCTCGAAGGCGGTGAAAAAGGCGGTGAGGGAAACAAAAAAAAACGTCCAATGTGGGGCTCGAACCCACAGCCTCCAGATTAGAAGTCTGGCGCGCTACCTATTGCGAGGGATCAGAATGAGGACGGAAGTGTTTTAGTGTAAGGATTTTCTTACCATTGCGCCAATCGGACCTCGATAACTATTCGTTTGATCTTACCATTCTATGAAATTATAATCATCTCATCTTCGCTCTGAGATCCGAGACCATGATCACGTGGGCATAATTCTGCCGCCGCTAGACCTAACCGGTAGCTATCAGCGGTCTTTCTGAGAGGCGGGAAAAAGCGGTGAGACCCAAAAAATAAAAAAATAAAAAATAAAAATACAAATGCTGTTGCACCAACGGGCCACAACTTCCAGGAAGGCTGGCTTGTGCCATGCAAGCCTCGCGTAACAGCAAAAAAGAACCCGACCGGGACGCGACTCGAACGCGCAACTTTCAGTGCCGAAAACTGACGCGCTACCATTGCGCCACCCGGCCGTGGATGAACATATCAGATGAAAAAGGATCTTTGATCTGAACTCTGATTCATCTCAACTCCGCCCACAAATATTTTCAGATACTGTGGCAATTCCTTGATTCCCTTGTCGATATACAGAAACCTTTTTGGAGTCGCCGCATGTCACGGCTGACTACGGCAGGAAGGAAGAAGAAGAGAATCGGAAGAACTGTGGTCAAGGTATTGACTAGGACGACAACTATCTAAGGAAAGAGAAAAGAAATCTAATGATAGGGAGAAAATAGTTCTAGATATAGATAGAATCCAAAGCCTAAGCTCTGGTGCTTTATCTAGAAATTTCTGCAAGATATCTTCAAAGATACGGAAATTTCCAATCTGTTTTCTTTGTGTGGAGTGGTAGCACAAAGGGCTTTATACTGTTGTTTGTCATTGTAGCTCTGCGGCGTTGTTCCTAGCAGTGGAACAAAGGAACAAAGATATGGAAACTTCCGGCATATCCTGTCGTACCGTAAGTACCTCCTCGATAATACCTGCAACGTCCAGCACGTCATCTGGATCTGGATCTGTATGTGTTTCGGGTTTCATGCCTGCTGCTGCTGATTTTGAGATCCTCTCGCGTAGTTGTTTCACTGCTTCCATTTCACCCCGCATTTTCTCCTTGGTCTTTGACTCTTTTTGACGCCGTACTGTCCGACAGTCCCTCGGTGCGTTTTTGGACATCTTGGAAGGGCATGTAACAGGAGGACACAGGAGTGAATCAGTCACCCCCCTGATTTTTCAAGCGCTTCGATATGCTGCGGCTGTGTGAACTCTTTCCGAAAGAGCCAATGTTCGATCCGTGAGTCTATCTTCTCTCTAGTTATTCGAGGAGCTCCATTTTTCTTCTTTTCGTACAGCTCAAGTAGAAGATTTACCATCCCGCAATTTTGGCTGAAATATGCCGATATTCCATGAGTGCCGCAAATCGAAATAGGTCCGTGATTGTTGAAGAGTCGGAAAAATTGTTTGTCGAAAGACTGCTTAATGGCACTGGGTAATGGATATAAATGCGTTTGATTGCGTTCGTCTCAGTCTCAATATACGCATTGAATGTGCCAATCTGTAGGTCCAGCTTTGTTTCTGCGTAGCCTTGCCCTTGAATGACTCGTTGCGCATTCATACGATATAGTTGTCACAGTATCTCGTCGGTAAGCACCGGAGGATTCCATTACCTTTCCAGCGATTGAAACCTTTGGACGTCTTCTGGTTGCCAGTGATCCTGTTGCCTGCGTAGATCCTTTCGCTAGGTAGACCACATGGATGGATCCGCAGCATATTACAGAAACCAGGTTGTCGCAAGGAGAGTACGTCCCAAATCTTTCAGCGTTCTCAAGAATATTTTCCGTGTTGTCAGTGGTGGAAACCGTAGCAAGGACAGTCGTTCACTCCCTCTCTGAGCCGATGGTAGTCGTGGTTGAAAAGGAACTTGCTGGGCGTGATTTTGTTTTGAATCCATTTTGGATATGGTAATGCTTCTGTGACATGACAGGAAGGCGAAGAAACTTCGCAATTTGATGAACTTGAAATTGAAGATTATTTTAAAAACATGGAGCCATCTTGGTGTGCGATGGCTTTTTATGCACATGGCGGTACTGAGTTGAAAATTCCCTCAGCGATGCCAGGCGACAATTCAAACAAAGGAAAAGTGGGCATCTCAACACCGCCGGTGTGTTCACAAGCTATCTCAATCTTCAATTTCCTCATTAGGAATTTTCCGTAGCGGTGGTATCACCGCCGCGAAGTCAAGTCCCACCTTGCAAACGCCATCACAGCTATCAGCCGCATTACCTCGCTCGCCCCTTTCTTCCTGGAGAGGAGCAAACGGTCAAACAACCTGGAACAAAGAACTCGGGAGTAAACAATGGAATAACTCTGCAGGAAACAATCCATCATCATGCAACAAAGAAATCAAACAACTTCGGAATTCGATGAAATGGAGCTACTAAGACTATTTTCAAAACATGAAGCTTCTTCAGGTGTGCACATAGCGGTACTGGATTTGGAAATACCCTCAGCGGTGCCAGGCGAGCAAGCAGTCAGTGTCAAGAAGGAAAATTTTTTCGGAGAATTTCCTAAACCGGCGGTACGTATCTCCATCTTCGCTCTTCTAAATTCTAGTGGTGAGAATCCGTGAGATCAGATCGCCCGCTAGGCCAAAGACGGCTAAAGGGCGATCTGAGAGTCATCCGGTCATTAATCACGTCCGCCCCAAGGCAGCAAGGTTGACGGCCGCCTCCTATCTTCTCGCTTGTCTACTGTCTATAGTCCGTTCAGTTGGCTGCTGCGGCGGTTTCGTGAGGACCAGATCGATCACTATTATTGTTATTTAGAGCGTCTCAGACTGAAGCAAAATGTCTCCTTCCGCAGACCTGGCGATTCGCCATGCGGTAGTCCGCATCTCAAAGCTCGCTGTGTCTTCATATGTCCTCGATTGGATTTTCATCATGTGCGCGCTACCCATACTTTTTGCTTCCTGTCATTGTATCAAACTAACGCGCTTGACCAGCGGCGTCGCGGGCATTGGAGCCGGCTTTGGTTCACTTGAGCCTAGCCAACGCCCGTTTTACCTCGAAGACCCGGATATCTCGTTGACAGTGGCGGACCATGACACTGTTTCGAGTGCAGTTCTCGTCGTTATCGGCCTCGTTATTCCCGCTGTCGTCGTCGTCGCAGTCAGTCTCTTGTTAGTCCCCAGCCCTCTGGCTCTCAAGGGCGCACCTTTCGCCCTGATCTGGAGACGCAAGATCTGGGAATGGAACGCCGGATGGATGGGACTCGGCCTGTCGTTGGCCGCTACTTATTGCGCTACTGAGGGCCTCAAGGATCTCATTGGCAAACCGCGCCCTGATATGCTCGCGCGCTGTGACCCGGATATCTCGAAAATCAGTAAATATGCCGTCAGTGGTTTGGGACAAGTACTTTCACGCGCTCCGACTTATGTTACTTTGGATATTTGCCGTAATCAAAGTAATTTTCTGAGAAAGGATGGGTTCTCTGCCTGGCCGAGCGGACATTCTTCCTGTGAGTCTTGATGAACGTTTTTGCATGGCGCCTTTTTTTTTATTATTGTAAATTGTCTGACATTGAATAGTCTCCTTTGCAGGAATGCTCTACTTGACCCTTTGGCTTTGCACAAAATTCTCCGTTGCCTTTCCGTACCTTGGCCCATTGCCATTCGGAGCGAGATCACCTGCTGCGAACGCTGCCGGACTGGCCTCATCATCATCAGACAATGGCACCGCAAACCCCGAGAATTCCAAGTCGGCCGGGCCAGGCACCGGCTCGCCATCACAGGCCCTAGCTTCTTCGACATCTCCGCGAAGCCAAGGAGCTGCTCCTCCAGTCTATCTTCAAGTAATCGCGTTCGTGCCCGTCTGCGTTGCGTTTTTTGTCGCATGCAGCAGATATCACGATCACCGCCATTCGGGGTTTGACATTATTTCTGGTAGTGTTATTGGAATATTCTTTGCCTACATTGGGTTCCATATGTACCATCTTCCTCTCCGCCGCAGCGACGGCTGGGCTTGGTCTGCTCGCAGCCGCAACAATGCCTTTTTCAGGAGTGTTGGCTACGCGGATTTGACACTGACACAGGGCTGGGCTGCTGACTCGCCTTTATCACCGACAGTTGAGGATACCGGTCTTCGTGGCGAAGTTTAAACCAAAAACACAAGTTATGGCGAGTCTGGTGGAAGCTAGCGGTGGGTGGACGATTTTATACAGGTAATACCACGTTAATATATACTCAACATTGTAAAAAAATGTGCCTAATAGCATTGTTATGTATATTATTTTATCATAATGAACAGTTGAACGCTTCATATATTCTGTTTGATACACCAAAGTCACCCAAAATAATTTCTATGTACACAGATAAGAAACACAACCAAAAATGCCATGCAAACTCCAAACTCCGCGCTACACGTCTACACCTCGTTATCTTAAAAAAAAGGAGCACGTCATCGCCACCCCCCAACTCTACCCTCATCCCATCTCGCGCGAGCTTCCTTTCTAGCCTCCAACTTGGCGCCCTCTGTGCGAATCCTTCGCACCCAATCCGCCACTTCTTTATCAGTAGCTCGACCATGCTGATGATCCCCTTCGAGGAAACTCTCCTCGACAGCATGGCAGATAGCCTCCTGCTCAGCAACAGCAGCCGCAAGACGCTGATAAAGCGCCTTGGGCGACCAAGGCGCCAACGCAGCGTCCATTTCTGTCTGTTTCTTGCGCCATGAAACTTCTAGGGATTGATGGTTGAGCAGAAGAGATTCGCTTGATGAGCGGAGGCCCGCGACACGTGACTCTACTTCGAGAACGTGTTGAGCGAGGGCTTTGTTTGATTCGAGGTGGGATTCGAGGTACTGCTGAGAAGCTGGATAGGATGGGTGTAGCGTCGACAGGGCGGATAAGAGGGATGGGTTGGAGAGGATTTCTTGGAGTTCGGTGGTTCTTTATTTCAACATTTTTTAGTATTATTTCTTCTTGGAGAAAAAAAAAAGAGATAAATGTGATGTTCTTTCAACGTACGACTTGTCCTTCACAATGTCCGGAAGCCATCCATCCTCAATCCGAGGGGGCTCGACTTGCGCCTTGGGTTCACCCGGCGGGAAATGCTGCGTGGAAGCTGTGCCAGGAGGGCTCGCTGCTTGATCTACCTGCAATTGTCTAGGAGACTGAAGCCCTGCAGGCCCGGCAAGCGGCGTCCCTCTTCGACTTGCTTCATGGCTGGTAGGCTTCGGCGGAGGTGGCGGCGGAGTGTCCTGGCCCACGACGGGGCCACCAACATGAGCTGGAGAGGCAGACCAGTAGGCCGAAGACCGAGGGGAATAGGATTGCGATGCCATATTTACTGTAGAGTCATCAAGTGCCTGCCAGCAGCACGAGATGTTATGGTGAATAGTGAAGTAGTTGAGGTTCTGAGCTATTACTGCGTGTGGGGTATCCTTAAATTCTGCCAGCCCGATTCTCTACCGCCCATTTAACCTGTCTCTCTCGTACATGACTTGCATTCCAAGAATACTTAGTCAAAAGCGATATCCAATGCCAACAATGCCAATATCAAACGCCAGTCTCAATGTTTCTATGTACAGAGGCGCTTTCAAAATTGCGTTGGGTGAGATGCGCGGCAGCATACTTTCAACGGTCTTACAGGCATGCGACTACCTGACCCTCGTTTGAGACAGGCACCTGCAGGTGCGCCGAATGATTATGGTTGTTGTCCGTACAGATCTCCATTAGAGTTATTCGAAAAGGGCCCTTGGTGTATATCATGTCACAATGTTTATGTCTGTTGATTGCAATCAAAAAGCTCACTCCATTCTCCGTCGAACATCTCTGTCCTGAGTTTCGGCGCCAACACCTCTGATCGCATCTGTTACCAACGCTCGTAGCTGGTTTTGGCCTTCTTCACTGTGGAAATCCTCCCTGGCGGCTAGTTCAGCAATTCTCCGTCGGAACTCAGGGTCGATTTCACCGGCTTCTCCGTTCACTTCTTGCTCGGACACGGTGCCGAGATTGATGTTGATGTTGGGAGGAAGGGGAGGAGGCGCGTGGACGTCTCGTAGTGACTGGGAGGCCTCGGAAGTATCATTTCCAGTGACTTGACCGAGATAGGCCGCAACTTCTGGATATGACCCTTCATGCTCGATCGCCTCTTGCGCTGTCAAGCCTTCATCATTGGTGTGGTTTGGGTCGATACCGAGTTCCTCCACAAGGCATTTCGCAATGTCCAATGTCTCAGTCACGAACAGACAAGTCTCGCCATCCTCGTCGGTCAGATTGGGGTTGACGTGATATTCTTGTACGAGGGCACGGAGGAGATCGATGTGATAATAGGATGCAGCAGCGTGAAGGAGCGAATATCCATGTTCATCCTGACACGATGCTTTCGAGGGATCGGCCTGCAGTGCACTCAGCACAGCCGACGGGTTGTCCGCCGCGAGAATGTAGATATTGGGCTGACTCATTTTTGAGTGTATGTTGAACCGGCGGAATGTGAATCCGAATGCGAATCAGTTGGGAGCCAAGGCAGACACGCAGGCGCTGTTGGATGTGGCTCTGGCAAAACAGAGTGCGGCGCAGGGGGAAAAAAGCGTTCGCGGGCAGCCAGCAAAAAGCTCCGCCTCGCGGCTTCCTTGCCCCGCGGCGTCCGAAAGAGGAAGGATCGTACATCATTATTCACTTTGACTCAGCTGTGTGACTCACCAAGACTCTTCTCCATGCCCTGTCAAAAACCAAGAAAAACCATCAAGCTTTCAGTGAGTCGCAGCGGAATGAGAGCTTTATAAGTGCAGCTGCGTCCGCTCGTGTGTGAATTCGCAAAAGCTCTTCGTTAATATTCCCCGCACCGCTCTCAAGGCATTATTCGAGCTCGACAAACAGACAGCGCCATACCAACCACAGCGATTCTTCGATTATTTGCGCCTTCACAATGGTCTCACAGGACCCTCGTGAAACGCGCCAGCTCGTACAGAGCTTAGAGGCTGCCGCCAAGAAAGACAACAGGCGCGGGAAAAAGGCATTCACCTGCAAGAAGTCGACATTCCATGTAGCTGGGTCGGATCACATTACCGTCGATTCCTGGAAATTTAATGACTGGGATTACAAGAGAGATGACCTGCCTACGTATGCTCGTGGCCTGTTCACAACGAAGCTGCAGGATGGACAGCATGAAATATGCACGCGAGGATACGACAAGTTCTTCAACGTCGACGAAGTCAACAACACCCAATGGAGAAACATTGAAACGAATACCAGAGGCCCTTACGAACTGAGCGTGAAAGAGAACGGCTGCATCCTCTTTATTTCCGGATTGGAAGATGGAACTCTCTTGGTATGCAGCAAGCATTCGACCGGCAGTCGCAGCGATGTTCCCCTAAGCCATGCACAAGCCGGCGAACGCTGGGTCGAGACCCACCTCGAAAAAGTTGGAAAGACTGTGAAGGAGCTGGCCACCGAATTGAGAAACATGAATGCAACGGCTGTTGGCGAACTCTGTGACGATGAGTTTGAAGAGCACGTTTTAGCCTACGACGAGAATGCTGCGGGCATCTATCTCCACGGCATCAACTTCAACGTTCCAGAATTTGCGACTATGCCCAGTTCAGAAGTACATCAATTTGCGGACAAATGGGGGTTCAAAAAGGCCCAGTTCCTCGTGCTGGACGAAATAACGGAGGTCAAACAGTTCCTCGACACATGCGCAGAAACAGGATCGTGGGACGGACGGGATACTGAGGGCTTCGTCGTTCGGTGCAGGATGCAAGAAGGCCCATCTGAACCGTACAGAGACTGGTTCTTCAAGTACAAATTCGAGGAGCCGTATTTGATGTACCGCCAATGGCGCGAGGTCACAAAAGCGGTCATTGCAGGAAAGTTGCCCAACATCAGAAAACACAAAAAGATCACCGAAGAATATCTGCTTTATGCTCGGCGGCAGCTGGCCAAAGACCCCAAGATCGCCAGACTCTACACCAGGAACCACGGCATTATCGCTATGCGAGATGGGTTTCTGAACGAACGAGGCCTGAAAGGCTCGGAGATCATTGCAATGGAAAACCAGAGCGGAGAATCTATCACACGAAATGTTGTTCTTGTCCCTGTTGCGTCAATTGGATGCGGCAAAACCACTGTGGCTCTTGCGTTGGGAAATCTTTTTGGCTGGGGCCATATCCAAAACGACAATCTAGGCAAACAAAAGAACAAGCCTAAAAGGTTTGTAATTGAGCTGACGAACGCCATGGCCCTCAGCCCTGTTGTCATCGCAGATCGAAACAACCACCAAAAGCGCGAGAGGAAACAGCTCATGGACGACGTGACCGAAGTTGTCTCGGATGCAAAATACGTCGCACTTCAATGGGTACACGAACCACAGCAGTTGGATGAGATCCGACATGTTACCAGAGACCGTGTCTTGTCTCGCGGCGATAACCACCAAACTATTCGAGCAGCAACTGAAAGCTTGGGCACGATAACAGGAATCATGGAAGGCTTTTTAAACCGATTCGAGCCGGTCGACACCGACCGCGAACCTGATATGCACTTTCATGAAGTCATCAACCTGAACATTGGTGCTTCTCGTGACAGCCTGGAAACAATCGTCAACAAGCTCCACAAACTCTTCCCGGAAATCATCGAGCGAGTTCCAAGCAGTGAGGAAATGGATGCAGCGATCGAAAGCGCATTGTCGGACTATCAAGTGAAGGAAGATCTGAGCTGGACTTCTGGCAAAAAGCATGAAAAGCCCGAAAAGCACGAAAAAAAGAGCAAGAACGTGGCTGAAAAGGGCAGCAAGATCCAAGACCCGACTGTCCTGGTCAAACACATCGAGTACATTGGAGTCTCGGTCCCAACTCCAGCAATCAAAGACTTGCTCAGTTCAATATTTCCTCCCGGTAGTGACCCCTTACGGAGTAAGACGTACAACCATCTGCTCAACTCCCGACGCATCCAACCAAACTTTCACGTCACATTGATCCACCGCTCGCAGAGTCAGCAACACGCCGACGTTTGGAAACACTACACTGATCGATACCTGCAACGAATGAACGAGCGCGCACCGGGCGACCCCGATACGGCGCCCAAGCTGGCGTCCACGCGCGTCCGCGTCGAACGGCTTGTCTGGAACGACAACATCATGGCCTTTGTCGTTCGACTACTCCCTGACAATAGCGGAGACGAGCAGGACGGCGGCAACAACAATAATAATCCCCCCTGGCCATGCGTCAACGAAGTACCGCACATCACCGTGGGCACATCGCGGCCAGAAATCAAACCCAAGGAGAGCAATACCTTGCTGCAGCAGTGGCTGCAGTCTGGCTCTGCACCGGGCACGGGTCTGTATGAAGCTGAGATTCCGGGTTACCAGGTCCTAGAAGGCTCAATCTATCATGTTATGATGAGGGGGAAGTATTAGATATTTTTTCACTTTTACTTTTTCATTTTGTTAAAAAAAAAAAGAACCTGGGGGAACTGGAGGGAGATTGAGCGTTGATTCATTCTTGTCTTTTAGATTATTTTCAATTCTCCAAAGGAATCATGAATACTACATACCACATCTTTAAACCTAAAAACGGGACATGTTTTTAATATTCTATATGCATGAAATTCATTTACAATCTATCAAGTAAATGTTCGAATATTATACATGTTGATTAGTATTGCTTATTTGCCGGGTTGGATATAACCCGTAATTAGAAGCTTGGAATTATGATCCAAAGCTTAACCGCTCATCCAGGCGGTGACTCGCTGGACGCCAAAGCGGCCCATGAATTGAAGACCAGTACTGCCCATGGGGAAATAACTGACCAAGTACCAGAGGAGGGACACGAGTTGGAAGATGGCAGCGATCAAGGTCAACAAACTGCTTTGGAGCTGCGAAGAGAAAAGCGTCAGCACTCGTATCAAGCAAAAAAGCACGGAGGATAAAATGAAAGAGAAAGAGAATCAAGTTGGCACAAGGTGTTTTGCTTAAATGGGGTCAGGTGGGCACGCAGCTGATGCACGATCGCCCACGTGAGCTGCACACGAAAAAGCAACGGGATTTGGATTTGGAATAAAAAAAACGACCGGGTTGTTTCTTGGATCATACGTACCCCGACAGCAAAGTATAACGTGAGCGCAATCGATCCAAAGTAGGCTGCGGTGAAGGGTAGCCGAGGTCCAGAAAGGAGGTGTCGAATATAAGTAAAAGGCCCCATGAGTACTGCCCACGAAGCCAAAAACAGGACAGATCCAACTGACCATCTAGGATAAAACATCAGCACAACGACCCAATAGAAATGCCAAAACGACCAAAACACTAGGAGGGCGTGGATGGGTGCACCGCCTCAACAGGCTGCCTTAATAGGACTAAGGGCAAAGCTGGTTTTGGCCAGTGGATGTGGGTTTATCAGCCACATGAGGGCTGAATAGCAATGATGGCTGTCACCTTCACATGTCAAAAGACCTGGTCAGGATAGATGACATCACTGCGGGATCCCATCTTCACCGTCCTCACTCTACCGGGTCGGTAGCGTCATTTCATGCAGGTATGTGGATTATCAACTTACAGGATGGCAAATTTTCGGGGCTTCAGCATCAAGGCGGGCCATAGAACGAAGCATAGCAAGAAGCAGATGGCAGCTCCAAGGTTACATCCAGCGAAAACAAGCATGCGATCCCAACGGCTCACTAAAATATGGTTAGTGTACTGGGGTGAAGAATGTTTTGGGGTCTCTAATGCGTGTGAATCCGGCAAGACGCAGGAACTGGGCTTGCCATCACCCGAGCTGCCGACAGGTGGGTCGACGGAGAAAAGGTCACGAGACGACACGATGAGATATATGTGGGGGAAGATATCTGGACTGGTATGCTGTGAACTTACAGGCAAAGAAACTTTCCTCCTCCTCTCGTCTGGAGGGAGCAGGCAAAGGCGCGCCAGGAGCTTCATGGGTGGGAAGTCGCAAATAGCCCTCGCCGCTACCGAAAGGGTTCAAGGACTGCAGTCTGGAGAGAATGGGTGTGGAGGATGTGTCGGTTCGGACTGGAACATCGGCGTCTCGTCGAGACCAGCCCAAAGAATTCATATTCTCACGGAACGAGGTTGAAGCCATGGTTGTGAGTGGTTGAGACGAAGCCCGACTCGGTCGACGACGATATCGAATCAGAGGACGTGTTATGAAATGTCGACAAGATATGAGGCACTGCCCGATGTAGATTCAAACCAAGATGGGTGGGCGCTTAAAGGAGGGCGGAAGACAAAGCAAGAATTGGCTCTTGTCCTATGCAGATGACTGTCTTTTGCAGATAGTGTGTACTAGCGCAGTCTTGGGGGAGGGAAGTAAGGCAGGCCAGGTGACAAGACTAGGCTAGTTTGAAGGTCAAGCAAGGCTTGGAGAGACGGCGCAAGAAACGGGTTCGGAGGGATGGATTTGGCCGTTGATTCTAGATCAGAGGCGAACGATGCTGGAGGGAGGCCGATTCGAAGGCAACGGGATGATCGCTGCAGGGAAGGCCACTGGGGACCACGGTGGGCTGTACGACTGCTGGAAAGGAGCCGAACGGGCCGATCAGCGGGCAAGCGCAGGACAAGCAGCCACGATGTTGGACGTTGGACGAAGGGCGGGGGGGAGGTCGAGTATGGCGTATGCGGCGGAACAAAGGGCCAGAGCAGACGGGCGCTAGCAAGGAGGGCCAACCTTGATCCAGACGGTGACGATAAGGCGAGGGGGAGGAGAGGGAGGATCAGATGACCTTTGCTGTGGGCGACAGACAGCAGAGAGGTCAACAGGAGGAGCAGTAAGTGCCGGCAGATAGGCGGACGCTATGACGGCGGGCGGCCAGGTCGCAGGTCAGTCGACAGGAGGGGACCAGGCGAGGGTGTGTGGTCCGACAGAGTGTGGGTGAGCGATGGGCGAAGATAGCCTGGAGGAGGAGGAGGAGAGCAGAGACAGAAAGAGCAACGACGATTGAAGCTTCTGGGGGGAGTGGGGCTTGCCGTTGCCTTTCCTAAAAAAGACTAGTGTGTGCCTGATCAGGCCTAGCGCGCGCTGTGGCTCAGCCGGCGGTCATGCGGCGGCTGCAGCGCGCTGATTGGCTGCCGGGGCGGGATAGCGTACCCGTACGGTAAATTACCCAATAATACCGAACTATGCGGCATGTTCTCTTAGCAGCCGTAGCAGTAGCTGTGGCAGTCGTATCTAGTACGTATCTACTACTATCAGTTCTTCACGCGGAGTCTGATCGCTGCTGCTAGTCCCCCAGCCTAGTCGGATCTGATTGCCTGGCCGCAAAAGTTGGCTGTCGACAGACGCATCAAGCAGTGGCTCCGTCAACGCTCGCGCTCGCTACCAGCTTCTTTATGACGGATGAGTTATCCGCAGTCAGAAGCTTACAACAAAAGACAGAAATCTCCCCGAATTCCAGGAGACATATCGAATAGGAATGCTTGCTGGCCATAGGAGCGCGATGCGACAAGCCGGGCGAGCGAGGGAGGGGGAGGAGGGGCAGCCTATCGGGCAGCGGGGGTGGAGCGCGGAGACTCGAATTTAGGACTGCACCATGGACGGTGTTCAGAGGAGCTAAATACGCACTGCTCCTAATAGTCTAGTAGTGGTCCATCATCTGAAGATGCTTTATTTTTCTGACAGCCGCCGCCGCTTCGATCCGGCCGTGACGATCAGCGTGCTGGTGGCGGTAGTGCCGAATATTGATTAAATAGATTAATAGTACGGCCGTGATGCGCATACAACGGCGATCGATTTAGCCCAGGACGATCCGGGCTCTGGTATTCTACTATTTGCTGCGTTGCATCTGCTAGGGCGGGCGAAGATGTAGTGCCATTGGTGCGTCTACACTCTACGGTGAGACCGTGTCGCACGTCGCTGCAGCTTTATACTACTAGTAGCAGTCGCAGCGGCAATAATCGTTTCGATGACTACACGACTTTGTCGCTCCTCGAGTCTTCACTGCGAGACTATCCCCAGGGACGCATCGGCCACGTCCCCGAAGCTCCCCGGATACCCCGTTTGAATCCAAGGCTCGCCGCGCAGAGTGGAGCGCGCGCATCTTGGGTTGCACGCACAACGTCATGACGCTCATCGTAGTAACTCGTGGCTGGGCCGCTTGCCGGGGGGGGTGGGGGATGCAATAATTAGAACAGTAGCAGGGTTCTGCGATCGGTTTAAGGAAACACAAATCAGTACAGAGTACGGCGTACAGAGAGTATGGCCACAGCATAGTACATAGTGTACATATCAGTATCTAGCATGTATCGGCCCACTCCTGGCCGAACCTTGACGGGACGGCAACGGGCGCGACCCGTGGTTCGCCCGCCTCGCTACCGTCATTGGCATCTGCCGATGTATACAATAACAAGTTACAGTAACAGCCATGTTCATGATTCTTCCTCTATTTTCATGACGACAAACGGCATGTTCTTCTCGCAAGAAGAGCCATATCGACAACCCCGGGCCATCTGTCCGCGTGGATGCGTAATCATGTCCCGGTGCGTGTATGCGTACGTATGCACGTAGTATGTGTGTTGCTTCGCCGCATTCCAGGCAAAAGAATGTACTGAGCGGATCGTGCCGGATGCCTAGCTCTACACGTTGTCTGCCTAGTCCGCGGCTTATCAAGCAGTGCTTTATCATGATATCAGTACGCACTCCTACGTGTATTGTATCCGATATCAACCAGACAGATGCAAGGGCTATCTATCTATCTATCTATCTATAAACCACCAGCTCCCTGCAGGTGTCACGGCCCATGTGTCCGCTGTTTCGATCTGACAGAGAGCGCAAAGTGCTGATGCAGTGGCCCGTCATTTAGTGTACTTAGTCGGCCCTTGGTATGTGCCTAGTAATTACGCTCTACTACTATTGTGAAGCCGAAGGTACTACCCCAAGCGGCCCAAGCTCGAGCTCGTAACACTGCCCCTCGTACATCTCTGACACGACCAACCACTAGCGAGTCAAGATGGCGAGGAAAAACAAGTTCCGCCTCTCTCGCGCACCAATCCAGTTAACACTCAATGTATGTCTTCTGTCTCTTGTCGTTTCTTTTGTCGTCCCCCACCACCCCCTCTCGCCGCGCGCCAGTAAGATAGATCATATCGCATACGCGTAGATAAAAACGGATACATCCATGCAAACATAGTCCATACATACTCTCGGTGCATGTCTTGCGAACGCCCATCGCCTGAATCAGCCCACCCTTCCGTGTCCGGTGTCTTGCCCTTTCACGCTGCCTGGTCACCCCCGGCGAAGAGGCCGGGCCATCTGATACATTCTACGATTGCGCCTCCGCGTGAGTCATCCTTTTCCCGGTTTGGCATCCCGTCGGTGATCAAGTTTTCCTGTTCATGCGATAGACACTACAACGTGCCCCCCTCCCAAAACCGCCCTTTTTCCTCTTTGAGCGCGCGCGCCCCTCTTGGTCGCACTACAACCAGCTATCCCTAAGAGTAAGAAAGACGACGAGCAGGCAGCGTAGACTATTATACGACGTAAGCCACCCACACCCACCAGGCGTCGCGCCCACCCACCCACATCCGATTTCCAAGAATTAAAGCCTTGTTCCGGTAGCGCACGATCGACGCCGTGCATGACCTCGATGACATAGCATCAAATGAGAGCTGCAGGACTGTGAATGTTTAAAAGCGGACGCGCTGCCCTCTCGGACGCGGACCCTGCAGACCAGATTCCCCCCTAACTACGTGTTCGCTCTGTATTCGCAAACTGCTATATCTTGGGTCCCTCTTCCGCTCGTCGTCCGCCAACAACTGTTCTCTTCGAGCCGGGTACCTTGCGTCGTGATAGCCCTGCAGCCGCTGCGGGTACGATCGATCTCATCAAGAGTCTTCCTTCTTACTGAGTGGAAGCAATCGACTTCGCTGGCAACAGTTTGCTGCCTATTGATCCCTCGCCACGTGGGTCGACCTCAACCTCAACCCCAACCCCAACCCCAACCTCCACGTCCAGTATGTATCTATCCGTCGGTGCTTCTTGGAGTCTGCTGTCTGCTAACACGATGCGTCTAGACACCTGCTGTGCCGCTGTAGGTGCACATAGTAGTAAAGCCTAGCCAAGACTGTACTCTATCATCTTACCCTCCGATATCTCATATCTCCGGTAGGCTGCTCTTGTCTCTTTCTTGTTCGGGGGCCATTTTGTTTGCCCCTCGTAGCCATGCGTTGTGCCCCTTTGTCATGTATCGGAAACAAACACGAGAGAGGCGCATCGAGTCTGTGCACAGAGCAGTTCGAGTCGTCGTGCTCGGGGCGTTTCTGGGCGAGTGTTTGTTGAGGCGGTGAATCGCCCAGTCGCATTTCACCGCCTTCGCTGCCGCCTTCCTTCCCCAAAGCCTCACCCCCCGCCGGCCCCGGGCGTCTTCTTCCTGCATCTCCTAAGTTCATCTCTGGTCTCGCTCGCCTACTGATTCTCCCAGCCTCGCAAACCCGACCTGAAGCGACTCAGATCAACTTGCCTCTTGTTGTGAACCAGTACGTCCATTTTCCCCCCCCCTCTTCCCCCGGACATTCTGCCGGCCGCCCGGGCCAGCGACGGATCGTCGTTTTGCGTTGCCGCGTATCCCGCCTTTCTCCCCCTTGTGTTCCCCGCCTCATTGTCTCTGCTCTTTCTTTGGCCTTTCTTCTTACCATCTTCCTTATAGACAGTCGCTCCCCCCGGCTGAATCGAATTGTGCCTGCTTGCCAACTGCTCAATTCCATCGCCCTTTCATCACCACTGTACCTCGGTGACCGATCGCTGCATTTTCCACCACGTCAGCAACTAGTATCATCCCGCTCTCGGGCGAGAAACTTCCATCTCGCAACCCCCTGCTTAATTCCCATCGGAGAGGTTGGTTCTCATTGCGCTACTTTTGTCAATCCACTTATGCCGCATCTTGTGTGGTTTTGCGTATATGCTGACCCTCGCGTTAGATTTGCCACTATAGGAGGCCTCTCATCTCGAATTCCATCCATCTCGGGTAGTCTGGATGAATACTTACTCTTCACACTATAACCTTTCGGATTCGAAGCAAGAACCACCATCACATTGTTGGTGATCTAACAGCATACATTCTATCGAAAGCGATAGACTTATATCCACTGTGCGCCTTGGAGATCTGGCCCTCACTCCGTTTCATGGTCGAGGCCAGTCTCTATTACTAGAACTTAGATTCCTTTCAACGCAAATTGAAAGAACACAACGAGAACAACATTAGCCACAATGTCTCAATACACCATGGCAAACCAGCAGTTTGATTCTCACTTTGGCAGCGCCAACGGCAACGACGCCGTCGACCCCTCGGACCTCACCATGCAAAACGGCATGTTCATGCCCTACTCTTTTGGCTCCCAGCAGAACATGTCTGCAAGCTACAACATGGGCAACTCGGGTATTGATACTGACGAGCTGCTCGATCTCGACCTCAATGGCCAGAACGGTATCCAACGCAACGACGGAATGGGCTTCATCCAGGACCAACGTCAAAACCAAGGACTATCTATGAGTCATCAGAGCCAGATGACCCAGATGTTTTCTCACACACCAGATGGCGCCCCAATGCACAGTCCATTCCTCCAGAACAGCTTCAATAATTTTGATCAGTTCCAGGGTATGAATCAACATTCTCAAAACACCCCGTCTCACCTCAGTGCACCGAACCATTTTGATCAGGGTTTCATGAACGGCAAGACTCGGCCTAGTATGCAGTCCGTGGACCGATCTTCCTCGGACGTAAGGACACCCATGACTCCGAAGACACCGGCCATTGGTGCCTTGAACCTGGGCACTCCAGAATCTGGCAGCTTTCCATCCCAACCCATCCGCGCAGGAAACCTTCAGCACCGCCACCAGAAGACCTTGTCGAATCAATGGGATGGCACGCCAGGAAGTGGCCAGTCGTATATTGAGTCTCCTATTGCATCGCCCAACCACCAGTCGCACCATGCTGGCATTTCTGAAGTTTTCAAGTCCGGCAAACATGCATCCCTTCCGGCCAAGGTGGATACCCAGAGCGCTCAAGCACTAGAGTCCCAGGAAGCTAAACGCCGACGGCGCAGGGCTTCCCATAATATGGTGGAGCGCCGGCGTCGTGACAACATCAACGAGCGTATCCAAGACCTTTCGCATTTGGTGCCCCAACACCGCCTGGAAGATGACAAAGTCCGCAAGCAGCTAATGAACAATTCTACGCTGTCTCCGCATGGCGGTAGTATGAGCCCACCCAATGCCACCTCCCTCTTGGCGGGTGGAAACGGCCGTCGAGCTACGGCGGGAAATATCACCATGGGCCTTCCCATTGAAGAAAAGGAGAAGGGACCCAACAAAGGTGATATCTTGAACGGCGCCGTGAGCTGGACGAGAGATCTCATGTGGGCTCTTCACGTCAAGATGCAGCAAGAGGCTGAATTGGCTGAGCTTATTGCGAACCTGGGAGGCACCTGGCCGTTTGAACAAACCGAGGATGAGAAGCGAATGCGAACCGAACTTCTTGATGCTATGGAGAAGAACGACCCGACCAGTTTCGCGTACAGTCGGGCTCCCGGAAGCGGGCTTCGAGTACCCAAGCACACGAACATTGCCGGAGACGCTGTCCAGAACGGTGGTCTCAGCCCACAAGACCTGAGCCCAGCATTCAACAGCGGCGGCAGTGGTGCGAACAGTGGTGGAGGACAGCCCCAATTCTGGGGCAACTCCGGTCAGAATGGAGGCATCTTCAAGGAGGAAGACGAGTACTCCATGGATATGTAGGAATGACATTTCCCAATACATAATGAGAGGTTGCATCTGCGGCGTCAACTGGGGACCTGGATTGGGCGTAGATCGGATTGGTTTATCAACGCATTTTCTGGCATTATTGCATTGGTTGGCAGTTTTGTTTGTTTACCCTTGTTTTGACCTTCATTCCTTGTGTTTTCTTTTTGTCTTTTTTTTTGTTTTTTTCTCCATCTCACTTGCTCATTTGCAATGTTTGTTTGCCAATATGATCAGATGACTGACGCTCACTCATTCTCCTGGGCTTGCCTATCTATATATTGCCTGGCGAGCCCACGATCGTTTTTTTGTTCTTTTCTCGATTTTGTTATGTTTTGTCGCCTTGACTGGTCTATCGATACCCCAGAGGTCCATGTTTGTTTCAATGGATGTGTTTTATTTTCTGACCTCGACTTTTTTTTGTCTCCCCTCATCAGTCTCGAATTTTAATGACTTGACTTTTTTCTTTTGACTTGCTTAAGTGTTGCTTGGACCGTTTCGTTTGCTGATATGCTGATCGTGCGATATAATATACATGATTGAACTCATCTTACATCTCTGAAATAATCAACTGGTAGATTGGTCATTAGATAAGATTGGAAATGATGGTTTTTAAAGTTTTTGGTTTACCTATTGATATCGCCTTTATATACTATCTATCAGACTGTAACAAGTAAAACAGTAGACAAAGAAAAGAGAAAGAAAGTCAATGCATGCATGAGAGAGAGAGAAAAAAAAAGGCAACAACCATAGTAGTAGCACGTACTGTACATTCCTTTTATGCTAACATAAGAACCATAGGGAATCTCGCACGTGATAGGCTGGTGTTTTTGGTTTTGGTCTGGCTAGCCATCTAGGGTATCGCGATCTCGTGCTGGCCCATAACAAATACGTCTAAATTTTTTGTTGTTTTGATTTGGCTTTTTTTTTTTGGTTTTGTTTGGGACTGTGTCTACTCCCTCCGCATTTCACGGAAAAAGTCCATGACGCCGGTGAAGACGACCAGGAGGATACCACCTCCAGGTCCGAGACGGAGGACCTTGGGCAGGAAACCCTTGTAAAGCGCGCTGAATCCTTCCTCGCGAGCGACGGTGCCGAGAGCGGGCCAGGCCCAGTTGTACTTGGGCACGACGCCGGCGACCTTGGTGGTGTTCTGAATGCGAGACTTGACGACGTCCATGGGGGTGTTGAGCACCGTTCCGGCCGTTCCACCAATGGCACCGGCGATCAAGTCGTTCATAACCTTTTGGCTCTTGTTACCCGGCTCCGCGGCGGGCATCTGGGCGCGCACTTGGAAAATGCAGCCAAAGTAACCGGCGTTCCACAGGATGTGGCGCCACAGTGTCGACTCGAGACCATTGTACAGCGCCAGGGGTCCCTCCTGCTTGACAATCTTGCTCACAACATCCAACATTCCGTTGTACTTGTGCGCTTGCGCCTTGTCCTGCAGCCGGATCTTGACCAGTTCGAACGGCACCACGACAAATGCTTCCGTGGCTCCTGCGGTAGCGCCAGTGAGGACGGCCAGGGGCTGGGTGGTCTTTTCAACACCGAACAGGTTACGGTAGAACGAGCCCCAGGTGTCATTGGCGGCGAACTTGGTAGCACGCTTGGGAGCCTCCATCAGGATGGGGGCGGTGATACCACGGTAAAGACGAGAGGCACTGAAAGAAAATACACCATTGGCGTCAATTCACTCGTGAGGGAGAATGGGGAAGACCTACCCTTCATTGCGAATGATTTTGGAAAAGCAATCGAACATGCTCTTGTATGCCTCTTCACCGGTGCCAGCACCGGATTGGAGCTGACTGAGAACCGTGTAAGCATGAACGCACATTTCTGATAGCACGATAGAGCAAGTATTTCTTACATTCTTGTCTTGACAACATCCAATGGGTACCTAATTGCATTTTGTTAGTCCGGCCGGAAATGCGGCTAAACAAGGATGGGACGAGTAAGTACATGACAAGAATCTGCAGGAAGCAACCGTTAACAATCGGACACATATAAATGCATTATTTCTATACAAACTCACCTCAGACACACCTGCAACCGCACCGGCGGCGAATTGGTAGACAAAGGGCAGAGGCTTTTCGGTCGACATGGTTGCGATGGGGGAATTACCCGATAACCGGCTATCTGCACGCGTTTTTCCGGTCAGCTTGGGAATCAGAGAGATCAGGCCAGGAAATAAAGGGTCTCATGGAAGACTCACTCACACACGAAATTGATCTGGCAAAGAGGACCGGTGCGGGTTGTCGGGCGTGAGGGGACGAGAGGACGACAAGAGAGCAGGAGAAGAAAAAGAGGGGAGATAGAGATAGGCCAGCCGTGTGGAGAGCATCTCCGAGCGCTCACCGGGTCGG
The DNA here is from genome assembly GCA_037040535.1 of Talaromyces sp. P118-02. Taxonomy (NCBI): domain Eukaryota; kingdom Fungi; phylum Ascomycota; class Eurotiomycetes; order Eurotiales; family Trichocomaceae; genus Talaromyces; species Talaromyces sp. P118-02. The sequence continues at coordinate 521,244 of JAXQGY010000915.1, forward strand.
AAGCTTGACCGCCTGCGGACTCGGAGAAATAGTAACGACGAGAGTGCCGCCCCACAGGTCCCCACGGGGCATTTGCTACGTACTTCACATTGTTGAACAGTTCCTGTCCTCAACTCATTCCTCATTAATCATGCATCTACATGTCTAAACACGTCCAAATATCCTATATACAGACAATATACAAATCAAAACAGCAAAGACGAAAAACACCATGTACCCAGCGCAAACAGCCCGCAAAGGTACATATCCGCAAAGAACCTCCCGCCGACTCCAGGCTCGCCTTTGCCGACTGTCCCTGTAGCTGTCCCCGAAGCTGTTGCTGTGCAGCTGGCACCGCAAGCAAATCCACTCGGGCAGCATCCGCCGCCAGCAGAAGCAGCACAGCTGAACCACCCCGTGGCACAAGAGCCCGCCGAGGCGGTAGTGGCTGCGCTGCCTGTGGGCACCGCGACTGTGACGCCGTCCGTGTTTATGATCGTGGTAGAAGATGTGGTAGGGCACGATGTGGTGTCGCATTCGCGGCCCGTACGGCAGCATCCGCCATGGTATACTGCAGAGCAAGCATAGAAGCCCGTGGGGCAGACGGAGGGCCCCGTGGAAAGCGCTGTGGTTGTGGCGGCTGATGTTATCGTAGTTGGAGCTTCAGTTGTTGAAGCTTCAGTAGTTGGTCGCACGGGCGGTACGGGGGCTACCGTTGTTGACGTTATGATTGACGATACAGATGTGTGACTCGTCGTGGGCTCTACTGACACTGTTGAGATAGTAGAGGATGCCACAAACGTGGTAGATTGCTCCGTTACCGTATACGTCGACACATACACACCTAGTCATCAAGTCAGCATAACCTTCATGAAACAGAAGAGAGAGAAAAGTCTCACATCCTTGCGAGACGCATGAATAGCCCGGAATACAACAGCCGCCCCCGAGCCGGCTCGGACAGCTGGTATACCCTTGAGCGCACGAACCCACACTCCCTCCACAGTTCTCACCAGCTGGACAGCATCCAACCGTGCCCAACCCGGTATCCTGAACGATCTCACATGTATCGTCCTCGCCGCAACAGCTATCCGGGTGACCGATCGATGTACAGCTGACCGTGCCAGTCGGACATTTGAAATCCCTCCCCATTAACATAGCCAGCGCGCGTCTCGCGCTTCTTGAATACCCCTCCGATAAAAAACTCTCCGAGTCATTGCCCGTATGTAGCGCTAGGGCTGGTTGTAAATCTCTCAGGCTAGTAGTATTGCCCAGAGAAGACGACAAGGCTCCAAAATCCCAATAGTCAAAGTAGAACTTCTCGCCCTCGTCTTCGGTCATCTTCCGGACTGCCGTTGCACTGTGTTGATTCCATTGTTGTTGCTCAGCTCCATCGTCAACAGAGGTCCCCACGGTAGGCCGGAAAAGCAATGCGAGAAGCAGGAACGGGGGGGAGGCGGAGAATTTCATATTCCAAACGACAACCTGGTAGGATTCTCAATTATAATTGAAATAACATGGGTAATTCTCAACCATACTCACCCCATCTAGGTGTAACAAGAGATAAAGAGAGGTGTTGGAGGTGTGCCGCATCTCACAAAACAAATGCATCGGCGCACGGGCCCCTGTTGCTACAGTGCTAATCTTATCAAGGTTATCGATTAGTACTGCATACATCCTAGCTCAATGCTTGTGAATTGCTACACAACATAATAATAACTCTCATGCGAAATTCAAAATGGCTGCGCTATATATGTGTTCATTCTCTAGTCAAAATGAGAGACAATCGCAAATCGCTGGAGAAGAGGATAGGGAATGAGACAGGTCAATGGCATAACAAGGGTATCCTCAAATATCGTGAAAATCAAACAAGGAGATAACATGGCAGACGTGTAATAAATAGTAATATGGCAGTTACTCTCAACTGGTATATAGGGGGGGAAAGGAGTGTAGGGCAGAAATGAAATTCATTTGACCCTCGTAACCCGAGACACTTTCTCACACTTCGCAACTCGCACAACTGGATGCATTATATGGCTGGCCACCTAGCCGGAAAAGATGGACGGAAGCCATGACTTTCTCGAGCCCGACGACACTGAGTGCATCACGAGTCAAATTCCGGAATGGGAAAAAACGGAACTGAAAGTAGATAGATCATCACTACATACCACGAGCTTCCGTCGAACTCTCCTCCGCTCCAGGCTCGCTAGGCTCCGTAGATACCGGCTCTTCTGTCACAGGACTGTCATCCGCACCGGATTGCGGTGTAGAGCTTGGTTCGTCTCCCTCCGAGGCAACAGACGGGGATTCATCTGCCTCAGCTGGAGCGGGCGGCGTGGCTGCTTTTTCTGCTTGTTCCAGCCCAGCAGCTCTAGCTGCCATGCGCTCGTATACCTCTTTGCGGATGCGATCATCCTTGGCCCGGCGAAGTCGCTCGGTTTCTTCAACACCTCCGCTCTTCTTCAGCTTTCCTTCTTCAACGAATTTGCCCAGCTCTTTCTGGAACAACCCAACGCGTCGAGTCTCAAGCTCCTTCTGTCGTGCTTTCTCGGCTCGCTCGATAGCTTCCAAGCGCGATTCATGGTTTGGCTGAAGAGCACGAACTTCACCAAGGACTCCGTCTTTGGCCTTGATTGGGTCTACACCCTGGTCGACCGCCAGAGTGCGAGACACACTACGGAGAACGGGGGCGCCTTCGGAATTCTGCGCGTTCTGTTGACGCGTAGCTTGTTCCACAAGAGCAAAAGTTTGCGCGGCCTTTTCCAAGTCATCTTCCAAGTCGGCAGCCAGGTCTTCTTGCATGGTCAACTGATCACGCTCCTCACAAACAAGTTGAAGCTCTTTCTCCCAGATCTTTGTCCAAATTGGTTTCTCCCGTTTCAAGAAGTCCTGCATCTTCTTGACGTCCTTGGTGACAGAGCTGAGATCCAGGCTGACGGTGTCCAATTGACTGGGTAGAGGACGTACACCGCGTGTGACAACATCCTTTCGAAGGTCTTCAATCAGATCTTGGAGATTATCGACCCTTTCGACGAGTCTTTCTGAGTCTTCTCCAAGCTCCTTCTTGCCGGCATTGATACGAACACGACCGGCGTCTCCCTCATAGGGTGTCGATACCGTATCGGCAGCACTCTTCACACCGCTTGCTTTGGCTCGAATCTTGCTCATAGATGCGGCTATATCAGAAGAAAAGCTGGAATAGGTCTGACGCAGAACGGCAATATCCCGTCTCAAGTTCTGAAGTTCCGCAAGTTGGTCGCTATTACCCGTAATCGGCCCGCGCGCTTCACTGGTCTTAGATGTATTGACACGAGCGGGCATTTGTGGAGCTGCTGCAAAACGAGCCATTTCCTTAGCAGCATCCATCTGGCGCTCCGAAACGCGCTGAATAACGGTTTCCTGGCCGTCAACAGCACTTTTTACTCCTTCGATCAAATGACGAATGCTTCCAATACCGTCATCGAAATGACGTTTAACCTCGTCTAGTACCTCGACGTTTAGCACCAAAACAGATCGATCCTTGACATCGTTCAAGTCTTCAAGTTCGTGTCGTATGCCAGAGATAGGATCCTGAATGTAAATTTCCGGAAGATCAACCCCATTTTGATGAGTGTTCCAAGCAAATTTCTCAATGAAGGCTAGTTGGAGCCGTCCGATTGTTAAGCCTGTAGACCCTTCGGAGATGACGTACTTCTTGATCTTGCTCTTGTACTGTAAAAATAGCGTCAACTCCTTGCCTGGGGAAGGAGACTGGTCCGGTATGAATTGTTGCAAGTGAGTAGGAGTAGCCAGTGCTGGTGGAGGGCCTTCCGCAGTTGTGGGTGTACTTGCTGTCGCTTCTTCAGGACTTCTATTAATAGGCTCGAATGCCTCAGCCAGTGCTGTTTCCTTAGACGGCTTAGTCAAGGAAACAGAAGCGTCGGTGCTAGGTATATCACGGCCATCTAACTCAACCGGGGATCGAAGTTTGTCGGACGGCGTCTTCGCCATTGGGCTACCGTGATCTTCAACAGGAGTAGCCTCACTGGGTGGCGCAATTTGTACTTTTGAACGGCTTTCATCAGCATTCTCTGTTACTGTGGGCGTAGAAGGGCCTTGGTTAGGCCGGTTGGGTGATATGTCGTGGCGATTAGTCGACCTCTGTCGGCCGTGAACATAAGAGCCACGCAAACGGACAGCGTTCAGTGACTCTCTAACATCACGGCCTCTGTTAGGCAGGGCAGCCGTCTGAGTGGGAAGAACAGGGACGCCGTTTGAAGACGTTCCAAGATGCTTCTGTATTTGGTATGCTGAAAATCGACGAGATGCACGTCGCTCCAGTTCGCCGCTTCGTTGTAGTGCGCCCAACGCATCGTCTTGTTTGGGGGGAGGCGGAGGCGGAGGCGGTGTCGGATAAACTGACGTCCCATCCGAGAAAGAGGACTGTGAAGGTTGATTTTGGGCGGTTGATGTTGACACTGGATTCTGGGAACCAGGGGCTCGTTGAGCATCTCGTTTCGAAGCTTCACGGTCTGCAAAACTGCCTCCACGGTCACGAGGCACCGCAGGGGTGATTTGTTCTTCCAGCGAACCACTGCTCCCATATCGACGGGCCGAGGAAGAAGGACGCTTCTGAGGCGACTGAGGCACGGCATCTTCGGGTGCTTGCTGTGACGCACCAGCCTGACTGCTTGAAACACTTCCTAAGCTGGCTTGCCGTGGAGGCGGAGGCGTGCCTTTGCTATCTTCTCGGGCTTGTCGAGAGCGCAACCGGGCTTGTTTTTTCTTCAGGCCATGTAGAAGATTGATAATTATGTCCCGTATACGAGGTAGATACCTATCCAGGCTCTGCGGTGAGGCATCTTGGCTTAATGTGTCTTCAAGAATTGTGCGCAAGAGATCGGGTACGGGCCCAAGGTCCGATGTGTCGACCCCGATGGCGTTGAAGGCACGGCAAGCCAGGTTGAATTCATACCCCAGTCGCACATAAACATCCGACACCTCGTTTTCGGTGGCTTGCTGGCGTGACCATTGCGTCAAAGTCTCGAGAAGCTGTTTGGTGGCTACTAGGAGATGGGTTACGCTTTTCTCGATCTGCGAGAGTTGCTTGTCGGCCTTATCGACGGGTTAGCGCAACCTGAAGTTGGGCGAGAATCAAGGACAACCGAGAGTCATGGTAACAACAAAGCCAGCGACGGTAGACTTACCACGGAGCCTTTTGAGGCCTGAGACCGCGAAGAGGCCGAGGAACTCCTAGGACCGGATGTTTGAGATGACATACTGCCTCCTGCGCTGCTGTCAACAGTGGCCGGCGAGTCGGCCCCAGCCGACCGTTGTGGTGGTCGAGATAACGAGTGTGTCGACTGCATGGACGGGAAACGACAGCCAGAGGACGTCTGTTTGGGAAGGCTGGGTAGCGAACAGTTTGAGGACAGGCCCTGGGACGGTGTCGCAGGACTGTTTGTCGGCAACCAGGGTGGTGGGCGAGGGATCTTGGTGTTTGTGATCGTCGAGCTACCAGTCTTGCTATCCGGCTGTACCTTGCTCCTCTCGCCCCTAAAACAGCGGGAGCCGGTGGGTCACGGGCCTTGGCGCCCGCCAATCAGAGAGCACTCGAAAATATTACTATATTTTTCGGTTTTTACATGATCGGAAAATATGATGAGCAGTAAAATATAATAGTATTCTCTGTAAAATTGCCCATGGCTGAATTCAGGTAACCAATTTTCATGTTTGCTCTGCCATGGGTTGGTACCTTCAATGTTAGAACCCGTATAATTCGGGAACATATATATGCTGTCAACTGGTGTTGTATATCTGATAAACATCTGCCATGTTGAACATTTAAACTCAATGAATACTATATCAAAAGCGAGAATCCGACATTTGAATCATTGCAGTGTCGTAACACGTGATTCTTGATATCAACTGATACCACGGATGATATGAACAAAAAAACCTTTCATATGTACATAGCCCTACCTCATATCGATGCGGCCGCTACAGCAGACCCAAGGACGCGGGCCAGCAGAAATCACAGCTTGTTCGCTGTGCGCTGTTGACCCTTGTGATCAGCAGACGAGAACACTCGTGATTGCTTGTCTTTGTTAGACAATCCGGCTACAGAGCAGCAAGAGCGTTCAGTCACTACCGTACCAAGTCTTTCACCGGACCACCATCTCTTTTCGAATACCCTTCAATGTCCACTCCATTGTCAAACGCCATAGTCTGATACTCGTCTACTCTCTCCACCAACCCCTCTTCATTGATTCGCAGCACATAACAGGCATGGCACGCATACTTCTTCCCTGTGGCCTTGCGCAGCGGTAGCATGTCCCGCGCAAAAATGCCCCTGTTGATCACCTGGGCGACAGCTCCATCCGCAGTAGGCATTATGGCAACAGTATCGATAGAAAGGTCGTCCATAGCGCCGCACCAGCGCTGTCGTAGTTGGTCTACAGCGGCAGTACCGACGAGATGCAGCTGGAAGAAGTGGTCAAACCAAACCACACCTGGAGCATAGACTTTTGAGAAGTCGGCAGGGGAGATTGTGTTTCCCTGCCTCCAGCCCGAGAGGAAATTCTCTGCAACTGAGAGATGGCGTGCGGATGTTTCGAGTGATAAAGGGGATGGAGTTGGGGGAGTTGGTTGTGCCATGGCTTCAAGACAGTGCTAGGATGTTGAATGGTAATTTCCTTTTCGGGGTTTCCTGATCTGGTAATGTTAACAGTACTGTATAGTTTACTTTCTAAATGAGGACCAAGCTCTATCATATACTCCTGCAACTACAGCTACCGAGGTACTGATCAGTAATCTTTAAATGCTGAGACATTCTGTCGCAGACTGGGAGAATCAACTTGTCAAATATTTTTTATGTGTGTTATAAAGTTAAGGCGATGGCTGGAATTTTCAACTAGTGACAAATAAATTGAAAAATGAATGTACGGAGTAATAAATGCTTGCATAGCTAGTCAATTCCAAATGTTGCACAAGGGCTCTTACTGCCATATTGGGACTAGTGGGATTTGACACGCATGTCCTAGACCGTAGATACACATCTGTATGATTCACTAGCAACATTGAAATATTGAAAAGACATCGAAGAATAATGGATAAAGGGAGCTACAAGTATATGCGTCAGATCACCTGAGCCTACTGTCTATTTCACTTACACTACTCTTAGAGTTATTATAAACAACTTTATATATGGCTGCATATGGGGTTTACTGGCTAATAAGGAGACGATGTGAATGAAATATTTTCTCCTGCGACTGAAGAGTTATTTTCTCACAAGTCAGATAAAAGTTAGACGGGTGGAGCTGTGGTGTATCTCATAAAAAGTGACCAGTAAAGGCTGGTACATATACTTGTACCTTGCGGCACCATTAGCGGGATGACGCATTTTCAATCAATCAAGGCATCTTAAGGAAAGTTGGCACTTGATAGTAGATAGATAAGTGTGGAAATAAACATCATTAATCTTGTTTCGTTGTCAAAGATCTACAAGTACTGTAGGTGACAGTCAGGACGCTGGGTATTTAGAACTGGAATATTGACCCGGACGGTACTAGATTCCTTCTGAGCAAATAAAATATCCTCCATGGACTATTCAATACTAATACGTACTAGTATATATCCATATCACGAATCCCTTCCTGAGGGTTATGCAGTGATGAATCAATGATATCGGAAGCGTTGCAGTCCTGATTGGCCAATCGCGGAATGAGTGGGACCACTGCCCAAAGCGGCTAGTGCACCCGCTTCCGCGCGCGCGGTCACAGACAGAGCCACACAGAGCCAACACGGCCAAACACAGAAACTCGGACGCAGAAGCCCCTCCCCACCCGCGCTAAGCCTGCCCGAGACAGCTGCCCTTCACCTAACTCGTTTGGTCGTCGCTCTTGCCTCCCCCAGCACTAACAGACTCACCCTCTCTCATCTCCATTTGTTGTTTTTTGAGACGCCCTTCTTCTTCTTGCCTGACTGTCTCATCCCCTCCCCTCCCCCCCCCTTCTTGACCCTCATTCTTTTTCTCTTTTCTCTTCTCCCTGTCCCGTCGCAGCTCTGTCTGCGCCTTGTGACTGCCGTTCTTCTGCTGCATCGACGGTCCCCCTTTGTCTCGTGCCAGAGGCTGCCTCATTCCATCCGTGCCGCCGGTTAGTGTGCGTCTGTCGTGGCCTCGCCCATCTCCGCCCTCCTGTTTGAGACGCGGGAAAAGAAAAAGGAAAAGCAAGGAAGAATTAAGGATACGGAAGGATTTTCTCCCCCACAACATCGGTGTCCTGTCCAGAAGACGACATCTCCATGGCTTCCACTGCCAATTCTGTGCCTGCCGCCAACGGGCCTCCTGGTAACAGCAGCGGCAACAGCACCAACAACCTCAATCCCTCTTCACAGAACACCGGCAATGGCCGGCAGTCATTGAGGACAAATGCGAGTCTGAAGGGCGCCGACTCTGGTCGGCGACAGTCGAACAGCCCTGGAGATGGTGGACAGAGGTACGTGACTCACCCCGGGTGTCCGTTGTCAGGGACTGGACTGGCAGAATTATGTGGAGAGGGCGATCTCAATGTACAAATAACGATTCTAACCATGCATTGTTTGTACTGTTGTGTGACTGCACCCCTCCATCAACTGTCAAGCCGATCTTGTCCCCGCCATCACCCGCCGCCTCTAAAGAGCCTCATCCAGAAATAAAGTCACTGACCCGTTTGATTTCATAGGCGCTCCAATTCCCAAAAGGCTTGGACCGGCATTAACCCAATCACCCAAAAACCATCGGTACAGCAGAACGGCAGCAACAAATCGACTCCATCGCCGAAACCAGTGACGTCAAAGGACTCCAATACCCCCGAACAGCAAGCCCATAACCGCCTTCTTTTCCTGGTTACAAGTTTTATCGTATGTTTACGTCGTTGTGGCTGTGAATTTGTGTTAATATTCGCTTAGGGCCTCCCCGCAACTGTTGCCACCAAGAATGGTGAAAAATTCAATGGAATTTTCTCATCTTCAGAGCTTGAGTCAAACAATTCCACCTTCGTACTCAAGATGGTTCAGCGTGTGAACACCCAACAGGATTCTCGTGCCAATGGATTGAGCGAGACATCAACTCCATATCTTGGCTCAGGTCCCGACCACAGTATGACATTTGATCTGAAGGACATTACTGATGTTACCGTCGCCAACGTGGCCACGTCGGAAGTTATGGTCAAGGAATCAAATGGTAAGTAGAGCGTGGTTCGTTGCTTGTCTCGTATATACTGATGAGCAAATAGGAGCCTCGACCGGATTCCGTACCGACACCGATATATCAGGCAGCCTGGCTATGCGAGAGAGAAATTTGCAACGTTGGGAGCCCAGCGCAGCGGAGTCGAGCGTGGACATGTCCCTCGAAAGTTCACAAACCGGAGGCTGGGACCAATTCGAAGCGAACGCACGTCTATTCGGTGCCACAACTAGCTATGATGAAAACATTTATACCACACGCATTAACCGGAATGATCCATCATACAAGAAACGGGAGGCGGAAGCGGCTCGTATCGCTCGTGAAATCGAAGGCACACAGTCAGAAAATCCTCACTTGCGGGAAGAACGTGGTCAGGCCTTTGAAGGCGATGGTCATGATGAGGAAGAGAGATACAGTGGTGTTCGTCGCGAACAGACTTCTTTCCCCCCATTGCAGTCTGGACAACCGAATACGTATACGCCACCGGCACGCCGAGCGCCCACGCAGCAACCTCCAGCTATTTCTCCAGCTGCCGCAGACCCCGCCATTATATCCGCTCAGCTTGCGAAACCCGGTTCTGCGCCTAGAGACTTGACATCAGCCAAGTCAGCTGAGGCTCCCGCTCCAGAAACTCAAGCAAAGATTGCGCAAGCAGAAAAGAAAGGATCGGTGCCTTCATCTACTAGCGCAAAACGTGCTGTCGCCGCTGAAAATGCTACGTCGAATGTGGAAACTGAGGTTCTCGATCAGTTCCGTCAATTTGCCAATAACGAGAAGATGAAAATGCAAGAGCGCCGGCGAAACCAGGTCTCTCATGATCGTACCGTGAAGCTCAATGAGCTGATGAAATTCTCGCAGAATTTCAAACTGGCTACTCCAGTTCCTAAAGACCTTGTGCCTATCTTGGCAAAAGACCCCAGCAAACAGGAAAAAATTGTCGAAAAAGCACAACGTCAAGCCAGTGAGAAAACCTCATCCAGAGCAGGCTCACAAGCCCCGTCTCCCGCAGAACAAAAGCCTGGGACCGCTCGAGCTGCAGCACCTCGTCCCGAAGCTGGCACAGGTCCTGTGCCCCCCACTGCACCGGCAGATCGTCAAAACAACCAACGTGGACGTCAAGCGTTTCCGCCTCAAGGACCTCATGGAGGGAGAATGCCACCTCAAAATTTCCATGGCGGTCGAGGAACTCTGAGTCATCGCCTCGCGGACAATTTCCGCCAACAAAAGAATGCTCTCGGAAACGTCCCTGCACCTTTACCTATCCAAGATGCTCGTATCCCTCCTTCAGGTCCCTCAGCTGATGCTAAGCTACAAACTCCCACGGCCACCAAATTCAATGTTCGTGCAATGGAATTCAAACCAAATCCAGCAGCCAGTACCTTTACGCCTGGCAGTTCTGGGGCTGCTGCTAGCCCCCAGCTGAGCACTCGCGGCCGCTCGGTATCTCGTGCCAGTACCCCCTCTGCCTTCTTTGGCAACAAGAAACCTCTTCCTGCTGCTGAGCGCCCGTCTCTCAAGGATCAGTGTTCTCCCATGGAACGTCTGAAGAAAGAAGCCACGGAACAAAAGGACAAGAACTTTACGGTGAATGGTGGAATCCCGTTCCCATACCGCACCGCGCCTACTTGGGATACGACGCCTGGAAACCAGGAGAAGACATTCCGCGATATGTTCAAGACAACCCCGTCGATATCTCCACAGAGTCGCTCGGCCTCGAACCCGAATATCCCTCCCCATCATGGACAGGTTGCCTTCCATCAGCAAAACAACCAAAATGCCCAATCTACAGCTCACGGACCCCATGTTCATCAGCAACAGCCAGGACCTCACTTTGAAGATCCTCACCGCATGCAGCTGTCTGCTTCAACTTCGCACTTATTCCCCTCGCCGCGATTGCCGCAAGCTTATCCATCCCCAATGGGATCACATGCTCAGTTGGCCTTTGGCCAGCCTGTGCCTCAGTTTTATGGCAACCAAGGTGGCCATCCTGGCAATATGCGCCAGTATCCCGGTGGTCCTCAGTTTGCTAGTCCTCAAAATGGAATGGCCGCACCAATGATGGTACAACAGCCGTCGGGCGGTCCATACATGGGTGTCCCTCAAGGCATGGCCGGGCAATACCCTCCTCATATGCAAATGTATTCCCCTAACCCGACGTATGCGTACCCACAGCATGCTGGTCCTCCACCGCAACCACATAGTGGCTACCCTAGTCCCAGCCGCGGCGCACCTATGATGATGCACCAAGGCTCTCAGCCCGGTCAGCCGCCACAACCAGTCATGTTCATGAACCCTGGTCAGCACGGACAGCCAATGTATGCGCCGCAGCAACCTGGTGGTCATGGTGAGTCACGCATTTACCAGTAACCTTTATTATACATAAGCTAATATTTGGTAGGACCTCGCGGTTATCCGCAGCAACCTCACTATGGTTCTAGCCCTCATCAAAACCAGCATTATCCACCCCATCAGCACCGTGGGCCTGGAAATAACTTCAACCAGATGCCACAAATGGCACCTCAGGGGCCTGCTCAACCACCTCCGCCCGCAGCTGCCGCGCCTCCACCAGCAGAAACATCTGAAGATACCAAGTGAACAATGGGTCGAATCGTCTCGTCAAGAGATGCCTGGAACTAAACACTCTCTTTGGGGGCAGTCCTGTATCCGAACTACCTCAACCAATCACTGCGGACCGATATCGCAGCATGGTATCAGATCATCGATATATTTCGCCATGGTTTCGTGCATTGTGCATCTCAGAGCTGTGGATAATCACCTTTGCCGATTCAAGTTTATGTTATATGGGTGGCAGTATGTGAAGGATCCACAGCCGGTACGTCCGATTAAGTGAACAATGTCTTTGGCAATGTTTCTTTACCGGAGTGGCTCCTTAACATTTGGTAGTACACATGTTTTTCCCCTAGCGTATCGGTTGGATTAAGCATGAGTCCTACGTACTCGGCTTCTTCGGAGGGGAGGAATGATATTAGTGATGTGATATTCACAAGGAAAGCATCTCTGTTCTGTTCGAAAAAGAATTGCTCGAGGTGGACTGGCAAGATGAGACCACTGTTGAACAATTTCTGCTCGAGATAATTGTAGTTCATTTAGCTAGGGAACAGGGAAATATGGACATGAAAACTACAGATAAGCATTGTACTAGTAGTTGCTTGTAATCATGTGGTCTTGCAGTAAATTATTTTTTAAAATAGTTCTTTGCATAAAAAAAACACATGTCTGAATAAATTGCTGAACTTCGACAAAAAGCTTTAAACATTGGATAACATACGTCTTTCCATTCTAAAGTTCATTCAATACTGCATCTAACGTATTCACAAAATCCATCTTAAATAACAACTTCAATGATACTCTCATTTCCTTCCCCCTTACTCCATATCCCCTCAATCTTAAGACCGCAGCTATTGATTAGGTCGTACCATTCTCGCTCCGAGCGCTCTTGAGCAGCTAGCAGAGCCATCATGTACAGGTCTAATGAAACGTGCTGCCATGAAGGATCACGATCGGCCAGAACACTATCATTAATAAGGATCTTGGAATATCCCGGCTTCATCACATCCTTGATATGTCCCAATATCTTCCGGCAATCCTCATCTGGCCAGTCATGCAAAATATTGCGCAAGTAATATGCGCGGGCTCCTTTGATAGGCTGGGCAGTGAAAAAGTCGTGAACCATGACTTCGACGCGCTCGTCAATTCCTGAAGCCTTGGCAAGCTGGCAAACAGGTTCCTGCTCTTGCAAAATCAATCGTCCTTCTTTCCAACCTGGAGTTACGGTAATAAAGTCAACCAGAACTTGTCCTAGCCCTCCTCCAATATCAACTAATGCGGAAGAGTCCCCTCCTCCTTCAGTCTGAAGACCGTCGACCAGTCGCTCGTGGACTGGGTAAAATCCTTGGTCAGTCCACGATGGGCGGTCTTCTCTCTGCCCGTGAATGTAGCTCTGGAACGCCTGAAAGAGTTCTGGGCGTTCGTTGAGCCATGCAAAAACCGGCTTATTTTCGTGCGCATACTGGAACGGACCGCTGTTTGCATTCTCTGGGTTTTGATACTTGGTGTCGGCGAAATACTGGGGCATATTCGCGAATGAAGGGGCTGCACTATCGAAGCTGTCGTTTTTCTCATCAGCCACATCAAATATCGTTTAAGAGCCTGTTTCAGACTATGGAAAAAAGGCAGTTGCTAACCAAAAGCGAATACCGTCCCGGTATTTCGGAACGTTCAACGCACGCGTAAAATCGTTGGCAGCGTACTCATCATCTATGCCAGTCTCATGGATCATTTTCATAGTTGCCAGTTTGCGTGATATTCGTCTGACTAGGTTTGGAGAAGCCCCAGAAGGCGCTGCCAGATCGTTGACACTCTTGGGGCGTGCATTGTCTTCAACCAGGGTCTCAAATATTTTCAAATCAAGCGCTAAACGAGCAGCTAAATATCGTGTTGGCTACATCCAGTTCCTCTTAATCAAGTCTCTTTAAGTTTTTTTTGCGTTTATCCGTTTGAAAGAGGGGTTTACGGTTTTGGATTGAATTGGGTATGTAGGCTCACCTCGCTCCAGATCATCCACAAGATAGATTCCATCGGAGTTTCCAAGGATTGGATAAGAGACCTTGCAGTCTGTATAAGCTTTGCACGAGATCCAGGCTCATCTTGTTCGAATTGGGCAGCTTGCGCAACGATTTGCTGCACCGTTCCCTGGATCTCACTCTTGTCACCAATAGCCTGCTGAGTAAAGGAAGCCATTGTTCTATCGAAACACACACACAGACAGAGAGAGAGGTAAAGAATGCAAAGCTCAGTAAGTGTGTAAATAGGATATACCTTGCAATCTCTTCGTATGTTTTAAGACTTCTTGAAATTACTGTAAAGTGCTTCTATAAGAAATAACTTGAGAAAAAAGGAAATAAAGCCACGTTTAAATAGGGTTTCCCCCCTCGATTAGCAGAAATTAGTAACTAACTAGTAATAATCTTGAAATTACTGTGAACTTTGAAGTGTTTCTAGGAGAAATAACTTCAGAAAAGACTCAAAAAAGAGGAAATAGCCCCACGTGTAAATGGGTTTGTTCCCTTTCGGTTGGCAGAACTTAGTAGCGACTAGTAGTTACTAGTAACCATTAGTTACTAGCCAGTTACTATGGTTCGTTACGTACTACTAGAACCATGGACCTTGAAAGAAAAGACTGCCTGGTAACGATGCATAAATTACAAAACACTCCACATATGCACCTAGAATCCTAGATAAGGATGATTCCCTAGTAGGTTTAAAACAAGATTTCAATAGCATTGCGGGCTATATTCGGACACAACCCGGGGACCACATGTATATAAGTTTGATGTACCGTACGACTTGTTTTGCTCTGATTCTCCTTTGCTAAACACACTGGGCACATGTTAAGAGTTTAACCTCGATTTTCACCGCGAAAAGACTTATACCAGTACGCAGATGTGCGGCATCGAATAAATGCAAAATGATGGCAACCCCCAACGGCAACGCCTCACACATTGAAGATGTGAGTAGAGGGGTAATCCTAGTAATCTGATCTGTGACTCGATTAGCAACAAGTCCAGCGTATATAGTGTGAACAAACAAAACAAAACAACAACTGCACAGGGCAGGACAGCTTTCAAAGAAAAAGAAAGAAGTAAAATCTCCTCAGGTCTTTTCAGTTTTAATTTTTTGGTCGTCATTCTTAGCCCATCGCAAGAAGGTTCAAAAAAGCAGCGATGAGATCCATCTCGCGGTGCCGAGTCAACGCATATCCCTGCAACAACGATATCACCAGGTAAATGGAAACCAGAGGCCTCTTGCAAGAGAATCTTGCCGGAGAATAAAATGTCCACCGAAGCCATTGGTTCTCATTTTCTTAACCAGAAAGGAAAGAAAAAACCCTCATGGAAACGCAGCAGGCTGAGAACCCCATAATGCGGTAGTTGTTTTTGTTTCCACAAAAACAGTCTTTGATATGTACTTGAATACCAAGGCACTTCGTAGAGTATAAAACCTCAGAAACAGAACGAACAGGTTCCCTCGTGGAGCACTAGAGGTTGCCTTGTTTTTGTTTTGCTTTGGAACTTCAAGTACTTGCCTCAGGAGGGCAATACTCTAGTTTTCATTTCCTTTAGACAACGATCTAGGGAAGAATGCAGCTGAAGCGGCCCCTTCGAGATCTGTCATGCGCTTTGCTTCTTGCCTTGGGAGCTTGTTTGATAGTCTGACCTTTTACCAAGTTTCACATCACAGGAGGGAAGAGCGTAGAGACAAGTAAAGCATAACGGAGAAGCATGTATGAAAAGTAAATGAATCACTTACCAAGATGTCAAGCGGAAGCGCAGGTAGGCTGTTGTTTAATCAGGATAAAATAAGTAGAGGGAAGAAGCTGGGATGTTCAGGCGTCGAGACTCGAGTCGTCGGGCGGATCAGGCCAAGCCCGATTGGGACAAGTGGGTATTTTTATGCGGATCGCCTCTACGAGGATAACAAGTTTGGCGCTGATAACAGTGCGCTGCTCTCCTGTTTACGCCACACTTACGAGAATAAGGGAACCTTATAATCAAAAACTGAACCCGCTCTCGCTATTATTTTCCGAAAAAACTATGGTCAAATTCTCATAAAATACACACACCAGTGGGATTATTGGGGGAGTTCGCTATTGCGCGCCGCGCCACTTCCTCAGGCTGCACCGAAGAGGGGAACACCGTGGCCGCACGACATTCGTTTTTATAAGACAGGAGAGCACGATTCTCTGCACAGTCAAACATGGATTTCTTAAAATCGGCTGTTGCATCGGCGATAGCTAAAGGAAGCTCCCTTCCCTTTTCGCTTGGAGATCGAGTGGACGGAAATGACACACTGTGGACACTGCACAATGCGACCAAACGGGTGCGTTCATTCTGTCAAACTTTTGGAAGGACGAGTGCTGACAGGACGGGATATTATTAGGACGATGGGTCGAATTGCAGCGTTTTCACGTTCGACATCAATGCAAACAAGTCTCGACTTCCTCTGGCCAAGAATGCGATGCGCAAGTGCCGCACCCTGAGGCATCCCGGCGTTTTGAAGGTGTTGGATACAATAGAGGTATGCTGTCGCGAGTAGGAGGAGCTATGGCGGAGCAATGCACGGTTAACCCACGGGACACAGAGCGAATCACATATTTATATCGTCACCGAACGGGTCACGCCGCTTTCCTGGAGTGTGAAACGGAGAAGCATCAGCGAAGAGACCGCTAAATGGGGTCTTTGTACTATTGCTGTAAGCCAGAAACCCCCTACGAAAAAAAAAAGCCGTGTCGCTAATGTTTGGTACTATAGTCTACACTCAAATTTATCAACGAGGACGCTTCTTCTGTGCACGGCGCTGTTCGAGTTGCTTCCGTATATACAAGTGAGAGTGGAGAGTGGAAGCTGGGTGGATTTGATATTTTAAGCTCTATGAACGATGATGAGGCAATTATCTATGTGGGTTGAAATGTACCTCACCCTCAGAGAAAGATCTGCTAACGCAAAGACAGACATATGGCAGTCTCGTTCCAGACTCTGCACGTTATACCCCTCCAGAGATCGGCAAAGGCGGCTGGGAGGCAATCAAACGAAATCCCTTGGCTGCAGTGGATTCGTTCGGCCTCGGAATTCTGATATTCGAGGTTTTTAATGGAAGTTTCGGTGGAGCAGATCAGGTTGGAAAGACGACCAACGTGCCCCCTAGTATGCACCAGAGCTATCGAAGATTATGTGCGGCAAATCCCAAGATACGGCTCAGCTCTGGGAACTTTGTCGACCAGGGCAAGAAGATTGGCGGGTTCTTTGAGACGCCGCTGATTCGATTGACGGACGACATTGAAAGCCTTGGACTGAAAAATGATTCTGAAAGAGAGGAATTCCTCGAGTGAGTTCTGTTACTCACGGACACGAAGCAACATTTCTAACCATTTCTATAGTCAACTGAGCCAAGTTTCCGAAGACTTCCCCGAAGAATTTTTCAAAATGAAAGTGTTACCCGAGCTCTTGAAATCGGTAGAATTCGGTGGCGGCGGACCCAAAGTTCTTACTGCTGTTGTCAAAATAGGCACGAAGCTCACTGACGATGAATACGCATCGCGGATTACCCCTGTCATTGTTCGACTATTTGCCAATCCAGACCGTGCTTTGCGGGTCAGCTTGCTGGACAATCTGCCCCTGATGATCGACCGCCTCTCGCAGAAGCTTGTCACGGACAAGATCTTTCCACAGATGGTAAGTGAAGCTCTGTCCTAAAAGTTTCAACAGATTCTTATATATTCTTCTATATACAGACATCCGGATTCACCGATGTTGCCCCCGTTGTTCGAGAGCAGACTGTCAAGGCAGTCTTGACTGTTATTGGCAAATTATCCGATAGAGTAATCAACGGAGAGCTCCTCCGGTTCTTGGCTCGCACCGCAAATGATGAGCAACCAGGCATCCGGACAAACACAACAATCTGCCTGGGCAAGATTGCAAAAAACCTTTCACAAAACGTGAGTATCCTAGAATTTCTTACCTTTTGATTATTTGACAGCTGATGAATACTGGTGGTAGACACGGACAAAGGTGCTTATTGCAGCATTCTCGCGCTCTGTGCGAGACCCCTTTGTACACGCGCGTAACGCTGGATTGCTCGCTTTTGCAGCGACAATTGACAGCTATTCAGAAGATGACTGTGCTAGCAAGGTCTTGCCGGCTTTATGTCCTTCGCTTCTAGACAGAGAGAAGTAGGCGGTATCCACCCTGATTGTGACTTTTAAACTAACCAAGTAATCAGACTCGTGCGTGACCAAGCCAACAAGACCCTCGACCTGTTTCTACAGCGTGTTCGCCAACATGGCAGCACCATGGCAGACTCTGTTTTGCCGCCACCCAGCGATGTCTCTGCAGCAAACAATACTAATGCAGCTCGTATTGGGACATCGAATGATACGTCGTGGGCTGGATGGGCCATTTCCTCGTTTACCAACAAGCTCACTGCTGCCAATGGAGAAATCCAACCCACCAGCACTCCGAACGCCTTGGCTGCTGCCGAACTGGCACGGCCTTCATCTGTACCTCAACCGGCCCATGCCCCTGTAGCCGAAACTCTTCATCACACTCCTTCTCACCTCAAGGCTGCTCATCCTCTTGTCCGGGCCTCTTCTGAAACCGCGGCCCAGGTGACAACGACGACGATGGACGACGTGGACGAAGATTACGACGACGCCTGGGGTGCTGATGCATGGGACCAGGACGACGACCAAGCCGAAGACAAGGCTGACGAAGACACATTCTTTGATACAGCACCCAGCCCGGCGCCTGCACCGGCACCTGCGGCAGTGCCCTATGACGACGGAGGCGAGCCCGACTTTGCCGGGTGGCTGGCGGCTCAGTCTAAAGCCAAGGCCAAAAAACCTC
Source organism: Talaromyces sp. P118-02 (assembly GCA_037040535.1). Taxonomy (NCBI): domain Eukaryota; kingdom Fungi; phylum Ascomycota; class Eurotiomycetes; order Eurotiales; family Trichocomaceae; genus Talaromyces; species Talaromyces sp. P118-02. The sequence goes on from JAXQGY010000915.1 coordinate 539,847, forward strand.
TGCTATCCAGCAAGAAATCCTCATCTGCTTCCAAGGATCTTCCCGTACGGTCTGCCGGCACATCAAAAACGCCGGCGACGACGCGGGCCTCAAAACCGGCCAAGGTTATAGACACGAAACCGAAAGAAGCCGAGGGTGAAGAAGATGGCTGGGGCGATGCCTGGTGATAGGATGACAGTTGGTTACTATTGTGACAGTCGATTGCATTGTCGCGGTACTTTTTTCTTCTTTCTTGGAATATACATATTAGGATTGGAGCGTGTGTGGTTGTGGATAATAATAATGATAGTCATGGACGAATTGAACGAGCGGCATACATCAACTGATTCCCTGCAGCCAAGCATGACAGTCGACACACTTGACGTCAACAGGCGTTTCTGGGCGCGCAAATAATAATAGCACTAAAGTTTTGTTACCAATAGCAATAAGTTACAACAATCCTCGCTAAGTCAGCCGAACTCCTTCATGGGGGCCAAACCAGATACTCGACACCGACTCACTCAAGCAGTGTCAACGATGCAAGGAATATCGATAGCCTTCCTGACTCAACAAAAGGGCTGCCTAGAGCCATTTAATATGTGCAGCACAGTGTCGCACAGCGCAGTGCAGTGGCTTGGCCTGGATTTATTGAGCAGATGTCGGGCTGTGCTTATAGTCTCCGGGTTTCTAAAATAAGCTCTTGCAAGGCGCCAGCGTTCTCCGACCCGGGCTGAATCTCTCCCCACATCAATTAAATATTATCAACACCGCAGCTGCCATCACCGTTGGTTTCGAGATACACCTCAGGCACTGATTTGAAGGGCCAAAGCGCTGACTGTCTTTGGATGGAAGCAGCGGCAGACGATTCTAGCGAGTGATTCACTCGTCTTGCCCGGTCGTCTATCTAACAAACAGTCCGTTTATCTGAACCAACAATTTCTCCAACTCCAACTCCAACTCCAACGTTCTCGGAATTTATTCCATCAGTGGCGATAACTAGTCCAATCAATCAAGAAATATCACTCCATTTGGCTCCAAAAACTGGGCACGCGCGCAAACGCGTGTAAACAAACAACGAACAACAAACAACAAAGAAAGAAAACATCTCGACTGACTTGTTATCTGCGAAATGGACCCCGATGAAGATGCCCCTCCTCCTCCCTACTCTGCGATTGACCCTTTGCGGTCGCAAGTGGCCAACAATAATACAGGGTCTACAGCTACCAGTGAAAGCCAGGCTGGCCACGATAACGCAACTGGCTATGGCAATAATGATTCCCGATATGATGCTGCGCGGCCTCTAGAGACATCCCTGTCGGAGATGCATATCCATGACAACAATGTTGATAACAATAACAGTCGTAGAACGCCTTCATCATCGAATATACCTGTTATTACAACAACAACAACCACTGAATTACCACAAGCAGAAAGCTCGTCGACCCTGCTGCAGCCGCCCACGCATTTCGCTTCAGCCGCAGGTTACTTTGCAGACCGAGGCTACCCATCAACATCATCAGCTGACAACGAGAAGCGCGACACGCTGGTTCACCATATGACGATATATGCTCGCAGTCAGGCCAAGGATTTTCCGCGACGACCACGATGCTGGAGATCTAGAGCGGCCGAGATCAGCCAGCACGATTGGGATACGTTTCTGAATTTCTTGTTTCCGTCCAGCCTGGGCCCGGCAGCACTCTCGTCGCGGCTGAATCGACGAGTGCGCGCGGAGATTGAACGGGATCGAAAGGATAGACCGCAGGAGACGGATGATGAGCGATGCAAACGTCTGGACGCAGTCATCACGGAATGGAACGATCACTTCTTCAACCCTCGTGGAACCTATGTGACATGGGTGTATATTGCGGATTTGGAAACAGGGCCCATGTCACCATTGTGTCCCAATTGCTATCCTCAAGCCACAGAAGCTTCTCATAGCCACAACAGACCGTCCCGTACGCCATCTTATAACGCTCCTACTCCTGTCTCGACGGAACAGCCCGTGCACAAGATACCAAGAAAGCAAGTACCGCGTTCTACATATCCAGGCCCCGACCAAGCGAGCCAGCAGCGCTCAAGCGTTGCGCTCACTCCCCGAGCAGGAGCTACTACTGGCTCTCCAACAACACTCGACCATCATGCTACTATCCCCTTTACGAAGCCCTACCAGAACCCTTATACGTCAGCATACCCATGGGCAACAAATCCCGTCGCATGGGCTAGCCAAATGAGTCTCCGGGCACAGCAATATGCCGAGAAAATTACCAACCAGGCGCAAGAATACGGCAAAGCAATCGAAGAGAGCGCGTTGGCTCGCTCGCGACAAGTCGAACAGTACAGCAAACGACTCGAAAACAACGCAATCGCCCAGGGGAGACGACTCGAAGAAGCTGCATTGGCAAGGGGCCGAAAGATCGAGCTGGCAGGCGACCGTCTAGGCAACTGGGCAACCGGAATGACCGGGATAGCGCGTCGCCGTGCGTCGTCAAACGTGCTGTCCGTGTACGAAGAGCCAGACAGCGTGGCGTCTCGCTCGGTGGATGAGGTGCACCCGCCATCGCGACGGCTGTCGACGGCATCGAATGCATCGTCAATCGGCTCGATCGATTCGCTTTCGTCGATTGAGACTATATCCACCACATCCGAGCTGGAACCAGACGACCTCGCTGCGGTGCGCTCACAACTGACTTCGCTGGATGAATACCACCACCGTGATCTCCACAGCGCCACGGTTGGTCTGCGCGGCCATCTCCGGATCTTGCAACAGACACGCCGCGATTCTCGGTTCTTGCTGCCGCGCGTAGGCCAGAGGGGATCTTGGGGACGATGGGATTCACCGGATGACGAAAGACAGCGCGAGAAACGGCGTGTGCTGATGAAGGAAGAAACCAGGTTGCTGCGCGAGGCGTTTCGGGAATCAGACCGCCGTGCAAAGCAAGAAGTTCGAGAGCTACAGCGCGCCAGACGGAGCCGCAAACTGCAGCGGAATCAGCACCTGCACAAGCAGAGTGTGCCGTCTCTTTCCCTCAACAAGGCAACATCGAACCTCGAATTAGGCGCTGACAAGGAAGTGTTCCTGCCGGCTGAAGAAGAACATTCTCCGATCCATCGACCTGCAAGCCTTCCTATCCCAACAGAGCAAGAGGTCGCGGCAGCAGTATCACCAGCACCAGCACCAGCCCCTGCTATGAATCCGCACGAAGCAGCCAAAGCATGGGCCAACGCGCAACGAACCAAAGCCAAGGAACTCCACTTGGCCAACAAGAAGAAAATCAAAGAAATCCAAAAACAGCACAAGGAAAACGAAAAGAAGCAGCGAAAGCTAGCAAAGAAGAACAAGGGCAAACTGACGTCGACGTCGCAAGTCATGCTGGACCCGGAATCTTCTGCGTCTTCACTGTCGTTGTCGGCGGCGAACTTGGCAAATCATCGGCTCTCGGGGTATACTGATATCTCCTCGTCGTCTCGACAGCCCGAGTCGACGTCGGCTGCGTCGGTCCGTTCAGATCCAAACGTTGCTGAGGCGCCTGTGTCATCCAGTGCGGATTGGCGGAGACAGCGGAGTGAATCTGAAGTGGTACATGCATTTGAACTGGAGGGGGATAACGAATTATTGAGAAAAAGATAAGAGAAACGATTCATGCGTGTCATAGGCGTTGCTTTTGTTTTTTGTATTTGTTTTTAGCGGTCTAGAACATCCATGCAGTAACGCAAACATTTGAAATCCAATGCAGAACAATTCCTCCTTCTTAAGTCTCTCTCGGCGCAGATTCATTCCTCTCCACCAAATCACCCACACCCAGTCCCCTACCAACCTTGACACGAACCATCTTCTCCTCACCACCTTCCTTCTTCCCAAGCTCTCCAACGGGCTCACCCTCATCTGCATGCTCATCATCGCCATCCGCGTTGTTGTTCTTCTTCTCGGCTGCCGCAGCGGCTGCCGCATCCTCCTTGTCCTGCTCAGTCCAGTCCAGCCACATAGACTTGAGATTGAGATGCATGGCATACGCATCCTCGCCATCCGCATAGTACTTGCTCTCGACCTTTTCAACCTCGAATCCCAGCGTGTCGCGGTACAAGCGCAGCGCAGCGACGTTGGACATGCGCACGTGAAGCGAGACATAATGCGCGCGATGGGACTCGGCCATTGCGCGTTCTAGACAAGCGTTAGCATAAATGACACCTTTTTGAGGGTCAAAAAAAAAAAAAAAAAAAACATACGGCTCATCCGCATCAACCTCTCCGCAATCCCCAACCTCCGATGCGTGCGCATCACACTCAAACTCGTAATATGCCCATGCGCCATGCCGTCCGACGGCTCTTCTTCCATCTTGGCCAGCACATACCCGACAACCTTAGGGTAACTGTTTTCACAATTCTTCCCAGCCCCATACCCACCCTTGGGCCTTACGACTGCGACGAAGCTGAGTTGCGGCCATGTGAGGGCGTGGTAGAGGTAGTACTTGAGAAAGTAGTTTTCGGGGAGGTTGGTGATGTTGCAGGTTTGCACGGAGGGGAGGAGGTTCATGTATGAGGGGAACGAGGAGAGGGGGAGGATGTCGACCATTTTGACTTTCTTTTTTCCTTCGTTTTATCTGCTCTGGTTGATCTCTGGTTGATCTCCGGGAAAAAAGGCTTTCGATGAGCGGGGTTCGTTGGATCTCGCAATTGGCCGCGGACAGGGTTTTATTGGTGGCTTTGTTGTACCGTAGATGTATTGACACGTTTCAGGTCGCCGTCTGTATGAGAATGAATGTGGTAGACGCTGGAAGGAGGGCGTCGCTAGTATCAGATGCGGTGTCGCCAGGTCTGTTGTCTCGATGCGGGACGGCGCCGAGCGGAGCTGCTCGAACACCTGACTGGAACGGGACTACGCTTAGGGTTTAGGGTGCGGTGATACAATACATAGCAAATACAAAATAAGCAATATGTTAACATCAACAGTTAAAGTGATGGTAAATTATTTCAATTGCTGTACTAGCTGCTAATTAAAAGACCGCCAACTCCATAACACCTGCATAATGAAAATCGCTCGCAACGAGGTATCATAAAGCCGAATATGCAAAATTACATCCAAGTCAGAATCAGACTGACTACAATCGCCATCAGCACACTGGACATGTTGTCAAGAGGACTTGACATGGACGCCGCCGAAGTTGTGGTTCCACAGCAATGGCCGTTGTAGGTGACGTTGTTCATTTCCGCAGCAACCTCGAAGACGGAGCCATTGGTGCTGCCGTCATTGTAATAGTCAACTAGAAGGAAGTTTGGAGGTCGGCCCCAGTCGGCTACAAAATGTAAGCACATTGTCAGTGTTATAACAAAAAGAATCAAAGCTTACCTGTGCAATTTCTGGCCATGGCACCAAGACTACCATAACCAGAGACCCCGTTGGTCACGTTCAAGAGGGCCGTGTTGGGCACGAGCAAATCTACGCCGGCAAAAGAAACATCCAGGTTGAGATTGTGATTGGCCATGTATAAACGACCTTTGGCATCGGCCGAATCCAGGCTTGGCGGTCTCTGGACGGTGCAGGGAAAGGAACGGTTCGTTGGCGAAAACGGCGTCTCCCACAGTTGGCTGAACTCGTCTAGAATATAGGGGACCGCAGTCTGGTTGGCCTGATAGTCCATGAAGACGACAGCTCGTTTGCCGGTCAGGATCAGATTAGACAGTGTTGGCCAATCATCCAAGCCCATCGGGACTTTGGGCGGCTGATATACGTATTTGGACAAGCCCGAGTTGATAATGGGGTCGGTGAAATTGCCCACGGGAACCAGGTCGTAGTTGCCCATCAAGATAGTAATCGCCTCGTACGGGTTTTGCTGCAGCCATGAAACAACGGTGGTAAAGTAGGCTTCCAAGGTCCCAACATTCAGCAAGTCGCAGGAAGTATGGCAAAGATACATGGTGTTGTTTTGATAGTGGGCTTGGAATTGCACTAAGACGGTGTTAGATAAGATACAATGGCGACCAGAGCGGAGTAAAACGTACGCATGCGAATGCCATCATTCAGCTGAGTTGTTACCGAGTATGCCTGGTTGGAAGCGAGGTTGCCCTTTCGGTCAAAGGGACTGTTATGAGCAGCCACATAGGTGATGTTGGAGTAGTTGCGAGCGCAAAACTCGACATAGCCGTTGCAAGGTTGGGTATTCGTGGGCGCTGGGGTCGCCGATGTAGCTGTACCAGATCCTGTTGTATTGGATGACCCCTGGGTACCGACAAGCACGGTCTTGGTATCCGAAGAAGTAGTGCTTTCGGAGTGGTTGCCATTGGATGCAGTGGGAATCGCGGTTATGGACCCGGAGGGCAGGGTCTTCGTAGTTGTGAGTGATTCATAGGTAACCGATCCAGTCGCGAAATCGTTGGTCATGGGATCTCTGGTGCCTGAGAGGGTGAGGACCGTTCCACCAGCGGCTGTGATGGTTGATTCGGCAGCAGTATCAGTGGCAGTATTGGTAGCAGTGTCGGTAGCAGCACTGGCAGCGGAGACGACAGCCAGCAGAGCTGGAGCGATCCAGAAGGATCGCATCTTTACCAAACTGTGGCGGTGAACAGAGGTGAAAATGAAAAAAAGACAAACACCAAAGCGTGAAGGTCAGCGATTGACAGAACCATGCAACGGACACAATTTGATAGAAGAAGAAGAGAAGAAAAGAAGAGCTGGAGCGATCACGCGCTAAGGGAGCCGCGGTTGGGCCCTGGCTGTGGTGCGGCAGGAGCGACCCAGCTACAATTTGCAAGTGCAGCGATCGGCCGATCTCCGCAGTGGATTTTGCTAGCTAAATTCAACTCGTCATCACTCTGTATTATTGTCTATCATTGGGCTGTTATTGCTCCCACAGCGTAGGATAAGAAGACATCACACTGCTCTGTCATGAGACTCTCTGTGAGACAGTCCACGTATAGGTGTGCGCGTGCAATGGAAGCGAGCGAATACAATATGACGTCGTGCCCAAGCCACGAAGCTACGAAGCCCGCAGGCGCCGAGAGCCCGAGCCTGGAGCTTTGGGCGCGTGGGCCCTGGAAGCCCCTAACAGGCAGCCGAATCCGGTGCTTAACAGGCTAACACAGCCTAACAGCGTCAGAGGCTGCAGCAGGGGCTGGCGATCGGGCACGCCACTCCCGCCCCTAATCCCGGCTGCCCTTCTCAGTCACGATTGGCATCGCTAGTTGGGCCTAGGCGATCGGTCTGGCCCACCGCCGCCCGTCCCATTTGCTGCTGCCCGGCCTATCTTGGCTTTCCTGTCTTTTCTCGTCTTTTTTCTCCCATGATCAGCCTGTCCGTGTCCACTCAGTGCCACCTGTGTGGCTGCTCATCATTACCATTACCATATATCCTTTCTTTCGGACCCGTTGTCTAGCGAGCTTGGCCGGCCAGGCTTCTCTCTGCGTCGCCGTTGATGAGCAACCTCAAACTTTGCTACCTCCATCCGTCTTCTGCCTCCTGCCTGCCCCGAAACAGATACTGCAGCTGGTCCAGGTCGGCCATGTTCAATTGCCAAAGCTGCATGGTCCAATTACTCTAGACGCGTGAGAAACACCACTGTTATCAACTCTGTTTGGTTCGTCTCGATGGCGCCCTCTACCGAAGGGGAAACGATGCCGGCCGAGGGTGAAACGGCGCAGGTCGAAAGGGAAACGGTGCAGGCCCAGAGACGCCATTCCACCGTTATGTGGCATCGCATTGTCCGCGCTCTCGTCTATCTGCTGGCCTGGATCTTTCTTGTGCTGGTCTTGGTCGGCAATATCTCTAACAAACCCGTGCTTCGCGATACCTACTTTCTGAAACTCGACCTCTCCAACATCATTCCAGAGTCCGTCCCGAATGCCGTCTTTATCAACAGTATTGCGCGGACAATTGGTCTGCACGACTTTTATCAGGTCGGAGTGTGGAATTTCTGCGAGGGCTACGACGATTCCGGAATCACATCGTGCTCCCATCCCCAAACGCTGTACTGGTTTGACCCGGTCTCGATTTTGCTGAATGAACTGTTGTCTGGCGCAACAAGTACGTCTTTCTCTCCTTTCTTTGGTTGTGATGAATTGAAAACTGACTCTGATTCTCTCCCCTAGTTGCCTTGCCCTCTGACATTGGCAATGCCCTCGACATCGCTAAGATTGCTTCTCACTGGATGTTCGCCCTGTTTCTGGTTGGCACCATCCTGTGCTTTCTCGCTATTTTCATCGCTCCATGGGGTACCTCTTCACGGCCTCCGCAGACGATATCATCCGATCAACACACAAATGATGTGCTTCATCCTCACCACCGACCCAAGTTCATTTTCCTGTGGTCTCTACCAATGACGTTGTTTACTTTCATAATCGCGCTATTTACCATTGTCGCTTCAGCCGTTGCCACCGTCATGTACGTTATCTTCGCCCATGTCTTTACGAGCAGCTCTATCGACTTGAACGTCAAGGCCTACCTCGGAAAGCGCATGCTGGCTTTTATGTGGATTGCCTCGGCGTTTACCTTGATTGGATTCATCATCCAGCTGGCTTCTTGCTGCTGTGCCTGTTGCGGCGGTCGCAAGGCACGCAAAGCGTTGAAGAACCAATCTGGTGAGCGGGAGAAGAATTCCAACGGCCAGAATAATAGCGATGGGGCCAACGTCAAAAGACGATTTGGCTGGCGCAAGAAGCGATTTGAAGTATAGAAAGGTGTTTAATACCGGTCATTTATGTTTTTCTTTCTTTGCTTTATATCGGCTGCATAGGAGTTTGCAGAATGTATCAGGTTGGAGACAGGTTGGAGGACAAGCCTGCTCAGGCGATCTATGCCTTGAGACATGATAATACGATCTATAGACATTTCAATGCTATTCGAGCGTAGTAATTGAATAGCGATTTTCGGAACAAAAACATACCAATTAATCATAGATAATTATATGGCCTGGTCACGTAACCTGTAATGAAATCGTGAATTAAACGTATGGCTCACCGCCTCGGCGAATAACCCGCGTAGTGGGGCTCGACACTTCGAGAGCCTCCGAACGCTTCACCAGCATGCCCCCAACAATTGCACGCCACCAATTACTCCAACCCGCGCAAAGAGAATGAGTGTGATTCTATGTACAGGTGGGTGATTTCTATTCTCCCTAGTTTTGAATCGTACGAGCTTTGACTAACCCATGGCACAGCGGGGTATGATCATACCATCCGGTACGTTGGACTCCAAGAAGCATCGCAACAGAAAGGAAACCTCTGACAAAAGGAATTAGTTTCTGGGAAGCGCTTTCAGGAATATGCTCGCGTACGCTACAACACCCCGACTCCCAGGTCAACCGCCTCTGCATCACGCCAGACAAACGATACCTCGCAGCGGCGGGCCACACCAATGTCAAACTCTACGACATCAAGTCATCCAACCCAAACCCGGTGATGAACTTTGAGGGCCACTCGAACAACATCACGGGCGTCGCGTTCCACTGCGAGGGAAGATGGATGGTTACTAGTTCAGAGGACTGCACTGTCAAGGTCTGGGACACGCGCTCCGGCGGCCTACAGCGAAACTACGTCCACAAAGCCCCCGTCAACGATGTCGTGATTCATCCGAACCAGGGCGAGCTGATCAGCGGAGATCGCGCGGGTACTGTGCGTGTCTGGGACTTGGGCGATAGTGTCTGCACGCATCAATTGATTCCGGAAGACGACGTGGCGGTGTCGAGTGTCAGCGTTGCCAGTGACGGTTCTCTGCTGTGCGCGGGCAATAAAAAGGTATTCAACATGACCCAATGCATAAAATAAAAAAGGAGTGTAAGAAAAGAGTGTGTGGCTAAAACAAGACCAATTCTGGTTCGTCTAGGGTAACGTCTATATCTGGCGCATGATCCAAGACGCCAACGTCACGCGAATCGTTCCCATTACCACCTTCCAAGCCCACAAAGATTACCTCACGCGAGTTTTGTTATCGCCCGACGTCAAACATCTCGCCACCTGCTCTGCAGACCATACCGCCAAAATATGGAATCTCGACCCGCTGTACCCTCCTGCTGTCGCCGCCGCCGCCGCACCCCGGACATTGTCTTCATCATCGGCCGCATCCAAAGCAAATAATACCATCAAGCCCAACGGCACGATGAGTAACGGCAGCGGCACACCCGCCTCGGCAAGCTCAATCACACTACGAAGCGCCTCGAGCGACCTCGCGGCCAGCGACTTTAGCATGCTGGGCTCGCAAAGCCCGAACAGCGCTGGTGCTGTTCCCGTACAACAAGCAGCATTCCCTACACAACCGGACGGTCCACCCATGGACGAGACATCGCACACGCTATTCCTCGAAACGACACTTGCCGGCCACCAGCGCTGGGTCTGGGACTGCGCGTTCTCGGCCGACTCGGCGTATCTTGTCACCGTTTCCAGTGACCATTACGCGCGGTTGTGGGAGTTAGCTTCTGGCACGATCATTCGGCAGTATAGCGGACATCATCGTGGTTCGGTGTGTGTTGCCTTGAATGATTACTCGGAGCCTCGCTAGTAGTGTTTTTTGGGTTTCACCTTTCTTTTCTTCTTTTCTTTGGTTTGGGACTGGAGTTTATCATAGCAAGGCGTTTTTTTTAAGGGAATGCGGGTTTATGGGTGGATTAGCAGATCCATTGATTGATATGGTTTCGTTCAGTGTTCTTGGCCAATTGATATATATCACGATGATATTTTGTAAGCACAACTTGACGTTTTTTAAAAGTAGTTGACATGTATTAGTCTCTATCAACCAGAACTGCAACACAATTTCTTTTTAAAGAGTACAGTTACAGTTACAGCTGCAATGCTATATTAACCAGTAGCTCCGTTGCTAAATAAATAAACAAACATAAAACAACAAAAAAGTTATAATATAGACAGTGAAGGGAAGAAATCCAACATCACCGAGAAATCCACATCCACAGCCGGTTCACAGATAAAAGAGCCTCACAACATAGGATGATCATCCAATATCAAAACGCCTCGGAGGAATATCGTCACACACACATTCCATGTTTTGGGGGCCGAATTATATAAAATTGACAATATCGGCCTTTTCACAATTTTCTTCTTTTTCTCTCTTTTTTTCTTGGTTTAAAAGAAAAAAAAAAGATCTAGCTCATGGCGAACCAAGTAACACTGACAACAACGTCCAGGCCCCGCTCTTCGGCTCCGGGGTACTTGAACGTCCACATGCCGTCTCGGTTCACATCCCAGAAGGCGCCAGACGCAGAGTGCATGCCTCGCTTGCCGATTTCCTCGGAGCCTCCGGCGGCGGCTTTGTCGATGACGCCTTGCTGGACAATGGTGCTGTTTACCGTGAATCGGTAGGGCGGCGGGGTGGATTTCTGGTCGGGGGTGGTTGCGGCGATGAGGCCTTTTAAGACGGAGTTCTGCAAACGTAAGTAAATCGTCTCCCACCCTTTTTTTTTTGAGTGAAACATACAATGATTGCAGAGTTCCATGAGCCCACGAGCAGGTGGTCATAGCCTTCGGACTTGTTCAGAGCGGCATCGCATGCCTATTACACAACACCAGCAATCTCGTTAGCCATGACTTTTTTCTTGTCTCAACTTCTGACTTTCTGCAACTCAACACCATTGCCATTTTTTGCCCTTGAACACGGCGCATTTGTATATGGTATCGATAACAGGGCTTCAATGACGAACCTCAGTCGCTATCTTGGAGAGCTCAGCGGGAGGGACCGGCTAGAGCAAGAAAAATATTAATACGGTGATTTTTTTTTTTTGAAAAAGAAGACGCGTTTTCCGGGTCAACGCACAAAAGCGGCAGGGGCAGCTTCGACTGCCATGTCGGCTCAAATATCGATGTGAATATCGATGTAAACAATTGGTGTGTTTTTGGCTTTGGACAGCGATGACAAAACGCGCGCGCGGGATTTGGCGGGGCGCGATTAGTATCTCTGTAACTGAAGGTGGGGATTGTCAGCAGTGTTGTTGTTGTTGTTGTTGTTGTGACACTCGAGCAAAATGCGGGGGGTCTTCACGGGGGAATCGGCGTGGAACTGGGACCGGGGACTGGAACCGGGAAACCAGACAGTCAAGTGGGCGTGCAGAGAAGAAGTGAACGGTACCTTTGTTGGCTTCTGTCGAGAGGAAGCCCGGAGTCGCGTAAAAGCAGGGGAGAGTGTGTTTGCGCAGGGTTGTGGTGGGAGATGTGTAGGGAGCAAGATGGTGTTTCGAAATTCCATGACAGCCGCGCGCGCAACATCATCGCCAAAACCTCCGTTCACCGGAGAAGCGCATGCGCGCTAGCCGTGTTGGGATGGCGGATTATGTAATGTTTTATAACCATATTGGTGCTAGCGCCACATTAGTCGTGGTGCTTCCAATCGCGGGCACTGGCCGCGGCACGTGAATGGCTGGCCGGAAGCAGCGCTGGGGCGGGGCTCCAGAGCTTGCTTGCAGCTCGACGCTTTTCTCAACGTGCTTTCTTTCCTCTCCGGAGTATCTCTGAAGACCGGTATATCGTTAACTAGGGCGAGAGCTCATTCATCTTGCAAATATCATCTTTACGGTACGGACTCTCTATCAATTGGCCTCCAGAGACCTTCCATCCAGTGTGGGTGGCGGCCGGAATCAAGGCGTCCACTGCGCCGTCCAGGGTCCAGAGGCCGATGAGATCTGCGTTCATACTCCAAGAAAACTGAGAACTGACCCCTCAATTAGATCACTGAATACATCATGTCGTCGCAGCCTCTTCTTCAGACCGCGCCCGGTATATCACAGACCACAAACCCCCACGTCCACCTTTACTGATAACAGAATAACCAGGCAAGCGTATCGCTCTCCCCACCCGCGTTGAGCCCAAGGTCTTCTTCGCCAACGAACGTACCTTCCTCTCATGGCTCAACTTCACCGTCATCCTCGGCGGTCTCGCCATCGGCCTTTTGAACTTTGGTGACCGCGTCGGCCGCATCTCGGCCGGCCTGTTCACCATCATCGCCATGGCCGCCATGATTTACGCGCTGTTTACCTTTCATTGGAGAGCGCAGAGTATACGGAAGCGTGGACAGAGCGGATTTGATGACCGCTTTGGGCCGTCGCTGCTTGCTATCGCCTTGCTGGCCGCTGTTGTTGTCAACTTCATTCTCAGAATCCGTGAGTCGGGAAAACTCTGAGAATGGCTGTTGCGTATGTGGATAATCCACCTTTTCAGGCCGTCGCCAATTGGAAGCTTGCCTTCCAGTCTATAGAATAGGGCTTGGGTTTCAGTCCGAAACAGCCCGATCAGAGCGAGCAATTGTAGAAAAGTCTTTAAGTCGCTCCATGTTGTCATATGATTTATTTAGGTGTTGTGCCATTTGCATGTACGTACTTGGAGTTTAGGGTTGCTTTTTATTACGAGAATTGATTAAGCATATCGGAATATTATGCAAAGTTGAAAATCCTGGTCATCTGTTTTTTGCCAGCTGCAACGGAAATACCAAGAATATCAGTTTTCTTCAACTAGTAGTTGCTACACTTGGTCAAAGCAGTAGTCGGAACTTCACTCTGTACTTCGTTCCGCGAGTAGGATTATTTGTCGAATAGAAATGGCACAACAAAGATGACCAAGGAAGGCGTAGCCAGGAGGGAGTATACTCTCTGGAGAAATTTTCTTGAAAATAATGTCTAATTAACGAGGGAAAAGAGGCTTGTTTCTTAGTATGACATTTTCTTGATGGTGATTGGCCCAGATCTAGCCGACCATGTGGAAAACTTTTTTTCCACTTTTTATTTTTAGAATACAATATAGATCAAAAAAAAAAGAGGCAAAAAGAAACAAAAACTGGTCAATAAGGGGCTCGAACCCTTGGCCTTGGCGTAACAAGTTCTTCTAACAGTCTTGTCGATGAAACAATCACCAGATGGTACAAGATATATTAGCACCACGATCTAACCAACTGATCTAATCGACCATACTTCGGTGGTCGCCAAAATCGACTTCGGAACCCTTCTGGAAGCTAGGGGAGGAGAAAGACACTTCCGAACCGGAAACAATTCAACCTAAGTCTTCTCCAGAATAGTCTTGTTTGAAGCAAGTGGAATTGCTAGACATTGAAAGACCTTGAGACTGTGCCCGCCGAACATCGGATGATGTGTTGAGAAATCGAGTCGATCAACAGTTATCCAGCTAGCTATAGACTGACTCTGTGGATCGAATTCCGTTATGCTGACAATAATCACTAGCCAGGCCTTGAGCCATGGTCTGGAAACCAAGGCCGCACTGATGGTCACTCCGGGCTCTGAACAGGTCCGTGGTATAAAGAGAAGGAGGGCCAGCTTAAAACTTTGGAGGCGGTTGGCGGTCTTTCCCTGGCAAACGCTTGTGGCCCAGTGAGATCATCAGGATGCCCAGAAAGGTAAACCAAACAGCATCATTTCCCGTAATTTTACAGGCCGCAACAACGGAAACTCTAGTACCCATGGGTTTGTGGCATTTCCCGAAATCGTTGTTGTGATGAGCGTTGCTGACACGTTGGAATTCAATCCTCTTAAAGATAAGTTGAAGGACAAAGATGTTAACGAGTTCTTACTTTCTCCTCCCACTGGCAATACCCTCCCGCAGCATGAATTCAAAACTAGTGAGGGGCTCTATCAAGCACCTCCCAAAGATCGCACTGTTGTCTCGGTCAACATTTCCTCAGAGTCCGACCGATTCTAGTTCCTTAGGCCATTTAAGCCATGGAATGGCCACGATACCCTCTCTTGCCCCATATTAATCAAGGCACAAGGCAAGGCTACAGCTAACCATATTTCCATGGCTAGTCCTTGGCTGAAATATCGTGGTCATCTCGATAACATCCCAAACAACATGCGTAGATCAAATGGTTCCAGAAGGGGAGCGTTTTGAACACCATGGCAAAGCACTCCCAACAATGTTGACAGTCTCTAGTCGATTCTGCTGTGTCTTGCATGTGGACTATTTTGAACGAATACTGAATTTACTTGCCCAAGATCTTAATCTTGGCCTTTTGCCAGGTACAGTGATTCAACAGTGACTGTTAGGGCACAAGAGGTCACGCGCTTTGACGGGACATTACTGATCGCCTGTAATATTGACTCAACATCTACGATAATTTCAAGTCTTTTGCGTGTGATTAATACATTATGCCAAAGCTTGATAAATAATGCGGCAACTTGTTACAAAAAACAGGGCTTCTTCATGGGTCCTTTTGTAACTGGTCATATACACCTTTTGTGGTTGAGTTTAGTGCCATCTTAGTGTCATGCAGGATTGTTTCAGAAATGATAGTATAGCCACTTTATATTTTCCTTGGGTATAGTAGTGTTGGGTAAATAGACGAGTGACGACACAAAGCTGTAAAAAGTGAGGACTGACAAGGATTGGGCGTCTACCGTCCGTCCAGCGGCAGTCGCGAGCTCTGGGATCGAGACTAACGGAATCAACATTAAAGCCGCAGATCGTATTTTTAGATCTCAAGGTTGTGGTTAAGTATGAAAATAGTTAACTGAGGTGTTATTATCGTAATATGGGTTATCAAACAGAATCATGGATTGGCGGGTTTCGCGCTGGCCCGTTTGTTTAGTTCTTCATCACACAATGTGTTGAGGGGGGGGGGATGTCGGATTATGTGCCTTATTGGTAGATACGAATTCTCAAAGAGAGAATTTAGGCTAGATTTAGAAACGAATGTTGGGTTTATAGTTCAACTGGTATGCATAATATACTAAAATTTGAATGTTACTAGAAACATTTACCTTCAGACATCGAATGGCATTTAACAGATAAATATACATCACAAATGGCACAGGTTATTAAAAGTCGATTTTCGAGATCCTAGATCTGGTTTTTTTTTTTCCAAAAAAAAGAAAAAAAGAAAAAAGGAGTAAAAAAATATGTTTACGTTACCAGTAGCATTTGAAATAAGAGAGGTCTATTCCGTGTCTTATCAATGAATCGGGTATTAAGTTGCCGAGTCGCACAGACCCCAGTGCGTATAGTCTAGATTGCAAGATCCGGGGTTGATTGGCTGCAACTTAGGTACGGGAATCTCTTGGCTAGGCCTTCTGTGACGAGGCTGTGTGACTGTCCCACAGATTGTATCACAGTTGGCTATGTACATGTATGTCAGGGACTATGTGGGCACTATGGTGGAAATTTGTAATCGTTGTTGGAGTTAGGCAATACTGTAACTTGACTGGAAATATATGTATATATATATATATATATATATATACATATATACATATACATATATACATAACTAATTATAATCCATATACACATATAGTTATATAGATAGTGCCTAAATATAAACATAATAGATAACCGCACGGAGACGGAGACTCCGTAGAGTAAATACGAACAAGTAAATACGCCAAGGCCGGGCCCACTATGCGGAGATCCGAGACGTGTACTGGACCCGCCCCACCGCGCTAGCTGCAGGGCTTGACGCCTTGCATCATCCCCGTCGCTTCTTGTCTCACGGTGAGTCATGACTCCTTTCTGAGTCTCAAGAAGTATTACTTTTCCTAATAACAACGTTCTCAAAAATGAGTAGAGTAGATAAACTTAAAACATAATACAATTTAAACAGATAACAATAATTAAAAACCAGAAAAACAAAACAAAAACAGCTTATCGAATCTCGACAGCTGAAAGTTAAACAGACACAATAGCCAGCCAATCGCCTATAGCCGGCACCGCCCGCGCCGCGCAGTCTCAGCGTCATCCCTTTCCCGGTCGCTCTCCCCCATTATTGATGATTCTCTCGTCATTCTCGACCTGATCCTCGCACTCCTTGTTTGTTGTTTGTGCCACAGATTACTTACCGTTATTATTATATTATTATTAATAATTAATTAGTTCTTTGATGAGTTGTTGGTAACTTTGCTGTCCTGCCCCCAACCCCTTTCTTCTTCTTCTTCTTCTTTTCACTCCTCTTCTTCTGCCATCTTCTCCCTCCTTCCGCGACCTTCCACCTCCCCCCCCCTTCCTTCCTTCCCGGCAGCACGGTACACTCTCCGCGCTGGCACTAACGCCGGTGGGCCGTGGCAATTCCAGAACCTGCGCGCGCTCCTTCCTTCCGCTACGCCTGTACCTAACAGGTAGCCTCCTTCCTCTTCCCGGCCCGACACGCCTCGCCTCGTCCGTGCTCCTGCCTGGTGTCTAGCCAGGCCTTTGTTCGTTTGTTCGCGACGTGGTCTCCTTCTCTTTCTTTCTCCTTCTCTCCAGTACAACCAACAACACGATAACACAACAACAACAACAATAACCACCCCTTCCCCTGCCTGCTTCTTGACGCCAAGCAGCGCTTTATTACCACAGGATCCGAGTCATTTACTCCAGCGCGCATCGCATCGCACGCCTTGCACGTGAAGTTTGCGCCCGCCGCCTGCCTGTCTACTAGACAAGGCTGCTTCTCTACAACCCGGCTGCTTCCGGACTCTTCCTACACTTTCTCTGCCATCATCTGTCAACACACTACACAGTCGGCGCTGACGTCGTCAGAGAACTCCGATGGGTCTTTTATTCGCGCGCGCACTGACAGATATCCCCTACTGAGTGGGCCGATCGAACCCTCAGCCAACATCGCGACCAACGCGGCTCCAGCAAACGCCCAGATGGCGTTGTCGCAAGGCATCTAC
Organism: Talaromyces sp. P118-02; assembly: GCA_037040535.1. Lineage (NCBI taxonomy): Eukaryota > Fungi > Ascomycota > Eurotiomycetes > Eurotiales > Trichocomaceae > Talaromyces > Talaromyces sp. P118-02. Next base: position 557,408 of record JAXQGY010000915.1, read on the forward strand.
CGTTTGCTACCCTGGACATCCAGCATAGGCGGAAACAAAGTCATGGCCGAAATGCTGGTGACTCCCAATCAACACCAGTCTCCAGTCATGGGGGCCACCCCTGTGCTTCCGACGACGATGAAACGCAAACGGGACGACGGCGACAACAACAACCACCTGCTCACTGCCCTGAACGAAGTGCCCCCTACGAAACGTCGCCTTACGAATACGCATGCACCAAGCGTCAACGAGACTCATAATACTTTAGAATCGCCAGCGCCCGAACAAAACCTCAACAGCAACCATCCTTCAAGCTCAACGTCGACCGGCCCCAATCAAACCATAGTCGAATCGAATCGGTCTGGTACCGATGGTCAAGAAGCGCCGCAACAAGACAAGCAAACGCCAAAACCAAAGAAGATGGATATCGACGCTTTGCGCCAGTCGGTGGATGCGCAGCTGAGTCTAGAGGTACTTCTCAAGCATGACGAACTTCGACTCATCGACCAAGAAATCGCCAAATGCCAGGTCGCTTTGGAACAACTGCGTCGGTGCGCTGAAATCCCATACCCTGCTTCAGCGGTGTCGGGGTTATCGCAGTCAGTCAGCAGTGGCGTAGGACACGCCGTCCCGTACCTCGGAAGCGGCCCGCCTCCTACATCGCCATCGCCGTGGGGTGTGGTCGACGGTCCCTATTCTCGCCACTACGCCAAATGGTTGTTGCCTGACCCGCGGTTTGACGGTGGCGAAACTCCGTCTGCTCCCAACTATGCATACACTACAAGGGGAAATTCTGCAGATCACGGCCATGCTGCAGGCAAAACAACACGTGCCCAACGAGGTGCCGTCAGCACCAGGCTGCAAGCTCTACCCAGTGGGTATCCGCCGCCTAAGGATAAAGCCGGTCCGATGATCATTAAACGCAAGAGCGACAATCAACTGGTCAAGTTAGTGTGCATCGATTGCCGAAGATACGATTTCTCCAGCACCCAAGGTTTTATCAATCACTGTCGTATTGCACACAGCCGTACTTTTGCCAGCCACGAAGCGGCAGCTGAGGCATGTGGAGAATCGGTGGATGTGGATGAGGCTGGCGCCGTGGTCGGTGGCCCTCCAGAGCCGTCAACCAGCACTGCTGTCCCTGGTTATGTCCACCCGTTGATTCGGTCTGCGCCTGCTATCGATCGAACATCCAAAGATAACAAATCGAAGCAATCAAACACCCCTCGGAACCCACCCACCCAGAAAAATACGGCTGCCTTTGGATCTACCCCAAGGAGACGTACTACTGGAGTATCAAATTCTTCTTTTATTGCGTCTCCTGCTGCCCCCCATCTGTCTTCATTTTTGGCCGGTATGGGCTCGGGCCTGAACCTGGGTGAAATTGTGGGCGATGCCAAGACTACGGTGGACATGAGCACATGTGTGTCTGAAAGCGAGTCGGACGATGAGGGTGACGGCGTAACACCTGTCACTGAGGATCGTCCACTGGCCGGTGCGCGCTTACCCGCTCGTACTACCATGCCTCAGGCCGCGTCCCAGCGGCCTACCAGCAGTAAAGGTCACGAAGCGGCGCGACCTCACAACATTGCCACGCCTTCAAGAACAGCCACCTATGTATCTCCGTATCCTCCCTCGACCACACCGGGGCCATTGAATCTCGATGAAGCGCACGCTATGGACCCGATGGACATTACAGAGAACCTTAGTCCTCACACTGTCGAGTCCAACCAGGCGCCTAGCTTGGTTAGCGACGACGAAGATGAGTTTGAGGCCGCTTCAGACTCGGAGAGCCTAAGTCTGAGCTCATCAGAGGCAGGACACGAGGATGAGGAAATCGATGACATCGAGGTCGAGGACGACGAAGGCACTGCAACGCCGACAGCCACAGAATCGAAATCCGATGTTATGACCAGCCTGAAACGGGGTCATGGCAAGAAAGGCGACCGAATCCTTGCACCTGCAATCGTCTCTTTAAACCGAGGCAAAGAGGGTCGCCGGGTTAGCTTTGTGAAAGGCAGCTCACCATCCAAGCCCAAGAAGGATCCCAACTCCAAGCAAGGCTGATAGCATGTCGGCCTGTTGATGCTATCAGCCTGTCGTTTATTTTCAGCGTACAATGGTTTAATTGCTTATTCTTCTTTACAAAATCTAGTTCGCCAGACATTGTGGGCCAAGAGCAATGACTTTGATTTTATACATACTTGGCAAATCTCCTTTCTTCGATTGACTGTGTTAGTGTTATTTTTGATCTGGTGATTTGTTGGAGAGTAGATCGAGGATCTACTGTTTTGGCAACCAGTGTTACGATTATGAGACTTTAATTTACTGCTTTGCAGTTTAATCATTCTTTAAACCATTAAGTGTAATACAGTAGAAGGTGTCTATGTAACTACGGCAGAATTCCACCGCCAACTTATCTACAGAGCTGGTCATTGGTGGGGCTATACACCGCCTCAAAAATTCCCGGCAGAAATGAGACCAGCTCGCGCAGTTGCTCTTCTTGATTCAGTCGATCAATTGGAGACTCTGTAGCTGCGCTCTATCTGTGGCTGCCGTGGCTTTGAAATTGGCCAGTTGAGCTGCCAGCTGTGATTCCAAGGTATACATTACAAGACGTCGGAATTGCGAATTTCGAGCTGTCGACAATCGACCAGAAGAAACTTTGACCCTGCCTGTCACCAAGAAACAACGCGAAAACCAACAAAATGTCTACATTCCCCTCCTTCGCCTCATGGGACATGTCCCGTTCCACCTTCACCCAGCTCCTCGAATGCTACCCTACAACCTTACGCGAAAGCTGCAAGCGCCGACTGATCGCGACTATGGAGCGAAAACACAGAAAACACCCAGAACGCATGAACCACAGCAGTCCGGTGTTTGACACGCAGGCCGATGCGGTTGTCGAGCTGGACCGCTGGCGGTATGAGGTGCTGCCGCAGATGGTGAAGAATCGGAGCGAAGAGGACGCCAAACAGAATAGTAATCAGATAATGAAACCCGGGGAGAAGTATGAGGGGATTTTCATGCACAAGGATGAGACGATTAAGCTTTTGGATTGGAAGCTGTAAGACATGTCTCTAAAAGTGATGAAAGGACATTTGCTAAGGATTGTTTCTAGCAAGCGCGGCCGTTTCCGTCCTCAATTGGGCGGCATGATCAAGACCAATAAGCCCGTGGTCGTGCGCAAGTCAACGGCAGACGCCTACAAAGCCCTTGTGGACAAAAAGCCCACTCGCGAGACAATAGACGAGACATTCCCCAAGACGAGTCTCGACACGCTGACCACTCCGCTACGCGCCGTCGGACCCGCCATGGCATCTCTCATCCTCGCTGTGGGCACCGAGGGCAAGGCCAACGAGATCCCGTTTTACAGTGATGAGCTGTTCCTCTGGCTCTGCGTCGACTGGTTCCCGTGCTCAGAGAAGAACCGGGCCAACTACAAAAAGGCCGAGCGTTTGGTGCGCAAGGACGGCAGTGGGTTGAATCTCAAGTACAATATGCTCGAGTACCGGCAGCTGTATGAAGAAGTCGTCAAGCTACAGGATCGCATCAACAGTGACGAAGAAAAAGCCAAAAGCGAAGACGACAATGGTCGTGATTTTACGGCTACCGATATGGACCGTGTTGCCTACGTGCTCCAGCATCTAGCTGCGTCGAACTTCCCTGACGCGGCTGAGATTGTGAAACATGATCTAGCCACCAAGAAGGAAGCAGACGAAAAGAAAAAAGAGGAGCAAGAAGACGACGACGACGACGAAGAGATTCTCGGAGTGAGCAAGCCACAAACAGGGAAGAAGCGAAAGGCCGATTGGAACAAGAGGGGCAAGACCAAGAAGGTGAAAACATAGTACCTTTTTTTCTCTATCTTTTTTGTTTTTTTAATACAGAGTATTTTAGATGTATATTTTATGATCAGAGCGTTATGCTGCAGTATTCTTAGTACGTACTTAGTAACTAAGTTATGTAGCATACGGTGGGCCGAGCGGGTCGCTAATCGGCGATCTTTCACTCATGTAGTGTTGCGGCTCTGCTGCGGCTCTGCTATTATTAAGTTTCTTGGGCATCATTAGGCATCCCAACCATAGTATCTATAGGATCAATGCAGTCGCCCCAAAACAGTTTTGATCGTCTCTTCGTTCCATATTCGGACTTTACAACTCATCTCCATCCCTGTTTTGGATGGTGGATTCGAAAATGTCAGAGAGCCTCACTATACCCGAACCACAACCATTAGAAAATACAGAAGACGCCAATGTGTTCAAATTTGAATTACACTACGACCTCTATCCAAGAACCGTTAGAGAGATACTGCACGAAATTTTCAAAGATCTGGCTTCTTCTACACCTGTCCATAACTGGGATAACAAATTAACGACAAACCCACTAGACTCGTTGGCTGGGGTGGCACGAAGTTATATGCTTGCTAACCATGATCTCAATTTCCATACCTTGTTAGGTCATTCCAGTGTTGAAGAGGTTTTTACTGCGCGTGGAGTTAACCATTTGTCGCCTGCTATGGAAGGGCCATTGGATATAAGGAGTCATTTGTTCTTTAACAAGGTACTAGTTCTTAACCTAAATAACTACAATATTTGACGATAAACTACGGCACAGAACCCGAAGACTCTCAATGAAGATAAAGGGACATCGTCCCTTTATTCTGAAGAAAACAAATCTAGTACATTAACCCATTCTCAAGGACGAATTGTGTGAGTTATTTGACTACGCAGGCGATTTTATGACTAGCTATTTTCAGGAACGACAGAGGTGCTACAAGAGGGTTACTACATCTTTCCACAGAACCTACTAGTGCGCACATTGGGCTCACAGGCACAAGAAAGCGTAAGAATTCGTCTCCTATCATGAAATGAAAGCTTGACTAACATGCTTTTAGCGCAATGCTGTATGAAACATCCTACAGTCAGAAAAAGTTGGACATCTCTACTAATCTATTATCTAGTTGAATGTGATAACTTCTGTTCTCCAATCCCGGATAGCCTTGCAGCAAGGTGATCGCATGAAAATTCTGGCATATCTTGCAACGATATATTTGCCGCTGACCTCTACCTCAGTAAGTTGATACATCTATATCAATTGATCTTGATAGCTATTGGTATTTCAATGGATGTGTTGCTAATAAGATGAAACCAGTCGTTATATAGCATGAGCGTCCTTCCTCACTCAGCATCGTTTGCATCATTTTTCGTTGTCCTCGCCGTATTTTTTGTTATTCACCATCCTCTTTGGAGCCAACCTGCCGAATTTTATCGCAAAGACATCTCCCTTCTTTCAAAACCCGAGCTTGCTATTCCGCAGACCGAAAACTGCTGGAATTGCAGGACTTTGGCGAGGCGACATGCCCCCTTGGGTCAAGGACTATATCGAGTCGTACATCTATCTTCTCGACCGTTTTCGAGGCAACAGCATCTGGAAACTGCTCGTTGGCCAACCACTCAAATACCCAAAAGCTAGACTACTAAGGTGGCCCCTATTTGCCTTCTATGCAACCGTATTACTTCTCACTCGACTTATTCCGGCAATTATATTGCGCCATTTTGCAGTCCCGGAAATTCTATACCCTCATTTTCAGTGGATCTTGTTCAAGTACCGGCATCATTATGCGCTGGAACACAAAATAAAACGGTATAAGATTCTTATCTTTACGGATATTGTGCGTTTTGCACTTGTGCCAGCGTGGATTGTTTTGGCTTTGGTCGTTCTTTGTAACCTCGTCTTGCAGGATCTTGTTGTCTGGATTTTCAAGTTAATTGTCAAGGTTCTACGTAGTGAGGATGATGCAGTGTCGTTAACAGCGACAAGCGAATATGATAGTGAGTGCAGAAGAGCCCAACAACCTGTCCGGAAACTGATAACTGGTAAACTTCTAGCGCATACAGATGCACAAGTGTCGTCGCATCGTTTCACACAGGATTTACGTGCAGGAAGTTTCGGAGGAGGTATATGGGGACTATTCTACCTGTTTACGGAGGATATATCCCAAGTCGTCAAGGGCTTTTGCCTCATGGTGTAATTACTTATTTCGAGAACGAGACATACACTATGATGATTGAGTTTATACGAATATATGACACCGTTTTCAGAGAGACACATTTTCCTTAGAGAGTCTAAATATAATACAGGACATGATGAGTTGTCTTGATAAGACACCTCTCCTGTAGCTAGTATCCCTGGTTTTACTCTGCATCGAAAGAAGACGTGTCGCATTGCAACAGAAACAAAACATTTCGACCTGTCAGACGCGTTTAACAATATCGAAATAGCGGTCACCTTCAAAGCTCACCTTCAAAATAACAGTGAAGAAATTTTGAGGGTTTTTCTAACCGAATATGTCACTGTTGTGGTGTGTTTACCATGATTTGAGTTATTCGGCAGCGAGATCCGAATTCAGCACTCTCGATCAATGATTATCATCTAGAGTCTAGAGTTTAGGCACTGAAAAGTGGCAAAACGTTGGTTATGAATATAAAAGGGTGTAGTCGCATTCCAGTGTCCGCTGGTTATATTACTGTATTTACAATACAATAATACGTGGGTATGTCACGCCTTGCCTTCCGAATTGGGAAAGAAGGGGTAACTCCTGTATTACGAGTACGTAGTATTATCCAGATCCTGCATGGTGGATGCTGTACGCTGTATGTGTGTGTGTATGTATGTATGTGCTGTATGTACTATTGAAACAAAATACGCAGAACGGTATTGTTTGTATTGGTCGTCGACTGTTGTTGGTATATAAAGCGAGCGTTCCTTCTTTCCTCCCTTGATATCCCTCTTTCACACCCATTCCCCCGCGTCCATTCCTCCCCAGTCACAACTCACACAACTCACACAAAAACCCGTCAAAATGCGTTTCACTACCACGATTGCCTCGCTGCTCGCCGTGGGCATGGCAGCTGCCCGTTCTGAATGCGCTGCTCAGAAGTATGGTTTTCCCTCGAATTCCCTCACATATTGGTTCTGTTGTGCCTCTGACCTGACAAAAACAGCATCCTAGACGCCTGCCTCGCGTCAACCACACCACAGCTCAAAGCCTGCGAGGCCAATGACTGGTCCTGCCTGTGCGACCAGAGCATCAATGTTCTCACGTACACACCCCTCCTCACTCTATCATCTCGTCCCACGACTAACTGTGCATAGCTGCTACGACAACTGCCCCGGCGACGACCAGCAATTCGGCGCCGAGCAGACCAAAACATCCTACTGCAACGCCGCCAAGGCATACGTTACCACCACTTCCACAACCACCACCCGCAGTGCCTCGTCCACTGCCAGCGCGGCCTCAGCGACGACCAGCGGCTCTTCAGCAACTGAGACCACTGGCTCGTCTTCGTCTTCGTCGACTATGACAGGCTTTGCGCAGTCGACATCGACTGGTGCGGCTGCGGCGGTTACAGGTCATATCCAGGGCGGTCTTGTTGCTGCGCTTGCGTTGGGGTTGGGTGCTGTTTTGTAAGGAAATGTACTCGAAGAAACAAAGTTAGGGGTGGTTGTGGTTTATTTCGATCAGGTGGATTCAATTAGTAGTTTTAATATGCCAGGATTTATTAACCGGCAACACAATACATCAATGTAATGTAATGTCTTGTTCATGTTTACTTCTTGTCCAAAAGAATCGAATAATTTATCCATTCAAATTGCCAAGCGCCAACACCTGTATATGTAAAAGAGATATCAGAGAAAAAAAAGCTTGCAGGACAAAATACATGTAGTTTCTGTACTCTGGTCAAACGACGAAATTATACACACCAGCTGACAGTATTCATAAAAGGAGTGCGTAGTAGGTAAGGAGGTAAAGAGGTGGCTGTCATATAAAAATAGATAATATAGAGAGAGAGAGAGACAGGTATTGCGCCGTGGCAGAGACAGTTGGAAGTTGCACAAGGGTAAAAAGCAAATTGAGCAAATGGGCTAGGAACGAAAGGGAAATGTTTTTTCAACATTGAAACACACAGCAAGATTCTGTTCAATGCAACAAAACACTCATTCTAGGTGATCGGAAAGTAAAAAGATAGATATATCAATTCAATATACCATTCACCAAGTGCTGCTTGTACATGAACTGGAATCGTCTCATAGAACAAGATGAACCTCGACCTATTCTGGTTCTTTTATTCCAAACCTACTCCTGCCCGAAGCCGAGGGTTTCTTCAACCGCTATAGACAGTTTCTGCTGCAGGGCCTCATTAGACTTGTACGGTGGAAGGTCGAGTCGGTTGAAGCTGATCAAATTAGCCAAGTAAATTTAAAATCGAGGAAAAAATGACGTACCAGGTGTGTGACTTGGGAAGTGCGTTAGGGTCTCCCGATTTTTCAATTGTAAACCGTCTCGGTCCGTCCGAACCCTGCAAATCCTTGAATCCGTTGACTGGGATACGGGACGTGCCCGTGGCAAACTGCAACAGTCGTGACTTTTGCTCTGCGTCCCAGCTCCTAATAATCTTCCAGAAGTTCTGGATGACCTCGTCTGATTCTTGGTATCCACGGTAATCTGTGTGTTTCTTCCAATCGTCAACATCGATATCGGCAATACCACCAATCAGCAGCTCCAGCTCTCGCTCGTCAAACACATTCACCAAATCCTGAGGAATGAGTTCGTTGAACCCAGAAATGAATGCGTTGAATTGTTGCTCGACACGCTTTTGGATCTTCCATTCCGTGACAAGCCTGCACCATTAATTAGGAAACCTTCAGTTAAAATATTTGTCAAAAACTTACTCGACATATTTTCCTTTGTTCTCGTCCGTGACAGGAATGTTTCTCCCATCGGGTATCAAGTCAATCGTATCTCGTTCACCAAACTTTTCATCGTCGATGGAAAACGTAAGTTCGACGATGCCTTCAATATCGTTTTCACTGCAAAAATTAGTATCAATTTGCCGGAATACAGACAAAAAACTTACAGAGTCCAGGATAAATTGCGGTGGAAATCCTCATCCACACCCTCCATATCCTGCAGTGTGACCTTCTTTCTGAGCATCATCTTGTAGAATGCGCCAATAAAGAACGAGTCCAAGAAGCGTCGGTGGAAGATGGCAAGTCCAACAACACGACCAATGAATTTGAAGTAGTTCAAATGCTCGGGATTGATGCCGGAGTGCGGGTTTATTTGAAGAGTATAGTTGTCGTGTGCAGAGTATTCAAAAAGGCAATAGAAGGGATTGAACATTTCGTGAGATAGGAGGAAAAAGTACTCCCTGGATAACGTTAGTAACTTAGTAGTGCATAATTTAAATTGGTTTCTTACCGTGAGAGTCCACCGTAATCCAAACCATCCTCTCCATCAAACTTGATCATCAAACGCTTCTTCAGATCCGACGCACTCTGCCGCATGATTTCTGCGTACGAGTCTTCAAAGATATTGCTGCGCCGAACCTTGATATGGCACTGTCCAGACATGATTCGTAACGCGGGCTGGGATCTGAAGTAGATGAGTTTGCGGCGGAAGTCTCGCTTGTACTGCGGAACGCCTTGGTCGAGAGAAGAAGGAAGTCGGGGGTCATCCCAGGTAGTTGTCTTGGTGTTGTGATCGACGAAATAAACACGAGCAGTGTTGGTGAGTCTCATTTCCCATCCACTAGGCAAAGGACCCAATTGTGAAACAGTTTGCTGCTGGAAAGTGGTGTTCCCTCCGCCAGCGTTCTGTCCATATACTCGAATGTAATGTTGTCGACGGGGATCAACCCAAGTCGTAGTGCGGGTGTTGTGGTCCACAAAGTAAGGTCGACCCTCTGGAGTCGTTCTCTGTTCCCAACCGGCCGGAAGTTCCCCAGTACCTGCTGTCGTGACTCCTGTCGCGGCCATGGAGACTGCGTTGGCCGCATTTGCAGCGTTTTGCGCGCCGCTACTTCCGCCTGCAGGCGGCGTGGTTGCTGGTTGTGTTTCTTGCGGGTTCGGAGAACTGGCGCCAGTGCGATCCTCTGGCAGCATTCGACTTTGATGGGCTCTACGTTCCATTTGCATGTTCGCCTCTCGTTGCGAGCGTTGGGCACTTTCGCTATAGTTCGCCGACGGCCGGTTCCAGGTCGTAGTCCTCGTATTGTGATCAACATAGTACGTCCTTCCTAGGTTATCTTCACGGCGTTCCCAGCCCGCGGGCAGCCGGCCCAAGTTATCTTCGAAGGAGCTCAAGTTTGTTCTTGAACCCTGTGCGGTTTGTCCATTAGATGGAGGTTGTGGAGTGCCATTTGTGGCTGACAGCCCGCTCGTCGGTCGGGCTCCTGAAGAAGCACGCGTAGGGGGGAATGACGGCGCTGAACCTGCAACTGGTGATACAGCTTGTCCGTCTGCAAGGCTCGGGCCTTGAGAAGGCGGGGTTTGTATCTGCGGGACTGTCGGTGCCCCCGGAGCGTTGGGTTGAGACCTGTTGACGCCATTTTGATTGGGATTCGGGGCAGCAAGATTAGTAGACAGGTTGATGATAAGTTTTCCATGAACGACAAGGTTGTCGTTCGATTTCTTCAGGTCACGGGTGAGCATTTCTGAGAGTTTCAAGATCAGTAAGGTGTGTTTTTGACGAATGCCACAGCGGAATTACCATCGCCCCCCATTTGAAGTTCAATCACATCGCCAATGCGCACATTGATGACGCCCAGAAACCCCTGGTCCTTCTTCTTGAACTTCTTCTGGTCAAAGATCTGAATGGCAAGAATACTATCCTCGTTGACTTTGCTATAATTCACGACGCCCAGATTAGTGTGGATTGCAACCGTTGAAGCGTATGACATACAGATCAAAGGTCTCGTTCCAATACGGGTTCAAAGTCTTCCTTATCACGGAGGTCGTGTGAGTCTGCTCGCCGCCGATTGTGGCGACAGCGAAAGGATCAGGGAACCCTGGATATTGTTTAGCTTGATTGAAAAGGGTAGGACGGAGGCGGGTGGCAGTCAAACATACGAAAGACATCACGTTTATATAAACTATCAGCAGCGATAACTAAGAGAGGGGTTAGTTGGTCGGCTTTTTTTGCATCGGATCGGAACGCGCACTTGTGAGCCTCAAATTTGGCTGACTGCACAGAATGAACGCAAGCGATTAGTATTCTGAACGAATCCGAATAGACAAAGAAGCCCTTGTCGGCGATGGATAGAGACTCACGCGGGCAGATTGGAACCCATTCTTCGTTATACTGACGGCCTTCTTTTCTGGGCAAACGGGATGCGACCGAGGAGCCGGGCCAGTCGAAGAACGTTCTTCTTCAAAACATCCACTCCGGAAGAGAACAAAAAAGGTCGAAAAAAGGAGGAAGTCGTCGGAAAGTGACTGCTGCCTTGAGGTTGATTTGGAGATGTTTGTTTTTGACGTCTTCCAGCTGAGAGGGCGGTTCCAGCGCTGTCAGTGTATGTCGAGGGTTGGGGCTGAGCAGGCTTGCAGCGCGAGCGGGCGAGCCAATGACCGGCGGGGTAGGGGCCGCGCAGCTAGTTGACTTAACTAGTTAGTACTAACAAATCGGGATGGATTTGCCGCGCTGCTGTCCGACGTTGCTAGTCGAGATGCTGCGAGAGAGAGAGAGAGAGAGAGAGGGAGAGAGAGAGTAAAACAGAAAATGAATATCGGGAGGTATTGTAGTTAAAGGGAGGAAGTTGTTGCCGTGGACTGAAAGCGCACTTGCCTCTTGCTGTCAAGGCTGCAGGCCACAGCGGCTAGTTTTGCCTCAGGCAGAACCCCGCCTGAGCCATTTTACGCGATTGCTGCATGAGGCTGGCCAAAAAACAGTATTTTTTATTTGTGACAGATTTATCTGACTAGATTTGTGGTGGATCTGGACGTATCCTTCTAGAAACGACTGGGGTTTCAAATGCTGCACGCCAGTGGCAAACGTGACATCTAGATCTGGACTGCATCCTCAAGAGATCATCAACCATTTCATAGTCTTGACTCATACATGTTCACATTGATAATACGATATACCCAAGAAATCCTTTCATTTGCCCATTGAACCTGGCCCGCGGCGAGGTCGGCATGTGCTGCTATCATACATCCTCAACTCCGAAACCTCAAACCGGAATGTAAATAAGAAAGAACATGGATTATTATTATAAATACGATGAATCCTTCCGTTGGAGTGTGTTCTCCTGCCTTTCTGCTTTTTGACGCTGTTTTTCACGCTTTTTGGGAGGGGTTGCGAAGTTCAAAGGGTATCTAGTAAGGAGAATAACCACGACCCCGACCACGGAAGCCTCCACGATATCCGCCTCGAGGTTGGAAGCCACCGCGGCCAAATCCACGACCGCGTCCTCGACCGCGGCCCCGGGTCATGCCTGGAAGGTTGGTGCGTTTTGGCGTCACCTGTGGAGGGTTAGCGGGGGGTACTCAGTCAAGGTATTGTAAGATAATGTACTGCGGACGCACCTTCAAGTTGCGTCCGCGAAAGACGCTTTCATTCAAAACCAAAGCCTGTGCAACAAGACTCGGCTCTGCGAATTCCACATAGGCATATCTATTTTTCCAAAAATGAGCAATTTGCTAACATTCCCAGCTTTTGCGCAGGTGCGTGTATATGTGTATTTGTACGAGCGCGAGCGAGAGATTTCAGGGAATGACGAACCCTTTAGGATGGCCGGTGAATTTATCCAACAAAATCGTCACGCGGTTGATCGAGCCGCAGCTCTGAAAGTGTGCCTGGATCTCCTCTGGAGAAGCGCCGTAGTCGACGTTGCCCACGAATATACTCCTGGCGTCGATATCTTCCTTGTCCTCGCGCAAGCTTTCTGACTGCTCTTCTAGGTCTTCTTGCATTTCCCGTAGTTTTTGTGCCTCGGATTCCATCTCGGCGACCCGTTTCTTCATGGCGGCGATTTCTTCCTAATATTCCATTGAAAAAGTCAGCAAGTCATATTCATATATACCCGGTATGCGGTCTGATGGTTGACAGTCAAAGGTATCGCTCGACGTACCTCATCATCAGCGCCTTCTTGCTGAGCCTTGAGGTGCTCCTCAGGCACATCAACTGCCTCGGTGGCCATCTCGATAGCCTGGACGTTGCGGTTTGGGAAATTAAGGCGCTCCGAGATTTAACGCGAGCGATCCCTGTTGACGAGGCGGACCCTGTATTAAAAAGACGGGCAAAGAAGGGGGCGTCTTTTGGGTATTTTGATCGTTTCAGAAATTGGATAAAAAAGGAGCGTGCCTTGTTGCAGCGAAGGAGTCGGAGCAGAGGGGAACAAACAATCTTTCTTCTTTGCGCCCTCAGAAGGCGGAAGTTAGCTTGCCGTTTCGGGCCTGGTGACTGGCTGGGCCGGTGGGTCGGCTTTATCAGATATGCCTCGGACGGAGTGCGGGTACAGCGATTTATTATATGTCTGGCATTTTATTGTTTTGGCTATTTATGTAAATCTATAACTGTTTAATCTGGATATTATAGACTACGTTTCGCAGGTTCCATTAACTAAAGACCAGTCTTTTCAATGTTGATGTCATCTCAATCTACCAGTTGACATCGACAATACTATTCCAATACGATGCCAATTTTCAGTTCAAGTCATAATCCCATTATTTCTAGTGCAGATGTAGATACAAGCGATTTAAGCCAAGGCATTTCAAGACGTCGCAACACCTTGCTTCCGGAAAGACACTTTTTCAACAGCGACTGTCTCGGCTCCACTATCGTCGGTTTTTAGCTGGTATACGTAAAGAACGAGCACATCTCCTTGGACCTGTCGATAGTTAGAATGCGACATGAGTAAAGAAAACAAGAGAAAACAACGCACATCCATCAGGCAAAAGCTCGGCGTCGGTTCCTGGCCGTCAGGGAGATAGCCAGTGGTAAAAGCACCCGTGGCACTTCCAGGATTAATAAAGAAGCGGCCTTCCATCTCAAACGCTTCGAATCGATGCGTGCCTCCCCACAGCAGGACATCAACGTCCATCTGGCGGGCAGCAATCAACAAAGCGTCAGCATCGCCCGGCGGAATAATGGTATGGCCATGGGTGAACCCGATACGGAGACTCCCGTGAGTCACGACTTTGGAAAGAGGGAGGTTGGGCGAGTCGACATCGTAGTCTCCCTTGACAAGTTGCAGGTCCGGTGCGATCTGGCGGAAGAACTCAAAGGTCTCGCGGTCGGTCAGGTTGCCCAGACACAGAATCTGGCCGATCTTGCCGGGGGTGAGGAGTTTTTTGAACTATTGCAAAATATGTCAGGCATTCGAACAGGTGTACGCATATATCAATCGTCAATTCTCACGCGCGCAGGCAGATCCTAGAAGAAAGAGCAGTTAGCGATGGCTGCCTGTCAATGCGGGCTGTCTCAGATGGGGTGGTACCGGAGCTCTGTCAGGGATAAAGAGGTCGCCAATGGCCAGCACCAGGCGCGAGGTCATCTTGATCTCGGAAGGGCGTGGGCTCACTGATCCATGCCCAGTCCACGGACAGAGCAGAACAGATGTGTTGTTGTATAGTTTGTTACGTAGTTACTCAGTTGGTAACTGCGGGCGAGCTGCGCCTGCCGCGGCGGGTCTGGCCCAATCACGAGCCCTGAGCCCTATGAGCGGCTGTATCGGGCTAGCGTGGCGATAAGATACTGACTGTACGATAATGTACAACCATTACAGTGTACAGCACTACAGAGTACCGCGTATCTAGCGAGTGGAGTGATTGCTAATGATCAAGGAATATGCAATCTATGATTATGCCAATGCATTGTGTAATGCGTCATACGAATGACACCCATACGGACTCCGCCGTTTCCCGCGGGGAATATGGTCACGTGACTCCGTCCAATCCGCGGCCAATGCAATCAATAGTGGTCGGTGACATTAACGGTAGTCCTACTGTACTACGAGTAAGTCAACTGTTGTCAAACATGTAGAGCCAAATCGTCCGTAAGAGGAAATCATTGTAGGCAGAGTGCGTGCTGCACAGGCAGCGCCGATGGCGGACGTCGAGTGGTCCGCGCAGACCGAACTCCCAAACAGTCTTCTCTCGAACTGTTGAGCACTCGGCGAGAGAGCCGATGCTGGACGCTGCCATCTCCGATATAATCACAGCCATCGCAACTTCTCGCACAATCGACTCAATTGCTTCCATTCAGTCGAATATATACTGTTCCAGCGCCATCGCCGGCGATCGGCTCACCACGTGAAAACCCGAGACTCACATTCAACCGCGCGCGGCCAACCAAGGCGCCGCGCCGAAACAGACGCTTTCACTCTGGCGTCACGCAGCAGCGGGCGGGGCAGCGCGAATGCCCGGCTGTCGCTCATCTCCAGGCACTTCGACCAGCGTCTGCCGCTGCCCGAGCTGCACACGCCGTTCTCGTCCGAGAGACAGTCCCTCGAACCCGACGACGTGGAATATAAACCCATCGACCGACCCCTCCCCGCATCGCTCGCCACGCAACGCAACATCATGTCTTCACAAGCCGCCCACAACACCCTGCTGATCCCAGGGCCCATCGAGTTTGACGATGCCGTCCTGCAGTCCATGTCCCACTATGCGTGAGTCTCTCCCTACAAGTTGTTTCACTTCTGTCCTAATTTGTACAGCGAGAGCCATGTCGGCCCGGCCTTTGTCAAGACATTCGGCGAGACCTTGACCCTCCTGCGCAAGCTCTTCCAGACCACCGACCCCGCTGCACAACCGTTTATCATCTCTGGCAGCGGCACGCTTGGCTGGGACCTCGTTGCCTCCAACCTGATCGAGCGAGACGAAAACGCCCTGGTGCTGCACACCGGCTACTTTGGGGACTCATTTGCCGCCGCGCTCGAAACCTACGGCGCAAAAGCAACACAGCTGAAAGCGCCCATCGGAGACCGTCCGCAGTTGGCCGAGATTGAAGCGGCCCTGAAGGAAAAGCCCTATAAGCTCATCACCATCACGCACGTCGATACCTCGACCGGCGTGCTGAGCGATATCAAGGCCGTTGCCGAGCTTGTGAAGCGTGTCAGCCCGGACACCCTGGTCGTCGTCGACGGCGTGTGCAGCGTGGGATGCGAGGAAATCGACTTTGATGCCTGGGGACTGGACGTCGTGTTGACCGCGAGTCAAAAAGCCATCGGCTGCCCGCCAGGCCTCAGTATCTTGATGCTCTCCGGCCGCGCCATCAACGTCTTCAAAACCCGCAAGACCCCGCCAGCCTCCTACTATGCATCCATTGCCAACTGGCAACCCATCATGCAAAACTACGAGGCCGGAAAGCCCTCGTACTTTGCCACTCCGCCCACCCAGCTGATCCACGCCCTGCACACATCTCTCACCAGCATCACCGCCAACGTCTCCGAGCGTTTCGCCATCCATACCCAAGCTTCCGACAAAGTGAAAGCCGCCGTTGCCGAACTCGGCTTGACGCAGCTGGCCACCAAGCCCGAGAACCAGGCGCACGCCATGACCGCCATCCGCCTGCCCGAGGGTCTCACTGCGCCGGATATCCTGCCGGGTCTTTTGAAGCGCGGTGTTGTTTTCGCTGGTGGTCTGCACAAGGAGATTGCACCCTTGTACATCCGCTTCGGTCATATGGGTGTTAGTGTCACGGATCCTAACCGCAAGGATATCGACGGCGCCATTGTTGCGCTGAAGGAGGCTTATGCCGAGGCCAGAAAGGCCAAGGGGCTTTAGATCGGAGTGGTGATATATGATTATGTACATATAAAAAAAGATAATGTTAAAAATTCGGGACTGGTTATAGGTAGAAGTAGATAGAGCTGGTGGTATCTCTTTTACAAAAACGATCATGTTTGTCAAACGTTACGAGCTGCACATGTGCACATCAGTTCAAGGTCGATCTCAAAAGGGTAGTTCAATGTTCCAGATCTCAAGCGGGCAATTCAAAAATATATGTAATTCTCAAAAAACAACAAAGTGCATGTTTGAAGAATTTGATGCATGTGGGTATGTTAATCGCTCGAAAAAAAAAAAAAAAAAAAAAGAAGAGAGCACTACATCTACAATAATCCCCATCCACCAGTCCATCCTATTCATCCCTCCATCTGTCCGTCCCCTTGATTTCATGTCTTCACGATCCAAACCAGGACCGAGACACATTCAGTAGAGATGAAGAGGGAGCTTTTTTTTTTATGTAATTTGTTTTCACGACTCCGATTCACCTCTTCTAAGCGCCAGGAATGCGCGCACATCCGTCACGTATTGGAGACCTTCGAGTAAGGGGACTATGTTGAGTAGCCCGCTATCGGTAGGATCACTGATCCAGCCTTCTATCGGAATAGCATTATCTATATCAAGTCAGAAAGAAACATCATTTGCATGGATAAAATGTATGGCATACCTTCGTGGAAGATGTAGCTCATGGGACTATTGTCCAGAATCATGACTTTGCTGAGATCTGGCTCGACCGAGCTCAAGTCCTTGATAAACGCCCCGTTGCGCAGCGTGCAGTGCTGTCGGTAGTAGCGAGCGTGGAAAAACTTGCGCTCTTGTTCGAGCCAGTCAATGACCGGGTCGGCGTATTCCTGGACGCTCGCTGTAAAGACAACTAGCTTGTACCATTGGCACACTTTACGCAGGAACTCGTCGCAGTGCGGGCGTTTGTGGACGTAGTAGAGAATCGGATGTTGAGGGCCCAGCGTCGCTGGAGGCTCGCCCGGAGGAACGGGGGCAGCTACAGGCGCTGCCAGCTTGACTTCGACCATGTGACCACTGGACATGCGACCGCCCTTGGCTAGCGAGTGAATGAGTGTTTCATCCAAATCTAGAACAAGCGTTTTCTGAGGCGTCCTGCTAGCATATCGATTGGTGCCCATCGAGTACGACGGCTGGCGAAGTGGGATAAGAGGCCGCGGAGGAGCAGGGATATGGGGGTATTTCGTGAGTTTGTGATGAGAGGCAGAAGCAATGGGCGATTTGAGGCTCTCTGCCGCAAGAACTGCGGATGTTGAAGGAGAGGAAGCATCGGATTTTGGTCCTGGTCGCATATCTATACTCTGGGACCGCCGTTTCTGTCGTTTGAATGCATCTTCATTGTGCAGTTTGATACGAATAGACCTTCGAGGAGTGCTCTCGTCTGTAGCGAAACCGCTATCATGAGACTTGGACCTAGTATGGCGGGTTCCTCCAGTTTTCGACGGATTTGATGTCGGGGTGTCTACATCATCAGACTCGGATGCCGACGATGTGATTATTGACGACCGTGATGGAGAGTTCCTAACTTTCCTTACAGACCCATTCGGCCTAGAGCCGGCCTTTTCAGACTCTCCTTTATTACTGTGCGCAAGTGGTGGTGTCTTTTTAGAGCGTGTGTCATCGTGAAATCCCATTAATCGTCCAGCCTTGCGGAACGGAACCACAGGCGAGTAATGCCCATCGTCATCTCGGAACCCATGGGCAATGTAAACGCCAGGCGCGGCTATGGTCGAGAGGATGATTTCGATAGCACCAGTGATGGCGTCAAGTATTCGCCAAGAAACCAGGAAAAGCCTGCTCTGTTTCGGAGCCGCGTCAGTATTTTGCAATTCATAGATAAGCGGCGTCTTCTCGTTGATTTCCAGGGTCCCATCGTGGGAAAAATCAGACACCAATTCGTTGTCCTGCTGCTCTTTTTCGTCGTGAGGGAAGTTGTGGTGCAATTGCTGCTCGCTATACGAACGCGATTGTGCCAGGTCCTTGCGCACGTTAACGTTGGCCGCCTGGGAGAGGTCGCTTTGCGAATGGGAGCGATTGCGAAGAGGAGAGCCCGAGGTCTGCCCGATCACCCGCGAGGAAAGGAAGTTGAGGGAGTTCATCTTTCAGCAACGGCCATGAGAGACCACGCAACTCTCTGCAATAATTCGCGCGTGGATCAGTACATTTATTGTATACGGGCGTGAAAACAAGAGTTCAACCAACCTCAACGCGCCTGCTGACGGCCCTGCATAAGCTGCTGCAGACACAGTCAGACGAACTTCACTGCAACACCCAGTTCCTTTGACAGAGTCTTTCCCGACAGACAGGCGGGAATTCGGGCCTGCGAGAGGGAACGGGGCGGGATCCGGGGAGGGGAGAAGGAGGAGGAGGAGGAGTAGGAGAGGGGTGACAGGCGCTTCTCGACTGAACAGGGAGCGATGCGTTATGGCTGTCTGTCTGGCTGGTGCTAACTAGTCGTCGCTAGGTCGGATGACGGCGATGTGGGGAGCGGCCAAGTGAGGAGTTGGGGCCAAGGCATGTGGCCCGGCCGATCGTCCCTCACACAAGCCGCAGACCGAGGGGCACCGCCATCTTTTTTCTGCCTACGCTTTGGATACTGCGCATTAATCAGACTGTGGGGGAAAACATATCTGTTTACAGCCTGACGCTACATCTGCAGCTCGTCATTTATCCGACTCAAAATTGCATACGCACGCCACACGATAACGCTGTCGGACAGCATGGTCTCAAATTCTGCAGCCCTGACCCCGGGGCTGTCATCGTTCCTCAAGTCCTTGAAAACTACGCCGATCGAAACGTCGATTGACAATTTAGTCTCGTGAGGAACCCTCTCAGTTGTGAGAAGAAGAAGAAGAGAAAAAAAAAAACTTGGGATTGAATCTGACTTTACAGTTTGCTGAAACGCCGCCAAATTCGACTATCGCGGTCTTGCGCCATAGCTACCGCCTACCTGCTCCTCCGCGTCGTCTCTGCCTTTCGAACCACCGATGCTGCAAAACTGATCGAACGAGTCCAGAGTGTGGGCAGACGGTTGATGGTCGCCCAGCCGAGGGAACTAGTAGTTGGAAACATTGTCAGACGGGTGCTGGGCTTGATCAGAGATGAGGCTGAGGATGAGAGGGAGGCTGATTTATTCATGGCCAGTGAAGCAGACTCGGACAGCCGCCCGCTCACTCCTCATGGTGGAGAGAGCCATTCACCCCCGCGTTCACATGCAGGCCTTGTGGGAGACGACCACATCATCCCCGTGCACGACAAGGATTCGCTGTATGTCCGTCATGAGGGTTCGGAACGGTCTTCGTCACGGCCGCCTCTGTCGACTGCTTCTGTGCAGACGCCCCCCGTTATCTCCATGTTTAGCCTGCTTCAGCATCCAGAGGTAGCATCGCCTCAGCCTAGCTCACCAGGTACCGCCTCTCCATCAGGAAGATTCCAAGGACAAGGGCAACACAAGGATATCCGTGCTGAGGTGCTGGACGGAATCGGCGAGATTATTGACGAGTTGGGCCAGGTGGACGACCAAATTGCGGGATATGCTCTGGAACATATC
Source organism: Talaromyces sp. P118-02 (assembly GCA_037040535.1). Classification (NCBI taxonomy): domain Eukaryota; kingdom Fungi; phylum Ascomycota; class Eurotiomycetes; order Eurotiales; family Trichocomaceae; genus Talaromyces; species Talaromyces sp. P118-02. The sequence goes on from JAXQGY010000915.1 coordinate 577,530, forward strand.
CACTCGAACGAAGTCATCCTCACCTACACCTCCTCAGCCACAGTTCAGAAATTCCTCCTGAAAGCTGCAGCAAAAAGAAATTTCACAGTCATCCACGCCGAATCCTACCCAAACAACCATGATGCCACTCACAGCCGCGTCAGTGGCAATGAAAATGACGAAGAGAACCTCAACGTTGACTCTTTCCAAAAGCCCTTGACTGCACTCGGCATCACAGTCATTCTGATACCAGACTCTGCAGTCTTCGCCATCATGTCCCGCGTCAACAAGGTCATCCTGGGAACGCACTCGGTTCTAGCAAACGGCGGCCTAGTCGCTGCTGCAGGCACGAGGGTGATTGCCAGAGCGGCCAAAGTTCATGAAACCCCCGTTGTGGTTGTCAGCGGGGTCTACAAACTGAGTCCCGTTTATCCGTTTGATACCGAGTCTCTGATCGAATACGGTGATGCAAGCAATGTTATTCCCTATGAGGATGGGGACCTAGTCGACAAGGTCGATGTTGAGAACCCCATGTATGACTATGTGCCGGCGGAACTGGTGGATCTCTACATTACCAACTTGTAAGTTGTTCTCTCTACTCTTCACATTATACTGTCACTATACTACCATGGAATGCAACTAACTCCTTCTACAGGGGAGGCCATGCTCCTTCATACCTTTACCGTATCGTTTCGGATCATTACCGAAAGGAGGATATCTCCTTCTAGTAGGATTGTGCAATTCTGTTTGATCATTAAAGCATGTGCATGTGAAACGGGCAATGACATACCTTTTTTCTTTTACGATTAAAGCAATAGAATTTTTTAAGAAAAGTTTCATTTATATTTTTTTTGTGCAGGATAGAAACAGCTGGTGCTGTCCTCAGGAAAATAAAAAATGGCGGTATCGTCTAAAGAGAAATAAGAAAAAAAATATTTCAAAACCCTTCCTTAAAAAAAGTTCATGGACGCCGCTGATTGATCATTTTGTTTCCATAATAATGATCCCGCACAATCAAGATCTAATTCCCTGATGCCATTATTGTGGTAATTTTCTGGGAAAGACGGGTATAAGATCGTAAAAAAGCCCATCAATGTTTCCCCATCTTCGAAACCGTATTCTCGTCCACCGTACACCGTCACCCTCACGTTCGTTATTCGCTTGTTTTGTTGTTTAAGAACGGGGCTTCTCCTTCTTCTCCTTCCACAGGGCGGACAGACCGACACCAGAGACCTTGACGACCTTGAAACGGACACCGGGAATATCACCCTTGGCCTTGCCCTTGCGACCGAAACCGGCGAGGAGAACTTCGTCGTTCTCGTCGACAAAGTTGAGACAACCGTCGTTGGGGACTGCAAGATTATTAACATGCGCACATATAAAAAAAAAAGATAGAGTAGAAACACACCGAAAGCAGTGACCTTCTTGCCGTTCTTGATCAACTGAACCTTGACACACTTTCGGATAGCCGAGTTAGGCTGCTTGGCCTCAACACCGACCTTTTCGAGGACAATGCCCTTGGCGTGAGAAGAGCCACCGAAGGGAGACGACTTGTAGGCGGTTCCGAGAAGACGCTTCTTGAAGGCCAAGTCGGACCACTTCTGGTCACGACGGTGGTCCTGCAGCTTGCGAGCGGCGTTCAAACCACGAGGCTTACCCTTACCCATCTTGGCGTGATGTCCGTGTTAATTCTGTAGGAGAGAGAGCGTCAGAGAACGATTCTTCGAATATTGAAACCGTGCGACTTGTGGAATAGGAAAAATCCAGGGACCAGAGTATGCAAGTCGAATTGCTAGACTGGGCTATTGTGTGAAAAACAGATCGCAGGGGTAACGTACCGACTAGATGGATATGGCCGGATGGCGAGTGTTGATTGTCGAAAGTCGAAGTCGAATCCAACTCTGGCTGCGGTGTTCTTGCGTTGCGGGAGACGAAAATGTGGGTTTGTGCTCTAAGCGAAGTGCGGGTCGCCCAGTGCCCAAACGGGCTAGTGCCGGAACAACCTCGGCCAGCCTGCCGGAGCGGAGCTATCGCTATCACTGCTATCAACTGCTTCATTGACTACGAAGTGCGAACTCATTATACTATTTCAACACGGCTGTGTAGTTGCGATGTCTCTGTCTCCACGGCCAACGCCTGCGTCCAGGCTCAGCTCTCAGCGCCTGCCGCCTCCATCATTGTTCCAGGGACCGCCTTCACATAATGCATCAGATAATTCGCTGCAGGTTGGCCTGCTGCCCAGCACTCAGGTGTCAGCCATGGCGCCTCCAAGCGTTCTTCACCGTCCGACTTTCCAAAGATCTAACACGTCGAGACTCTCGGCTGCTTCATCAGAAGGAAGCAAGAGCCTGTCCCCTTTCCTCACGCGAACACAGTCGCAGAGAGAAGTCGACAGCGCCGAGGTGCTATGGCAGGAAATGCAAAACACGCTGGCCGAAGTAGAACTGAGTGCTTTCAGGGGAGAACATGTCTTTGGCGAGGAGCATTCCAAGGCTCTTGAGGAATTGAGACTGAAACAACTCAAACTAGCACAGGCTTGGACGAGAAGCGAGGTAGACGATATCGATCAAAACCAAGAACAACTTACAACAACAACCACAACAGACAGTAAAGATCAGAAACCAGAATCTGCGCCGGTCAAGGGCGTCACTACAGACAGTGCAGCTACGTACCAGGCCCTCGAGGCCGAGACCGAAAAGGACTTGCAACAAGCTCGACGGAGGCGCGATGCAAACGATCTATATTTTGATCGTGTGAAAAATGGTGTGCTAGATGTTGTCGCCAGTCTAGAGGAAGTCGCCGAGGCTATGCGCGCGGTTGAGAGAGAAAGCAAAGATATTTGGAGTGACAGTGCCAGTGTCCACACAGCGGCCCCATCAACAACTAGGTGAACAAACTGTCGACAGCTTGTCTTCATAGCTTATCTTCAGCGACAACCAAACATCCCTGTCAACAGATCCACGCAGATCCCTCGGATAGTTCAAAAGCCGCAAGACAAGTCCGACTTGTTTTTCTGGCAGTATATCAATAGCTGTTATAAGCTACTGCGAACTACTCCGTATACACGCGATAATTGCACCATTGACTGTGCCAGACAGGGTCACCGACCATTTATCCCATCCCACGACATTCAAGGGCCTGGTGTTTAGATATCCTCAGAACTGATTTGATTTACTGCCTATCGATGAAAGGCTATCAGATAAAACAAACAGATGAAGGGTGAAACCAGAAAAGATAGGTATACAGTATCGCCAAACGCCATTGCTCATGTTCATGTCCGATGGTTGAAAAACACAAATATCACGCTCAAACCTCCCTATGTTCAAAAAGTTTGAAACTCCTCGTAGAGCTTAACAAAATTCACTCCTGTTTGACAAATCTCGATATCGTTTTAAAGCTCTCGGTCGCAGTCTGACTGACATCTTGCCATCGTAAATTCAGCGCCTTGTTAGCCAGTGTTTCAATCTCTTTATTCCATTGATGCTTGAGCAATTCCTCCGCAGAAGGTTTCTTCGACGTAGTACCCGTATCTTTGTTGTGTGAGGTTTCCTCCTGTGCGAAACTTCGATAGTAAGCCCCGAGAGGCGAGGAGATATCGTTCAGGATGGCGGCCTGTTCGCGAATGGCGTCTCGTTGCTGTATCCGCGTTGAGCGGTGCACTTGGACACTGAGATAGAGGACCGAGGCTGTCAAGGTGAAACCGCTGAACTGTTTGGTGGGTTAGATGGCGTAGCTATTCATGGAATAAAAAACATACGAATCCGGTCATGAAGCCCATGGTGGCGGTATTAAACAGCACTCAAAAAAAAGATTTGATGATTCAATGATCATGCGACTGCTTTACTGGTGATTTGGACACAGCGGTCAGGATTGTCGAGCACCGCTCATGTTCTAGGTCTGCACAGGTCAAAAACTCTCCAAGAAGCGGTCGTTCGTACAATTATTCTGAAAAGAATAATATTAATGGCGGACAAAAGGTTCTCGATTGCTGTTGTTGAAGTCGATAAACCGGGAGAGGATCCGGGAGCGCGGCTGATTTTATTGGCCGAGCCTAAAGACGGCAAACTCCAAACCTCCATAGAATTTCCGCGACTCTCGTGAATTAACGACCGACTCTTCTTCGAGAGCATCGACAAAACTTATTCTCAATCCTTACCATTCAATTGCGTTTCAACACCACCTTTTTATCCTCTGCATATCCAATTCCTTCTCTCGACCAGGCCACGGGCCTCCTTTTTTTTCTTCTTCTCGTTTTTTAATAACAACAGCACAATGGCCGGCGGCGCAGCCAACTACCGCCATCTGAGTCGCAAGTCGTCTCACAGACAGGCCCTTCTCCGAAACCTCGTTACCTCTCTCATCAAGCACGAATCCATCACAACCACATGGCCCAAGGCCAAAGAAGCGCAACGCCTTGCCGAGAAGCTCATTACGTTGGGCAAGAAGAACACGGAGCAGAGCCGGAGGAGCGCTATATCGATATTCTTTGTATGTTTATATTTTCGTCAAATGGAAGACAGCTTGACTAATAGTCTAGACCCCCCACTCAATCGTCCCCAAACTCTTCGGTCCTCTTCGAGAACGCTACGCCGACAGACCCGGCGGTTACACACGAGTGCTCCGCGTAGAGCCCAAAAAGGAAGACCAAGCACCCAGCGCCATTCTGGAACTCGTCGACGGCCCCAAGGACATGAAATTCGCCATGACGGCACGAACGCTCTCCCGGAAACGAGAACGCGGCATTTTCACCCTGACCGAGTTGGATCAGTGGAACGTGCAGAAAGTAACCAAGTTCCGGGAAGGCGGTGACAAGTCGCTGGAGGAGGCTATTAAAAAGATCACACTGGAAGACAAGGAGAAGAGGGAAGAGGAGCAGAATGTGACTGCTGAGTCTATGAAGGAGGCTAAGAAGATGGAGGCTAGGAAGCTGGAGTCAAAGTCTAAGGCGAAGGGTTACCCTCAAAGGAAACATTGAATGAACATCTCTTTAGCAGATTTGGAGACATGTGAAAATATATGTATTTTTATTCAGGTGACTAATTCAGTTTATATCATTTCAAGTCATATCCTTGGCCTACTTAATAATTGCGTGGTGTATGAAAATGCGTGGTACTAATCCAGACGAGCAAAACATACATTCAGCTAATGCTATGGATTTGAAGTTTTTATTCCCGTTTCGAGTGAAAGAAGGCCAAATATGATGATGCATTGGCATGTTCTCGAAAAAAGCGCCTTGTAAAATGCCTGGATGCCTTCCCCCTTTACTTTTTGACAACATAACCACACGCCGTTCATTACGCCAATAAGCCACTGTGACAGGAAGTGACAATAGAATTTGGCGACTTCGCCAGCATTTTCAAATCAAAATAAATCAAAACAGAAAAAGTGAACTTTCACTCTAAACAATGGCCTGTTTTTTTCGTTTAACTTGACTTTGAAACACTTGTCCCTCCAGATACAACCAGTGGCCCATTGTTTGCTTGCGATGGGGTATTGTTTGCATAGTGATTTGTCGAAATGGGTGGATTACGCACGTTGGCGTCAAACTCTGAAGGCACCTCTGACGGAGGAGGCTTAGGGGGAAGGTGAGCTGGGGTGCCCCATTTGGCTATCGAATCGTTATGCCCTGGCTGTACGCCGCGAGACACCGATGCCGGACCAGTAGCATTGTTCTGGTTCCTGTTATTAAGCATGGGTGACACGTGAGGCATTGGTTGGCCATTGTTCTCCACATAGCCTGTCCATTGCTGAGGATTATTCAATTGAGGATTGCCATACGACACATTATTAGTATGAGCCATACCCTTGTTTGGGTATCGGTTTGTTGTCGAGTTGCCTCCTGGCACAAAAGACCGTGTCTGTGGGTTGAATGTCGGCCTATTGTAGCTGCCAGGGACCGGGTGGCTAATCATGTTCTGACCGGGCGAAGGGTAATGCTGATTAGGTTGACCGTAAGGATACGAACCCGTATTCGCAGTCATTGAGGTTGAAGGGTAGCCAGGCCACTGCATAGGTGCATTACGTTGATTGGATGGTGAGTAATTATTTTGATAGGGCTGACCAGTCCAAGCCGATGACCCATGTGGTGGAGATTGCGTAAAATTTTGATGTCCGTAATTATTCATAGATGACGGTGAACGGGTCTGCGCATGTCCCATCACTGGCGTGGGCTGGTTGAGAGCAGCGTATCCCGAATATGGAGATTGCTGAGGTGCAGCAGGAGCCTGCCATGAACCAGTTTGTCCCATATGGGGCATGTTCATGGGATATTGAGCCACGTTATTCATGTTCGGGTAAACGGTCGAAGCATGCGTGTTCTGAGGGTAGTTCATGTTAGGTGGCGAAGCACCTGGGCCAACCATATAAGGGTGTTGATTGAAGGCAGTTGCGTTAGGCAATGCCACTGGTGCCGGTCCCGACGAGTAAGGCACCCCAGGGTAATACGCATTGAATTGAGACCTGGCTTCGAAACTATCGTCATGGGGTGTTCTTTGCCTGAAGTTCTTCTTTCGACCACTTGCTGAACTTGACCGAGACATATCTGCGCTACTATCACCAGTAGGTGATTCTCCGGCCTTCGACTCAGGGAAGTCTCGGAAAATTCTCTCTCTAGCTTCCTGGTATTTTGCTTCACGTTCTTCGCGAGTCATTGCGGATCGGTCCTTGGCTGGCGTAGAGGATCCTGTAGGATCATCATCATTGGTACTATCCCCTTCGATTTCTGAGGCAGGCTTTGACGGTGCTGAAGAGCTAGCTGCAATGCTACCACCAGCCGATGGCCGGTCACTGCTCTGGCCATTACGGCGCATAATCTTCATAGCCGGAGCATTCGGTGAAGGGGTGTGAGTTGGGTTGACTGGTCGTAGCAACGATAGAGGCGTGGGCCTAATTTTGATTAGTAAACGAAGGGTAATTGAGCTGGAAAGGGAGAACAAACAATCTACAGAACGGGGTACGATGAAGCCGAACGGAAGTGGCATTGTTATCCACGAAATGCGTCAAATGATAATAATCCCCAAGTTTGTGCGCAAGAAGACGGCCGAATGCGTTCGAAGGCGGCAATTCCAATGATTGCTCTCTGCATAGATATATTAGATGCTTTTCCATATGAAAAAGACAACACAAGGCACTCACTTTGAATCTTGAATAAAGTCTCGAATCTTTTCCTCGAGTTGCAAAAGTAGAAGACGGTCTTTGGGTGAACTCATAGCCTCCAATAGCTTCTCATCCGGTTCTAATGGATACCCACTCAGAGTTGTTCCCGGCTGAAACTCGGCTTGATTAGTGACAACAAAATTGTTGGACACCGAGTCTGGAGGAATTGTGCTCGCAGCACGAATATCGCCATCAGGAAAACGTTGCATGACTGTTGGGATGAGGCCACGAATTTTTTGACCATTTCCGTCTCGAAATTGGTCGCGGAATCCTCTAGTGCCAGCCTCCGAGCCAGTACGTGAGTTGGCAGCGGCAGAAGCAGCACCAGACAGAGACTCTTCTTCGTCGGCAGCCTGGACACTTGCACTGTCATCTGGGCGAAGAGAGTCTTTTTCGTCCATAGCAAATGTGGTCACAGAAGCCATGCTCTTGGAATCAAAGCTCGTCGGCTTCGTTGAGCTGTTTGACAAATGGGTTTGGTCATCGTCAAAAGATGGCTCTCTTTGCAGTGCTACAGTGGCACGACCTTCAGCTGAAGATTGGGAGCCCTCTGAGCCATGCTGGCCATTCATCGACAGACTTTCCACTCCATTCTCAAGGCCCTGTATTACAGGAGTGTGTTTTAGGCCATCTTGGTCCGGCTGGCTGGGCAGTGTGGTGCTCGATGTGTGTGATATCGGCGGGCTTTTCAATTCGCCGGTCATCGTAGCTTCTGCTTCATCATGGGCAGCAGGACCGCTTTGGGATTTTGGTGGCGGAGGCATAGCAAGAATCTAAGTGGTTGTATTATTAGTTCTCATGTTCCACCGACCGGGAGCACAGAGGACCTACTCTTGCAAACGAGGGCCGAGAATCAGGTCCCGTGGTTTTTGAAGCCATAATGCACACGCCAACGAAGCCAACACTTCAAAAACACCACAGACAAAGAGTATTGCAATTAAAAGGCTTTGTAGAGGTGAGAGGGGACTCCGCACGTCGAAAACAGACCAAATCACTGAAAATCTCTCGCTTCAGAGCCCAAACAGATTAGCGACATCTCTCTGGATTATGATGTTCGCCATAAGGGATTGTTTTGAATTTTATGGAGTAGACTGGAAAGCCACGAAAGAGGCCTTGTTGGAGCAGGATCTCATGTGGTAGTAGTGGCGTGGTGAGGGAACAATCGGGAACCGACGAGGCGTGGGATGCTGGGCTCAGATATCCCCGGAAATCTCTGAGCAAGGCCTAGACTGAGAAGCACGGCGGTCAGGGAGTAAGGCTGAGCGTCGCCGGGGTGGAGAGGCCTTGGGAGTCGAGGGTTGTGATGAAGATCGATCAGTGAAGATGTCCGAGCAGCGTTTTTCTCCGTGGGGTTTAGGCTGCGACCGCCCTGCGCTTGCCGCGCGCGTAGTGACCGTGGGCGGCTGCGTCTGGTTGGCCGCGTCGCCAAAGCGGCGCTCTTTCATTGACTTTTATGGATTGCTTCGCTGTCTCGACAGAAGAAGGATAGACCTCGTTTCTGGTCCCCTTGAAATTCAGCTCAAATCGACAGAGACCAGTCGCAGAACTTGCTAGCCCTTCGTCGCCCCTCATGAACAGATATCGAAACGTCGCAGGCGCCCGAGGAGGCCCGTCAAAAGCTACTGCCTCGACGTTGTGCCAAAAATGCCTTCAACGAGATATGTGCTCTCACTCGTACTTCCTACGGATTTATTGCTGACCTGTACCACGGCACTATAGCTATGAATGCAAGGCGACGACGCAACAAAGACCGTATATATCAAGGCCGTCGCGCACGCAGCAATTACAGAATCCGGACCTTGTCCCCAAGTTAACATACGATGCCCCCAAGTCCTCGGACCAAGTGTATGTTCCCAAGAACTTAGCTTCATACGATCCATGCTAATATTGAGCCAACAGTAGTGGTCTTGCAGACGATATTCTAGCCAAGCAAGAGCGAGAGCGCGGAAGACAGCCAGGTTCCGAACTCGACGACGACGACCTTGCTGGGCGCCGTAAAGACCGCTCTCCTAAACGAAGACGATCTGAGTCGCTGGTATCGTCTGGCTCTGTATCCACAATTTCGACGGATCGCTCTCGTTCGCGCTCACCACTATCACGACCCCGAGACGGTTCAGCAAATACCAGAAACCGAGAGTCAGACAGTCGACGGAAAAGGCAATATAGCTACACTTCCTCAGACAATGCCGATTCACAAATGTCCGCTGAGAGGACCCAGTCGCCAAACACAGGCCGGGAGACTGAGCGCAATATTCGAAGGAAGCGACGAGCCTCCAGTCCAGACGAGAGGGGTCGGCGACGGGGATCCCCAGCTCGTGGAAGCCGGAGGGACCGATCGCCCAGTCAAAGCAGAGAAAGGAGTCGCATTGCGAGAGAGCGGCGGTCAATGACACCAGACGCAGTACGTGCTCATGATGGCGGGCGAAGGACGAAACCGCAAAACGAACCTGCGCAACGACGGCGAGAACGTAGCTTGAGCCCTTTTAGCAAACGGCTTGCCCTTACCCAAGCCATGAACATGGGTAGGTAGTGAAACTACAATCTATATATGCCATGGTTTATTTGAAGCTGTCCTACTATGTATTCTATTGATTATTTATATTATTTTTTGGAGGGACAATGCAAAAAAGTAATAGATTATTTTGAAACGCCGTCCTGCAGGGCAATGTTATCGAAAGACCATCCCAACGCCAGGTTTGAATACACATGCAACGATCTCCGTGAAGGGGTATCAAGTTTTAGATCGTATCCTCATCCTCACTGTTCGCCTCCTGCTCACGAACATGAATGCCTTGCACCAACGCATCCCCTTCAATGCCGACTTCTTCACCATCTCCATCTGCATTGCTGGGCCGCGGTTTCTCTCGTCCAGCGCGCTGTGCATTCTCAATCCGTTCACGCACCAACCTGGCGATAGCATTCTCTGTCCTGACATTCAACACCCGCGTCTTCTCGTCCAAGTAGCGTTTCAAATCCCAATTCGGCTTCTTTGGCTGAAGCTTGAACAGATCTATGGGCTGCTCGGCTTCTTCTTCCTTTGCGGCCTGTTCCGCAGCGACCCTGGCGATTTCCGAGGCCTGTTGTTCGAGAGTGACTTGGCCATCTATCGGAGCTTGCTCAAAGCCAAGTTTTGGGCCGCGCGTCTCCGGGTCGTAGTTTCGGCCTGAGAGATATGTTTTGGCAATATCGTGCGCCTCGTCTACTGTCGCATCGCCTAGTGATTCAGGCTCGGGTTGTTTCCGTTTCAGAGCAGCGAGCTTCGCAAGCCTGGCCTTGCGCTCGGTGGCGGCGGCTTCGAGAGAAGCGTTGGACGACGACATCAACCGCGGTTTTCCCAGTGACGGTATTAGGGGAAGCTATATTTTATATGTGCGTGACCAGCTCGAACGTTGAAAGCTTGTTATAAGGGACGTGGTTGAGGTTGAACGCCGCAAAGTCTCGTGGTGGAGAAAGGCGATTTTTATTTTCTGGGTTTAGCCGCACTAGCCTCAGTCCTTAGTTTCCTGCAAGCTACTGACACTTTTTCTCCTCGCTCTCGATTGTCGCATATCGTTTTTTTACAGGCAACTTTTTTCTCTCTCGCGAGTTCTGAATGCCCAGATATACGCTCCCCGTGGGAAGACTCTCAGCTCAACTTACGCCCTCTGGAGCTCGAACGAGAGCCTCGCCGCAGGGATGGAGCCGAGTCGCGAGAAATCCAAGCACGCACGGCTGCCGCTTGCAATCAACCGTACATAATGCCAGAGACGATGCTATCAATAACCACTTGAAGTCTGGGGCCAGCCGTCTTGCGGATTTGGCGAAAAGGAGTCCGGCCAGCAGCGACTCAGCCCAGACATCGACGGCGCCGAAGTCGAAGCCCTCACCTCCATTGAACGGTTTCAAATCAGATAAAGATGCACCAGCACCGACCCGAAAGACAAAGAAGAAGTTTGGGACGTACAGGTTCATGCCCAGGAAGAAAATTATAAAAGGCTACACCGTGGTGGAAACGGAGGAGGGGAGGTCATATGTACCGATAAATGGCCAGGTGCCACGGAGTGTAAATGCGGCGATTGACCGTGCTCAGAAATCATTACAAGAGCAGGGCAGAGTTCTCAGTAAGGAGGCATTCGACTTTGAAGTTCGTCTTCGTCTTACGTCAATGTACCCTTATACTGGGACTCCGAACTGGTGGGATTCTGCATACCAGGAAATATACACGGCCAATTTGGATGAGCAGGATCATACATGGGAAATTCCGCGACGATTCGGGCATGTTAAGACGTTAATCGATCAGATGAAAGACAAGAGCATGGAAGAGGTCTGGAAGGGCTTAGATAAAAGAGGCAAAGCAGCGTCCTGGCCGGTAATCGCCCTTTGGCTACTCCGCGAGTCGCCTGAGAAGTTTCCTGAGTTTTTACTGGCTACGCATTCTGATCCGTACCCCCCTTTTACAATGGCTAGTGATTGTATGCTGTACATTCGCTACTTTCATAACGAGCTGGCTCAAACAGAGATATATCGGTCTGCGGTGCAGACTTGTATGGGCCCAGACCGATGGCCGGTCATCTCCCTTTCACAGCGTGGTGCAAGGCTATACGTTATGCTTGCTGGGTTCGAAAAGGCCTCTGAAGCCTTTGAGGTATTGAAAACACGAGAATCGCTGATTTCCCCGATGACGCTACTTTGCTTTGTGAATATATTCACCCAAGCAGGAGAGATTGACAAGGCGATTGAATGTCTGCGCATGATCCATGCCTCGGATACTGATCCCACGTTGCTCAACTCGGACACTGTGGCACGCCATTGTTCCAGCCTCCTCAAGCTGGATACCGTTGTGGAAGAGGATGGAGAGCGAAACTTTAGGATTCTCCCTCAGCTGTTGAAGCTGGGGATCAAACCAAACCATATAATGATGAACATTATATTATCAAACTCGTTTGCCACTGGCGATTCTCATCTGGGTCTCGACATGCTGAAGTACATGAAGGATCAGGGCATGCAGCTGGATGCGTACACATATCTCGAATTACTGCAGGACGCCGTTGCCCGCCTTGACCGCGATCGTGTCCAGACCCTCATGCACGAAATTTCGTCTAATGAGGAATTCAAAGGCAACAAATATCTCTCAAGCAAGGTTTTCCACGCCCACTTCATTTTCGGAGCGAAAGAGTTGTATATAAAGACCGGATCAACTGAAGCGTTTCTGGATATGCTGGAGATGTACAGTCGCTCCTACGATCTCACCCCATTGAAAGACCTCGCCATGATTCCCCCTCACTATGAGAATCCCGCAGCCGAACACAAGTGCGAACCGTCGCCTCCGGTCTTGTTCATTATTATCGCGACATATCTCCGCGTTCAGGTTGATGCGTCCAAATCGTTCCGTCTCTATCGGCGATTCTGCGAGCTTGTTGAAGAGGGTCACCCGATAGTCGCGCCGATGGTTGCATATCCGCATTTCTTCAACGAGTTCATACTTCCTTTCCGTGCTCGTGGATCAGATCTACGCGATTGTCTGACTATTGTGGAGAATATGCTGGAACCTGCCTCCGAGTATATCACTGTTAATGGAGCTCGAATCAAACGCGCCAAGCCCAACATCTGGACGTGGAATACTCTGCTGAGCGTATTCAATGCTGCACGCCAGCCCGACGCAGTCAATGTGATCCGAAGCATGATGCAAAAGCACAATATCGAGTACGACCGCGTAACGTGGAACACAATCATCTGGGGCGACGCCAAAATGCAAGACATGATGACGGCCGCACTCTCAGTCCAGCAGATGGAAAACGCGGGGTTTATGCCCAACTCGTATACGATGCGGGCGCTGCGAGAGTCGAGGGATCCCGAGCAGCTTCATAATGCTCTGGAATCGCTCAATGAGAGATCGCAGCAGCTTTTGGACTGGGAGAGCAAGGTGGAGGAGGAGGAGAAGGAAGAGCTTCTGGATAAAGGCTTACAGCGTCTTGCCGGTGCTATTCACACAGAGAAGGCTGAGCAGTCTTGAGATACCCTATTTGCATGTTTGGAGTTTATATGTAAAATACGTCGACGATTTGAGAATAGATTATGTATGTATTGAAGCGTAACAATCATCAGCGGACACTGATCTGTGTATTTATACTCTACATGTAACAGCATAAACCTTGGAATACTCGTATTCGTAGTTAATCATAATAGCTTAGCTTTCCTTCTGCTTCCCCAAGCTAAGCGCAGTCCCTAACCTCCGATGAAGATGGAAACCTATAAAAACCATTAGCGAACAACCCTAGGCTGAGAGACGGGGGATTAGCTTACCGCCATAAAGACGCAGCATATACTTATATAGGGACTCAGCCGTTCCCCAATCCTAGCACACTTCCAAAAGATGCCAAGGAAGCTTTAACACACATTAGCATAAACTAAGCTTTCTTTAATGCTGTGTTTATCAAATACATACCCATGCTGGTTGCGGTCCATGACACCTGGCATCATAGAATGTGCATAAGCACTTGTGCAGATAATGAGAAGGATGACAAGCAACAGAGACTGGAAGTTGAAGAGGGCAGTCTGTCACACAGATAAATAGTCAGTTAATACGCCACAGCATGGATTTTTGGGCGTAGGTGGCAGAGTGGTTTGGTGTCAGCCTCCCAGTTATATAGACCTACCATCTTGCTTCCTCGTTGTTATTTTCACCTCAACAGTGCAAAAAAGGGATCTTCGCAGTGCCACTGGACAATATTCAAGGTACGTGATGTGATGCAGAGCGATCTATATCTGTGAAAGTTGATTCCCGAAGAGGTCTGGACAGCAGCTGGCTCCAAGAACACGCTAGGCTGCAACCAGCTAAGCGCGCGGCAGCACAGGGAGGTCTTGGCGTGAATCTATGATTGGCTGCTTGTTAAAGGCAGCTGCCCCACCTGCATCATCGCTTGAAGGAAGATCAGCTTCCTCTTTATTCCCTGACAAGGGACATCATCCCCATCAGGATGTAGGGCCTAGTTACTCACTCAACCTTCGCTTTTTCTCGACATACCGCTCTACACTTGCAACCCGACCGTTGACGTTTCTGGCGACTGCTCTGTCTTGGCGAGCGAGCTGTCGACTCGCAGCCGCGCGACCACTTCGTCGACACTTCGACTTTGATTTTCTATCAAACTTCTGATCGGGATTCTGACCAGGATCGATTAATGTTTTGAGCAGTCTTTTGGTCAAAAAGACACAAAACCAGACATGGCTGAACCACGCGCTCGCGCTGCTCGCCAAAAGGGGCAGATGAACTTTCCCAATGAGAGTACGTTGTCTCGTTTTGGAGCATTTTTGAAACTCGTCAAGCTAAACTAGTATGCACAGTGCGTGCGTTTCTCACTGGCCATGGTGATCGTGATGCCCACCCGTACTGCCCCCAGGGCCCGCTGCAAGAGACAGTGCGAGTCCTCGACGAAGTAGTAACCGACTACATTTTGGAAATGTGCCACGAGGCGGCCGCGGTTGCCAACTATGCGCGTCGCCAGAAAGTCAAGGTTGAAGACTTTCGCTTCGCGCTGCGTCGTGACGCGCACAAGCTCGGTCGTGTCCAGCAGCTGTTGCAGATGGACCGCGAGCTCAAAGATGCACGAAAGATCTTTGACCAGGACGACGACCAGGTGACTACTGGCAAGAAAATGGCCGAGGAATTGGATGTTAGTGTCGATGGTACCGTTGAGACTGCGACTGGCAAGAAGTCAAAGGGCAAGGGGAAGCGTGTTGCCCGGCGTGACTCTGATGCAACCGAGGATGGCGCCCCCAAGAAACGCAAGGTCGATGCTTGATCGTGGACAAAAGGCTTTGGGTTCTGGAGGACTACCACACATTGGTGGGGTTGTCTTCAGTTACAACTGGGATACATGGTTTGTATTATGGCTGGCGTTAGGTGTTACAGCGCTACAATGAATGATGAGCATCGATTCATGCTTTTACATACATGACGCCTCAATATACCCGATGCACTTAGCCTTTGCATAGATGATAATCGAGTCACTACGCCAACTCAACGAAGAAGCATTCTCGTCTCTCGGTGTTTCCAACCACCGACTGACCTGGTTTTCCTGGTGATCAACGTGTACCTAGTAGCGGTGCTGGTGCATCCCGCCTTGTTTCCGACATGGGTTTTTGGTGCAGGGGGGATGTGTCTTGGCTAGACACCGCGGAAGAAAACATTGTCACTATTCCGGATAATGCATACTTGTTTCTCAGTGATCAGGACACCAGTGAAGAAGACTATGGGAACTTTTCAGTGCAAGTCTTATTTACAGTATCTCAACTTTCGAAAGTTTTGAACCACTACTGTTCCCACCTCATATATTCAGACCATTGACTCAGATGTCACAATCAACATCGATAACATTAGTTGAAGGCCTAATTAACGATATCTGAAGAACAAGTCTAAATGCTTAGTGACTCTCTTAGTGAATCCTGTAAACCTTGACTGAACCAGCTATTCCGTAGTTACTACGGAGCAGTTACTCTCGTTCTAATTAACATTCCACCTCGCCTGAATTTCCTGTAATAATCTCACGAGCAGAGTTTTTTCCTAAAAAAAAAAAGGAAGATATCTCATACCGACCTCCGTGCTGACGACAGACCGATTACCGCAATCCCGGCCCAGCGCGACTCCCGGGGGCTCCACCGGGCTGACGGACCCTGACATTTAGGCCTGATGGAGTATGTATCGGCCCTCTTGGTCCCTAAAACTATGCAGGACTGCAGGGCTAGGGCTGATTATTTAGCGTGGGTTGTAAAACGCAAAGTCATGGTTCTTGCGGTATACGAGGTCCAATATACACACACTGAATAGAGTGCACAGTATACACGAACAATAGATGGCAGCATAAACGTTAAACGAAAAGCAAAATCCAAGCAATCCCTAGTCGCACCAGTTGACGTCCAATTTCTTGACCGAACCAGCGTTGCAGTTAAAGTGGACCGGGCCATGTGTGAAATTTATTAGCAATCTTGGACGTAGTGACATGTCCACTATCGGGGGGTTTTCTCTGCTAGTTATTCGAGAATGGTGTTTCAGCCTTCGTAAGTCGAAAGGTTCGTCTACGTAACCAACGTAGTGTTTGTCGTAGCGTGTTTACTCTTCCAGAAAATCCAGAAGAATAAAGATAAGACGAGATCTGCAGGTCTCCAACACTTTTAGTATTCATACAGCTTGTCTGTCGAATCCAGGCGTTGCAACAGCTTCTCTTTCCACATTTCATCAAACAGCGTCCATCAGATATCAAAATGTCAGCCCTGCAGCTATACCAATGGATATGGCCTCTCCGCCAACCCAACCGCACTCGCCCAGCCGACAAACCCATGGCAGTGCTAGGCCTGGGCATGCCTCGCACTGGAACCGAATCCCTCAAAGCCGCGCTTGAAGAGCTGGGCTATGCGACATACCACGGCTTCGAGCCAGCAGGCAACCCGGGCGACTGCGTGACCTGGTGTAATCTGATCGAGAAAAAGAAGAAGACGAATACGACAAATCCTCCAAAAGGAGGGGATGCCCTGACAGCAAACGATTTCGACAAAGTGCTAGGCCATTGCCAGGCCGTCTCGGACACGCCGAGTATCTGCTTCGCAGACGAGATGATTGCCGCCTATCCCGATGCCAAAATAATTCTGAACCATCGGCCAGACATCGACGCGTGGCAGAAGAGCATTACGGCAGTCGTGGGACGCAACGAGGCACTCATCGGCACAGTCATAAAAAAGGTGCTCGTCTTGTTCTCCCCGGAGCTGTTCTGGCTGCAACAGCACGTCAACCGCATCGATTTCGACACTCTGTGGCGCGGTGATATTGTGAGTAATGCAGCCACCGTGTATAAAGAGCACTATGCCCATTTGGAAAAAATTGCGCCGCCGGAGCGTACGCTGCGATGGTGTGTGCAGGATGGATGGGAGCCGTTGTGTGAATTTTTGGGGAAGCCTGTGCCGAACAAGCCGTTTCCGCACAAGAATACTCCCGAGGAGCAGCAAAAGGTGCTGGCGAAGAGGCTGTGGCCGCTGGCGAGAGATGCGATTTTGAGGTTTGTCTTGACTACGGTGGTTGTCACGGCGGGCGGGTCGTGGCTGTGGGCGAGATGGAGGTGATTCTTATATCCAGTCGTTCTGCAATGTATATAGTCAATGTGATTTATGAAGCATTCAATGTGTCAACAATAAAACTTGAAGGATTTCCAGTGTTCAAAGGTTCAAAGTTACATAAATGGATGTGTCGAATTCAGTCAATATCCTGATCTAATATAAACAGTACCCAACCACTCGTCCTCAGGCTCATCCATGCATGTAGGAATCTGCAGATTCGAAAGAGTAGACTGACATGATACTCCAATACGCCGTGCCCTGGTCTTCTTTCTTTTTCTCCTTTTGTTCAAGGCGAATGATCTCGGATTGCTCAACCATAGCAGACAAGATTACAGATCCCTCACAAAAGGCATCAAAAACATGACCGTAAGTATTTTTTAAATTCATTACTTTTCCCGTCTTTCGTCCTATGCACGAACCTCCTCAGCATTGCGCTCCTGGTTGCGCTGCTGCCCGCCCTCACGGCCGCCACGGCCTCCCTTGCCGCCTCTCTGTCCACCGCGCTGGTTGCCAGACTCGCCTGCGTTGGCTGCCTCGCCGCCGCCGAGCGTGATCTGAGCAGTTGCCAGTCGGTTCGAGAGTTCCATCTGCGTGCGGATGGTGTTGGCGAGGTAGGAGACGACCAGGACGTCTTGGATGTGCTTGTTGCTGTGACGGTCAGTTAGCGTATACACACACAGAGGGGGAAAGGTACGTACAAATCGCGCTCAATATCGGCCGGCTCAACCTTGGGAGCCAGGGCAAGAGCATTCAGCAGGAATTGGCCAAGGGCTACCGACGCAAGAGCCTCCTCGTCGATCACGGCCTCGACATACTTGGACACACGGTCAATCATGCCAATAACCTCCTCGACCGCGCGTTCCAGAGCCTCGACGTCGGTGAAGATGCTGGTGGTTCGGTCCTCAGTATCGCGAGCATTGGCAATGGCTTCCAAACCGTTCTTCTCCGCCTCGCTATAACGAATCTCATGCGGCACGGGGATAAAGGCAGCGCTGTCGGCAGCGCGCTCCGCGGTGACGCCCACGGGGGCGGAGATATAGGCGCGAGTTTCAATATCCTTGCCCGGCTCAGTCGAGACAGTCAAGTGCACGGCTGGGTGAGGCCATGTGCCGTCCCCCTGGCCACCGTAAAAATTCTGAATCAGGGCGGAAAACGTGTTGAGTTCTGACGAGGTGGCGTACCAACCGACGAGCACTTCGCGCGGGTTGGCTCGCAGGTGCAGCGTCAGCATCTGCTTCTGATACTCCATATCGACCTCGACCTGGTCGGTGGTCTCGGTGTGGCCGACGGCAAAACAGCTTCGGATTTCGACTTCGGTTCCATCTTCACTGCGGGTTCCCAGCAGCGTTCCAATCACGCGGTCTTGGTCGGCATTTCGGCGAAGGGAGTGGTCGAGGATAGAGAAGATAGCCTATTGGAACAAGTCAGAACTGAGCGATAACTTCTTCCACGGTTATCAAGATATCTGCATACCTGAGGCTGGATCACCACATTCAGAGGGGCTGTGGTTGGTGCAGACCCCACCGTCACAGGGCCCAAGGGCCGCGCGAGATGCAGAAACGAGTCGGTCTCAGCCATATTGTCGGATAGATCAAAAAGACAGCCTGTTCCTCAGCGACAAGAGAAACAGTCTGATTTTTTGCTCTTGGCTTGGCGGTGGATGTCGTGGAGACAGATCTGGTTGTTCCGCCCGCTGTGAGTCGTGACTTCCCGAATTGTGTGTGCGAGCCCGAAATTTCACGCTAAGATAAGATAAGCTCCTGCAGCCATCGACTGCGACGAGAGGGAAAAAAAAGTTCTGCACTGCGAGACAACGTATATTAATAGCTGCAAAAAATGCCACCACGACATGGAAGTGGCCGAGGGCGAGGGCGAGGGCGAGGACGAGGAGGGCTCTCAAGGCCTTCGAGAGGCGCTCGTAAGGGGCCTCCTGGCAGAAACCGCGGGTTTCAGACTTCGCGTGTCGAAGAGACCAGGTTCGAGTGCTCTTTGTTTCTTTCTTTCTTGTTTGACCGAGACTAATTGCTGTTTACAGAGAGGCCGAATCACAATCTGATAGCGAGTCAGGTGGCGACGACCAATTTGAGGGCTTTGCGGACGATATGGAGGAGGATATGGACGTCGATAGCGAGTCGTCCGCTGAGGAAGACGAGCAGACCACCGACCGTCCATACAGTGTTCTGCTGCAATTGCTAAACACCGATTCCAATGCGGACCACGCGCGCAAGAGGCGGAAGCTTGATAATGGAAAAAGCGAGAAGAGTCGACCAGAACCTGTTGAGGAACCAAAAGAGCCCGAGGAGATGGACGTTTTAGAAGACCAGGAGGCTTCAGATGATGATGCCGAGGGTGAAGCCAGTGAGGCAGATGACGAGGAAGACAGTGAGTATTTCAAAACAACCAATGCAAGGACTCGCTGATCGTGTAGCTGCGGACCCGTTCGAGAAGCATTTTGCCAGTCCTGACGAGGCCGAGTTATCCAAAAAGACTCAAGAGGCAGCCGCTAGCAAATGGCGCTCGATCAGAGCTCCTCTTCCTGACAACTTCAGAGCAGTCTGCAACGTTCCGGAGAGCGACGATTCCTGGAGTCTGCCTGTGGCTGCACGAAGCACGCGTAATTTAAAGGTTGGTCATATCGTTAAAATTACAACTTATTTACAGTTCTAACTATCGCATAGCTCAAGAAAAAACTGGCATCTGCAGCTGCAGAGGCCGTGCCAAAGTTCGACGGCCTTTATCAGAACATGGCCTCGCTGCTTTTCAACTACAACGACGTCCTTTTCGGCGGGCGAACAGCATCGAATGCAGCGGAACTGCGAGATATCCTAAGCATCCACTTGCTCAATCATGTCTTGAAAACACGCGATCGAGTGCTCAAAAACAACGCTCGTTTGTCGAAAGACCAGAGCGAGGATGTTGAACTGCGCGACCAGGGCTTCACCAGACCCAAGGTGCTTTTAATTCTACCAACTCGACAAGCCTGTGTTCGATTTGTCGAAAGCATCAGCCGTATTTACCAGCCAGAGCAGCAAGAGAACAAGAAGCGCTTCATGGACGAGTTCAGCGCCGAGGACGACCAGACGTGGGATAATCGAGCTGAGGATTTCAAAGACCTTTTCGGCGGAAATGACGACGACATGTTCCGGTTGGGGCTGAAGTTTACGAGAAAGACTATCAAGTACTTTTCTCAATTCTACAACTCCGACATCATCCTGGCCAGTCCGTTGGGCTTGCGGACGATCATGGACAAAGAAGAGTGAGTTTTACTACCTAACTACTGTAAGAAATTGAGGGCTAATATCTGTACAGCGAAAAGAAAAACGATCACGACTTCCTCTCATCGATCGAGATAGCCATTGTTGATCACGCCGACGGCCTACTGATGCAGAACTGGGACCATGTCGAATACATTTTCAGCCACATGAACTTGCAACCAAAGGAAGCCCACGGATGCGACTTTAGCCGGGTGCGCTCATGGTATCTGGATGGTCAAGCGCGCTATATACGCCAGACCATCGTCTTGTCGTCGTTTATCTCGCCCGAGGTGAATTCGCTGTTCTCGCAGCGCATGCAAAACATTGCCGGCCAGGCAAAGATCACGCCGACGTACAACGGAGCCATCACCGACATATCCGTACCTGTCCCGGTGAAGCAGACGTTTTCACGCTTCGACTCAACCTCGCCGCTCAAGGACCCTGATATGCGCTTCAAGTACTTTACTACGGCCATCCTGCCGACCATCACGCGCGCAGTGACTGGACGAGGACAGGGCAATGGAGCGGGAATTCTGATTTTCATTCCATCTTACCTCGACTTTGTGCGCGTGCGCAATTTCTTTGCGTCCTCGGCGCAGGCGGCCAATATATCCTTCGGAGCCATCTCCGAGTACTCGGAGGGCAAAGAGATATCGCGAACGCGCAGCTACTTCATGACGGGGCGACACTCGGTCCTGCTGTATACGGAGCGCGCGCATCACTTCCGGCGCTACAAGATCCGCGGAGTCAAGCAGTTAGTGATGTACGGACTGCCAGAGAACCCCATCTTCTTCCGCGAGGTAGTCGAGTACCTGGCGCTGGACCCAGCGACATCGGCGGCTGGCGTGGGCGGAGCGCGGTCGCTGTTCTCGCGGTACGACGCGCTCAAGCTGGAGCGAATAGTTGGCAGTCAGCGGGTGGGCAACATGCTGAGAGAGCGCGGCGATACGTTTAGTTTTGTATAGATCAGTGTCGGAGACTGTCGTCGGCTGAAGTGAGGACGGAGATCTCGTGGATCTTCCACTAAGACAAATGT
Organism: Talaromyces sp. P118-02; assembly: GCA_037040535.1. Taxonomy (NCBI): domain Eukaryota; kingdom Fungi; phylum Ascomycota; class Eurotiomycetes; order Eurotiales; family Trichocomaceae; genus Talaromyces; species Talaromyces sp. P118-02. The sequence continues at coordinate 599,037 of JAXQGY010000915.1, forward strand.
AGTTATAGAGTCACGTACCGTAACCTCCATGGTATGACTAAGCGCTCGAGTATCTGACCGGAACACTCTTGCTAGATATGCATTCGAAGTCGCCATCAGCTATCCCCCAGAGGCATCAATTGATCCCACCTCGTAAAACCAATGCTTTCAGTTTACCCACCTATCGATCGACAGCTTTTTTTTTCAAGAATTTCAATATAGGGCGCCGGTGCCAGAACCAGGTATATTAGGAGCAAAAATAAATGTATCAGTTCTCCGTATCGTGGGCATAATTAATCGCGGAGCGCAGTGTAGCGATTATTAGTACGAAACATTTTTCAAAATAAAAAATCAAATTAGTGCCTCAGAAATAGTTTTCCTTTCTTAGAATATTTCTCCTTTACATATGAGTTACCAATAATATAGCTATAATCTAGCCTCACTAGATTTTCTTTAATCAAATCAGCTTTGTAAATCATATCTCAATGACCTATACATTGCGTTCTGTGCCCCCTGGCGTACATGCGCCATAAAAGGTGGTGGCTTGTAGGCGTCAACAAGGAAGGTTATTAGATGGATTTTTGTATGGAACAGATTGATATTATAAGCAAGCTCCCTTTTCTCATCAACATAGGAACTGGGGCAATTCATTTTGGAAATTCCTCAGTAATCTGCTCCAACTGGATAACTGTCAATGATTCCAAATAGTTCAAGAGGATCAGTGAGGTCCAACCCTCCATGATTTCTTAGACCATCTCAATCTTGATAAGCGGCACTATCAGCGAGTTGCGTATGATGCCGACCATGATGCCTTTGTTGGTGGCCATCTTTCGTTGTTGGCTGGCTGTCATATTATAATCGATGGCACTGTTTGATGCCATCAAACGAAAAACTTTCACTTCTTTCTGCTGCCCCTGCCGGTAGCATCGGGCGTATGCTTGTTGCTCAGTGTTGGTATTCCACCACACTTCAGATTGAATAACAATTGATGCGCTCTGCAGGTTCAGGCCGACGCCACCAGACCCGCTTGTGATGAGCAAAATTGCTGATCCAAAATGCCCGTCAAATCGTTCTTGGATGATTGGCCATTTGTCTTTATCGACAGAACCATTGAAGCGAAAAACCACGATGTTCTTTTCTGTGAGAACACGGTCGACTATATCGAGGAATTTTAAGGTATGTGCTGAATCGCACGATTTTCTCGTTGGGCCAAGTTCGAAGAATGTGCTTGACTAGTTTGACCAGAGCCTGGATTCTAGTTGACCGGCTTCTTAGATGAGAGCTAGGTATCTCTTTGAGGTACTTTCGCCAGTCTACTAATGCAGCTGTACTCTCCTGTCCCTGCATATTAAGTAGCTGTACGACAATTTCTTCTGGGTCGCTTTCAATATCAATGGCAGAAGAGGGGAGAGTTTCTGTCTTTTGAGAAGAAAAGTCTGCAAGTACAAGGTGCGCTGCCGCTATCTGAGCTTGGATAGCTAGGCCGAGAGCCTCGACCGCATTGCTATTTTCGTTGTGTGAGCGATTCTTTGCTTGGGTATTTAATATCCCTTTTGCTCTTTCGAATCTTGAAGTGGCGTCTGATACCTGGACTTTCTCGGTTTCGTTGAGTTTAAAGACGACATTCGTCGTGATCAGTCCTGGGAGGGCAAGTGAATCCGAGGGTCTTGCGATGAGAACTGCAAGCAGAAATCGTTGCAGTGCCGTGACATCGGGATCAGCATATTCGCTGGCTTGTTGGTGCTGTGGCTGTGGCCAGCCTCGAATACATTTCCGATGGAGAGATACTTGCTTGTGTTGAGAGATGGTCCGTGAAGATTTTGAAAGGTGTTGGGAGATGGTCGGTGACAAATTCGGAAGGGGCCTGTGTTGGAGAGATGGTCAATGAAAAAAATTAAAAGTAAAGTCGAGTCCACGCAGGCTAGCCAAGGGGTCCTCTCCAGATTCCTGAACCAATCCTTCACACCTCACGCCTCACTTATTATTTCCCCTCTATTCATATCAGTGCATATGTATCGACACGGCCGTGGTGCCACTGCACCATTCCCAACATAACACGCCAAACTCAATGGCGTAATTCGTCGACCCCTACGGAGTAGTGACAGGTACAAGTGATAGTATGGTGGTCGTGATAAGCGATAAGTTGTGGATACCCATGCGACTAGGCAGTTCCCCGCACAGCCGAGCAGCGCTGATTGGCTGGCGGCACATACATGCGCCTGACAAAAAACGCTGTCACGAGGGCCGGTGCCTTCGGACTTCTTTCCTCTCTTCTTCTTCTTCTGTACGTACGATCATTTCAGTTGACCACCGTTCCAGCTGTGCTGTTGAAGGACTGACAAGAGATCCACATTTAGAGGCATTTACTTCAAGTTCTGCTCTAAGTTCAGCTTTGACCTCAAAAGAGATGAACCATGATACCTCGAGTACGACGATACATTTAGACGATACGATGGAGGTAGGTCCAGATCAGCCACTGCCGCAGGCGTCCAAAGCGCCTGGAAATGCAGAGTATCTGGATGCCCGCCCTACGGCGACAGCGAGTGGGATGCGTCCCTCTGCCGACAGCCTCTTTTCCGACCTTTCGATGTATACCGGCGATGTCTCCAGCAGTCACCCGTATAGTAACGACTCGCCCTCGTCACCTCCTGGGTCACCGGGTAGTAGAAAACGGTCGTTGAGATATATGATTTCAAAGGGATGGGTACACAGCAAAGGCATGCTCATGGTGATTGTGTCGCAGTTCTTTGGGGCATCGATGAACGTGATGACTCAGGTGCTCGAGCGAGACGGCAGCCACGGAAAGGCCATGCATCCGTTCCAGGTAAGCAAAGCCTTTGGGTAGTTGAAACTGGACAGTTTGGGATAGAATTTAAGGCTGACCGTCTAGATCCTGTTCGTCCGCATGTTCATTACCGCGGCGGCCAGCTACGTCTACATGTGGTGGACGCGCGTGCCGGATCCCCTTGGCACACGAGAAGTGCGATGGCTGCTGGTTGCTCGTGCAGTTGGAGGCTTTTTTGGAGTCTTTGGCATGTACTTTTCGTTGCTGTACATGCCTCTGGCGGAAGCCACGGTGCTCACGTTCCTGGCGCCGATTGTAGCGTGCTATGCGTGCTCATTCTTGTTGCCAAACGAGCCATTTACGCGGAAACAGCAGCTGGCAGGACTGGTGTCGTTGCTGGGAGTCGTCTTGATTGCGCGCCCGTTTTCTGGTGGCAAGATAGAAGACAACCCGGGGGCTTTTTATGATAATAACAACAATAGTACTATTAGCCAAAGACAGGCCGACGAGGGGATAGAACCGCCTAGTGCGTACCAACACCTCCTGGCGATTGGTTTGAGTCTGGTGGGCGTGGTAGGCGCAGCATGCGCATATACAACGATCCGGCTCATCGGCTCGCGAACGCACGCGCTCGTCAGCGTGACTTATTTCTCCACCTACTCCACCATCATATCGACGATTGCCATGCTGGCAATCCCGTCCGTCTCGTTTCGTCTTCCAGACAACGCGCCAGAATGGGGGTTGCTGCTTGGTCTCGGAGCGAACGGATTCATCATGCAGTACCTGCTAACCGCGGGACTGGCATATCAACCATCATCATCAAATTCCAAGGGACACGGCACGCGGGCGACGTCGATGGTCTACACGCAAATGCTGTTTGCGCTGTTTTATGATAAAGTAGTCATGGACACGTCGCCGTCGGCGATCAGCTGGGCTGGGTCCGGCTTGATTCTGGGATGTGCGCTTTACGTTGCTACAGTGCGCGACAGCACTAAAACTACTACTACTACGACTATTATGCAAGAGGAGGATGGATTCCAGGCTGAGGACGGGGTTTCGGCATTAGGGCTTGGACTGACGGTGAATGAACGGGGCAAGGATGTCGAGGAGGGTCGCGGGCTGTTGCGCGATCGAGAGGGCGATGGCGAGGCTTCTCGATAAGAACTTGACAACTTGACAAATCTGGAAGTGTCGATCAAGAAGAGAATGCGGGGTTGGAGTCTGGAGTCTGGAGATGTCACTCCACAGATCCACATTTGGTGGATTAGCTTGTTGCCGTGACCATATGCCATTGCTGCCCTGGACCTGATAGAATGAGACTATTTAGAACAAATAAAAGAAGCAATTTGGAATGAAAAATAAGGAATAGAAATAAAATAATAACAATAACAATAACAATAATGATATGTAATGTGCTATCAAGTATCAACACGAGGTAGCATTTCTCTGTATAAGGATTTACTAGCCAACTCGGTAAAGACCGGCTACACCGGCCGACAGAGGTCCGTTGCATATGCAACAATAAATAAATAAACGTCGCAAACCAGGCAGAGGAACGACCCACAATCATGATGACTATGGACTACTACTGAATACGGAGCAGTCACTGAAAGACAACTAGGGGATATTAATTAGTTGGTACATGGATGGATGCAAATGTCCGGAATTGGCATTGATTTCCTGATCGGGGCACAAACAGTCACAACTTGCAGCTTGCGACTTGCAATTTTGGGGGTCTGCACAGACTCACTGCTCTGCCCTGTTTTCTGGCCTGATCAAAACACATCATCGAGCATGAACCCAAGAAAGAAAGAAAGAACATATTAACAGTGAGACGACAAGCACTATCAAGTATAAAGCCTGCATGAAGGAGAGGCCAAAGAGCAGCTGCGGCCCGCAATGCGCTAGCGGGAAACTCTCGTCCGACCAGTCAGAGGCCCGCACACTAACCCGAAAGAAGTCTACTTCGGTCTAGCCTCGACCCGACGCCAATCAAACATCCACAAACAGGACCCACTTGAGACCGTACTACGTCATAGGGCAGACTGCTCTCGCCGACAAGTCCCGATGGCGTTGCCCCACTTGTTTGCGTCTGATTGGCGCGTGCCTCTCGTGGTCGCAGCAATCAGAACGCCCCCTGGTGGGAGGCGGCCAATGGCGATGCTTGCGTAGGCCCCACTGCTCCGAGGTAGTTTTATGAGTGTCCATGAACGTCGTATCTTTGGGAACTCTGAGTTATTATAAGGTATTTATATATCAATGGGTGCCCTGGGTCCGGCCTGGTTGATACAAGGAGAAGAGGTGTTTTGTGTGGTTTGTGGCAGATTGGCTTGTTTGTCGCTGTCCTTGTCTATATACTAACTAAACACTATCTATACTACTGTATACTCCACACCTATACTGATATCTATATACTCGCTTCACTCCGTTCAACCTCAAAATGCGCCACTTCGACACCTGGATCCTCCGCGATCCCTACTCCATCTTCCACTACTACTCGACCGGCCGCGTCTGGCAAGAATCCGTGCGCGACATGATCCAGCAACGCCAGATCTGCGCGCCTCAAGTCGACCCTTCTTCTTCTCGCCGCGACCTACTAGCACAGAAATACATATCCGCCCAGCCCGAGAGCAATTTCCTGCAACGATTCCCGCCAGAGATCCGCCTCATGATTTACGAATATGTCTTCGGCGACGAGGCCGTGCATCTAGTGCAACTCAAGGGCAAGATCCGCCATGTACGCTGCAGCAACCCGTCTGCATCGATTGCGAGTCACCGATCCTGCTGCCCCGAAACACTGGCGCGATGGCGCTCTACCAACAATCCAGCTGCTGGTGGCCAGCCTGACCAGAACAGCATGCTCTACCCACACACGCACTCGGCGCTCCCAACCAATCTAACCAATTCCTCGCTCTCCCTCCTGCGCACCTGCCGCGCCATCTACCTCGAAGCCGCCAGCGTCCCGTACACCGATTTAGTGTACGATGTCGACGACCTACACACCTTCATCGCCTTCTCGCTCGCCATCTCGCCGGACCATCTCCACTCCATAAAGCGCCTGACCGTGCAATGGACACCCATCTGGCAACCCATGGCCGGCGAATCCCGACACACATCCATCTACGCATACACACACAACGACGCGCTCTGGAAACTCTTCTGGACACGCGTGCAAGCCATGACGGGCCTCGAAGAGCTGCGCATTTCCTTGGATTTGGGCCGTTTCATCGGCAACAATACCAACACAACATCCAACGGCAGTAAAAAAATCAGCCTTGTTACCAGCGAACCATGGGTTTCGCCGTTGCTCGCAGTGCGAGGGCTGAAAAGTTTTGATTTGTGTGTTACGGCGAAATGTGTGGCGTCGCAGCAGCAGACGACGACGACGGATAATTTGGTTGCTGAGATTGGGAGGGATGCGGCGATGTTGGGCGAGTTTTTGAGGGAGGTCATGTGTAAGCCACGCGACGAGGAGGAGGTGGTTTCGTGTAAGATGGAGAGTGATCATACTGGGATTCAGCAGCACTGGAGGCCGTTGATGATTACTGCGGCGTGATTGCAAAAACAAAAAAGTGTTTCTGTTTTTTTCTGTTACAGGTTGATACCCATATACTGGCGTTATGATCATAGACATGATATATATCATATAGATCAATCGCATATACGATGATAGATCACTTGAAAGAAGAAAGAAAGAAAGAAAAAAATAGAAGTAAACTGGAGTAGAGTTATTAAATACTTCATTATGCCATGATCGATCAATTTGCCCCGTCATGTCTGCTTGAATAGTAGTGTTTGTGTCTGTGTTTCGCGCAAATGGCGATCCTTCTAAATATGCCTTTCCCAATTTATGTATGCCCTAAAGTAAAACAATTTGAAGTGAAGCAGAAAGGAAAAAAAAAAGTAGAAATTATGTGCTGGTTGTTATGAATTAGTACGACTCTCCACGCAACATGCTGGGTCGACGTCGTTCGTCGCCGCTTTCGAGAAATGATGCGCCGTCTCGGTCGTCGTCGCTGGCGATGGGGGATGTTGGGCCGCTCATTAGTTGGTGAGAGCGTGTGCGGGTCATCTATTTGGTCAGCAAAGAAGCATATATGAAAAAAAGGGGGCAACTCACCCATGAGCGAACTCCCCCGATGAGACCCAAGCTGTAGCCCGTAGCAAAGTCTTCATGACGCCCAGCTGGCCCCGGGCTTTCCGGACGACCAGGAAACTGAATCTTGGAGATACTCGACCTTGGACTGTGTACGTCGTTGACGCCGTTCTTGGTGCTGCGCGCGGGACTGTTGGACCGGCTGTTTCCCCAGAACTGGCGGAACTCGCGCGTCAATTCTTGACCGGTGTTGTTCCAGTTGCTGCGGATGCTCTCGCGGAGCTCGGTGACGTGTCGTTTGATCTCGAGTTCGTTCTTTTTCAGCCACGACACGTTGAGTTCCTGTCGGGACGCTCCGCGCTTGAACTGGCGGGCGATGTATTTGTCGTAATCCCGGACGACCCTATACATGTGAGTTTCCTTCTGGTACGAAGAGGGAAAAAAAACCTACTTTGTGATAATACCCGTAGTACTAACCCCCTCCGTACGCTGCGTAACAAGAAATTTGCCCTGCTCTTTAATCGGGGCATAAATATCATCACCCTCGGCCGCCTGGTACGGCAGATCGTCGTGCGCGACATAGTCAATCTTGTGCTCGGCGAGAAACTCCGGAGTGACGATCCACGGACAGTCCGGGATCACCTCGTCGACCCATTTGCAGTGTCGCACTGTCTCGGCGCGCTCGGCGCCAGAGAGCACCGTCAGCCCTTTGCGCTGGTGCGTTTCCTCGTCTCCGGTGACGCCGACGATCAGGTACACTTCGGGGAATGCTTTCTTGGCCTGCTCGAGCTGTCGCATGTGGCTGTATATCACATCTTCATTAGATGGTTGCACCATGTACTTGTAAAAATAAGAACTCACCCCAGGTGAAACAGGTCAAAAACACCATCAGCGTACACCCGCACGGGCCGTCCGGTCGGCGGCGGATTGGTATGATAGCCCACAGGGTCTTGCAATCCAGCACGCAGCGTAGTCTGCAAAAACCCGTCCTTGCTGCTGCTCGCTTTTCGCTTTGAGCGAGTCTCTATATCCGCGCTGGCCTCGGTGGTTTCCGAGGGCTCGCCGGGATCTTCTTTCCCATCCTCGACGTCGACGGCGCCATTGCTCGACGACTGCGTAGTTGTCTTTGTTTCCGTCAAATCTTCGGCAGTTCTCGCCCGCTTTGCTGATGGAGGTGTCGCTTGTTGATGTGGCTGATGGGTCTTGGTTTTGAGTAGCTCGCTGGCCGACGCCGACTCGTCGCCTTCTTCGCCCGACGCGTCGCGCGACGACGGCTGGAGCAGGTCGGTTGTCGACGACTTGGGGATGTGCTCAGGATTTAAATGCGAAGAGCTGCGCTTGCGCTTGCCAGCAGCAGCACTCGCAGACGATGGCGAAGACATTCTGAATGTGATGTGGCTATCCGGCAAGCCCGACGAAGATAAGCAGAATCTTATAAGAGAAAGAGGAGGCAAAGAAGAGAAAAGAAAAAGGAATTGCCAGAATGCGGCGTTCCTGAACAACAGGCCAACTGTTCAATTGATGAAAAGCGCAAATGCAGTTGATTGTGCCAGGCGGACTCAAACACAGGAAGTGAAATTCTGGGATGACAACTGTTAATAGGTGAGCAATTGACTGGGGACCCGGTCGGAGTAGGCAATACTAATAGTTTGCACGGGACCAGGGGCTAGCGACCAGTGGACCGGCCACCCGCGACGGCTGGGGCGTGGTTTCGTGTTGATTTGCGCGGGAATTGCATTATTATTTATTACTGGGCTTGTTATTATAATATGATTGATTCATTAATTGCAGGTTTTGCGTCCTGTTTTATCCTGTCATCGTGCAATTGTGTGTGGTGCGTGTTCTTGGCATGTTTTCTATGAAAATTCATCGCTCCCGAGCCCCGAACTAATCACGTCATAGCTGGAAGAAGCTGTATACAAGGCATTGAATATAAAAACAATACAATATCAGTCGTCGTGGTTCATTGTCTAGCCATAAAACACGCTCAGCCTGCTACCAGGCCCGAATCCCACGCGGTAACGAGTAACGACATCTGGAGAATAACAGAGTCCAGTCGCGTCTATAGAAAGCCGCACAGAGAAGGAAAAAAAAGTAAACCAGGAATAAAACAGAGTAAAACGGAAGAAAAAGAAGCAAAAGAAGATACGATTCATCCAAACGAAAAGAAAAATATCATGTCAATGTGCAAAGCTTATAACAAATATTGCCCAATTACGCCATAATGTGTGCAGAAAGAATTCCTGCTTGCCCTGGCCCATAACCATACTGGTGTCTGCATTCCTCCGTGCCCGACTGCCGTGGTGAAGTGAAAGGTTCGTCGTTCATAGACAATTAACACATGACACTGACAAGGTAGACATGACAGTCAAGCCGAAGACCAAGAAACGAGAATATCAGGAGGAAAAGTGAAAGTAGGGGGGAAATGTATAGAGAAAAAGGCACACCCAGCACAAAATCAAGGTGCCGAGAGACACCGTACTAATAGCAGTGGGTTTAGGTCAAGGGAAAGCGAATTACTGGGCCCGACCTTCATCGTCATCGTCATCATCGTCGTAGTCTCGGCTTCGTGGGTGTGCATGTAGACAGACACAGACACCTTGGGGTTCGGAAAGATGGGGCCGAAAAGATGGGGAAAAGAAAAATGGATGGTATGGCTATCTAGGACTGTTTCGACTTGGCGCTGGACTCGTTCTCTTCGCTGCCCTTGCCTGACGACGGCTCCGTGGCAATCGAAGACGGCGAAGCCGACACATGCGTGGCTTCTTTATCGTCATTCTGAAGCTGAGGTGTGCGTAAGCTGAGGCCCAGGAGTGTCTTCACGGTAGCCCCTACGGGCTTCATCGACGGAGTCAGTAGTGCTATCTCGTACCTGATTTACGGATTCTTTTTCTTCCTCGGTAGGGTCGAAGAGATCTTCATCGTCTTGATCCGCGTGCACTTCAGTCCCGTCCCCCAGCAGAATGATCCGGCCTTGACGGAGGCCGAATCCCCTGTTCGCCGGGTTGCCTGTGTCGAGGTCATAGTCGTCCGCTCCGTCATCGAACTGATGGCGAACTCCCGGGCCTCGGAATTCAGCTGAATCCCGCCAGTCAGCAGTGTCCGAGGGTTTCTTTAGGGCCGTCTTCACACTTGCCATATTCGGGAGGAGCAACAGGTCCGTCGCCGTTTGCAACTCGCTCTCCGATGTTGTCGTACCACTGTTCCTTTGTCTTTCCGTGCAAGAGACCGATGATCTCCATGGTCATGTTGTCACATCCGACTCCTCCAGTCTCACTGTTGGATGCCAAGCAGTTGTCCATCATGTTCTCACAGATACGGCTCAATTCCTGCTTGGCGGCAATGCCCCTTCGAACAAACTCTACAACGGCCTGAGAAGACTGGCAGTCCCAGATACCTAGATGATGTTAGTAATGGCCAAGCTATTAACAAAGACAGGCCTACCATCACAAGCAATCACGAGAAACTCATCGTCCTCGGTGATTTCGTGTGTTGTCACGTCGGGGTATGCCGTGACTATTTGTTGCTCAGGGGCCAGGTCGGCGCTCTTCTTGAATTCGAAATCGCCAATGGCACGCGACAAAGCGAGGTTGCCATTCACTCGCCCAAAGTCTACAAAACCTCCCGCCGCGCTTATACGCGCTTTCTCGCCTGAACTGCTGTCAGAACATCCATATCACTCGATTAGGAGGAGCAAGTCGTACCTTCGTTTTGAGGCTTGTGGTCAAACGACAATGGCTTTGCGCGTCCCTTAACTCCGAGGACGGATCTTGAGTCTCCGGCATTGGCCTAGACACCATTAGCTTTTTCCACAAACAGTCCGGAGTAAACTTACCACCCAGATCTTATCGCGGGAGATCACGCCGACAGATGCCGTACATCCAGAGACTTCCTCTTCATATTTCGGATCTACTCGGTCCGTGAGTCAGTAATCATAGCTATAGGCAACAGCGCCATAATTCCTAGGGGATAGTACACACCCTCCAGAATAGCGCGGTCGGTGGCCAAAAACCCATCTTTCAGGGCCTGCTCAATATCCCCCTTTTCAAACGCCGCCTGTTTCGCGACAATCTTGTGCACATTCTCCCCAGCGAAGAGGGCAACCTTGTCGCCGCCGTGTCCGTCGTATACACCGAAGAAAGACAGCCGCTTCTCGGGGGCGGTGGGTTCGTTGGTCTTGCTCACGTACTTGGCTTGTAGATCAAGGACGGCGGCGTGTGCATCTTCCATACTAATCCGCCAGCCCTGCATCGCCGAAACTCCCCACAATACGCAATCATCTTGGCCATCCGCAGACGTCTATGGTGACGCAAAATCAGTTAGCACACCCTATCAAAAACCGGGTTTTTGCACGTCGCCAAGCAGCAATTTTCAAGTCAGACACAAAACAATAAGCATCGTATTTGAAATCATGAGGGCCATGGCTTGTCTCCGCATAGTTTCCTGGTGTTGAGATGAAGACGGCTTTTTTCAAGCATTTTGCCCCGCACCAGTCAATAAACGAGGCCTAGCCGAGTATGCGCCCCAAACGCGGTCCTGGCGACAAGGGCACGAAAACAAAACATCGCCATGACTTTATCCTTGGTAGAAAACAAAGAGAAATGAAAAAAGGTGAAGATGTCTTCACTGTTGCGACGGGGAAAAACCCTTACCTTCTCTGTAACCGGCTCTGATAAGGTCTGACCCATGATTACCCGCGGGCCTGGATGGACAATTGATCTTTTTATAAAGGGCTGCTTCACTCAATCATACAACACTTCTCAAATATAGAAGCCGGGTGACTCGGACAGGCGTGGAGGTGGGTGATGAGTCGGAGCGAAAGGGTAAGGGGTGTTGGTGTGGTGTGGTCCAGCGTTTGACTGACCAGAGAGGCAGCAGGGCTTTTGGAGGGGGATATTCAGCAACTCTGCTAGCGCCAAAATCGGAGGGATGTGGGGGGGTTCTTTTTTTGCGTTCTTGAAATCGAACTAAGAAGAGAGGAGGCAAGGGCCGAGCGGAAACGGAAAGCAGTAAAAGAACAAAAAAGGCCTCGCAGAAAACACCGTCGCAAGGGCCGGAAACTCAGGCAGGATGGAGAAGGAATATGGGCTCGGGGAAAAGAAACTCGGCTGGGGAGAGGCGAGAAAAAAAAAAAAAAAAAAAAAAAAGGCAGAGTTTGCAAGTCGCGTGTTGAGGCAGAGACGAGAAATGACGAAAATGCTTAGCGCCCTGCCAGTTTGTATGGTATGGTACCGTATAGTATGGTAATGCGCAGCCACCCACGTAGTCTCAACCACCGTAAGTCTGTAACAGCTTGCACCTGGTTGTTATTGACAGTGCTGGGCTGGCTTCTTCTAAACTAGTCGGTACGACGCAAGAAGTAAGATCTTGCCCACGCTAGGATCCCATGAGCAAAAATAGCTGACCGACTTCTGCTCCAGAGCCAGAGTCCAAAGAGGGGGAGGCTTACAACGCTGTATACTATTAACTAGTTTACTGCTACGACGTATAGACACTCGCCTCGGTTGAGCTTGATCGGCACCATAGCAGATCCTTCCAATCTAGTCTAGGCCAGTCGCTCGGGAATTTTCAGGCACCAGCTCCATGGCCATTACTCGCTCTAGATGCATCATTCGAGGAATAAGTTCCCGTGACCGGAGCTGAAAAATGCCTCTTGGTTAGTCAGATCTCTTTAGCCGGAGTGCATGCTTAGCTACGCAGCTGTGGCTGCCTGCTGTAACGTTGATGACCGGACAATACGTACGGTACATCCGTGCGCTTCCCCAGATTTCCACATCGAGCAGTTGCCAATCCTTATCGGTCACCAGGACCGTGCTGAACATTTAACACTGAGCAGCTCTATAATAATAACATGCGAGTATTAATGCATTAAATTTCACTTCCTCTGGACTTTACATGTCAAGGTTATCATAGCGAATGTACAAAAAAAAAAAAAAAAAAAAAAAAAGACAAAAACACAAGCAGCAAACCATTCGCTTCTGGTTCCACCCAGTCATATAACGCCAACCCTGATGTATACGTGTATTTCAACATCTCACTCTTGTCAAGAAACAAGAAAAAAAAAAGAATCCTCCAAATAAGCACAAGAATCGACCCCGTCAAACCTCAACGGCCAGCCGCGAGAGATCAGACAAAGGCTAGATCGCCCCTGAAACTGCTGTTCGTTGTCGGATGGAGACTGTCACTCCCTTCAATGCTGGCTCGCCCTTGTTGCGTGTCTGCTAATCGCCAGTGTCGATTATTGCTCGGACTGCTGTCCTGGCCTCCAGTGCGGAGTAAACTCAAGCGGCGCACGCGGCTGGCTCTCGCCTGAGGGGGATCTGCCGTAGGCTCTGCTTCGGTTTCCTCCACATCAGCAAGCTGCTGGGTATGCGAGTTCACTCGGTACCACTGTCGCCGGCCTTCTGGATCCTCGCGCTCGTCGATCAGGTCGTAGTAGTCGTCCGACCCCGTCATGGAATCCCCTGACTCCAGCTTTCGCGCACTGCCCATGCTTGCTTGACTCCAGAAACGAGGCAGTTGGGCAATAGTATCAGTGTAGCGCTGAACCAGTCCTGGGTTGTCCCTAGTTCTAGCCACATCCAACCCGCTCAATACGTCTCCTTCGGATATCTGTGACATCGGTCGCGCTATAGAATTTCGATAGTCATCACCATACACAGATGCTGATATCGCGGAAACAGGTCGTACTTGGGATTGCCGCCGGTCCTCAATGTAACTAGAAGCCGACACACTTGTTCCCGCGATGCTTGAAGTGCGTTGACCCCTTTCTTTTCCACGGTATCCAGAAGATGCTCGGCTGTCCATCCGGGACGAAAATAATGGGTTTCCAGAATTGCGGCTGCGCGCACGGCTTTGAATGAAAGCTTCAAAGGAGTCTGGCTCTGGCGGCGTGGGCGAAATAGTGCCGCCACCCCTGAGACTGACTCGTTTTGAGTGATCGCGAGAGCGACTCATGATACTGCTGTCCCTCTTCCGGACCGGAGGAGGCCGAGGGAACATCGTAGACAAGTTCTCAATGCTTGTATCGTCGCTTTGCAAAGACATCTGTGTCGTTTGCCAAGACGCCCTCGCAAGTTGTGGTGGCGGCAGACCAATTCCACCAGCTCCATGACCGGCGCCGCTCAGTCGAACTGGAAGCCCAGGAGCTACTGTTGACAGTCCACTAGAGCGTCTAGAATACCGCTTAGACTTGGCGGACATGACCGAGTCTCTTTTGAATGAACGATTGACAAGTGGCTTGAGCGGCTCCCGTTTTGAGTATTTCCTATTGCTTCGATGAGATAATGGAGATCCTTGGGTTATACTTGTGCTCCGCTTTGGAGAGATGGATGGTAGTTGAGTGATGTTCTCCTTGTCTCTGGTTGCTAGGTCCCATTCTATAGAGGGCTTTTGAGGTTGTATGCCCCGGCTAGGAGACTTGTTATAGTCCTGTTCTTCTCTGTCCTCGTCTTCTTTTGAAGATACACTATGTAAGTGGAGATTTAGCTCAGGTAATTGCATGGGCAGTGAGTCGTTTGATGAGTCTGAAGAACTTCTCGGCAACTCGGACGTGTTTCTGTGGACATAGTTTTTCTCAGATCTTGCAGCCTCCATATTTTCGTCTAGCGCGTGAGGGTCTTCAATATCCTTTGGCGCGTTTTTCGCCTTTGAGCGCCGACGGCAACAGCATGCCAAAAGGATAACCCCTGCAATTATTGCAACACCAACAGGTACACTCACGGCGATAGCTATAATTCTAGCCTTTCGCTTCTTTGACGCGTCATTTGACCCAGACGAGTTTTGGTCATTGACAACCCCGGCTTTGCCTGGTTTGAAAATGCTCAAATTCAAATTCCGTGTCTCGACGGTCGAACCTTGTGTGGCCGTGAGTTTCACAGAGAAAGTCTCTGGCTTCAAATCATCTGGAACAGTTCCAGATAAAGTCATACTTGCCGAATCATATTTGGCCCAAGATAAATCGCCCAGATCGACCTTCAACTTCACAGCATCGTCGCTCAGCAAGGACTTGTCAAACTTGTAAGAGAATTCCTCTCCAATCGTCGCATTACAACTCTCAACTCCCTTGGCAAACAGTTGCGATACCTGAAGATGAAGATCTAGCTTGACCTTGTCTTGAAATGCATCAGTCACCGTGATAGTAAGGTTTTGGTTTCCAGCATCTTCCGGCGCCACTCCACTCAGCGAGATAGTTTGATTGTCAAGAGTAAGCCAAGATGATCCATCGATTTCGATATTCGACACATTCTGTCCCACAACATCGTGACCATCAAGTGACAAGTTATCGATGAAGTGGGGAGTGCTAAAGGGCTGCCCGCGTGTGAAATTGAGCGTCTGGGCAGACGTGTTCTTAAATGACAATATGTGCTGGCTGACGACGATTTCAAAGGACACTAGAGCACCGCTAAACCCAGCAGCATCTGAAGCTATCATATTGAACTTGAAAGATTGAGGAATTGACGAAGGATTCGACGGGGTATTACCGGCAAATTTGAGGTTGGAAGGGTCGAATGTCATCCACGATGGGAGTGGCGCGTTGTACGGGGACGAGGTTGCATAATAAACGGTATTCAGGTGAGTGTTAGTAAATGTGTTGGCCGGATCGAAATCTATGCTGAAAGGACGTCCAGGATACATGAAAATAGTTGCCGGGCTTGTCGTTGGGCCGCTCTTGGCCAATTGTTCCAAAATCGGTTTCCCAGGCTGAGGACCTGGTTCACTGGAAACTACAAGAGTCACGCTCATTGATGCAGCGCCCGATTGATCGGTAGCAACCAGGAGAAACTGAGCCGCTCCAGCGTTCCCAGTTTTTGGTGTTCCATACAAGGTCAGATTCTTCGTATCGACATGTAGCCATTCCGGGGCATTTGATAATGAATATGTCAATCCAGCACCACCGCCAGCGAAAGTGCCACTTGAAAAGGTAAAGCTAAAAGGATGGCCGACACGGGCAACCGGCGGCAGTTGAGCGTTGATGGGATAGCTAGCTGCAGGAACTGCGCTGACAACATTGATGAGGGCCACCAGAAGAGCCAAAAAGAGGCTCATCACCATCTTGTCGAGTCGCATTCTGGTTGACAGCAAGATTCGTGTAGACAGCGACTGTGGTGAAAACGTCGAGCCAACGAAACTGTGCAACTCTGGCTTGAGAAACCTCGTCGAGAAGACGTACGTGCAGTCTGCAAGATGGGGAGACACGGGAAGATGCTCTCGGAAGGTTCATGATGAAGGGATACAGGAGTAGATAACGCCCTACGCGCGGCGCGTCGCCGGTCGAGAGAAGCCATGGTGGAATATGTTTGACGTCAAAAATGTGTGCACATGGCTGGCGCGATTTGAGCGCCATCGAACGCCTTGTAGGAGGCCAGGTTCACGCTGGGCACTTGGATGGCGTCCCAAGGGACATTCCGCGCGTCGGCACATAGTATGCTGGGCTCACCACCATACTCTCCCGCGAAAGGGGGAGGGGAAGAAAGGGGAACCCCTCCAGGATAAAATAACCAGGGTGCCGTCCTTGACTGGGATAATTCTTCAATTCCAGCAAGTGGAACGTCGCAATATGATAAAAGAACAAGGAATATCCGGATTCCGGCGCGCCCTTCGAGTGTCCTTGTCAAGTCCTCCCTCGGCTAGGCATACGCGCTTTATCAGCCATAGCCAAAGTCCGGTATTTTTCTCTTTCTTTTTTGTTATCTAGAAAATGGATTGAAGGCATTGAAGTGTTGAAGTACTGTGGTCACATCTTCTTGAGCCTTGTTCGCTGTCGAGGCTTGACCTCCTTCAAGTTACGCAGGGGTACCATTCGAAGATAGATGAGGTTCGCACCACGGTGTAAGCAAACTCCAGAGTCAGCCCATCAATAATCCAGGTACCGGCTTCTTTTTCCAGTACTGGATAGTGATTTCAATGATTCATTGGAGGGTAGCTCTCCCGACACGTGCAACACAGTGCCCAAGAATCTCGGGTGCCTCATGCTGCCGTAAAGAATGGACATCCGCGATCCTAAAACATTCTTCTATGGTTAGATTTCTGTAACGCCGCCAAATGCGCGGCTGGCACTCCCCTGTAGGAGTTTATCATCTACCAATAGATAGAAACAAGTGTTTGAGAGAATTCGCAGTGTAGTTGAACGTGATAAAGGAGACGAAGAGAAGTAACTTGGTGTTTGGGGAAGGAGCCGGTATTATTGACTGATAAGATAGCCCGTACAGATACATGACGTGTATTGTAACAGCCACTAGCGCGGGTGGGCATCACTAGCGTCGTGGAACAGCGACGCGCAGGTTCCAGCGACCTTCACAACAACTCACTTCGACTATTATTGAACTGGTAGTCAGAATCGCTCTCGATCATGCCATCGCAGCAGGATGAGAAGCGCCAGGCTGCGCGCGAGGTTATCGATATCCTCTATGAGATATCCACGTTGCTGGTACTGGCGTTGCACCTACCTTGCGAGAATGATCCGGATTGCTAATAATAATTACCTAGAACACACACCTAGACCGAACCGAGCTGTCGTTATGTGTGTCGCTCATTGAAAATGGCGTCAACCCAGATGCGCTTGCAGTAGGACTGGTCCATTCGTGATATTTCTGTTCCAATCACTGATTGACCTCTCGAATAGGCTGTTATCAAAGAACTTCGAAAGGAGGCCCCTCCTGCCGCAGACGCTTGAAGCTTTTTCAACGTGAACACATCTAGGAGCAGTCTACGGACTCGGATTTCAATCAGTCAGAACTACAGTGTAGGCGCATTAACTTGCGTACCACGAACGGGTCTATTCTCTAACACCAATCGGAACACATGAATCGGCAGGATCGTAACACATTCAAGTTTGAGACTCAATAAACACAAACATCCTTTGGAGGGGGATATCTCGAATTACAATTTGTATAAAGAACAGGCGTCCTCTGAAAAGGCAAGTCAGGCGGGAAATTATTTTTCTCCAGCTTTCTTATCCTCATCTTTGGAGCCAGACCCCAGCTCTTCCGCCATGGCATCTGCCGTGGCTTTCTTGACGCGCTCTGCTTCGTCCGCTGGTGCTTCTTGTGCTGGAGTTTCTTTTGCTTGAGCTTCTTTCGGTTTGGTGTCTTTCTCGTCTTCGCTGTCGCCGAGACTGAAAGGGTCGTTCTCTCCCACCGGAGAGGGGGCAACGGTAGAAAGAGGCTGCCATTTACTGGACTTGCCTGCTGCGGCCGAACGTCTACTTGGTTCCGACGCATCATATATGTTATCGATCTCTTCGGGCGGTCCGTCCTGGAACGATACCTTTCTCCTTTCTTGGGAAGAAGACTTGAAAGGGGTCACGTTGGCCAACGGGCGAGCGGGTTTTGGAGGAGGGGCTATGTTGAGTCAGCGAAAGAAATGAAAACTACATATTCAGCGTATAGCGAACCTTCAGCATCTCTCAATTCTAGAGCAGAGAAATCATCTCCAAGGACTTGCGGATCGGCATCGTATCGCTCACGGTCACCGCTGCGGCGGCCTAAGTCGCCGCTTGGCCTTGGGCGGCCATAAGTCTGGGTCTCTCCGTAGGACTGTAGATAACCATCGGAACTGGTACGGTTTTCATAGTCATCCTCCTCTTCGCCGTCAAGCCGCTTCTTGAAACCCTGCACCCAAGAATTGACCTTGGACTGGGTCTCTAGAAAGCCCTTGCGAATATTGTCACGGATTACAGGTAAATCATCTGGGTCCCTAGTTAACCCCTAAAATATAGTTTCATATCTGATCGCCGACACATACCATCAAAGAAACTGTGCTCTCGCTCTTCCGGGTAGTTGCCTGACGGCTGCCCCCAAGGATCACCACGGCGGGCAGAGCCGCTGTAGTGTTCGGCAAGCTGGCGCGCATACCGTTCGTCATCTTGTAATTGCTGCTGAGTTGTCGTGGTCGGCACATGAGTCGGCCTTGGCGGCTTTGCTGGCGGAGGCGGTGGAAGTTCCTCTTGGGCCGTAGGATCCGTCATACCTGGCATCGACGATCGTGGTGAGCTGAAAAGAGCTTGGAATCACTTTGGGGGGTGTCAAACCTAGCAATGCATGGAAAGCTCGTTCAACATTATAGCCGCTGGCAGTTAGTACAGCCTTGACTACACCTGCGTCAATGGATGGGAAGGCCTCTTTCAGCGTAGTTTCGGCCTGTTCGCGCGGGCTCAAGGGACGAGGCGGCTTTGGCGGGGGAGCTTCGGCCTCTGCGCCTGGCTTCGAGGGGGTGG
Source organism: Talaromyces sp. P118-02 (assembly GCA_037040535.1). Lineage (NCBI taxonomy): Eukaryota > Fungi > Ascomycota > Eurotiomycetes > Eurotiales > Trichocomaceae > Talaromyces > Talaromyces sp. P118-02. The sequence continues at coordinate 618,114 of JAXQGY010000915.1, forward strand.
AATTGATGCCCGCATCTTGGGGTTCGTCATCGAAATCCAAGGGCCGTGCTGTCGTGGGCGACTCTGGATTCTGGCCATTCCCTCCAGAAGAAGACTTGGTCGGGGTGCTGGTCTGCGGGGGATTCGATGTGAGTTACTTCACTGTGCGAGAGGGTCAACGGTGCGCGCAACATACAGTATTGTTGTCGGCCATTTTGTATGATTTGGATAAAACAAAAAGATAGAATTTGCGACCGTTTCCTCTGGCGAACCAGACAGTTCTATCGAAAGCTGAAGGAGAAAAACCAAAGCGCAGATGTCGTTGTCGAGGACAGTTTTGGCTGCAGCCTGACATCAGTCAACACGGCGCGGCTCAGCCACACACATGTGAGGGCCCCGCACCGCCACTGCTTGCTTATGTAACGCGGATTGTCACTTTCCTGCGGTTTTGTGTAATTTGATATTGCTTTCGTATTGCGACGTGGATTGACTCTTGGAAGCGAATACCTGTTGTTAAGCTGTGCAATGGTCTAACAGAGGTCCTGGACTGTTAATACTGCGGGATCAAGGGGCCATAATCCCTGAAATCGACTCCAATGGCCGATGACTTGAGCTTGTCTACAGCATTCATTCCCTCCTTGTATAAGCCTGCAGCGCTGCTGCCCATCGCTCGACATAAAGACAGTCTATTATATACGATCGAAACATTTCCCGTCACAATAGTCGTGGGCCAGACTGGAAGCGGTAAAACTACGCAGTTGCCCCAATATCTCGACCAGGCAGGATGGACTGGCGACGGGAAAATCATCGGCGTCACCCAGGTTTGTCAGAACATTCGATACATGTACTATTATCGAGCTATGCTGACTGGAAGCAACAAAAATAGCCGCGCCGTGTAGCAGCAACTACTGTCGCGCGGCGAGTGGCCGACGAGATGCGGTGCCAGCTTGGGGAAGATGTAGGCTACTCTATCCGATTTGAAGATGTGACGTCCGCCGCCACGCGGGTCAAGTTTCTCACAGATGGATTGCTCCTTCGAGAAGCTCTGGTTGATCCGCTGCTCTCCCGCTACTCCGTGATCATGGTAGATGAGGCCCATGAACGGTCTCTCAGCACCGACACTCTGCTAGGTATTCTGAAGAAGATTCGCAAAAAGCGCCCTGAGCTGCGGCTCATAATTAGCAGTGCTACCCTGCAAGCCGAGGAGTTTTTGCGATTCTTTGCGGATGATGAAACTCCAAGTGCTGAAGAGGGCAAGGAGCTAAGAGGGGATGTCGCTCGCATTATCAGTCTTGAGGGCAGGATGTATCCTGTTGATATCCTCTACTTGGATACACCGGCAGAAGATTACGTTGAAAGGTCAATTAAGACTGTGTTTGACATTCATTCACAAGAGGATGACGGTGATATCTTGATTTTCCTGACCGGACGGGATGAAATCGAAAAGGCGATCCAGATGATTTCTGAGCGGGCTGCAATGCTTCACCCAAAAGCCAAACGGCTCCTCCCTTTGCCGCTTTATGCTGGTTTGTCGACCGACCAGCAGATGTATATCTTTGAGCCTACCCCGGAGAACATGAGAAAGGTGATTGTCTCTACGAATATTGCCGAGGCGTCTGTGACAATCGACGGCATTGTATACGTGATTGACTGCGGTTTTGCGAAAATCCGAGCATATAACCCGCAGACTGGAGTTGAAACATTGACAGCAACGCCTATATCTAGAGCTTCGGCTACTCAACGGGCCGGACGTGCTGGAAGAACCAAGCCTGGCAAATGCTTTAGACTGTATACTCAGCAGTCCTACGAAACGTTACCACAGGTGACCGTACCAGAAATCCAAAGGTCTAACTTGGCTCCTGTTGTGATGCAGTTAAAGGCTTTGGGCATTGACAATGTGGTTCGATTTGACTTTCTCTCGCCTCCTCCGGCCGAATTGGTGATTCGAGCGCTGGAGTTACTCTTCTCTCTTGGGGCTGTGGACGACTATGCAAAACTCACCAAACCTCTCGGCTTTCGTATGGCAGAACTCGGCGTGGAGCCAATGATGGCCAAGGTGCTACTCAGTGCACCTTCATTCCACTGTCTCAGCGAAATACTCTCTATTGCAGCCATGGTGAGCTTACAAGGGGCTGTATGGGTCCAGCACAACGGCGACAGAGGGGAGGCAGAGAGCGCAAAAAGAAAGTTCGCAGTCGAAGAGGGCGACCATATGACGTATTTGAACGTATACCAAGCCTTTGTCACCAAGGGCAAAAAGGAGTCCAAGTGGTGTCGCGACAATCTCTTGAACTTCAAGTCTCTGTCTCGCGCTGTCAGTATCCGCGGTCAATTGAAGCGGTACCTCGAGCGGTTTGGGATGCAGGTGGACGAAAGTCTATCAAAACCGCACTCTCAAGTCGATACGAACAAACCCGAGCAGATTAGACGATGTCTCACGACTGGGTATTTCGCACATGTCGCAAAGATGCAGCCTGATGGAACCTTTAAGACTGTGAGCGGAGGCTTGACTCTGCATGCGCATCCAAGCTCATTGATGTTTGTATGTTTGGGACCCTTTTAACCAGCTTCTACACCAGCCCATGCTAACTTTCGTCTCTTAGAACCGCAAAGCTGATTGGGTTGTGTTCCACGAGATACTAGAAACAGGGGACAAGGTCTTCATTCGTGATATCACCAAAATCGAGAAGAGCTGGCTTCTCGAATATGCCCCCGAGTACTACCGCGTGACCTAGATTGTATGGATATTGATAGGATTCAAACAAAGATGATAATGGGAATTCCCAAGAAGAAAGTGTTATGTATATGGTGACCACTCGTGGTGTTGGAAGAGAAGCACGTGCGGTGACCATTTAGGAAGCTCGCCCGCACCGCGTGTGGAGTAAACGTCAACTCTTCCTCTTCTTCTCTTTCTCTATCTCTTTGTCCTCTTCCTTTTTTCTCCCGACATGATCTCTGTTGATTGATCGTTCCCATCGTGCTGGCAACACAATGTCGGGCCACCATCACCATGACCACGGCGCAGGCGGCCATTGCCATGACGAGGGCCATGACCACTCCAATGACATCACACCGGCTCTCCAGTCGCTGCTTTACTCCCAAATCCAATTTGACACTGTTACTACTCTGAACGGTATGCCTTGGCTGGACCCCATGACTTGACAAGGCAGCAATTGATTTCACTTTGTCTCGGTAGAATCCGTGCCTCGTGCTGGGGTTGCTATCCTGAAGAAGACATGGACTGAACGATTGGACGATCACCCGGAGCTCGAAAGCGACGCCGACGAACAGCTTCTTATGTACATTCCGTATGTCATGGCAATTTCGTATCTGTTGAACTGCTCATGTATATTTGTTTGTTTGCTTACCCCGCCATAACGTCCTTCCTTACCCCGCGCCATGGGACGCGCGAAGCTTTGATGAAGCCACCCGACGCGTGTTTTTTTATAAAGCATCATTGTCAAGCTTGAACTCTGTTTTTACTTTTATTTTATAAAATACTAACGAACCATCAGGTTTGCAGGACAGGTAAAATTGCACTCGCTTCTCATCTACACGGCTCCAACTCCGGCCGCGCCCAAGAATCTTAAACTGTTCAAGAACCGCGACGACCTGGATTTTTCCACCGCATCAGAGCTGGCACCTACTCAAAAGATCGAAGTGCCGCGGCCAGTTCCAGGCACCGATGTTTTTGAAATCCCGTTGAACCGAGCTCTGTGGAACACGACCACATCCATCACCTTATTCGTCGAAGACAATTGGGATGACGAGGAAACTACCAAAATCGGGTACATTGGCTTCAAGGGTGGGTTTATGGCGTTGAACCGCGAACCTGTCAGCGTGATGTACGAAGCAGCAGCGAACCCAAGCGACCATGTTGCTATTCAGGGCGTGCAGGGGGTGGGTGGAAGGATCATGCCAGGGCAATAGTCGACTTCTGGATGGATTTTCTCAAAACGTCGTTGATGTTAAGACAGGTCGATGCAGACCAGTAAAGCTATTACGCCATTCTAGATGCTTTATCTTTTTAATTCACGAATGAAACGGATTTCTATGCTTGGTTCTTACTATACTATGCGTAGACTAGGAAAGCCCACCAGACTCCAAAAAAATGCGTATACAAGTGGGTGGAAAGGTGTTATGCGGCCAACATAGCCTCTTCTCTGGCCTGTGCTCTGGCCTTTGCTCGCTCCTTGGCTCTTTGTTTCTTCTCGTCCTCTGAAATAACCGGTGGTGCCTCTGGAGCATTCGGTAGGACGACAGGGCCTTCGACTTCTCGTTGTAGAGCTTCCAGTTCGTCTTCGACTTCGTCCTCGTCCTCGTTGGACATTTGTCCAGCGAGCATCTGGCTGACTTCCTGTGGGATGATTAATATATACCAGAAATATAACACCTGCGAGGGGAGAGAAAAAGCAGGGGTTGAACGAACCTCCTGATATGCCCTAGCCTCTTCATTCTCGCCCATCAACTTCTCAACCGCAGCCAATCCACCCATCTCTTTATTAATCGCTTGCAAAACCTGCGTTCCCTGTTGTAGGCCATACATTATATCCTTTTGCACCAGTGCAAACTCGACCTGAGAGACGAGCTGTTCCAGCTGCGCTAGCTGTGCATCTGTCTTGGCCAGCAACGATTCCTGGTATTTCTTGCGACGAAGCGCAAGCAACGCACGTGTGCGGTCATTGCGCGCGAGGCATTCCTTTGCGACAGCCGTTTCGCGATCGGTTAGCACGGCGATGCGCTTTTGGTATTGGTGTAGCTTGTCGCGCTGGATCTTGAGGTCTAGAATCGCTCTGTTGTTTTTTGGAAACTTGTCAGCAAAAAAGTTGCAGGTTTGGACAGGTGCAGTAAGTGATTGTGAAAAACACACCTATCCTGACCAGAGATCTTGTGAGAACTATTGGTGTTCCCCATGGCAACACCATCCTCCTGTTGCTGAAGTTGAAGGTGCTGAAGACAAATGACGTCTTCCGATAACGCTTGAATGCGACGCCGAGGCCCGCTTGAGGCACGCCCGCCCAATCACCCGATGCGATAGAGCCTCCAGGCCATGGATCTGCTCAGACGTGGGTGAAGAAGTTTATTTGCATAAAATTTGAATATTTTATTGTCAGCCTTGAAATTTTTATTTAAAACATTTATCGACATGGGTGCGCATTTCCAATGCACTCCATCTACATCGACCAATTAGTGGCGGCCGGCGACTCTGTTTATCCGCCGATAAGAGAAAAAAAAAAGAATCCCGCAGTTGTACATAGTGGACACACACAACACACGCAAGTGAGTGCAGCATGCCCCCCAGGAACAGAGGGCGGCCGACTTTGGGCCATGGTCTGGATAAAGAGGTAAGCCTTTCTCTACTGAAAAATGTGTCGCTCATTGAATTGAGGATAGCTGCTAATCCACCCAAGTAGATCTATCAGATTGTGCGCAAATTCGCAGACGACCAGCAACAGCAGCAGACCGACAATGGACGCCCTCCTCGTCTGTCGACCTACAGTATTTACGACTCGATTAAGCGGTCAAACTCGAGCTTGAACCGCAAGCCTAAGAAACTTCTGGAAGACAGCATTGAGCGTGTGCTCGAGGTCTTCCAAAGCGACATTCTGGGAGATCACGAGTCCGACTCGGTGAATGGAGACTTTGAAGGCTTGGAGGAGGAGAAAGTAGAGCAACCAGTATGCTTCTTCTTATTCGGTCTATGGTTTATATGCTGACGCGCTAAAGGAATCGAACAATTTGAACCGGAGCATTGTCAGCGCTTGGTCAACGTCTACGAAACCCGCCGCTGCTGCCCGCAAAGGAAACGAGGATGGCGTATCTGAATCAACTACGTCCGTGAACAAAAGACGCCATCATGCAAGCGAATCAGCCCCTAAACGCCGGAAAGCCGAGCACCCCATTGACAAGTCACCTCCGACGCACGTCAGCCTCGCAGACTTGGGCGGTATGGATGAAGTGTTGCAGGAATTGGGCGACCTGATCATTCTCCCAATGACACGCCCTCAGATCTTCACAACATCTAAAGTGCAGCCTCCACGGGGTGTGCTCTTGCATGGACCGCCAGGTTGCGGAAAGACCATGCTTGCGAATGCCTTTGCTGCCGACTTGGGGGTTCCCTTCATCTCAATATCTGCGCCTTCGGTCGTCTCGGGTATGTCTGGTGAATCGGAAAAGGCGCTTCGTGAACACTTTGACGAGGCGAAAAAAGTGGCTCCGTGTCTGATTTTCATCGACGAGATCGATGCCATTACTCCAAAGCGAGAGAGCGCACAGCGAGAAATGGAAAAACGCATTGTCGCTCAGCTCTTGACTTGCATGGACGATCTCGCGTTGGAAAAAACCGATGGCAAGCCCGTCATTGTCATGGCTGCAACGAACAGGCCAGATAGCTTGGACCCGGCTCTACGTCGCGGAGGCCGGTTTGACAAGGAGATCAACTTAACAGTGCCTTCAGAGCCTGTGCGTGAACAGATCCTTCGTTCTCTTACACGTAAAACCCAGCTTGCAGATGACCTCGACTTCAAAACACTTGCCAAACGCACAGCAGGCTTTGTGGGCGCTGATTTGAATGATCTGGTATCTACTGCAGGATCTGCTGCAATCAAGCGCTATCTAGAAATTCTGAGATCAAACACGGGTGAAGAGATGGAAATCGAGGGCGAGACAGAAGAAGACGTCACGCTCAAAGTGAAAGAAATCCGACGACTGATCAAACACGCCAAGGAGGCGCCAATGGGCGAAGAAGCAAATCCTGTCATGGTATCCAACGCCGACTTTTTCACCGCACTCCCCAAGATTCAGCCATCATCGAAACGTGAAGGGTTCGCCACGATACCCGACACGACATGGGCCGACATTGGCGCTCTTGGTGGAATCCGCGACGAACTGGTCACGGCGATTGTGGAACCGATTAAGAATCCCGACGTCTACGCAAGAGTTGGTATCACCGCACCCACGGGTGTTTTGCTCTGGGGTCCTCCTGGATGTGGTAAGACTCTACTGGCCAAAGCAGTGGCCAACGAGTCTCGCGCAAATTTCATTAGCGTCAAGGGTCCTGAGTTACTAAATAAATACGTCGGTGAATCCGAACGTGCTGTCCGCCAGGTCTTTGTCCGGGCTCGCTCGTCTATCCCCTGTGTGATATTCTTTGACGAACTCGATGCCCTCGTTCCTCGCCGAGACGATGCATTGTCGGAAAGCTCTGCCAGAGTTGTAAACACCCTTCTCACCGAACTTGACGGTCTGGGAAGCAACCGACAGGGAATTTACATCATCGCCGCCACGAACCGCCCAGACATCATCGATCCCGCCATGCTCCGTCCTGGCCGCCTGGAAACGCTGCTCTTTGTCAACCTGCCCGGACCCGACGAGCGGTTTGAGATCCTGCAGACCCTGATCCGGAACCTACCCATCGAGTCTTCGGAAGAGTTGCGTGCGCTGGCGGTGAGTTGCGAGGGTTATAGCGGTGCAGATCTGGGCAGTCTTCTCCGCCGAGCCGGTTACGCGGCCATTAAGAGGAGGGATATGATCAAACTTGAAGACTTTGTCGCTGCCAAGGAGCATGTTCGTCCTAGTGTGACGGATTTGCGAAAGTATGAGAAACTACGAAGAGATTGGAGCAGTGGTGTGCTGTAGATGTGTATATTTCTATTTACATATTGGATAGATAGGTTAGGCTAATACATGTATATTCAAGCCTTTGTTTCCTGAGTCTACATACATCAGTTGAGAATCTATTTATTCTTGGAATAAACTGAGGATTTCACATAGTCCAAATCTATACATGTCTGGCCCAACTCATGAGCAGTTCTAGACTTCCGGGATAATCTTACCTCGGAGGCATGTTCACCGGTTACCGTCACATTTCAAACACGACCGATGACGGCGATTTTGATAGTCACCGCTGTGATAACCTTGTCGGTCTAGACATGCCTTATCTCACCGACAACTAACCCTAACCTTCACCTCCGAAAATCCCTCCAAACGCGAACCGCGAACACAAAAAAGGGATTTGGAATTGTCATACAATCCACCGAGAGGGGACCTTTACTGCCCTATTTAGTTTGTTTATTTCCTGTTCCAGCTACCGGCATCTGCACCGATACTTGACTAGGGACCGGCGCTGGTTCCCCGGTGTTTCGTTTGCACAGCTGCACAGCGGTAGCTGCGGTACAGGGACCTTTGGACTCCGACTCATTTGCTGTCTTTCTTTTCTTCTTTTTTTAAAAAATTTTCACGTCTTGTGATCTGATGTCATCGTCAACTGGTGGGGCAGTTCTCACCTTTTTAAACGCCTTTGATCGAGGTCTGTTCGTCTTCCTCTTCCATAACTCAGAGATCATCTTGCCGATATACACCTTTGGTGTATATCGTGCACTGATCAACAAAATGTCTTTATTATTACTATTATCGTTTATACAAGCCGACCTCGACCTCTAAGAGCCGAAATTCTGTCTCACTGCGAACGGAAAAACAGGGTCACAAGAAAGATATGGTCGACCGCCGGCGGTGTACGACCTCAAAAGAAGCCGGAGCTTTTCGTCCGGAAATTCCAGCAACGGTTTGATGTCGTTCTGGTTTACATTTTAAAAATTTGTGTCCCATTGGTGGTTATATGGGCCATGGTTTTGTTTGACTAATTCTGGCTAAAGGCCGTATATCACAATTAAGATGGGCTGGATGGGCTATTTGCAATGGGGGTCAACACAAGCCTCCCAACGTTTTAGCTTCCAACCATGGAGCCAAACTCCTCGTTTATTGAACCACTATGCTCTCTCGACAATTATTCTCGTCGCTCGTCTATAATGAAATGGCTTGTCACCAGAGAACCTGCGATATTATGTATTATTCCTTCGTCTCTGAGGGGATTTCATCACCGCTATGAGTTCCCGACATTGGCGCCGATTCCCAGCATCACCGCAATCTTTCTGACGAAGGACGTGCCTTGGTTGCTTCATCCCTTATTGCTCAGAACGCGTTGAGCGCCATCCCGGGTTTCGAAACGGATGATGATCCCGGGTTCCCTTTGTACACCCCGGTTCGTGGTCGCACTTCTGCATTCGGTGGTCCTAATTCGCACCTCTTATCTCAGTCGCAGGGTTCGCCCGTTCAGCGTTCTCGCCCTTCGCGTTCTTTGGTCGAGGTTCAGGTTCCGCCACGTCAGCTTGAGTCTACCCAACCGGATCCTACTGTTCAGCCTGGTCCTAGCCGCTAGCCTCACGATCTAGAGATTTCGGTTTCCCAGCGTGACGCTTCTGTCGTGCCTGTTTCGGACAGTGGTAAAAAAGAAGACGATAAGGACGAAGGGTCCGTTTCTAGGAAGCCGTATAAGGAATTTGCTGCGGTTCCTTGCATGACATGCTTTCGGTCGATCCTAACGCAGTCTGTCGATACCTGCACTACATGCTTCAATTCCCGTGGTGAGGCCTTCAAGTTGTGTGATCCTTGTAAGACTAAGAGGCGTGAATGTATTCCGGTTCTATGCACTTCACGACCAAAGAACTCATATCTGCGTTGAAATTCCCTTGGAGACGAAGGAATAATATTAATGAGGATCTCATGCGCTTCACAACTAAAGAGTCGTCAGCCCCCATCGTATTCGAAAGCAGCAGTGTCACTCGAGTCTGGAGACGATGGGGTTTTGGTCACTAAAGATCGTTTCATAACACAACCTACCGTCGATTTAAAGCCTCAGGATGTCCATCGAGGACCAATATCTGGCTCTAACAGCGGTCGGGGAGGATTTTGTTTTTATCGCACAGTCAATCGGAGTTTTTGTCGTTTCATATCAGGACCATCGGATGAACAGGCAGAGGGAGCGAACCGATGATTGACTCTACTTTTACACTGATGACATCCAGGAGAGGACTTTCACCAGTCTCTTCAGATGGAATACGACCTCCAGGGTTGATACCTTGAGTACAGTATGTTTTTATTTTCTAACATGGGCCCTTCTCGTGACTGCATACTAACTTCTTGATGGTTGTCTTGTTTATAGTACACGGTTGAGGTCATTTACGAACCACGCCGGAGAATGCTCTATTGCATGCCTATCAATTCCAGATTCCTCTGCGAGGAATTTGCAAGCAGATATAATATACCAACAGGCAATGGACGACAGTGTTACAATTCCGCCAATTTATGGAAGAGCAGGCTTTCTGTTTGATGGAAAGAAAGAGAAGCGTTCTTGCGCTGGGTTACTACCATCAACCTCCTTACCAAAGAGCTTCTACGCCCCTATTTGGACGATACGAGTGTATCTTAATTGCGCAAAATCCTACTTATTGGGTATGTCATGGCTCCTTTTATACGGAATAAAAGAGCACCGAAAACCATGTCCTTTGAAGATGACTCTAGGTCTTTGAAACATCAAGACTTCAACCGGGTTAAAAAGGGAACTCATACACGCGTCTGATGTTGATTCTCGCTCGCAACGCGGGTTTGAGTCAAAGCTGGTTTTTAGCCTGCATCGACGCGGCGATTCAAAGTCAGGAGCTATTAAGGGCTTCCACCAAGCGAATTACGAACGGAAAAGAACCGAAAAAATTGGCAAAAAGCAGTTTCTTCTTTTCAAGAAACTTACGGTGAACGCGGCGGTACTTCTAGAAGAGTACTCCGCCATGAAGCTTCTTGAGAAACTATACAAGATTGCATTGCCTAAGAAGCCCTCCCACAACAACTGGTCGACTGGATTCAAGCCCAAGAAGATCCGAGAATTAGTGATGAACCGATATAAAACCGAGATATGTTTGAGGTGGCATATCAACTGTTGCATCAGGGCTCAAGGATCGTCTATCATTGTTCTTGCGTTGCAACTCGCATCGCAATACGTCAAAGAGATGACGAATCCGCCAAATAAATTCTTGTGGAAAAATGCAAGGAACGATTTCAGAACGCTAAGTTTGTTTTTGAAATGTATCGAATATCAACACATGCAATTCGTTCAACCAGACTATTGGCTTGTCGAGGTTTGACTCCCTATAGCTCTCGCGCAGTGACCGATGATCTGACCATGAAAATAGATATCACTGTTGGTTTCAATAGAAACGTCGGATACAATCTCCTGGCATACCCGAAACTTCCACAAATAACTTTCGCCGACAAAAAAAGGCTCGAGTGGGCTGAGAAGAAGGCATACCCTGTTGTGAATACTGGGGTTTTATCTCCATACAAGTGCTTCCTCTTTGATAATCTGACCTGGAGTCATCCCCGAAACCCTGCTGAGCAGTACATTGCTCTTCAGGATGATGCGTTACGACCTTTTTACGGAAAGTGCAATGCACAACCGAACGTGCATAAATTCTTTCCGGACAACCGTTAGGAGTTTGTTGCTGTTAATCGCTGGGTTCTCCAGAAATTGAGGGACTTAAAGGAATATCAGGGTTCCGCCCATCGCCGAATTCGGCGAGAGTTACTGGCCAATGCGGTCATCGGCCGATTGAATTTGAAAGTATTGGGAAGTGCCTTTCAAGCCCTATCCTAAAACATGTCCATGGCAATAAACAATCTCCTTTATTCATCAACCACAGCCATTGGGCGTTTAGGATTTCGCGAAAGCTGGATCTAGGAATTATCATCAATTCTCAGGTTGAATTTCAGGCTTTCTAACACCAACTCCGAACAATAGCCAGATGTTTGCTGTAGATGCGCTGTCTACAGATCCTGCAAGTCGGCTAGCAGTATCAATAAAGGGGTTAGGAACCAAAGGCCCTTTCCATATATAAATTCAGTGCCTGGATTTTGTTGAATACTTCAATATCCCAACTCCCAAGATAGTGGTCTGAACTTTGGTCCATCTCATTTTCCTTGAGAATCGTGGCGCTGGATTTCAAATTCAATCGGTCGATTCTCAAGGAATATGAGATGGACTAAAGTTTAGATCAGTGTCTTGAAAGCTGGAATGTTGAGGTATTCAACCAAATCCACGTCCCCCACCATCGACCATCCCGGAAACAAAATTCCCCAGATACGATGAGCAGACAGGCAACCGAATGTCTGGTGGCAGGAGTCCAAACACCAATGATATGGATACCGAGATGGAGGAGTCTCCGGTCTACCAACAAACCTGGAGTCTATTTTACACGCCAGATCATATGCTTTTCTGGTATTTGTAAAGTCAAAACCGCACTTGCCAGGTCTGTTGATAGAGCGTTATGTCTAATTGTTGCAAAGATCGGTCTTTGGAAGAGGATCGAGCCAAATTTGAGAGGACAACGGTCGATCTAAGAAATGTGTTCAACTGGTGGTTTGACGAGAGCTCTGGCCGCAGGGATACTCACCGATGTCTTAGCTGGAGCGCAGTGTGAGAGCGATTGCCGTTTCTCTCGAATCCCACAATCGACGTCCATTGGAAGATACGAGCCTGTCGCCCTTTCCCTCTGCGAGTGAGACCCGACGCCGAAGAAAACCTCATTTTTCTTTCCATACCTCCTGTTTCACACCAGGTAGCCACCATGGATGAAGAGGTAAGTGTTAGACGATCAAAACAAGCCCACAACGGTAGCCATGCGAGCGCTGGTTGCACAGCAAAGACGCGGTGGACCACACAACCAATTTTCACGTCGAAGTCACTCGTGTTTTTTTGGTCCCCAGCCCCCTTCTCCCGCAGTCAAATTCACCTCTAAGCACACCAGATGGTCTCTAGAGAAGATACAAGAACTAACGAATGGATGGCATGTAGGGCGATTCAAGGCTCTCTCTCTCTGGCGCACAACCGCCCACCACCACGTAAGTGAACATCTTCCCACCGCCAGGTCGATTGGACTAACCATGGCACGGGAACGCGGTTTAGTCATTCGAACGCCCTTGCACTCCTAGGAGGGAATGGGCTCTGTAATATATCATATTTTGATCGATATCGGCGGCTCTCCTGAGGAAGCCCAAGACTCAGGGATCTATCTCCATATTCTTAAAACAGCAGACCGATTCTATCTATACATCGGACAAGCATACGAATTCAAGGAGCGTATTAAGTTCTATAACGACCCTGCCAAACGAGCCGCCTCGTCTACTGTCAATCTGTACGACTCCTTCTGCCAGTATTTCGAGAGACACGGTACTCACAAACATTTGTGATTTCTCACTTCAGGGTACCGGAAAGTATTGCGATGGCCACTGTCTATCATACATCCATGCCAACCGGAACCAAATCTCACGGCCAGTTCCAGATTTGCCGCTCCTGGTGTGTCGTTGGGACCCAATCCGTGACTGCAAGCATTTTCACGGTGCAATAGCCATGTCACCGCGTCCTCCACTGGGCCGTGAGATTATTGTGCGCTATGTGGAAAGAATAAATGACCAAGCCAAAGGAATAACGCTCGAAACAGTGGGCATTCGACCCTCATTCCCGCAATTTTGGTGACCAATTGATCCTAAATCTCAAAGAAATTTTCATGACGACTGTTCTACAAGCATTAAAAGCTTCCGATATAGAAAAGCAGTTGCTCAAAGATATCCCACGAGTTTGGGCGGAGCGAGGTCTAAAGGGCCCTGCCATTATGGCAAGGGTATGAAATGGAAGGAAGGTTTCTTCTGAGCATGTTCATTGACTCGTTGAAGTCTCTTTTCCTAGAAATCGCTATCAAATCTAATGTGCTTGAGACGGCGTCACCCCTTTCACCCCATATGTTGTGCCACAGGGGCATAAAACAGGGGGGGTTAGCAGGAAGAGATCTGCGTATGTTACATCTACGCCTTGGAGAACAGCTTCGATATGTATCTGTTCATGAAGGAACTCGAGAAGGCGGCGCCGGCAGCGACTTTGGGCTTTGACAGTACCCTACTCGGTGGAACCATCAATTCCAAAGGGAATGTCGAACTTCCTCCCATCGTCCAGAATGGCGATGGAACCCTGTCCGTCCTGCCTGATGCATTTGGGGCGTACTTTCCATTGGAGGAACTCAAAGAGTTTAAAGATATTTGCCAGCTCATCGTTGCCGCCCGAGGTAAAACCGCCCACTTTCTTCGTCCTGACGACCAGCCTGCCTTTCAACTATGCTTCACATATTACCACCAGCGGGGTGTTATTACTCAAAGTCAACTCGAGAAAAGCCGCAAGAACCTTTAGCCACTTATGCCCGACAAAATTTCTTAAACAAGTTCGCTTAAATTCCACATGTGCAGCTAGTTCGAATTTTTACTCTTAACGAAGACCAAACCAAATATTGATTTCACTACCCTTGCCCATTACCAGAACAGCGCCATTGTACTGAAACATTCAGTTCTAAATCGCTCAAAGCAAACATCTTGGGAAAATTCGGTTTCCTTGCCCATTGGCAGATGAATATGGAATAAACTTTTACAAACTCCACTGTCGATGACTCCAACTGAACTCGAGAGTATTATACGCTTTAGATCGTTCGATCCAGCAAACAAAAGCCATCTTGGTCCAGAAAGATTCAGGATCGAAAATCTTCCTTGAGCAATTTGCTCTGTCACGAGCCTTTTTCCCACGCAAAATGGACACAATCGACTTCTCATCGTACAGCACCGAGACAAATTGTTGTGAGCACACTCACTTCAGCTGATGAACACGCATACGCCAGAAGCAGTAAAAATGCTTTTTAAGTCAGAAGGCTGCGCCAAAATTTGCACGACTACTCCAACTACCCTTGGCTGACACGTCAGACCTAGGAACGTATGCCAAATTAGTCTTCAGTGGTGTAGAATTGGCCGAAATCTCAGACCGAGGAACACCCGAGTTGGTATACCGGTTCTTGCATAGGCGCAGACACGACTCGGATTACGTCGAAGGCATCAAGCAAGCAGCAGACGAAGTTACTCCCAACACGGTTACAAACCTCGAGTTGTCAGATATTCCATCGGGGGCTCGCGTTCGTCCCCCAAAGAGACTCTACACCGGTTTCAGAACATCGACACACCAGGACTCTCAATTACCAAAGAAGAGCCGTCAATGATACCAGACGAGAAGCTGAGCACACTATCAAGATGAGGAAAAAAGAAACAGTTAGCGGAGAGTATGATGACCTGCCGTCACTATCTCTTCACTCAAAATACAAGAACGGCTCGTTCAAACGAAAGAGTTCATGCGTTTCCACATAATCAAAATCTACAATAGCATGGTTCTTAGATGAGCATTCCTCATTCTTGGAAACGCCCGGATTGGTGTTTTGGACAAAGATACTCTGAAGAAGCTCGAAACGCTTCGAAATCTGTATTTTCTCGACAAAGACGAAGACTCTTCCTTCCTACAGAATCGGCAATTACGACCTCTATCATCCGGTATATTAGAGGAAGGCCAACTTACAGAAGAGAGTACCGACGAATCACAAAATTCTAGAAACATAAAACAGCTCGGGTCTACAAGCTATAAGGATACAAGCTATGGGGATAATAAAATAGCAAACAAAAGGACAACGACCTATTACCCCGTTCTTCAACGTGAAGTAGCGGCTCACTGGAGTCTAGGTCCAGAAATGTCGGCTGAGGATGCCGTCCAACAATTTGCTCCTTTATTTCAAAAATACGAAGAGGAGTATAGCACGTACAAGATGCCCACACTGCCGTGTCAAAAACCGTTATTTTTTACCCAATTGACAGTCGATGGGAACCATCCATTCAAAACAGATGACAGAGTTGTACGTAGATATCACTGAGAGTAGGTGGGAAATCAGTGCTTTCTGAGCCGCTTTTCATGATCTTAGGTCTCTAAGCCAGTCAATCTATGGTATACAGGCGCAGTTGGGGGGTTACACGTCAGGAGCCTGACTTAGTTTGTCGATCTTTGTACTGTATTCCAATCGGGGACATTCTTCTAGCATGTACGTTTTCCTAATTTTGCTTTCCATGAATACTCTAACAGCATATATAGGGTTGAGGAAACTCCCTTATGGAAAGGACTCGACATGGGTTACTCCAGGGTATAGACCCTCGTTTCCCAACAACAAAGTCCCGGTCAACTCAACCCAGGGTTAGGGTTATATGCCACCACTACAAACATGAGCTCGACACGCCAGCTTCGGCTCATGCGCATTGCATCTGCTTATCGTGTGGCTCACGATGATTTGAACTCGGAGCTGTCCAACAGCAACAAGCCAGCTCCGAAAAGGATCCTCAATTCTTGAATGAGATCCTCGTAACCGAGAAACTCGCGTCGTGGAAGGGCCCAAGAGTCCTGAAGAAAGAACAGAGTGCGTGGGTGTCTTCATGACTCTCGGTTGTTCGATGATGCGAGTTTCTCGGTTATGAGAATCTCATTCAAGAATTGCGGTTGACCCGTATATGCTCAACACCAGCATGGCTCTCCTGGAAGTGGTCCGGGTCTCTAGCAATTCGGTCATACATGGACCCATGTCTATATGACATACCGACAAGCAAGAATTGTATGGGTTGAAGCAGTACCCATGGTCTATCAAATCGGCCAGTAACTAGGGGGATCGAGATGGCCGTGGATTTCCAATCACCAACACTACATTCGCACTAGCATTATAGTTGGGGGTTTCTCACACTGTAATATTACTCTTACACTTTTTGAGAGTCTGGAACAAGACCGGAAATGACACCGAAAAAGAGAGGGGGCTCTATTTCAGGATTCAACACAAATGGTGCGTTGACTGAAGCCTGGCAGAGAGGGACTATGAGACTGTTCAACAACATTGAACTCGAGATGGGCGATGGTCAACTGTATTCCAATATACAACGACAAAAATATAAATATCACGTCTTCTCACAGCAAAATTTGAAGTAATTTATACTGCTACTCGGTAGAATATGTTTGACCAAGTCTGTTTTTATGTTTTTCTACATTATTTCATGTTCTAGAGACGAAGCATGTAAACAACTCCCAATCTAGCCTACAATTCGTCTGTAGCAGCAAGAATAGGAAAGCAACCACAACTATATAATATATTCTGTATATTGACATTCGTTTTGACTTGATAAAAGTTCTACCGTCCTAACGCATTAACAACAGAGCTAACCATCACGGTCGCCTCGCGTTCCCAGTTGCCCACCACAACGGCGCCCCCAGCGCGACCTTTGCCCAGACTCGACGGCAGCTGAGAGCCACGAAGGACGCAATCTCGCAGGTCTGTCCGCAGTCGATCGCGGTTCGATCGCAATGTTCGAGCAGACACGCCCCCGCGGCTGATAATCTCTTGAACGCGTGCCGGTAGCGAGCCGGCTAGTGATCGCCAGTAGTATGATGGCAGGGATGACGTGTCCAAGGCAAGGAGTAGAGGTTGGAGAAGGTTGCTTTTGCTGTCGTCCTCTTTGCCGTCGTCGCCACCAGACTCCGCGCTTCTGTTTGTGCTTGATGAAAGCAATGGGTGGCTCGGACGCTTGAAGCTGGCAAGAAGAGTCTCCAGCGCAGCCAAATCTTGGCACCTGTTCGATACCTCGAGAAGGGCGCGATCGAGAGAGGGCAACATGGAAAGTGCTCGGACGATGGAGGACAAGGATGCGGTTAGCGCATTGTGAATATATCCCTGTAATGTTGAAATGAGAAGCTCTGGCTCGAAGTCTGCTGCCTTGGTGCCAGTCTTTGGGGTTGGTGACAGCAAGTATAGAGTTGTGATAGCCGAAGACAGCCTTGACTTGGTCTCTTCGGTTTGAGCATATGTAGAAGCGGCCGGTGGAGGAGACTGTGCCCCGTTCGTTCCACTGCTGGCTGAAAGCAACGATGACATGGAGAACCGGTTGATAACCTGCTGCGCTCTCGCTTTGGTGGTATTTTCAGAGGGAATGATGAGATCGCTTCGAAGAGTGCGAATGACTTTTACCCGATCGAGTCCCTGGGCTTCTTCTCCCTCGCCCGTGGCCGAGAACATCTGTCGTAGCATGAGAATCGTGGTAGCTGCACGCACCATGGCTCTATGGTCATCCTTTCCGCTACCTCGGCCAGTGACTTCAGCAATCTGTCCCTCAAGCTGCCTGCCCAGCGTGATGCACCGGCCGACCGCCCGAGCCAGGCGCAGAGTAGCCCAAGAGTTCTCCGAGGCTATCCTCGCTTCTTCAGCGTTTGCCCATTTCTGGCCAACCTCTTTCTCCAAGCGCGAATACCCGTCAGTCAGAGACGCAACCTGGTCTTCGACTTCTGATAGAATCCGCTGGCTCGCTTGGGTCTGGTCTTGCGTGTATGCCAGAAGCGGCAGGGCCGATTTAGTGGTAAGGTTGTGAATGTGCGTGTCGATTTCTTGCAAGTCAAACAATACCCGCGACAGAGGCGTCGACAGGTCGAGCTGGGTGTCGTTGATGTTATTTGTGCTCGTCACCAGTGTGTTGGCGAAGGACGCAGCATCAAAGTCCGGGGCCAGGAATGTGTCATAGTCGATGTATGAAGGCTCGTCTTCCGCCATGTTGACGAGGCTTCTGACAGAGAGTGAAAGCGAGCACCAATTACTCAGAGATATCGATCGATCACTGATCTATGTATAATTGCTTCACTTCGTTCCGCGATAATTTTGCCTTGACTCAATGGATGCGTTGCCGAGTGCAAGTGCAGTTCAGTGGATCATTCAGGTATGAAACCCATCAACGTATATTTCATTACAGATCTCATAAATAGTGAAGCCAGGGCTCGTTCGTTATTCTTCAGCGCGTCAATTCATCGAAATCGTGAAACTGGGTCGAGCGATGCATCCATCGATCTCGCAACGTGGATTGGGCGATGGCCCGCGCTAGCCACAATAGGTGATTACATAATCTCTCCATCGTTTCTATAACGTAATCGGTAAGCGGGATGGCCATGTAAGCGAGTTGGCCACTTCCGCCCGAAAACGCGTCCATATTATCTTCAAAATTTCAACGCGTTAAAATGCTACCAATTCGCAATAAAAACCAGTCAAATTCTCAGGAACAAGAAGGAAGAATCTAATTAGCACTATCCGATTTGAAAAATGAAAGAATTCGCTCTATATGGCAAGCTGTAGAGGTCTATAATGTCTCTCGTTTAACTCTTCAAAACAGACTCAACGGCAAAGCTTATCGAGCTGGATTACGCGCCAATAATCATAAACTGACCGAATTTGAAGAAGAATCGCTTGTCAAATGGATATTGGATCTAGATTTACGAGGATTACCTCCCCGACTATCTATGGTACGAGATATGGCCAATTATCTTTTTTCTCAATATGGAAATCAACAGGTTGGAGAGAAATGGGTTTATAACCTAGTTCAACGTCGCTTGGAGCTCAAATTGCGATTTTCTCGAAGATATAACTACGAACGTGCTAAATGTGAAGATCCGAAGATAATCCGAGAATATTTTGACTGCGTACAAGAAGCTATAATAAAGTATGGCATCTTACCGGAAGACATCTACAACTTCGATGAGACTGGCTTTGCAATGGGTCTCTGTGCAACTGCAAAGGTTATTACTGGAAGTGATCGATATAACCGTCCGAAGCTTTTACAACCTGGTAATCGAGAATGGGTAACTGCAATTGAGGCAGTTAATTCCACCGGATGGGCTTTACCTTCATATGTGATTTTCAAAGCGACAAAGTACTCTTAAGAAGGCTGGTTTGAGACTCTTCTAGATGATTGGAAAATCAATATTAGCGACAATGGATGGACAACAGATAAGATTGGTATGGATTGGCTTCAAAATCACTTCATTCCTTATACAAATGGCTGTGTAATGGGAAGATATTGAATGCTAGTTCTTGATGGCCATGGAAGTTATTTGATTGTAGAATTTGACCGTATATGTATTGAGAATAATATTATTCCAGTCTGTATGCCTCCGTATTCCTTTTATCTCTTGTAGCCTTTTGATGTCAGCTGTTTTGCAGTTATAAAGCGGAAATATGGATAGCTTGTTGAGTAGCGGATGAGGCTTGGATTCAATTATATTGATAAAATCGACTTTCTTACTGTATTTCCGGAGGCCCGTACAACGGCATATAAAGCTGAGACTATTCGGAATGGCTTCGTAGTAACTGGATTAGTGCCATTTGATCCAAATCAAGTTTATTAACAGCTTATTATCTAGCTTAAGACTTCTACACCACTATTAAGTCGATTAAGTAATACACAATCATCCTGCTTATAAATACCTCAAAATCCTCGCCAATTTAAGCGCTAATTGAGTATAATTAAGAGGCGTTTAAGCTAGTGTACGGGGAGTCTATTAGGTTTAGTTGATGAGGCGATTGATCGGATGTCTAAAGCGTACGAGATGATTGTGAATAGTCTTATGCTTCTAGGGAAAGAAGTCTATGATTTATGGGCTGCACATGAGAAGGAGAAGTAAAAACGCAGACGATCTAGGAAGTAAATAACTCATGAGTAAGGTATTACTAGAGAAGAAGCTTAGGCGCTTGTACAAAGTTAGATTGAGGTATTTCAAAGTGTTACTACTGCTCTGGCTGAGCCTGAGTTTCTAGCCTTTTAACCACCTGTACGACGTCAATTTCGCTGTAGTGGTTGTGGGATTGCAGGACATAAGATAACTGGATGTCCTAATAAAGCTAGTAATTAATTTTTTATATATAACTA